>JAQIBA010000002.1:1183451-2383451 GCA_028293925.1 Brueelia nebulosa
GGCGAATTTCTCAAATTTTTAAATGTTTTTCTCTCCATTACACCATCTGCCCCGTTCCTTTGCCCCTCTCCCGCCTTCACCTCCTGACCTCCACTCTATTTCTGAGATTTTGTTTTCGCTTTTGTTTTTAGTTTCCCCTCTCTCCCTCAGATCGGTTCCCGGCTTTTTTACAATTCTTGGAATTGTTGTCAGAGTACCTGAATTTAGTCAAGCTTTTCCGGTCGATTTTTGAATGGTAATGTCTTTGAATGTCTTCAGGCGGAGCTGGAGCTCTTCTGAAAATATGCTAAACGATGTTGGTTACCCCTTAGGTACATAAATGGGTTCAGGACATTGTAGGCCTGTGAATTTTTACAAGAATTTGCCTAAAGAAAAATTTATCAGAAAGCTAAAAAAAATAATTTCAGAGAAGAAAAGAAAAATGAAAAGATGTTTATCACCTAAATTAAAAACTTTGCCTTGTTTGGAAACAGTCACTGTCTCAAGTGTGCACTGAGTAACTTTTGTGCAAAATATGCTCTATAATTTCATACACTTCGCCCCTCCCTCAGTTAATGTCATCCCCAAGCAAAGCCACGTGTTGCCCCGGAAAGATACCCGAATGACTCAGCACTAACCCCGAGAAGTACCTCTCCATGGTTGTTTGTAAACAGTGGAAGCTTTCCCCGAGTCATCCCCCCCTTTGCTCCCCTCCCTCTCCTCCCCGTGCCTAAAACCTCCCTTCCGGAGTAAAATAAAGAAAAAACCGCCCATAAGAAAAAAGTGAGAAAGAGACGGGAGGTGTTTTTTTTTACGACATGACAGCTTGGGGTAGTTTTTTATTATCGCCGGCAATCTTTAGGGGTTGTTCATTGAGAGCATACCTTCCCCCGCGCCGCCCTCCCCCGCCCCCGCAGCCAGCCCTCGGTGTTTTGATTAGATTCGAGTCTCCCTTATCAACATCCCAAGTTCCCTATCTTCTTTCCACCCCTCTCTTTGGGGAGGTTCTCTGTCGCCATCTTGAATTTAGAAGGGTGCATTTTTATTTTTATTGCCAGCCTTCCCATTCCCTTTCTTCCTTTTCTCCCTTTTCTTCTTTTTTGTATTGACATTTGACATTTGCTCTCCTGTTCTGCTGCCACGAATGTTATTTCCACCGATAGGAACGTGCCCGAATGTAGCAGATTCTGTTCACTCCTTCTTTTTCAATTTGTGTTCTCTTAGTTTTGAAAATGTTATGCTTTTCCGGATATAACACAGACTCTTCGATGTCTTTTTGGAAGAGAATCTCTTACAAAAGATATCAATTTCATTTAGGCCCGTCAGATTCATTCTGATTAAATTCATTATCATAAATATCACTTTCATTAGTGCGAATAAAATTATTATTTATTTTTATTTAACAGTCGTTTAGTGTTTTTATTAAACAAAAGGATTTGGTTTTTTAAGATTGTAATATTTTATTATCAATATACAATTATTTCCCTATTTCTCACTACTATTATAATTAATATTTGAATACTTTTTTTTGCATTCGAATATTAATTATAATAGTAGTGAGAAATAGGGAAATAATTGTATATTGATAATAAAATATTACAATCTTAAAAAAAATTTTTATTACTGTCTCAACATTATTTTAGTAATTCATTATTGTTTTAGATTTTCCTGTTATTTATTTTATATTTATTTACTGAATTTATTATTTTTAATTTATATTATTTATTATTTTATAAGTAATTATTAATTTAATATTTCGCTTTTTACATTAATTTTAAAATTAGCAGTAAAGTTAAGTAATTATCAATTTTATAATTACAAAACTGTAAGATAATTTTATGTATATTTTTACAATTTATAATTTAAAAAATTTTAATTCACTACTATTTAAAGAATTTTTTTTAATTATTATTATAGTAGTAAGAGAAAAAAGTAAATATTCGCTCCCAAAATTTTTATTTTTTTCAATGTTTTTATATTTCATATTTTAGTTTAAAGATGAGGAAATGCAAATTATATTAAGATTTTTGGAAAAAATTCTTCAAAATGCCAATTATTTCCAATGGCTGTCGCAATTATTCAAGCGCGACACTTTCTAAATAATTCAAATAAGAAAAGTTGAAAAAGTTTTGAAGTGACAGATTGTTGGTCATCTCCAACATCCCCTGCATTTTCGGGACAACAACATGTCGGATGCGTGCGAACTGCGAAAGCCGCTGACCGCATATTGCCGCCCTCCACCCCCTTTCCACCCCCCTTCCGCCCCCTTCCGCCCCCTCCCCTCTCCGATGCCATTTCGATAAGAGAAGAGTAATTTATATTTTTCGGGAAAAAATCGGGAAATGAGGGGTCGGGAGTTGCGATCGTTTTTCCTTTGTTCAAACACTGACCATCGGTCACTTGTATTTATTTTAAGTGAGTTTAAATAAAAGAGAGCGGAGGAGGGAGAAATGCATTCGTGACGGGGAAAAAATAAAGAAATTTTTTCCTTTCTCATTCAACGTTTTCATTTTGTTTTTCCTGGGGATGAAAATCGGGGGTTGGCCATTTCTGCCCATTAGATAGGGTCGAGCAGACTCTTGGCCACTCGCTCGTTTTTTTCACAAATAAGGATTCTCCCTTTTATGGCTTGCAATCTGGTTCCGTCCTCAGGGTACGCCACCCCTAACTTCCTCCCCCAACTTTGGTCAGTCTCCTGTTCAATGGAGTCTGCGCTCGAGGACAGGTTTTAATTTTCTCTTTGTTTTTTATTTTCTCCTGCTTTTCTGTATATATAATAATTAACTCTTATTTCGCCGTGGGCATTAAGAGAAACAACAATACATTTTACAAACAACAAGCACAGAAAAATTATAAATTAAATAATAATACAAACAGGCAACAAATCAGTTATAAATATATATAATATAAACGGATAAATATATAATAAATAATAAACGGAGAACAGAAAATAATAAATAAAGAATAAATAACCAGAATTAGGATAACTAATTAAAAATTTACATATAATTAACAAAAAATAAGCAATCTAGTGAAAAATGAGTACAGAGTGAAATTCTGCTTTCTCGAGGGGTTGCATCTTAGAGTTGTGAGTTACCTTTTCAGTGTGAGGAGTGAAAAGATGAGGAAAGTCTCCGAGAGTTATGAGTTAAAGCGTAATGGTGTAAAAGTTGGCGACGAAACCTCCCCCAACAAAATGGCGATCGCAAGAGATTAGGTCACTTCCAAGAAAAATAATAAAAAACTGGTGTCAGGTTGATTTATCCCATTTCATGGGATAAAAAAGCGGCGAAAAACTTTTTTAGGGGAAATAATAGGTGTGGGATGAAACCTACAAAACACAGGTATTTCACTTCTTTTCAATTCCATACACATGATCAATTATTTTTTTCTCGGCTAAAAAAAAATTTTTTTGTGGGACAAAATCAATTCTAACTTCGCAGGTTTTTTTTTTATTTATTTCGTGTGCTATTTATTTAATTTTTTGTGGTACATTTAACCAATTGTCCTTTTGTAGTTTTTTTTAGAGGATTTCGGGTGTAAACCTGTTCTTGACTTTTGAGTTCGCTGCCTTCTGTATTGGAAGCGGCGTTTGCGCGCAGCTTTTGTTCATTGACAAAAGCCTTTGGAGTAATATCCGTCCATATGTTTCCAAGAGATTGTATTTAACAAAAATCAGCTAAAATAAATAAATGAAACCTTTGGATGAGCTTTTTGCATCGGTTTAAATAGTTTTGAAAAGCACTGGTTTAATTTTTTTATTAAAAAAAGGAATGAAAAATTAATTAAGTTGAATTTATTTGGGTATGGGTATCTATTGGTCGGAATTAATTTGTTTGGAAAGAGCAGGGATACATATACATAATATTCACTAATATTTAGTCATATTTTAACAAGAGACAATCTCTAATTACTCCTAAATACAATTTACAAAATATTCTTTGGAATTCTACAATTTTTGTTACGTTCAAAAGACGACAACTCTTTGTTATCTCCAATTGATGGAGCATCGTATTAGTAGAGGTTTCCTCAGCAAAAGTGTAAACTGATATAGGAATGCATACAGTGTAAGATTCGTATATATTCGTACAGTTCCTTGCTGTGGTGACTGAGAGCAGACATACGACCGCTAGGGGTTAATGAATACAATTGCTGTTCTGCCCTAAACGATAACTAACCTTCAAAGAAATTAATTTTATTTTAAAATTATAATTTCAGAAGAGATTAACATTACTTTGATTAATGCTTATTATATTTATATACAGAGTATAAAAATTGAATGAAAACTTTTATGTGAAATATTTTTGAGCTTTGAATTGGCGTATGTCAAGATATTGTCGTTAATGCATGCATTTTTATACAGTATATGAGTATACACTCTCTCTTTTTTCATATAACTGAAGCAGCTGAGATCGTACACTGTGCAATGAAGGAAAACAAAAAATGTGAAAGAAAACAAAATGACGAAGTGGAAACCGCAATTTTTCACGAACTAAAAGTCTCAATAGCAGTTGAATGGTAAAATTCAGCATGGCTGGCGAGCACCCTCTAAAAAGCATCCCAATAACGCCCAAATGAAGCTTACCCTTAATTTTTTAATTTATTTGGCGGGAAAAGAGCTCGGCGGGCTCGGACAATGAGAGCCGATTAAAAACAGTGGCGATCGAGGGAACGTTGAAATGTCAAAGTTCTCAACCCCAAATTGTCTCTTTTCAATTGGGGTCGGGACCCGAAATGACCAAAATTTTGACCTATAAATCTTCCTTTTGTTGTTTCGCGTTCGCATATCAATAAACATCGATTATTATAAATGGCTTTTGACCTTTTGCAATGCAAAACTGTTTCCTCCTTCCCTTTTCTCCTGGACTTCATTTACCGCTCAACCAAATCCAAGAAATAAATAAGACAATCATAAATTACAGGAAGGATATGAATTTTTAAACTCGAACAAATATGGCTTCTCACGTGTGAATTTTTGATTTTTCAAGGAAGAAGCAATGGATGAAGGTTCTCAGGGCATTCCATCAAATACTGAGAAAAATTACATTCTTCGCTTTTTATTAATTCTTGAATTTAGTTTAATAAAAAATAAAAAAGGAAAGATTCTCACCACAGTTTTTTCTTCAATAAACTTCATTTCTGTTTTTTTCTAATTTTTTAATTCTTCCTCGTAAAATACTCTTCACTTAAAATATACCTCTCATTTATATTCGCACCGGTAACCGTTAAACGTGGCAGCAGAACGGGTGATCGTACACTGGAAGCGCAATGTCTTACACGTCACACTGCCAAATTTATATTAGCTCGTAATAATTATTTACGTACATGTCTTTTCTCTTAAGGAATGTTTAAAGGGTTTAGTATTTTTCATAAAGAAATAATTAATTGAGGGAGTGAAAGAGGTTTCAAGGAAAAACGAAAAGTCCTGGGCCTCTTTGTATATTTTCTGGAATGGGAAAGGGGAGGGTCACTCTGTGGTCCTCTCGCATCTGTCATTAACCCCTCTCGACCTTTTTTCTCTCCACCATTAAATCGACAAAATAAAAGAAAAAATTCATTGACTTTTAACCTTTTGTTCGGACACCCAAAACCGTTGAATAATTTTTACATTTTTCTTTCTTTTTTCTTTGCTGATGTCAATCGTCTTGCTTTATGGGGTCACCCAATGTAAAAAATAAATTATACTGCCGTTTGTTCTCCGCTTGTTCTTTGGCCTTCTGGATTTCTTTTTCGTTTCTTTTATCTAAAGCAACAGTTCCTTTATTCTTATTATTCTGCTGATAATTTTTTCTTCCCTTCTTTCCCTTGCTCACGTTTTCTCTTCCCTCTTTTTGCAGTTTTGGAACTTTCTGATTACTTGTTTAGTCAGAATCGCGTAATAAGAACAAAAGGAAAAATTAGAGTTGTGAAAATTAAAAATTGAAGGACGGAAGAAAGGCTATGGAAGAGGTGATGATGCATTTCAGAAGAAGCAGAGGTCGGGGTTGTTTCGGGCCACCCTCTTTCAGAACACACACAGTCGAGAACAACATTTTTTACCAATATTTTATCAAGACACATTTTTCCAATTAAAAAAAATAAAAAAAAGGTCAAAAAATGTCCAGGAAAGAAGACGAAACATCTGTCGAATTGGTCCAGATTTTTACTTGTTTTGCTTCCTTTTTTACAGGACAAGTGTCACATTCCATTTTGTTATTTATTATTTCCTCCCCGTCCGTCCCCCTCCCTCCCTCTTTCATCTGACCTTCCTTCCCTGTAATAAAAACCACCAAGCTTCTGCTTTCCCCACATTGTTCGACTTTCCCTCCGCACCGCTGCTTTTCCTTCTCTTCTGCATTTCCCCTTATTCTCTCATTCCTCACAATTCCGCTCGAAAACAATCTACAATTTATTAAAAACAAGCGCACAGTAAATAATTCGTTTTAAACCTTCATGCTAGAAAGAAACAAACAAGCCACCTTTGTTGTTTTGAAGGAAAAGGGAAAAATGAGTCAGCCTCCGGTTGTTTGTTGGTGAGTTGAACAAAAAAGTGAAAAGTATGTGCTTTGGTCAAATCTCAAATGATAATCATTGTTATCTTTGGCAAAATCATCGGGTTATGCGTGAGGGTTGCTTCTGGAAAAAAGGCGGCACTCGAAGTGCCAAAGGAAAGGGCTGAAAATACGTTATTTGGGGTTTTGGGTGGCGCTCTCTCAAAGTAAATTAATTTTATGCTTTAAATTTAATAGTTATAATTTAATTCTCAGAACAATACACTTCGATTTATACAAAGTTTGATTCTCTTTAATCTCTTCGTTTTTGAGTTTAAATAGTGTTTGAATCAATTTTTAGTTTATTTTAGTTAAAAATTGTAAATTTCCAAAAAATATATTTTTATATTTATTACTTGTTAGTCTTTGGCAGCCGCAGCTTTTTCTGTATTTCTGAATAGTAGAGAAGAAAGAAGAGAACAAGTTTGAGCAATTGCGGTAAATGAACTCGAAAATAATAGGAAAAGAGAATGAGGTTCACCGAAATGGACGTTGCATAAGAACTTTTGTATGTGCTCGAGAAAATATCGATTTGCTTCCGCCAATGGGTACTGCGTTTACAATTTGAGACTGCGTTTCAAAGTCGAAAGCATTTCTACATTTTTTTTGCCGTTTTCAAACTTATTTTGGGAGTTCGTAATCACAAAGGGGAAACATAAACAAATGGAATAATTGGTAAGAAAGCGAAAACCCGCAGCGAGTCTTCTGCTGTTGCTCACGTCAGAAAGGAATAAATGTCCAGGGTTTGTTGGGTGTTAGCTGAAAGGATAAAAATTTTCAAAATGAAACTTGACTGGGAGAGAATCCTCAGACTTTTTTCCTTCAAATACTTTTTCCTTTTTATTTTGACAAAAAAGTCAACCCTCCAGAGCTTTTTTCTTTCTTTTCTCTTCCGGGAGTGGTCCGCACTTCTCGCACTGTAAGAAGCTCTCCCACTCGCTTATAAATCCCTATCAACTCCCTCATTTTAAACTTCCGGGAATCGCTTATTGCATCTTTAGAAAACGATATCGGCCAACCAAAACGGACATTCAATGTAATCTTCTTAAGATGCGAGAGCAGACTCCAAAGCTCGGGTTTGGCAAAGCCTAAAAAGACTGTGCTCCGCTAGGAATATTAACGTCCGGAGGGTTTTTCCTAATTTTCGTTTGAGCCTTGGTCACTTTTATTTTTTAAGGGCGAATTAAAAAAGGGTGGGAGCTCGACGGAAAATGAGATAGGGTGAAAAGGGAGGCTGAGAGAAGCGGTGGAGGGAGGAAAGGGAGGGATGAAAGCGAAAGAAAAAGCTTTAGGGTTTTTTCCTTGGCTAAATAATTCATTTGAAAAAATAGGAAAAGGGCTTTGGAAATATAATTTTTACTCTCTGCCAGGGAAAGAAGCATCCCCAAGAAGAGGGATGCCGGGGTGTTGGTGATTCATACCATTTGTTGACTCTGCCTCGCAGAGTAAAAAAAATTTTCCATCGCGGACTTTGTGATAACGAGGCCGATTATCAGAGACTGGACTTGTGATTATGGTAACTGTGTTCGATTAACCTGAGAAGTGGCTTCAGGAAGGTTCTTAGCAGGCTGTGAGACGAGTGAACAGTGGCCCAAATGAGCCACAGGTGCATAAATCCCTGTCGACTCCGATATTGCTTTCGCCTCCCACTGAATTGAATCGCTGACGATTTAATCGGAGTCTGCTCTTCTGCTTTTTGTTCTGTTCTCCGGACAAAACCTTCTTTTTAATTGAAAATCCCAACAACGAATCTCTTTAGTAATTTATCGCTTTGCTTCTCCCTACGAGAACACTTCTTTCGATTCATTCAGTTTCCAAAATCTCTTTGCGCATGAACAGGGCTGGACAAAGTGATAACAACATTATCACTATTTAGGGGAGTCCACCCAAGAGTTGGATGTGAACAAGCAATGAAACCGACCAATTTGGTCCGGAAAAACATTAAGAAAAGCTATAATTCACATTCGATTTCAATCAGTTCGTTTAGCCCAACATTTAAATTACTAATAAATTGTTAATTAACTGCTCTTTTTTCCATTGAAATTTTCGATGATTATCTTCCTTTTGATTTTTCATTTTGCTTCCCATTTTCTTATTTAATCTTCACTTTAATGTATTGTATAATTTATCTGAATTAATGTTCCCGTTGGAGACCAGAAAAATCTACTTAATGAATTTGAGTAGACAGCGTTGAGGTTTTTTGCTCTTTCAAGCACTGTTCTTCTGCTTTTACATCAGAAGAAAACCATACAAAAACATATAAACATTCTGTATTGAATTATTCATCCTCAGTGTGCATTTCCAAGAGTTTTCTTGAAAACTTTGCAGTGGAAAAGATTTAATTTCATTACCAAATCTTTGCGGTCTGACGAACATTATTTTGAAAAAAATCGCCACCCCAATTTCCTGAGGGAAAAGCCCCGCACCCAAAAAAAGAATATTTTTTTAAAAGTTTTTGACCACCCCTCCGCCAAAATCAAATAAAAAAATCGCTTTACGAGAAGCCAATCTGAAATTTTCAAATTAAAATCTGTCGAGTTAGCCCCTTTTAGCGCGAAAAGAAATGCTCGATGAAAGGCTCTCCTATGTTGAGCTTATGAAAGGGGCAGACAAACGAATGGGTTACTTTGTTTTCATCCCTTAGTTTTCAAGGGTGACTCAGGACGTTTCCTTCCATCGGTCAGTCTTGTTTCAACCACTCGATAAAACGGCCCTTTATTTAAATTTTTTTATTTAGTCATTTTGTTTTGCGTTCGCGTTTGATTTTGTTTTGTCGTTTTTCGCGAGTTTCTATAAAGCAAAAAGTTTTTTATGTGTTTGTCGAGGGCACTGCATCCAGACGAGGAACAGAGGGTAAGTTGTTGGAGGTGGTTTGGTTTGCATTCGTTTGTTACTTCCCGGTTTTCACTGAAAGGTTCTACCAATTTTTGACCAAAAAAAGATGAGAAGTTAGGAGCTGATTTGTGAGAGGAATCTGAAACGCCAAACAATAATGTCCCCAAAAATTGGAAAGTAAAAAACCAAACGGTGGAGAAGAAAGATAAAAGATAGAAAAAAAACGTATCGGGAATTGACAAAAGTTAACGAAAATTAGAAAATCCATTTTGGAAATTAATTATACGTTATTTCCGAATGGTAAATTTAATATTTTTTTTAATTATTTAATTATTTTAATTTTTTTAAATTATTAAAAAAATTATTTTAATTGGTATTATTGAAATTTAAAAATTTTTTGATATTTATCTTATGGTCTATTTAAAATCTATTAAAAAATTCATTTTTTATTCTTTTTTCGCACTTTAATTTTTGATTTATTAAATTTGATTGCCATTATTGACTTTATTCAATTTTTTTGCAATTATTCAGAACAAAGTAATAAACCGAAACTGTTTGCAAACTGCTAAAACAGACACTTAAAAAAATGCCCCCACAACAGAAGTTTCAATTTAATTTAATATCAAAATGTGTCCAACAGCAGTAACATTCTGTCACGAATGTGTTCCACCCACATAACACTTTCCCTTCGTCTGTTTTCCAACTAAATCTCACCGCTATTAGACTATCTTATTTTCATTCAATCCACTCACTTCGGTTCACTCAATACACACTGCATTCCGCTGCTTACTTTCATAAATAATCACTGAATTATCATCGCCCCCTGAAAACCCAACCTGAGAACCTAAACATGCAACCCTTTGTCCTCCCGGGTATACCGACCTCTGCCCCCCGGTTGGAGGACGTTCATCAATGAAAAATAGTCCTTTCAGAAATGTCAATCAATTAAAAATCAATAACGGATCGATGCTACAACTCAGGTTCCGTTTCCGCTGTCCATTCAGGTCACACCGATCTGCCCTCTCACATTGGGTTCAAAGAGTTATGGCAAAGAGGTATTGATTTGAGGAAAAGCAAAGAAGGGCCTCAGGTTGACTGTTTTTGATAAAAGCTCGTGAAAATTTCATTCCTGAACTTGTTCATTGGAAAAAAAGTGCGTCGCGCATGTCATGACAAAAACCTAAAAGGCGGGAAATCCCGTCCACTTATGTTTCGCCTATGAAGTGTCCGCCCCGTTTTGTCTTTGGCTAAAAAGAAGAAAAAAAGGAATGGGAAAATAAATTTGATTTGTTTTTCGATTGAAATAGTTTAATCCTGTCAGGTAGGGACTACCGTCAAGGTCTTCAGGTTCCGTTTCTTAGAATTCGAGGTAATTAATTTTCTTTTTAACATTCGGGGGTTTTTTGTGTTTGCCATTGCAGAATTTCACTTTTCGGTTTCTGTAATGATTCTTCTTTGAAACGCTGTCGGTCGGATGGTTTTTTAGGGGTACGAATTTATAAAACATACTGTGAACTAAGAAAAAAATTCACAGGTTTGGATTTATTCTGATAAATGTTACAAAAACGGAAATACTCTTCACTCTTTCAATAATTCGGTTCCACACGTATTAAATTTTTAAATTAAAATTCATTATATTTATGAAAAACATAACTGATAAAAATATAGATAATTGAAGAAACGGTTACTGAACTCAGTTCTTATAATTCAGCAGAAGAGTTTCCCCAAAGACGTTTATCCTCGTTGCTGATTGGTCATCACTGCTGATTGCTATTCGCTGAAACAGCAGTATAATTTGTGAATTTCGTGTATCTTTTCCCCGCATTTCTTTCTGTATCTTTTTTTACTTCCAATTATTCTACTTTATTCTCAATCTTGCTTATCCGTTACGCTTACTATTCTCGGATATTAATCGGTTTCTGGTTTGTTTTTTACGATTCCCTAACAAAGCGTTGTTGTATTTTTTCCAGTTAAGCAGTGATAATTATAACTCCGTTTCCACTTTTTTTTATCTCTTCTTAATAATTAAAATATTTTTTTAAGAATCCTGAATAATTTTTTAATTCATTTTCTTTCCTTATTTTACTAATCTTTCATTGATCCTCTGTCTAATATTTATCTTTTTTATCTTTTTAAATTTTTTTTTGCATTATCAACCCCTATTTTTTATTATCCCAATTATCAACCCCTTCATATTTTCCTCGACCTCTTCTTTTACCTTTAACTCCATCTTGTTTCTTTCTTTACACTCCTGCTTACTTCTTTATCTTTTTTACGGTAAAACCCACAAAGCAAACATTTGACCCGAAGAGATTAGACTCTGATTGTTTATTTAATTCCAAGAAAAAAACAGCCCTCAAAACATAATCAATCAGCGTTAAAAAAGTTGTGAAAAATAATGTTTTTTTTCCTCTCAAATAATAATAATTCATACAAAAGCAAGCGAACCCTTAACAAATTTTTTAGCATCCCTCTCACCTCTGTATGCCACCATACTCTTCATCACTTGCTGTAAAAGGGGATTTTTTATGATCCTCTAAAGGAGGAAAAAAATCACCCCTGGGGGTGCGGAAATGATTTGAAAATTAGGTGATTGGACTATCATAACATCACTTAGGGTTGTTTTTTTCTCATATTAATAAGGATAAGTTTTTTTGCCGTTTTTTTATTAACCTGTTCTCGGGCGAAAAAAAAATGCTTTTCAAGAGGTTATTCAGGTTAACGCCGAGGGTTGTTTTTTATTTTAAGGGTTGATTTTTATTTTGGCGTCAAAAGAGTTTTTTTTTTATCGTGCCCTCGTTCTCCTCTTAATTCTCTACAGGTTTTCTCTTAGTTATTGCCATGCAATTCACCCGTCATTCACTCGCGTTATAATTTTTTCTGTCTTTTGGAATTTTATTTTGTATCAATTCCTCTGTGATCTTCTGCCATTCATTCTTCTTTCTCTTGAGATGTTTTCACCTAATCATTCCGATTCGTTATCAGTCTGATAAGGGAGAATCATCATTATCATAATCATACAAATGTTCTGTCACTGTTTTGTATGTCTGCGTCAGCGACCACTGCGCCCCCTTTTAAGCTTTTCATTTATGGCAATTGTCATAATTAAAAGTGGAGGTTTTAACATCCCTCCGCGTCCCTAAAATCCCTCTCGAAGACCATTTCTCAGCCCAATAAAAAACAAAAGGAAGGGATGTCTCTTGCGCGGGAGTAAATTTATTCTAATTTAGGGAGCAGACACTCAGAATCAAAAAAGGGCGTATAAATTAAAATTTAACGGCTGTCACAAAGGTCGCGTGAAGGCGACGTCCAATTATATTTTTTCTTCGTTATAGGGGTGGGCAGGGCGCGTTCCGATAAATCCTCCACGGCCCGTTTCTTTTCATCCAGTCACGACGTCCCAATCCTCATAATAATTTGTTCTTTTTGCCATCGCAGGTGAGTCGGTGAATTTACCGGAGAGTGGGAGAAGAATACGATGATGCGAGCCGAATGTTTGGTGAGGACTTCTATTCCGGACCATCCTTGGCCTGCAGTTATAAATGATCTGCAGGAGAATGGGAAGAAGGAGTTCCCGTGTCCCCTCTGCGCCTACACAACGCCCTACAGGTACGTCAACGCGAAAGCATTTCACCAAACTTAAAATACAATAATAGTGACCGCGAATATAAAATTTTGTCAGAGGGAATATTGAAAAAAACCAATACAAGAATAAAAATCACGCAATTAGGCTGCCTGTCAGATAAAAATGGTAGCCATTTATGAATCGATGAGCACAAAACGCATTTAAAAAACAGCTCAACGACTTACCTCTGCTTAGCCAACGCCCGAACAGCTCAGAACGTTCAAAGAAATCCGCACGTCCGCCACAGAACCACCGACCATTTGAGACTCGACCTGACCAAACGAAACCCGACACCGCCTTCCCGAATACCTCCTTTACTGTGTTTGAATGGAAAAGAATGTAAACGCGATTTGTTGCAATAACGCTCATAAAGGGCATGCGAAGGTTGGAAACTTATTGCACCGAATCAGAGTTACCTTTTTTGTCGAAAACCTGAAGCGATTCATTCTTAGCTTCCCCGTGAAGAGGGTGAAATCATAAAGCGCACTTTCCACACCTATTCGCACTTTGTTTTCTCTCAACCCTTTGTTTGCTTTTCTATCTCCCCCGACTCGCTGAGTCTCTTTTTTATATCTCCCCTTGACTAATTGCTCTTTCGACTGTTCCAGGCACAGATACATGGAGCATTTGAGTACTCATTATTCTGACAAATGCACGCTGTGCGATTTCACGGGGCAAACCGCTCAAGACCTCCGCAACCACCTCCAAGACGTTCACAACATATCAGATATAGAAGATTTATCCGATCCTCAGGACAATAACTCTGATTATCAGGACGACGATGAAACCCCAAACAAAAGGACAAAGTCCAAGTCCTTCAAATGCAAGCAGTGCAACTACGTCACTTCTACCAAACTCGATTTCTGGGAGCACTCGAAAGGGCACATCAAGGCCGAAAAGCTGCTCACCTGCCCGAAATGCCCCTTCGTCACCGAGTACAAGCACCACCTCGAGTACCACCTCAGGAACCACTTCGGCTCGAAACCGTTCAAGTGCACCAAGTGTTCGTACTCGTGCGTGAACAAAAGCATGCTCAACTCTCACCTCAAAAGCCACAGTAACGTCTATCAGTATCGGTGCTCGGACTGCGCTTATGCGACAAAGTACTGCCACAGTTTGAAACTCCACCTGAGGAAGTACCAGCACAAGCCGGCGATGGTCCTCAACGCGGACGGTTCCCCCAATCCTCTGCCCATCATCGACATCTACGGCACCAGGAGGGGTCCGAAGCAGAAACCCAAGTCGGATGAACCGGAGGACACGAACACGTTCCTGGACATAAAGGTTCCCTCCACCGAGAAAAACGTGGCGAATCTCCCCGGTGGGGTCGTCGTCCCGAGCGCCCCGCAGATTTCGCCCCAGTCACCCAACTCCATGTACCCCCTCAACAACAATCACATAAAGGAGGACACCCAGAACGGCATCTCCCCCAAATTTTACTACTCGAGCGTATGCGAATTCCACACGATTGCTCCGGAAATCCTCAGCCAGCATATGTTCCTCCACGCCGCCGAGACCAACCTGGTTCAGATACTCAAGACGAACAACAATCTTCAGGACAAGACCACCGTTAAGGACTATTTCCAGAGCGTGTTCAGTCAGGTGGATCAGGGGACATTCTCCGATGGAGTCCCGGAGGCGCCCTTGAGTCTGGTCTCACCCAAGCAGACGGCATCTCCTCTCGACCTGAGCAAGCAGGAGAACTGCGAGTCGGAGAACGACACCTCGCAGGAGAGTAAGCAGACGGAGCCGTCCAGCACGAGGAGCGACACCAATCGTCACCACCGACGGAAAGGCAAAGCGTATAAATTAGAAAGAATCACTGAGAGGTACGACTCCAGCCCGGAGGACTTTTATAGCAGCACGACGGACGAAGATTCCTTCAAAATAAAAATCCCCGATTTCAAAGCAAGAAGTCCGAAGAGGGAGGATGAGGAGAAGTCCACAGGAAGTGTAAAAGCGGACGACGAGGAGAGGTCTCAAAGTCCGAAGAGGATCAAAATGGACGAGAAGCAACAGGAACAGGAGCAGTCCCATCCGGACAGCGGGAATGAACTTCACAGTTGCGGTTACTGCGACATAGCTTTTAAAGACATAGTCATGTATACCATGCACATGGGTTACCATGGGTATCAGGACCCGTTCACATGCAACATGTGCGGCCATGTCACCCCCGATAAAGTCTCCTTCTTCCTGCACATCGCCCGCTCCTCACATTCCTAACGCCACAGGTTCCCGAAGACTTCTTTGTAGTGAATCCTCATCCCTCTTCGCCTCATCTCAGAGATAAAAAAGGGTATTTGTTGTGATTGTACGCAAAGCCGGTCGAGAGTGAAAGAAGATGAAAGTCGAGGAGGAAAGGGGTGGTTTATTAAAGATCTCAGAAAAAAGGCTCACGTCTGACTGTCAACAGACAGAGCAACAATTCCATTTCATCTGCCACCTTTTTTGAACCCAAATTCATTGACAAAAAAAATAAAAATGCATTCTAAGGGCTTCAGCCTTAAATAAGAAAAGTTTTTTCCCCACAATATAAAACTCAGTATAAATATGAAAACGATTGAGACTAAAGATCATCTAGTCAAATTATAGAAAAATTTTGTTTTGTTTAAATAATTTCAAAGTCAAAAAGGTTAACTAACTCATATCAACAATTGAAATTTTTATATAATGAAATATAAATCTATGTGGTGCAATTTTATATAAATATTTTTAACAACACCCATATTTATTTTGTTAGGTTTTTTAAGTAAAGGTTTAGTCGGAAATCAAACGGGTATTTGTACATAAATTTTAGGTTTAGGTTTTATATAAATGGTGTGGATTTATACGAAAAGGAAAACGATGCGGTTGAAATTAGAATGTGAACAATTTTTTTCCGCGTTTCGTTTTTTTTTTCATCTCTTCTCATCTCATTTTATACCTTAATTAGTAAAGGTCTGGTTTTCATTTTTTTTATTGTGATTTATGAATATTAATCATTTTTTTCTTCCCTTCTTTATATTATTGATAAATATTCATTTAAAAAATTAAATTAATTTTTGCCTTTTTTTATTGTTTTCAAAGAAGTTTACTTAGATTTTTTTGTAAAGATTTATAAAAGAATATAGTATTAATTTTTTTAAGGAAAAATTATTTTATTTTTATATAAATCATAATAAATCCTTATCGCAATGTCGAATAAAATTTCACATAAAAATTTGGGATTTATCCTCAACAGCAACTTCTGTTTCGGGCATCCAAGGATTTGGATTTTAGCCTGTGAAAATTTTGTCAGACATTTTATTAAATGCATTTCTTGTTTTAACTTTCTGACTGGTGCCAAAAACCTTACGTATAAATTGGCAAAAAATATTACTCTCGTTTTTCGGGGGAAAGGGTTTAAAATCGTAAATTTCAGTCGCCCTTTGACCTTAAAATAATAGTGAATTACGGAATCTGTTTTTTAATCCAATGTCTCAGGAAAAGATTTTCGAACAAGAATAGGAGCAGAGAAATACTTTAAAATCAAATTACCCTCGCTCAGGAGTGAAGAATCCACCGCCGCGACAGAAACTATTTTACGCGAACCCGACATTTAACATTTGCCCATCTGCTGCCACGTGATTTTCGAAATAGAATTTTTTGTTTTAATGCAGAATTCATTATTAAGTTACTCGAAATGCATTTAATAAAATTATCAAATAAAATTATACTCGAAAATATTAGTAAAAATAAAAATAAGCTACCAAAGTGTCAGAAAATAGATATACATTTTAAAAAAGATAGGTGAATAAATCATTTGTTAATTATTCAAGAAAATACTTTCTAACTGAATTATTTTATTATTTCTCTTGTGAAGTTATCTCGGATTTTAGTGAAAATGTTTTTCAGAGAGGGGTGCAGATGGAAAATTTTGGTTGCCATGATTATTATCACTGATAATAGTAAAAAAGATTTTCAAGGGCTTGGCAAATTGTTTAGTATAATGCCGTCAGCAGTCACTTGAAATCAGATAACAGTATTGGTTTCCAGGAAATAAGCATTGATTTAATGTTTTTGAAATCTGAACTTATAATTTTTTTTGCAGGTAATGTGATTGTAAATTAGAAATATGGTTTCAGAAAATTCAGAAAAAGATGGCAAGGACCACAACAAATTGGGCAAAACATTGGGGATTTATCCGGAATCATTTACAATGGCAATTGATTCAAAAGATTTGAGTATTTTATGGAATCCACTTAATTGGGATTTTAAAGAATTCTTGTGTGGTTGGGGATCTGCTTTTGTTAACATATGCATTACTTATCCAATTAACAAGGTCACTTTTAGACAGGTGAGATGAAGGATATTTATTTTCCAACATCAGTTTTAAGTGCCCACTAAATTACATTGTTGATTACTGAATTGGAGTTTAGTTTCAGTGGGTGCTAATATAAAATTACAATTTTATTAAAATTTATTCATTTGAAATAATATGTTAAATGACCTTCTAAATGAAACTCATCTAATTATCATGTTATTATGATTAACTAGTCTGAGGTATTGTGTGATTTAATAAATAATTGTCATTTGCAGATGTTACACAACTTAACCCCACTAAATGCAGTTAGGCAAGTGTCAAGTGAAGGAATTCATGTCCTCTACAGGGGAATGCTCCCCCCTCTATGCCAGAAAACAACAAGCCTGTCCCTCATGTTTGGAGTGTATGAAGGCACCAAAGCACCTCTATCCCATATGATGCCTATAATCCCTGCCAAAATACTTGCAGCCATCATGTCAGGAACAGCAGAAGCAACTTTGGCTCCTTTTGAGAGAGTTCAGACTCTCCTCCAGGACAAAAAATATGAGAAGGAATTCATCAACATGAAGCATGCCTTCCAGACAATCTACAGAGACTATGGCTTCAGAGAATTCTACAGAGGCCTTGTGCCCATTCTCTTAAGAAATGGGCCTTCCAATGTATTTTATTTTTTCTTAAGAGATACAGCCAAGGAAAAACTCCACAAGAAATCACCCAGTTGGTATGGGAAAATGCTTGCAGAGTTTGTTTGTGGAGGGTTGATTGGAGGAGTAATTAGCACTGTATTTTATCCATTGAACATTATAAAGGTGCACTTGCAGAGTAAACTGGGTGGAGAATTTCAAAGTGTTTATTCAGCAGCAGTTCAAATATATAATGAAAGAGGCAGAAAAATTGGATCTTTTTATAGAGGTGTTCATTTGAATTACACAAGGGGCTTTATTAGTTGGGGAATAGTAACAGTTTCTTCAGAAACTATTAGGAGGTTTATTTATTAAAATTATTTATTTTTGTTGTTTTGTTGTAATATTTATTATTTAAATCTTGCTCTTGTATATTGCAAAATAAAGATAGCAATGATATTTTTTTTCTTATTTTCACCTTATGTTTTGCTGGTATTTGTCAACCTGGTTAGCTTTGCAAGGGTGGAATTCTCTAGTAATTTATGTGATTCATTAAATTTTGCAGGTGGTTTATCACACCTAAAATCAAGGAAGCTTTTTGTGCAAACCTGTATTCAATTGAGAGAAAAAAAGCTTTAAAGTTTTTGTTATGTTCATTAAAAAATAAAGATACATGTGTGTTTGCTTCAATCTCATTGAGAAAAATTTTATTTACTTGAAACACCCCACCTTTTAATGCTGAACTGAACAATTCATCAATTTTTATCATTATACAATTACTTCCATTCATATAAGTTAGTCTATGCCAGCATTTATTGAAAATAAGCCCAGGAATGAAATTTATGTTTTTAACATTATGTCTTCAGAGAAAAACCAACTGATTAAAATTCAAAATTATTGAATTCAAGCAATACATAGGGCAGGAAAAACCCTGGCAAGGTTTTAGTCATTTGTTGAAGAGCACCTTTCCATTCAACATCCTTTATTTGAGTGACCTTATACAATAAAGAATGTTTTTTCTAATCAAAAAACTAACTCTATAATTTTAACTTTATTTGCTTTGGTTGAAAACTTCATTAAGTTGTATAATCTACAAAATATACTGTTTTCAAATCTACATAAAGTCAAAATAATTATGAAAAAAGCACTAAGTTGAACTTCAATGGCTTAAATAGTTATTATTCATTTTATTAAACACAATCACAGTCTGAGAAAATGGGTTTATAATGTAAGTCACTAAAAGTTTTTTTATGTGCCATCACTTCCTCATAATTCAGAGGGGTCATGAGATGATCCTGCAGTTTTGGGATTAAAATTTGTTCTTTTAATAAACAGGCCCTCCATTGCTTTCCATTCTACATTACTAGAGTCATATGCTGTTCCAACTATTTCATGTTGACCATGAATGGGTCTTCCATAGGTCCTTCCAGTTGCTGCTAAAAATCTGAAAAAATAAAACATAAATATTTAGTAAGGGAATATAAGATTACAGATAGAGTATTATTATTATTGCAGCTATGGAATGAATCTCTGCAGAACATTTGAACAGGCACAGGTAATGAAAATAATTTGTCTCTACATTACATAACACTATTTACCTAACATTTTTTTCTTACAGATAACAAATTGACAAACTAAATAACAATATTAAGTCTGTAAATAAACTTAAGCTTTTAAATGCCATATCTGATTTCTTAAGTACATTATGGGAAAAGTGCATTGCATATTAGAAGGAATATGAAACACCATAAAGACTTAATGCAAAAAGTACAAAAGGAAATGTTGAAGATTATGAATATTAGAATCAATTTTGCATTTAAAGAAAGCAAATGTGCTTAAAAATAAGTTATATAGACTTTGCTCTGGTTCTCTTTACAGGTAAAAATGTTAAATGAACTTTGAAGAACTGTGCAATACGTTAAATTAATAACAGTACTTAAAATCGTAGTGACAAAGTTGAAATAACTTTTCAAATCAAATAGGTGCAATGAAAAGAAAAACTTTTCTAATTTAAGTAATGAGATGCCTAATCTTACACATCAGTGTCCACATGCTTGAGTTTGATGGGATCATCTCTTTCCCAATATTTCCCATCACAGAGTACAATCCAGTGATCTCCTGTATCTCCAATTCCCTTATCCCCATAGGCTGATATTTCTTGGTTTCCTGACAGAGGTGAAGAGAAATGATGTGAGTGAAGATTCTTTTTGGTTTCCAAGTGTTCCAATCTAATAATATCTCCACATTTAATTGCTTCTCTGTAACAATACATCAATATCAACATCCTGGATTTAAAGATTATAAGAAAATTATACAAAAAAAGTTTAAGTCATGTTGCCAAAAGTGGGAATTCCGACTTAGTTTTTCGAGAAAATGAACTTGGCAAATATTTAAATTTTCATAATTCCATTTTATCCATCCATACTATCAAGGCAATGCAGTTATTGCTTTTCATCACATCAACTGTACTGAAAAATATCTTACCCTCTAGTACAGAGTTTCCCTGTCTCTCCTTTAACCATCCAGTGGGAATTCACATCTTCAGAGATTTCAATTCCAGTCACACTCTGCTGCCCTGAGCCTGTCCCATACTTAACATCATGTGAATGCAGTCTAACCCTATAGTTCACATTCATTAATTTTAATACTGATCCACATGTCACAAATTCGTTTGATTTACCTAAAATAATAATATATTTACTGTAAAAAAATTACTAAACAAAGTTTATCTTCGATATAAATAAATTGTTTTTAAATCAAAAGAAATTTCAAACTTAAGAAATTAAGCAGACTTACTTACCGAAAACACCTGTTAACAAATAGCTTAAGAAAAGAAATAAGTTTATAGGATTTACAAAACACATCGTGAACTCAGAAAAAAAATTCACCGGTTCGGATGTATTGTATGTACAAATGCTAATAAGATACAAATATTCTTCACTCTTTCATTAATTCGGTTGTTTAAGCTAAATTTTTCACTTATAATTCTTCATTTTCTTTAATTTGTCAAAATCATGAAACTTAACAACTCAAGAACTGATAAAAATATAGTAACGCAAATCAAAGTAAACGTAATCATCGGTGATTCGCTGGTCAATGTGACGTGGAACTAGAGAGATTGTAAATAATGGCAGCCATTGCTCTTTGGAACTCAAACATAATGAACTTTTTCTGTCGTCGGTAACTGTATCGCGATTGAAAGAAAAATGTAGACACTCCAAGACGGTAAACCTTGAAAACAACAAATGTATAGGAATTGTTTTTCTTGATGTTACTTGTACAGCTATTATAATTCTTCTGCTAAAATGGAGGCTGACTCGTCGAATAAAAAAACTCCCTTAGAGGAAATGTCAAAAGAAGACGTTATCAAAAAATATCATAATTTGTTAACGATAGCAAAAAAGGCAAAGCAATCCAAAGACGGTAAGTGCCCAGCTGATTAATTTTCAAAACTGTGCAATAAAAAAATTATTGAAGTGTAAATTCGAGGTAAATAACTGATAAGCAATTATGAGTTCAAGCAGGAATCAGCCCTTCAAAGTTAAGGTGTTGTATAAAAAATGTACGCCTCTCAAATTAGGTCAAACTTGTTCCATTTTAGCAATGATAAATCCTTTTACTGGAAAAAATTGATAGATTTTGAAATGAGTAAATATGAATAAGTGGGCCACTGATTTATTTATGTCTTAATTCTCCCCTACATTAGGTATGTCAGTAATCAAGCTTGAACAGCTGTTGCCATCAATGTCCCTGCAAATGGCAATAAAAGGTCAGTGCTGTTTATACCTACCACATTTGCTACTGTCATGCTCTTTTTGCCATGTCATTAGTTGTGCTGATAGAAATTTATTCCTGAACTTCTGATACTGCTTAACTACTGAAAGAAATGTCTCATCTGTTTCCTATCTAATTAGTAAACACATCTTAATTTCACTAAAGTAAGCTGAATCAAAATAGGCATTGATGGATTTTAAAATTTTGTATGTCCTGGATGAGTTGCTCAGGATTTTTACCTGACCTCAGAAAGTTTTAAAGAATTTCTTACCCCAGGCATGTCAAACCCATTTAAGGAAAACCCTTTATTAAATATTTGGAGGAAATTCAAAAAATTAAAGACAATGCATTTGTTTTTCTTCTTACATAAATACTGAATTACACTTATTTAGTAATGTACACTAAACAAAAATTCTTTTTATTGATATGTTATATTTATTACTAAAATATATCTGTTTTGTGATATATATTATTTAAAAATATGAAGGAATATCATTAAATTGTTTGCAGGACAAAACCTAAAGTCAGAAATTGATATCCAATGATTTAAAAAAAAATTATTTTGAAAATGACCAGCTGTCCAAAAAGAATGCTGATTCTTGGGCTAAAATTATTTTAAACAAAAAGCACTGAAGCAGAAAAAAATACTAAACCGTTTTATTTTGGAATGAAAATTCAATAATAAGATCAGAAGGGGTTTTTTATAATGAATAAAGTTTCTTAAGAACATATTTTAATAAATAATGATATTTATTAATATTTAAAATTTATTAGTTGGTGGAAAGAGGAGATTATTTAACTGAATAGCAGATCACATTAAATAGCCTCTGTTGTACAGCCGACATTCTATTGTATAACATTCTTTTTTAAAAGCTGTTTCAATCCGCAAAAATACGTAATCTATTAAAAATCCCAGCTATACTGAATTAACCGCCTCGAGTAATTAGTAGCAAAATAATTATCAGTTTGACGTGCCTGTAAAGTAATTTCGATAATGAGGAAAATGTTGGAATTATAGTTGCAGCGGTGCCAAAAATCGAAAGATTTCTATGAAAAACAGATAGATTACTTTCAACCTGCATATATTTTATCTTGTTTGCAAACAAACTCGAATCTTTTGATTTTTCATTCTTTCAGAGACATTAGAAGAACTAAAAAGGTCAAAAGATAAAGAATCAAAGCTGACATCCGAAGTGGACACCCTAAAAGAAATAATGGAATCCCTGACAGAGAAGCAGAAGCACTTCGCAGAAATCGACAACCGGATAAAACAAAGCGAGGAAAAGAATACAAGTCTTAAAAACAGCCTTCAAGAACTCGAGAAGCAGCACGCTTTGAAAATAAAAGAATGCACCAACCTCGAGGAAACCCTGGCCAAAATGAGCGAGAAATTGGCTCTGCTCGAGGAAAAACACTCGGAAGCATTGGAAAAATTGCAAGACTTCAAAGAAAATTATGCGAAAATTGACATCGAGAAAAAGCTGTATGAGGAAAAGTTACTCGCCATTGAGAAGGAAAAGACGGGAGGGAAGTGTGAAGAAGGAGTCGCCGAAAATAAAAAACTTGCCGAGGAATTAAGACAAAAAGAAAAGGAAGTGAATGACTTGACGAGAAAATGCGAGCAATTAGGTGAGAAATTAAAAAGTGTTCCGGAAAACTGGGCCGATGTCATTAGCGAGAATAAAAGGCTAAAAAAATTCCTGTCGGACGCAGAAGAAGCGAAAGCCAAATTAGTGGACGAACTAAATTACTTTAGAAGATCCCTTTCAGAGTTTGACGAGAAATCGAAAGAGTATGCCAAACTATCGGAAAAGTTAATCAAAGAAGAAAGGGAGAATTTAAAATTGATGGAAGAAATGAACGAGTTGAAAAGGGGGAGTAGAGAAAGGGAAGAAGAGAGCGAAAAGAAACTGAGAATGCTGCAGGAGGAGAAGGAAAGTGCAGAAGAATTTTTAAAAGAGGAATTGAAACTAATGGAAAAGCAGTTGTTGAAAGAAACAGAAGAGAAAGAAAAACTTCTGTGCACATTCAGAGAGCAGGAAGAGATGAAATGCTATCGCCATGATGAAAAGGATGCTGAGCTTAAGAATCTTCGCATTGAGTTTGAACAAAGTCTGGGGAGAGAGAGAGATCTTAAGGCCGAGAAAGAAAAACTGAACCAACAGATAGAGATACAACAACGAGAATGGAAAGAGAAGTTGGAAGTTAAGAAAGCAGAAAACTCTAAATTAAAATTGGAGAAAGAGCAATTGGAGAAACAGTTGGTCGAAGCTGGGGGAAGAATATCTCAACATGAAAAATTGGAAGAAAAGCTAAGAGCAAAGGACGAAGAGCTGAGTGGATTGAAAAGGGAACTGGAGTTGGCGATGAAAGCCCTCAAGGAATCGGAGCAGGAGTCGTTCGGGGTTCGAGTCGTGGAAGAAGAAAGGGAATCACTAAAGAGGGAAATGGAGAAAATGAAGGAGAGTTATGAAGAAGCGATTGGTTTGGTTAAAGCTAAATTGGAACAAGTCCTGTCTTCCTTTGCCTTCTTAAAGCAGCTGAGAAATGGTTTTGAGGTGGAGTTGAAGAACAAACTGAGTGGTTTTCAGATGGAACAGAACGAAGTGAGGGAAAGGATTGAGGAAGTCGTCCTGAAATATGTCGGACAATTACATAACGGAAATTCGGAACTGCTTAGCGAAATGAACGTTATGAACCAGGCAAGTAATGCGAGAGAGGTGTTGCGAAGAAGCATAATATTTAATTAAAATTTGACTTTACTTTATGTAGGTTTTGAAGGAAAGAGGCGAAAACATATCAAAATTAGAACAGTTGGTTGAAAATCAAAGAAAACAATTAGAAGAGGCCAATGTGAAAATCACAAACCAGAACTCCAAGTTGCAGGAGAAGAATAAAAAACTAGAAGAAATGGAAGAGGAAGTGTCCAAAGCAAAACAGGAAGCTGAAATGAAACACAAAGCAATGCGAGAAATGGAGGAGGAAATTTGGAAAATGAAAAACAACGATTCCCAGGCAGAAGCTCTCAGCTCGAGCACACTCAGCAGAGCAGAGGAGGCGTCGAGGTTGATGGAGCTGGAGGAGAGCTTCGAGGAAAGATACTCAAAGGTAACAAATTGAGATTCTCTTCGAGTGCAGTTTTGAAGACTTTTTCAATTTCAGTTGAAGGTGATCGCAGTGAAGCTGAAAAAAAAAGTGGCAGAATTGCAAAAACAAGTGGAAGCAGAAAGGGAAAGATTGAACACCGCCGAAAGCGAGTATCAGAGTAAAGTGGCGGGGTTACTCGGCCAAATCAAATCCCTTAAAAACATCCAGAGCGAATACGATAGCCTTCAAGATATCCTGGACGAAGAGAGGAAGCAGAAGAACGCTTTGAGAAAAAATCTGGATTTAGCTCAACAAGAATTGATAACGTTGAAGAACGAGTTAGAAGATTTTAAATCAGACAGAGAAAAATATAAGCGCGATAAAAGCAGGTAAAAGGTCATTCCTTTGTGCAGAGACGGAGACAGAGTCGACCGCTTTCAAAGACAGAGTTTTTTTGCAGCTTTGAAAAGATAAAAAAGGAGCTTTCAGCGCATATAGGCGAACTGAAACAAACGATCGATAAGCAAAAGTGTGATTACATTGCACTGGAGAAGCAAATGGAAGTATTAAAAAATCAGTTGTCCATAAAAGACAGACATGTCGAGGAGGAGAAAGAGAAACATAAGATGGCGATGCAGCTTTTGGAAGAGCATAAACAAGATTCGAAAAAGCATAGTGTTTTGGAGTTAGAAATAGCGGCTTATGAGGTTTGTATTTAAGAATTAACGCAGGCTTTTCCCCTAAATGTTGTGCCCTTTTCATAAAAAACCTCAAAATAAAAATAAAAAGGGGCCTAAATTGACTGCAAAGACACAACGACCCATTTTGCTTTCCGCCGTATTCGTCGTTTCCAGAATGAGCGGTTTATTTTGTTTTATAATCGTTTTCAGAAAACTGCTGAAGAAATGAAAAAAAGATTAGACATGAAAGAAAAAGAAGCGAAAGAACTTGAAAATGAGTTAGTAAACCAAAGAAAAGTAATAGAATCAAAAGATGGTGAAATAGAGCTTTTAAAATCCAGCATAGCCGATGGACAGTTCAAAGCGGACGGTTTTGTAAGTCAGGTGCAGCAGCTGAGTGAGGAACTCGACTGCCAGCGGTTAGAATTGAGCCAAAAAGCAGAAGTGATTAGAACTTTAGAAAAAAACGCAGAAGAGAAAAACCTCAAAATGGAAAATTTATCCCTGGAACTCAAAGAAGTCGTTAGAGAGAAGTACGAAGCCGAGGAAAAATGCAGAAGCATCGAGGAAAAATTCTGCCGCCAGGTCAGTCCCACATCGAACAGAAAAGGGTGACGAATAAGCAGCTCTTCGGCTAATAATGACCGAATTCCAGATACACCATCTCGAGGAAAGACTGTCCACTCTTCAGGAGGTTCTGAGCCGAAAGGAAATGGAACTGGAAGAGTTAAAGACTGAATATAAGGCTTATAAAGTGAGAGCCCACAGTGTTCTCCGTCAGTCGCAGAAGGAAGTGAACCCCAGCAGGCAGCAGAACGTCCTGGAAGAACTGGAGCAAGTGAGGAGCACTTCGGAGTGCCTTAAATCCAAGTGAGCGAGAAAATTTTGATTTTTTTTTTAACAATGGCTTATCTTATATTGTTCGCCCTCTTTTAGATTGGAAGAATCCGGCATAAAGTTGCAGAAACTGTCGGGGGAAAATAAAATGCTTTTGGATGAGAAGAAAAGGCTTTTTGGGAGAGTTCAAGAGTTAAATGATATAGTGACTGAGTTGAGAGAGGAGAACCAGAGCCTGAAAGAAGCCAAGCAAAGGGAGAATGAAGAACACGCAGAAGCTCTTAGAATGCAGAAACTACAGTCTGATACATTGGTCCAATGCTTTCAGGTACTTTGGCCAGTTCACGGGTGGTTACAGTATAGTGAGTGAAACCCTGATTGAGGTCAAAAGAATGAAAACTATATAATCTAAATATTAAGTTTTGAATTTTATGAACTCTTAAAGATATTTTTGGAGTCATTGTGCCACTTTCTTTTTCCAGAAACAACTGGAGGATTTAGAAGCCAAACACACAGCTCAATTAGAAGAACTAAAAAAGGAGCAGGAGCAGGTACAAAAACACTCTCACATGTTTTTCATGCCCGAAGTGAAACGGAGCGAAGGAAGAAAGATACCGGAAAAAGGAAAGATCTCCGAAAGCTTTATTCCCATCAAACCGGACAAAGAAGTCCTGGACGTGATGCTACTCGAAAGGGAAGAATGCGAGGTGAGTATGGCGAGTCGATAAACCTTTGACAAATGCAGGCACTAAAGCATCGCCTTTCGCAGGGTTCGGAAAGCGTGAACTCGACTTCACCCCAGACGAGCAACAACAACCCCATTCCATTAGACCAATTACTGAACAACTCCGAGCCTTCGGAGGTGCCAAAGAAACACAGCCAAGACGTGACTCACCTCAGGGATTTGCTGGAAAAGAGTGAAAACCGGATAAAGCATGTGACTCTGTTGCTGGCGGACGCAGAGAGCGACTCGGCCCGACTGAGTCAGCTAAACGAAGTGCTCAAAGAAGAAATACGGAGGCTGCAAAGGAGTTTAGAGCGGGAGAAACACGCACAAAATTTCGAATACTTAAAGAACATTATTCTCAAGTTCGTGAGTTTGCAGAATGTTGACGAAAGACTGCGACTGGTGCCCGTACTTAACACCATACTGAAGTTAAGTCCTGAGGAGGAGGCGACGTTGTCGAATTGTGCGAAGGGGGTGTTCGAGGGAGGGGGGAGGGCGTGGGGTAATTATTTAAGCTTATGGCCGAGCGGGTAGGAAATGGTCATCACAATAATGTAGGTTTATAAAAAATTAAAATATGGAATAAATTTTTTTTGTTAAGTTAAAAATTTTTTTTTTAAAATGCTACCAAGAAAATGTTAAAGTAAGTTTAATTTTTTACATAAATTTGTAAGAATCGTTAATCGATAACAATGACGTCATTAACAGGCATATTTCTTGGATTTGTATGGAACCAGGCCTTCTGGAAAACTCCCGAGGGTGAAGAAACCGATCTCAGACCGTTTTCGTTGGGAAATGCTGCGAAATACCCTAAACGAAAACCATTACTTTGTCTTAAAAGCGTATAAAACGAGATTAATAGATAAACTTACCGGGAAACCAAGATGGTGAGCTCCCACCTCTGAACTGCACTTTATTAAAACGCTCAGCCCTTTGCGCAACCAAAACATACTCACGCTTCGACTGACCAATGGCAAAATCCACGTCAAATGATCTCTGAGCCGTCAACTCCTCACCTGAAATACACAATTCTCTTTTGAACTATTAACGGATCAACAATTGATTTCTCGAAGAGACGTCATCACCTTTCTCTTTCATTGTTCTAGTGTAAGCAGAATCGCTGACGCCCTCTGATGGTACTCTTGCACTTTTTTCCATCAACTCTTCTTGATCGTCTTGATTTGGATCAACTATTGAAATGCTGTTCTGGAATTTGAGATTTGATTTTGAGTCCTTTCACGAGATGTCAATTTTGCCTATTTATAAGATTTACTAAAAAAGTACCCGTAGAGTTTTTTCCGGAAACGGTTGTTTGTACTCATCAGGGAAAAGATGCAGTATTGTGTTCCTGGGACACTCATCCATTCTAATTCCCTGCTCTTGAGAGAACATCATGCTTGCTGCTACTTCCGGGGATATATCCTCCGGATCAGGATGTTCCAGCTGAAAAGTTATTCGTGAAATGGGTGTCTGAACGAGTTAGCGACATCCAGTGAGGAAGAGGAAACTTTACAGGAGTGTATTTCTCCCCACAGGTTTGGCTTGTGTGTGCCTTCACAATGGCGCTGACGTTCATCTGAGCTCGCTGCTGCTTGGGACAGGGCTTTTTGTAGATCTTTCTCTCTTCCGAAACCAGATACGAAGCAGATTCGACATCTTGCCTCTCGCAGTTGATTAGTTCGGCGAGTTCTTCCTGTTGCAGGCACGGCCTTTCAGGCAGCCTTTTACTCCTGATTTCTTTACCTGCAAGAGAACGCCAACAGATTAAACTTTGGATTTTCCTTTTAAAACTTCTTGCAAATGAAGTAAACTCACCGCAGACGCTGAAGTCGACATTTTGGTTCACGCCACACATTATGTGGGAAGATGCTGAAAAACAAAGAGGTTTCATTTAGAGCGAAAGGCTTTAAAAAGGGTGTGACATACATATCGGCTTACTTTTCTTTAACTGACTCAAATGGCTCAAAGCAGAAATTGCTTTATCATCTCGTTCCGTCTCATCTTGTGAACTAGAAGGGTGTAAAAAAACAGTTTAAGCAATTCAAACGACTGAGACGCCGAAACAAGGCAAAAGAAATGGAGTTTAACACGTTTAGGTGTGTTTGTAATTGTAATTGTTTGCATAATAATATAACTCCAAATGATAATTAATAGTTAATTCAAAATGTTTATTACTGACCTTCTGTCGTGATGATGGTGATGGCGGTGGTGGTGGTGCATGGTTGAAGTACTCGGCATTTGCCGATCCCTCAAGAATGGATCGGGCCCAGGACGGGTGCGAGAGGAGGAAATCCCCGGTTCTACCTGCCTGCCCTCCTGCGAATGTAATGGTTGCAAATTCCTTTGCTTCATAGTCTCGCTAAACCCAGAGACCGGACTTCTAATGCAAGCTTTACTCGGCCCGGCTCTCACAGTTGACCTTTCTGCATCATTTAAATATCTCCTGCAGTCGGTTCTGCAAATTTCCTCCGATCCACCCCCTTCATTGTAATTCAACCTCTTTCTGGACTTGAAGCCCACTCCGGGTCCAACACTTCCTGATGCGAAGTCGGACCTTTGCATAGCCGACCCTGACCGGATTCCTGTAGGGGCACAATCCGCACCCGAAGCCGAATTCCCGAGGCTTCCCATAGTCATCAGTTCTCTCGAGGCAGGACTGCTCGTTTTTCCAGCCCCTCTACTCTCGGGGCTTAGTCTGCTCGATGCGAAACGAACGTTATTTAAATTCGATCCGGTTTCGAAAGGACCTCTCGTCGACCTGGCTCTGGCACTGTAGCTCGTCGCTCTGTCCAAGCAAGCGGCTCCCTCCAAATCCTCTTCGACCTCATCACATTCACCGCCTCTGGAGCCCAGACCACTGCCTTCTCTGCTCCCCAGGAGTGGAGATCCAGCTCTCGACCTCGATCGGGAACACTCGGGAGGGAGTTTGGTTAAGGCCCTCTGACTCATCCCCGGCAAAACACCTCGAGATCGGGCCTGCATGGGATAAATATCCCTTTCGTTTCCGTGGCAGGAGGGTAGTTGGGAATTGGGGCAAACAGCGGATGCATTAGCGCCTCCTAACCTCGAGTAGTTTCGCGACCCTGCGACAGAACAAAGAAATTTATTATTTCATCTTACTTATTCATCACTGCTCCAGAACTATCTTTTGTATCGCCCGTACCGCATCTATCAGAATCTTCAAATTCATCTTCCACTTGACTCTGCATCTCATCAAATCTCGCACGATAGACATTTTTCTGGAAGCAGAACAAAATTTAAGCAAATCTGCCCAGTGTGTTCTCCTCAAATGCTCCCATCCGATTTCACTCACCGATCCTCCAATTTCGCCTTCTTCATGACAACTCGGCGATTTGCTGAAATAAAAATTTCCATTAGAAGGAAATGGAAATCTACAGAGGACCAGCCGTAGCCGTCAAGAGTTGATCTCTTCAGAGAAAATGAATTTCACACCGGCAGTACCAGCACGCGTTGACCTGTCGGCAATGCAGGACGGTTGAACCCCGGAGTTTCCCTCTCTCTTTGCCAAATCATGTTGGCTTGTCAGTGTCCTCAAGCAGAAGCTTGAATGAAGTTTCTTCCCTCGCCAATCAATCAAAGAGGCAAACTGAAGAGAGGGGGATAATAATATGCTAATAAATTCTCACTTACGATCTGGAACTATTTAGAGATGTTCTTTGGGACATTATTATCCTCACTTATAATTTACCCTCTTTTTTAGATAAAATTAAACTAGATTTCACTCCTAATTTTTTTCCCAAAGACAAAACATAAATATTTAAGTAAAAAATGGGTAAGGGTCAAGAACCATAGAGATAAACGACGATGTTCTGATCTATGAAATCCTCGATTTGAGTTTGAGTTGTCTGAGGAGGAAAAATAATCATTTTTAAATATTTGATGATCATTTATTTGGCGCGATCTGTTTTTTCTTTCCATCTTTAGCTTCTGTTATCTTTGCAAGAACAACATTTACACCCTTAATTTTAAAGGCATTTTGCCCAATGAAAAATCAGAGAATTTAACAATGCAGAAACTTTTCAATTATATGTTCAATTCCTATACAATGATAATTCGCTTTTTTTATCAACTGTGACCTCAGCATAAATATCTGATTCGGTTTTAAAAAAATTACGACACATTTTAAAACTAAATTTATTTACTAAGGAGTTAACTAAAATCCTTCCTTTTTTAAATCCTTTCCATTTAACATAAATTTTTGTCGGGAATAGGGATCATCGTTTCCTAAGTTCTCTCTTGTTCTTCGCCTCCGTTTCGTCAATTTTTTCCAGTCCGTAATTTGAAATTCTTTATGCTTCGGTTTCTTCCCACCATTCTGAAAAAGATCAGAAAAAATCATGGATGGGCGCATAAAAATTTCTTTGAATCCTTTTACAAAATTCATTCTGTTGAATACCTCCTCGGAATCGCTGAGATCGACTAAGGATTCGTCTCCCTCTGTACTCATTAACTTGGTTATGTTGACCACTCCCTCATTAATTAACGTTTCAATTTCGATTTGAATTTTTCTTATCATGGCCCCGTCAGGAAAGTACTCCTCGAAGCGGTTGCTACAAACAGAAAGGGTTTTGATTTTTGCCTCTAACGCCGCTAAGTGGGCTGCGGCAATGGGGGCAGATTGTTTACCTCAGCCATAAATACACGTCCAAAATCTCGTGCAAAATTTCCAGTTGTTCTAAGTGCCTTAAATTCTTTGGCTTTCGTGCGGGCCAATCTATCTGCTTGCAGATCCATTTGAAGAGAACGGGTTTGTTCTCGCTGTACATTTTGGCAAACTGGAGAAAATGGTGATAATTAACATTTTACAAATGCTTAATTTTTTGCGAATACTCAGTTTATGCATATTGTGTTACTTAAAAAAGTGCAAAGGACTTTACAACTGGTGAAAAGGAAGAGAAATTTAAAATGGGAGCGTTTAAAGCATCATTAATTTGCTGTGGCTTGCTTTCCGTAAAATTGAATCATACCTTAACGAACATAACGCAGGCGAAATTATTTCTCTTATTAATGGGAGCGCAGCAAAAAACGTATTTGATTCTAAGAGGCAGAAGCAGGTGATCGATCATCTGCGCCAAATGCTTGAAATCCTTCATGTCACACATGAAATACAAAGAATCGTCTACCGTCGATAAGTTAATGAAAATGTCCTGAAAAAATATTATTGTTACCATAATCGAGCGAACATAAAATTAAAAATTATCCCTATGAAGCATTTACGGGTCTACAAAAAATCAATTTCGGTCCCACCTACAAATTGCCCGCCTTTCCAAGACGGAATTATCTGCACATTACTTTCCCTAAGCAGTGTTTAGTATATCAAAATAAGAGAGAATGCACCAGAACTCACTATTAATTCGCAAAGTGATGAATGTGGTAGATAATAGGAATAAAGTTCGATTTGGTCGACAGTGGGTAAAATACCGGCACTGCTCACGGGCTCCGGTTTCTGCGATAAAAGAAATTTCAAAGTTTCTAAGTCTTGTTCCCTGAATGTTGTCACCAGTCCCTGAAAGTATAATTTTATATAAATTATAAAGCATTACTCTCGTTTCGGAAAAACTGCGATTTAAAGCAGGAGAGGTGTCACTCCTTACCTCCTCATATTGTGTTCCGTATCTCCCCGCTCTGCCTGCTATTTGAAGGGCTTGGGACACTGATATTGGCATCTTTTCGACATTGTTATCGGTTACTGTTGTCTTTACTACAGAGTAAAATATTACTCGCTTAATACTCCTAAAATCATTAATACAATTACGTCATATGGGATATAATATAATATATAAATTTTGTCCATTATGTTTCTAATCACAATCATAATTGCAAGATTGCGCTCCTCTCACATCTTTCTCGAAATATCAATCAACATCGAACAAAAGTATCTTTAAGAGCATCTTAAGATCCTTTTATATAAAGTAACTTATCTTGCATTAGGTACATTTTTAAAGTATCTTTGACAGCTCTGCCAACAAAATTCTCTTACAGATTTAAACCCATTCCAATGGCATCCGTAGCCACTAGTAAGTTACAAGGATCGTTCGGATCATTGAATTTCAAACATTGTAAAATTTTCGTTTGAGGAGGAAGACTCCCGTAGATAACACCCACGGTTTTTCCTAAATGCTCTAAACTGCGAGTCACTGAATAAATGTCATTTTTATTGAAGCAGACGATGCAGTCTCCGGGGAGAACATTTGAAAAGTCCTTCACAGGTTGGTCTAATTTTAAAGTTGTCAGCCTTTGATAAGTTTTCACCTAAAAAATAGTTCAATTTTGTCTTTAACCAGAGAATAGAGAATCATAGAACTAAATATATCATTTCATCATGATATTGATTATCAGCAGATAATCATTTAAAAGTTCAATTACTTCTAAATCCTCATCTGTTGTACAAAGAATTGAATCAATAATATCAACAGCTCCTTCTTCCCCACAGAGATGAATTTCTTTTGCTTTTAACCCCAGAAGAGCTCTTGTCCATGCATAACCTCTGTTTGGATCTTTAATCATTTGAATTTCATCTAAAACTGCCACATCATCTGAAAAGCAAATACAAAATTAGCAAACATGTATTTAGAAAGTTCATTTTATGCTCAAGACTGCTCACATGATTTCTCTAGTGAGCACATTTCAATTGTGCAGGAGACATGATTGGCACAGTCCCCATTCTCTTTAACATAAATGATTTCTTCCCCTGTGATCAGATCACATGGAACACCCTCTTTGTTTGCCTTCTGGTGCACTTCCACTGCCAATAACTTCAGAGGCCCACAATAAAGTCCTGTTTCAGCATTTAAAAAGCTTTTGATGGCATGGTAAGTTTTTCCTGAGTTAGTTGGACCACAGTGGAAATATATTTTCCTACGTTTACTTCGAGCTTCTGGATACCTGCAACATATTTTGGAAATGAAATTTGGCATCAGTGCTTTAGTCCTCAATAAAAATATTATAAATAAGAATATTGAACAATTTAAAAATATTTAAAAAAGATGATGAAACTGCATAAATATTTAGGCAACATTCTCCTACTTGAGTTTTCAAAAAATTTTTTTTTAACTTGATTTCTATCTGGAAAAGCAGAGGTGAATCATTCAAGATTAACTTTTTTCTTAAAACAATCACACTTAAACTTAATTTTACACCACCTCTGATTTTAAAAGTTTGTTGTTATAATAAAGTAACTCTTCAAGCCTAAAGGAAGATTAAGAAAGCTCACCAATTTGCTGGAAAACGAATATCTCCAATTTTTCTTAAATCATCCATACACTCCAAATGTGGAAACATTTCCTTTACATGCTTCAAAAAATAAGGAAAAATATCTATAGTATTACCAGAATTATTTGAAATGTCTGACAAGACTATATGAAGATCTGCAGGTAATGTCTCACTTTCCACACAGAATTTCCTAAAACTAATAAATCCCTTCATGCAGAGATTATCTGAAACAAAAAAATAGTTTGAGTCCGTGCGTTATCCCAGTTTTTTAATTTTGTCCTGAAGTGCTTACCATCCAAACCATTTTCTTGAGCTAGGATTTTTACTTCTGGTTTTCTGTAGAAGGTATTAACGATTTTCATAATCTTTAATTTATCTAAACTTCCCGTGAGTTCTTCTCCGACCTTAGTTTCACTTGTGGAAGGTTTTATATTTACAGGGGTAAATAAATTTAATGGGTCCTTCACTTTAGAATTCAACTGGACAGTACATGTTGCAAATTTTAAAAAAACTGAGTCTAAATTTCGGTTCCGAGTCAAAGCCTTTGCAGAATTCAGACGAGTAAAGGAAGTTAATAACTGCCTTGTATTAACCGAAAACATCGTTATTTCTCTAAATTATTCACACAAAATATTCACACATTTCAAATTTTGCTAAAGCACGCTAATATTGCCTGTTCAGTCTGGTGCCACGATAAAAAAGTCTGCTTTCCATAAAGTTTTTATGTATAATTACGGTTCTTTATGAACGATGTCAATGAAGCAGATGTTCAATATGTTAAATCTAGTCAAGCAAGCAAAAAGAATTAGTAGTTTATTTAATTATGTACCTCAAAGAGGAGCTAGATACGATTCAAAGATAACCTGGAATGAACCTGAAAAATACAAACATTACCACCCTTTACGTTCAGGAGATATGGCATCTTTCCCTATTTTGAATCCTGAAGAGATTCATGCCCAATACAGAACCTCAAAGGAGTTAGATAGGTAAGTTTTAAGTAATGTTTAAGTGAAATGAGCTCAAGAATTATAATTTTACTATTTTTTCGCAGCGCTGAAGAAAAGGTCAAAAAAATTTTTTCTTTGGGTTACCAGAGACGCAGACAACTTTACGAGCACTACCGTTACGGATTAGTTCAGAAAGTCAAAGAACATGCCCTGGATAAAAGTTCTAAAAGTGTAATAAGTAAGTATTTTGATTTCAATGTTGAAGTTTTTACTGCACCATTGTGTTGTCTTTCCTAATAAGTTATAAAAATTTTAATTGGTACTGATCAATTTTAGTCGCCGAACTCACTGCCAAAATTAGATATTTCCAATATGTTATCGGCATCAGACCTCAGTCACAAGGATATGTCAGACATCGTATTAATAAGTTAATTGGCAAAAGAAAAGCTTATTTAAGGAAATTAAGATCAGAAGATTATAAGAAGTTTGAATGGATATTAGAAACACTTGATTTGCAGTTTCGACCAGGATTTGCGTAAGTAATTTTGTTATTTAGCTGCAAATTGATGGCAAATTTATTAAATTATTTTTATGAATTGAGACTTAATCAGAGGATTTGTTATTTCTGAGTCATTACATAATGGATCACATAAAACCTTTAAGGAAAATTCATTACACCGAATGATTTTAGAATAAACAAATCTTAGCTGATACAAAAGTAATTATTAATCTTATAAATTTATTTAGTCCACACCCTTTGTGATAAATGAATTTATTTGCAGTACTGAATGTAGAAAAGTATCAAGGAAAGCATCACTTATTTTACTGGCTAAACTAAAAGCAGAAAAATTGAAGGAGGAAAAATTGGCAGTTTTAATAAAAGCATATGATGACCAGAAAGCCTTATTCTTGGAGAAGAAATTGGAAACATTAAAGAAAATAAAAGAAATGGAAAAAAAATTTAATTTTTCACCATCAGTGTCAGAAGATGAAATTCAAGCATGCATGGAAAAGTTAGAAAAAATCAAATTTGAAGTGGCAGAGAATGCCAGAATGGGGTATAAAAGAAGAATTCATCCTTTCTTTTTGGAGCCTTATCATGAAAATTATCTTCAAGAAAAAGAGAAAAAAGGACAATTAATTAGGGAAGAGATGGAGCTTTATAAAAAGAACAATTCATCCCAGGTTGTCACTTCTGTAAAAAATTCTGACTGTTAATAAATAGTTCCTTTACTTATTTTTTTTCTCTTTTTTAATCCTTACTATACAAGGTTCTAAGTTGTACCAGCAATTATAATGAATTTTGTCTACCTCCAGATTTTATTTTGACTTTAATGTGACTAAATATCATCTTATGATATAGCTAAAAATGCTATTGAAATTTCCTAAGCTGATTTTAATTAATAAAAATAAAAATAAAGAACAATTGTGATTGACTGAAACAAGCAGAACATAAACATTTAAAATTTATTGAATAAATAGAATTCAATATCTCATAATACTCATATACTAATATACTATAATGTACTAATTAATATTTTACTAAAATTGCTGATAAGTATTTTACTCAGGTTGCTAATAAATATTTTACAATGCGTCATTTTATAAAAAAAATGATCAGTTTTAAATGTTATTTTCTTTAAATATGATTGCCATGGAAGTTGGTTCCTCTCACAATAACAGATATGGAATAAATTTCTAAGTCATTTAGCGGAATATTTTCGGTTGAGTTCCAAAAAAAACACCGCCATGAAATTTAACGTGGCAATAGAATAAGTTCCAGTATTGATACTCTAAAATGTCGGTAATAGCCAAGAAAACCTTAGAATTTCTTTATACGAAAATTTCCTTTGGAGCTCAGGTTATTTAAATTTTCATTATGAAAACTGCTAATTCAAATTTTAGATCAGGAATTGTTAATCAAAAAATTTATTTTCAGGTTCAACAAGTCAGGCATCAGTTTGTGGATTGGAGAATGTTGAAAGATTACCGCAAAAGAATGGCTGTTAAAGAGTATGGAAAACAAAGATTAAGAATTAATTCTTTAAGAAAAAACAGGATCTTACCTCCTGAACTTCAGGTAATCAATGTAATTAACTCGTGGGTTTTTTCAAACAGTAATTTTATATTTTGATTTTAATTCCCAGGCTTTAGCTGATGAAGAAATCCATGCTCTGGGAAGCAAAGGCAGTATTGTGAGCGTAGTAAACCGTTGTACTGTAACATCTAGACCTAGAGGAGTTGTTAATAAATACAGATTGTCTAGAATTATGTTTAGACATTTGGCTGATTATAATAAATTAGCAGGTGTAACAAGATCAATGTGGTAGAGATTATATTAGGATAATTTTATTAATCTTATTTAAGTAGTTAATATAGGAATAATTTTATGTTGATTTGGAAATATTGCTAAATAAACATTCTTAATGGTTTTTTAGTACTGAGGTATTAATTTCAGAACCAAGCTAAAATAATCAAAGAAACCTTCCCCATATTAATGAAGTTTTCTTCTTAAGTTCTTTGAATTTTTATAGCTTTTTCAAAATTCCAAAAATCAATAGTAGAGCATTAATAATTAGGCTGATAATTCCAACTAACAAAATAATTTGAGTTCAACTCCCTTTCTTCCCAGTCTACTTGTTACCATTTAGCCATCTTTCAGTATTGAAATGATGGCAGTTAAGAACTTATCAAAATAGACCACTATTTAGCTTGAACTTTTAAAACCAAAAGCACCTTTATCATATTTGATTTTCCCAGACATCTACAACTATTCTGGAAAAATGAATTAACCTCTGCCTACCATAAGGAAATTTGGTAAGGTAAAGAAACCACAAGTAATTTAATATAAAAATTTATTTGTTAAACCTAAAGTAGAAATCTGAAAACAGGAATCCCTCTTAGTCAAAGAGACCTAGAAAAAAAGAAAATTATCAGTATGACTTGTTAGATAGATCTGCATTTAGTTAATAAAAAATAAAACCTACCAAATCCCATGTCATCATCAGATTCCGGTTCAGATTCAACTTTCTTCTTCTCCTCCTTCTTCTCAGCCCCAGCAGCAGGAGCATCAGCAGCTGCAGCAGGTGCAGCCCCTCCAGCTGCTGCTGCAGGAGCACCAGAACCAATGCTTGCACCCACGTTCGTGATTAAATCTTTGATGGAAACACCTTCCAAAGCTTTGGCAAACAAACCAGGCCAATAGGGTTCGATTTCAACACCGGCTGCTTTCAAGATAGTTTGGATTTTCTCCCCCTACAAAACAGAATTAATGATGAAAGAATGAAATAGAATGAATAATAGACAAATATGCTTGGTCGACCAGCCACATGTTCACTATGCTCGAATATATAAAAAAAAACTCACGGTAACTCCGACGTCGTCATCAGCGAGGATGAGAGAGGCGTAGGTGCAAGCTAATTCTGCTTTAGAACTCATTTTCTTACTGTAACTGACTTATTTAAATGTGCAAGTCGCCAAAAGGCCTTAGCTCGTACTCGAGAACAAGCACACAAGCAATATGGACACAACGGAAGTTGAGACGATCCAGGAAACACGACACAATTTGCCGTCATCTTTCTAAAGCCACGATAAATATTTACGGTCTCAAAGTTTTTAGACTTTCAAAATGGGAAAAGCTAAAAGATTAAAAATCACGGGAAAAAACAGAAAAGTGGCCTTAGCTGATCAGATAGAAGAAGATAATGTTGCCAAACTAAGTGGACGGGTAAAAATTAGGAATCGAAGAGACGAAGATGACACTGTAAGTGTTATTTCTGTATTCCACGTGATAAAAAGTTTGGTTAATACAATAATTTAAACTTAAATGACAATGCTGCATTACCATGTAGTACATGATGATTACAGAGGAATATTTGTTTTAATCACTACAATTTTTTTTAGTACATCGATTCTAACTTATCAAAAAAAATCCTTAATCAAGCGAGGCTCCAACAGCATGAATTGGAAGAAGAAGAGGGGATATCAGAAGAAAGTAAAATAAAGTCTTTCAAGTTGGGAAATGACTCTGAGGAAGAATCAGAACATGAAACTGAAGATGAATATAGGGCAGATTATATTTGTAATTTTGTAAGTACCTTTAGGCTGTGCTTTCATGCTAAAAATCACATTAAGGTTCTCTGATTATTAATGTGTGAGTTAAATAGACTTATTACTTAAACATTGCTTTCTTTTCATTTCAGGAAATTAATAAAGAAGATGAACAGGCTTTGGAGAAATTTATGAATATGAACCCTGAGCCAAGAAGAACTCTGGCTGATATCATTATGGAAAAACTAACAGAGAAGAAAACTGAAATAAAAACACACTTTTCAGATGCAGAGACTGTGAATGGCATTGACAAAATTGATTTCAGAGTAAAGGTGAGAACTTAGTGCCTATTAATTAGTGCAACTGTTTTGCTAACTTTCTTTATGCCTGCAGGACATGTACAGAGGAGTAAGAGATGTTCTCTCCAAGTACAGGAGTGGGAAATTGCCAAAAGCATTCAAAATGATACCACATCTTAGAAACTGGGAAGAGATTCTGTACATAACAGAGCCTGACAAGTGGTCTGCAGCTGCCATGTACCAAGCAACAAGGATATTTGCCAGTAATTTGTGTGAGAAGATGGCTCAGAGGTGAATGCACCCACATGTCTCTTTCCATCCTTCTAAGATTTCATTTGCTCATCTGCATGCTTCTTTTCCAGGTTTTATAATCTTGTCCTATATCCCAGGATCAGAGATGACATTGCAGAATATAAAAGGCTGAATTTTCACTTATACCAAGCTCTGAGAAAAGCTCTTTTCAAACCTGGGGCATTCATGAAAGGCATTATTCTGCCTTTGTGTCAGGTACAGAGGAATGGAAACACTTGCACTGGTGCAAACATCCACAGTGAAATGAAACTTTGCTTTATATGTTTCAGAGTGGGACTTGTACTCTTAGAGAGGCTATCATTATAGGGTCTGTGATTGCAAAAAACTCAATTCCCATCCTTCATTCAGCCAGTGCAATACTTCTCATTGCAGAAATGGATTACACTGGAGCCAACAGCATATTTTTGAGGATATTTTTTGACAAAAAATATGCTTTGCCATACAGAGTAGTTGATGCTGTTGTGGCTCACTTCTTGAGGTGTGTACATATCCCAAATTACACTTTTGTTAACTTCGCCCAAAATAAATTAATTAAAAAAGAAAAAATTTTAAATGAAATATCTTAAACAAAATTTTTAAAAAATCATTTGATAAAAAACTAAAAATAATATTGAATATTTTTTAAGAAAAATGTTTAAGCCACTATTCCAGTGGTGTTAAATGAGTAAATGAGACATATTAGTTTAATTTTGCAAATAAATATGGTTAATGCATTACTTATTAACGCAAAATTTCGTTTTATTCTTATATTTTATAATAAAAGAACCAACAATACTATTAACTAAACAATTTTAAAATTTTTAAAGGTTTGAAAAAGACAAAAGGGAGTTACCAACATTATGGCATCAAAGTCTCCTAACTTTCGTTCAAAGGTAAATAAAATTTTCTTATTAATGAAAAAAAGTATAAATAATTTGGATAGAATGAGTTTAAAAGAAATTGCCAGAATTTCCTCCAGCAGTTTTATTTCAATTTTGTAATGAATCTTAGGTATAAGAGTGATGTGAGCACAGAACAAAGAGAAGCGCTGCTCGGCTTACTCAGACATCAGCACCACGAGACTATCACCCCAGAAATCCGTCGAGAGTTACAACATGCGCAATGCAGGGACATCGAAGACCAAGCACCGAAAATGGATGAGTCATGACCAAAATTAAAATCTTTATGAATCAAAGATAAGTAAATTACCGAATAGTTACAACAATTTATCGGTAAAATTTCGTTAAGATTGTATAGCTTAGCAGCGTCCTTAACTGTTGTTAATAAATATACATTATATAATAAGATCTCTTTTTCTTATCCTATTCCACCCAAATACAATGCAGCAGAAACAAAAATAAAAAAGTAACTTGTTTAATCAAACTATTTTATATTTACATCTCATCAAAACCAAACATTCTGAGTTAGGCATTCCTTAAAGTTACAAATTAATTAATAAAAAAATTTTTTATAATGTGTTGAAATAAATTCATTCTTTTTAAGTCCTACTTTACAGTCAGTATCTGTCTCAACTCATTCTGAGCTGCAATAAAATATTCTCTCCATATAAACAAATGCTTCAGTTGCAATCACTTCAGCAATCAATTCCTTAAGTGCAATCACTTGTGAATATTATAAAGTCATGGACTCTGTACTAAATGGAAAAAACCTTATGCCAATGAAGACTTTTGAAATTATTAGAGTTGACAGCAAAAAAAGATACTATAGACAATTATCTACTACTTTTTATACAATGATTACTTGTTGAGCCAAATGACAAATTTAACAAGGAAATACCCCAAACCCAATGCCAGCAGATATCTCTCTCTCTGTTGCCTCTGAATATTATCCAGTTCTAAAGCCATCAATCTCCTGTTCAATTTGGCCATTTGACTTCTTAGATGTGACATTTCTTCTGCTGGCAAGAGACTTTTCTGTAAGTTTTCACCTGACCCATTCAGAGCAGGAACTGAAGACCTGAAATAAAAAAAGATTTAAATTTCTAACTCATGGGCTGAATTCTTTTTCCTCATTTCAGAAAATTATTAAAATTATCTAAAACCAAAAAACATGTTATTTAAGAACAGTTTTGACTCTTTCTTAACTGCTCAACAAATTCTTAGAATGTGATTCAGCTAGATTTATTAATATTTGCTCACCACTGATTAGAAGGGACAATGACTTTGTTTTGTGACAAATTAGCACTGCTCAGGCTCTTTTCTGAAGTTGCACCAGATTCTCTGTCAATCAATTCATCCTCATCTTCAACTGTGGGAAAGTAATGTTCACTAAGAGTAATCACTCTGGGAGGAGTTTGAACTCTAATCTGTAGAAAAATTAAATTAAAAAAAAATTTAAAGACAATAAGAGTAAGAAACACCTCACCATTCCTGGATCAGGAGGCATAACTGTGTTTTCTAAAACAACTTCTCTTGGAGGAGCTGTGGTTCCATAATATTGGTCTTGACCTACAACCAAAATTCTATCTGGTACTTTCATGTCAAACTTTTCATCATCCCACGGACTAGGCTTGGCCGCAGTCTCCACGTTGTCGTGATCTCCGGATACTTTTATTCGTTTTGGAACTCTCATTTTTTCACTTATGTCTATTTGATCATAGAATCGGTCCTCTATCCCAGAAAACCTTGTCGGGCTGGAAACATTAGACATCTACAAATGCAAATTAATCCTTATTAAAAAGTACTGTACAGTTTGGTTAGAGTTCTAATGGTCAAATTAAACAAACGATTGGACCATCCTCCCCAAGCTTAGCAGCTTCTAAAGAATTATATCATTGTATTACGTACCGTAAATATTTTTCAAAATATTTTTTCGTGACCTTAGAATCAAATTACCATTGCGCAGAATTGAACATTTATACGCTAGTGATTTATTTCCCCCTTTAGGTTTTCGTAAATAAAGAACCAAAAACATAAGGAAGTAAAAATCTTTACGGTTACAAATCAAAACTTACGGTGAAATGATCCAAAGAACAAAATAGAGCAACAAAAGATAAATATTTAAAGGGCCCCGAAAACACCCGCCATTTTGATAGTATAAGACAATAATTTTCCTTCCTCGTTTCTAATAATCTTTTTTCAAAAATATTATCATGTACTATATGAAGCATTACATTTAAAAAAAAAATCTTTTTTGTTGTATGTTTTTTAATTTAGAATATTTAAATTACCAAGAAAGTAACAAGAAATTTTTTAGAAAATTGAAAAATGGCGGAATGCTTGCAAATCACGTGACCTGTCATGGTGGGATTTTCTTCTCCGAAAGAAGAGCAGAAGGCATACAGTTGGGAATTTTAAGAATATCTGTTTTCGGAGTTTAGGACTGCCTGTACAAGTCAGTTTCGTATTTTAAATTTCGTTTTCGTTTTTTAAACATTTAAGGTTTTAAATTTTGTAATTTTTTTCACAATGCTGTCTTCTTAATATTAAGCACAAACCTTAATTAATCTAGTTTTGGTTAAATTACTTCACTGTAATTTTTCAGACTCCGAATTAGAAACATGATGTCGGTACCAGCCTTAGGGCGATCTGCCGCCCTTCTTTCGAGAGTCGCTCAACAGCAACAACAAAACGCAAGGGGAATGGCCACTCTCAAAGCCATATCCATTCGTTTAAAGTCCGTGAAAAACATTCAAAAAATCACTCAGTCAATGAAAATGGTAGGCAATTAATTTTAGAAGATATTTTAAAGATATTTGTGTTGTGTTGATTCTGTAATTTGTTATTTGCCATTGTTCTTTCCTAATGTAGGTGTCAGCTGCGAAATATGCAAGAGCTGAGAGGGAGTTGAAAGCCACCAGACCACTAGGTGAAGGAACAAAGAAGTTCTATGAAAGTGTAGAAGTGGGAGGAGAAGCCAAACCTGAGGCAACAAAATTGTTTGTTGCAATAACTTCTGACAGAGGCATGTTATATTAATATACTACAGTTTGCATGCTTTATTTAAGTATTTATTCATTTTGAATTCAATTCAATATGTTAAGCAATAAAACTTTAAGATGACTAAATATAAATCATGCTATCAAAATGTAATGGGAAGCATTGCAAGGGTGACATTGATTTAAAAAACACTGTTACAGAATCCAGGTAGACATTTATATGACAATTTATTGTAGGTTTATGTGGAGCCGTGCATACCAGTATTGCTCGGAATATTCGTAATGAACTAAATGAGCATGGAGACAAAGTGAAAGTTGTTTGTGTTGGAGATAAATCAAGAGGAATCCTCCAAAGATTGTATGGAAAAAACATTCTGTTTGTAGCAAATGAAGTAAGTTAAAAATTTGCCTTATAATGCAATCACTTTTTTCTTGCTCTGTGTGTTAAAATTATAATTAGTAGATTTCAGTATACTTCTATGGAAAGCAAGCTTTTAATAAAAATTATCACAGAAGAGAAGGAATAAATTTCTTAATATATAATAGTTAATATTGAAATTTTTTCTTTAGGTTGGACGCTTACCACCAACTTTCCTTGATGCATCTAAAATTGCAAATGAAATCCTAAGCAGTGACTACTCATTTGATATTGGAAAAATAATATACAACAGATTCAAAAGTGTTGTTTCCTATACAACATCAGAAATGCCTCTCTTCAAATTGGAGTCAGTCAGTGCTGCATCCAAAATAGCACTTTATGACTCTATTGATGATGATGTTCTGAAGAGTTTCCTAGAATTCTCTGTGGCAAGCATGGTATTTTACACTATGAAAGAAGGAGCTTGCAGGTGTGTTGATTTCCTTTTTATGTGCTGTGGTTTGATTTCCAATCACCTTTTATCCCTTCCAACCAGATTAAAGCCCACCTGATGAAGATCCTGACCTTCCTAGACCTTTGAGTAAGTGAGAAAGATGTTTGCTGCCCCTGAGGATGATAGATGATGTCAATTAACAGTTTTAACTTTATTTTTAGCGAGCAATCCTCCAGAATGACGGCCATGGATAATGCCAGCAAGAATGCTGGTGAAATGATAGACAAATTGACTTTAACTTTCAACAGAACTCGTCAAGCTGTCATCACAAGGGAGTTGATAGAAATTATTTCAGGAGCCTCAGCTTTGTAAGGAGAAAAATCCTTTTTTAGGGTAGAAAGGGCTGGTATTTGTGTAATTTTCTACAGTGTATTGTATCATTTATTTATGCTGAGATCAAGTCAAAAGATAGTTTCCAACACAAATCAAATTCATTGAAAAAGGAAATTACATCTTTGTTACATTACACATTATAAAAGATATTGGAATGAAATTTTTTATTTTCGCTCGCATCCCCTGGCAACTGCTGCAGTCCACAATGCTTCAAACTTTTCATATTGATCCATTTTTATCTCCACAAGACATAAAATCTTAAAATTAACGTTTTAGTTTTTGTTGTAATCTAATTTAAAAACAGCAGCTTTCATCCCTTCCTTTACTGGTGTAAATCATGAGTTTGCGAATATTTAAAAACAGGTCAGAATTCTAAAAAATTCCAATAATTCCTGGGCCGTGGGCGTTGTACCACGTCGACTTTTTTCTTAGAATGTCATCAGGCTTTTGGAGCTCTTAATAGCCCATCATGTTGACTAAAAGTTTTCCATTCCGCAGATTTTTTTTAAATAGCTTAAGTTTGTATTTATACTCTCAAAGCTGTTTGTAAAAAAGGATCGAAGCCCTTAGTAAATAACAAACCCAAAGCAACTATTAATAATTTAAGAATATAATACACTTATTATATTGAAAACTATTGGTTCTAAAATAAAAAATAAATAAATTTTTAGGTAATTTCATTACTTAAAAAGCATGATAATACTGTTCACAGCAATGAAGGTAAAACAGGAAACTGAGCTGAAATCATAAGCGGTAATGAATCTGAAGAATCACTGTCGAGGTTTATAATTGAAGGGGAACTTCGATTCGAATTACTGTTTGAATGATTTGAGTTTCCACTTGACTGAAACCCGCGGTTTCCTGAAAAATAAAATAACCTTCTGATACACCTTTGGATATTATATATTTTTAAGTTTGATGAAAAAACCTAATGTTTTCCGCATAATATCTCAGGGCCGATAAAGTAAGTTGCGGGCTTTCGCATTCTTAAAAATTTTCATTGGGTTCAAATGAAAACTCACTTTTATTCTTTGATGACTCCCTTCTTTTGTAATAAATCAAAGGCTCGTCATCCGAGTCTGAAATGGTCAAGTCTATTTCGTCGACCTTCCGTTTCTCAGATTCGTTCACTCGTCGGATATCCCCGCATTCTTCAGTGAAACCTTTCGTCACGGGATTTTCGGATTTGGACTCTTCTATTATCACATCTAAAACCTCTTCCGTCTCTACTTTCACGTATGCACTTCCGTCCCCGCCAGAACTGTCTTCCGCCTTGACAATGTGAGGAGACCAAGAACCGTCGCTATGGAGTTCGATTTCATTCACTTCTGGCGGCAGTTTGTCTGATGACAGTATTTCTTGAAAATATCTGAAAGTAAGATTTGGGATATGGGAAGAGCTGCAAGGTAAAAAGATACATGCAAGGTGAAAATTTACCCGTCGATGACGAGCTGATCGTATTCGGCCACATTATCGCAGACAGGACAAGTCCACGTCGCCTTCCTTTCGTTCATTTGAATATAAAGAGCAGCGTCGAAACACTGAAGGTGCTGACAAGTAGAAGCCCTGCAGGGGCTTCTCAGTCTCATTTTCCCTAATGGGCACATAAGGGATACTCTTAGAGACGTCGTTAGGATTTCACTGTCTGCTTCTTCATTGAGTTTATCCTTAACTGCAGAACACAGAAAAAATTAATAACTAAATTCAACATCCCTCCTGCTCACCAGTACAATACTCACTCATGCCTCTTGTGTAATCTGCAGATCGAACTCCTTTAGCCTTAAGACGATTCAGAAGATCTTCTGACGTTTTCTTTTGTACTAAATACACTGCAGCTACATATGCCACACCATACTCTGTATTCCATTGCACTTCTATTTTGTTTCCCTCAGAAGCATTAAGTTTCATGAGAGGAGTTATGTTGATGGGTGGAGAGATCTCCCTTACATACATATCTTTCTTCTTTTTCACTTGTCCCTCCTGAAATAATGACAAGTAACTGAATTAAAACTAATATTGACATTCCACTGCAAGAAAACTACCTTGAAATTCTCTTCCATGAGCTCTCTTTGAGTACACACCCACCTGTATGTAACAAAATTTATTATTGACTCTCACAACAAGACCAGCTGGGAAGGAATCATTTTGTGGACTAGTTGTTTCCAGAAGACAGAACCTAAGTTGCCCTTGAACCTTGTACTCATTCTGGAAACCAGGTCTTTCATCCTTTGAATGTGATATAGCAGCTGCTTGTTGAGGAGTTATGTAAAACATGAATGAATTTCTTTGTTGAAAATTGTAATCTTGAGGAACCAGACTGCAGGGCCTCAATAACTCATATAATATTTTATAAAAAGGAAGTTTCTTGAATTTCACATCTGGATGTATAGGCAGATATAATGAATTAAGTGCAAACTGTAGAGGTGAACTTGGCTGAACTGGACAAGTCCGATATTCATCTTTTGAGTCCTGAAAATAAGTTTCTCATGTTAATAAACACACAATAATTGATCTTGAAGCATAAGAGCATACTTACTACACTAGAACTAGATTCCTTTTGAATTAAAGAGCTTTTTGATGGACTTTCACTTAAATCAACTACTGATATCTCATCACCTTTCTCTTGCAACCCTCCACCATCATCTCTTTCTGTGACATATGAAGGACAATTATTCACTTCCCAGTTCCTCACAGAATTTCCATTTTTCACATATCCCTTCCTAAAGATTATAATTTATATTTAAAAAAAGAACAAATTGCACATAATAAAAAAATTTAACAACATCAACTCACTGCATTGAATCATACAGATGTCTAATTTTTAATGCCAATGGTTGAGATTTCAACTGCAAAAGGTCTATTGCTCTTTCCTGAAGTTCTTGTTTCTTGCCTACTTTGCTTCTTCCAGCAAAACTCAGCAAGACCTGAAGGTCAACAACTCTAAAGCATTTGATCATGGTCTGAAAGAAAAGTCTAATTAGAGAAAGCCTACAATTAAACAACCCCTGGGAGCATCTCTCCCCTTTTGAGACCCTCAAAAATTACTAAAATTTGAAAGACTAACTCCCCTTCCATTCATACAACACAACATCAGAAGTTTGACATTTGCTCTGCGTTTAGTTACCTTAAGCTCCTCTTGGTTGGTCATTTTATAATATCCACAATCAAATAATCCGGTGAGTAATTATATAACAAAAATTATTTTTTTAAATTAAAAATATTATTAATACTTATTAATTTTCTTTTGTTTATATTTATCAACCCATAAAAATTATAATTTATGGATTCAAGTTGGCTGTGACCGAGGAATTTTCTTAAATAAAACTTTTAGTCCTGATATCATTCTTTAAAAAAGTTTCAACGAAATTTTTTTTATTCAAGAAACTAAAAATTTTTATTGACAAGAGCAAAAATTCTGCCTGCGATTATGTGAATTTCACCTGCAGACATTGCTTGAAAACCACTGTCGACCAATCACAGCCTAGTATTTTACACCAATCACATTCAAGGATTAAAAAATCGGCATTTCCGTATAGTTAATTTAACGAATTTCAAAATAATAATAAAATTTTATTAGAAAGCAGCCTTCTCGGGGAATTTATTGACAACTAATGTCATATATAATTCTTTAATTTTTAATAAAACCAACCACTAGACTTTTTTAAAAGGTTAGATTTCCGTTTCCGCTTACAAATTCAAAACTCTAGTCACTTGTTTTTGTTATTTAAAATTGTGATTTAAATGTTATTATATTAATTCAAAACGCGGTTATTCAAAAATAACTCCCTAATGATTTTATTAAGGAAGAAAATATTTTAAGCGTAGAGATACAGAATTAAATAGTTTTCGTAAACAAAGGAAGTTTCATTTTTAAAATTTAAGATTTTTTATCTGCCTTAAAATGTTTTTGTTACAATCGAGGGTGTGCTTATTTTTAAGTAAGAACTCTCAAAATGAAGGAGCAAGAGGAATGGCTACTTTGAAAGCAATTTCCATACGGCTAAAATCTGTTAAAAACATTCAAAAAATAACACAGTCAATGAAAATGGTGTGTTTAATGTCATAGAATTCTGATGAGAAAAAAACATGGTGTCAGGCATCTTTTTTCTTCTCTCAGGTGTCAGCAGCGAAATATGCCAGAGCCGAAAGAGAACTAAAGCAAGTGAAACCTTTAGGAGAGGGTCTCAAAACATTTTACACAAACGCAGAATTAGACAAGCCTGAAGAACAAAAACCAGACGCACCCCTTAAAAACTCACTCTATTTAGCAGTGACATCCGACAGAGGTAACTCATAAAGCTTACGATAGGTTATTATGAAAAATAATTTGACAGCAGAAGTTCTTTTTAGGATTGTGTGGTGCTGTACACACTTCAGTTGCCAAAATAATTCGTACCACATTAACGGATCCCGCTGACAATGTCAAGATTGTTTGTATTGGAGACAAATCTAGGTCTTTGCTTCAAAGATTATTTAGTAAAAATTTTCTTTTTGTCTGTCAAGAGGTGAGTTAAAACATTACATCAAAAATATAAATATATTTTCAAATGGCTATAATCCTTTCACTGAATAGTGAAAGCAGTGACCTTGGAACTTTTGTTAAATGACTAAATTTTTGAACTCGGTTTTAAATTTCAGGTGGGGCGTCTCCCTCCGACTTTTCAAGACGCATCCAAAATAGCCAATGAAATTCTCCGCTCTGAATTCGAGTTCGACACAGCTAAAATCATCTACAATAGATTTCGTTCGGTTGTGTCCTATGTAACGGAAGAAATTGACTTTTACAATGCAGACACAGTTTTAAAAGCCCCCAAAGTTCAAAACTATGAAGATGCCAACGAAGAAACTGTTCTTCCGTTCGTAGAATTTTCATTGGCAGCTTTGATATTCTATGCAATGAAAGAAAGCGCCTGCAGGTGAGCTTTCCCACTCATACACGAAGCCATTTATCGGGAGAACGCTCATGAAATGTGAATTTTCCAGCGAGCAATCTTCTAGAATGACGGCGATGGATAACGCATCGAAGAACGCTGGCGACATGATAAGCAAGCTTACTTTGACTTTCAACAGGACGAGGCAGGCGGTCATCACGAGAGAATTGATTGAAATCATATCAGGAGCTTCCGCTTTATAGTGAATAAAGTTTATCGGCCAAGTCGCAATCGATTTACTATTAACAGTTTTGTATATATACTCTACATAAAAAAAGTCTCACTTTGACGAAGGAATGGGAATTAGTTCATCGAAGATGAGCTTTTTTATGTTTGTAAGAGGCATAAAATTTCTGCTTACACTTAACTACAAGATTGTTGAGGCAACTTCAAATAAAGCAAAAGCCTTATTACAAAAACTGCATTAAAATTAACTAAATTTGGAATTCTTGAAAAAGAGATTGGAACAGTAAAATCTGAAATAGTTTACTTGTTAATTCTATTAACTTACCTCAAAACATTCTTTAATTCTAATGCGGAAATATTGGATGTGTTTACGTATCAATTATCTAAAACGTTTCTAATTGAGACTTGAATATTTAGGGTAGTTATGTCGACAATTAATGATGCATGCTAACAAAAAACAACTGTTTAAGCGAAAAATAATGTTTTTTTTTTAAAACTTTATTAATTTTTAAAGATTTGAAAAAATAAATAAAGTAAGAATGTTAACCCAACAAAATACCATCTTGTGGACCCATCACATGAAACCTAATATTGGCTTTGGCTCCTATGTCATTATTTCCTTTCGTACTATTCACATTTAAAATGAATACGAATGTTAAAATTTCAAGAATATTATAAAGTTTCAGAAGAACCATAAACTTTAATAAGGACGACATTTAGTTTCTTTTGCTTTTTGTTCACGTTTAACACCTTGAAACTTTAAATAACAGCAATCAAAGTGAAGTAAAACTTCGATGTGTTTTGTAAGAATTTTAATACTTCGGCCTTAAAAGGTAATTATAATGGCCGCCTTTTATTTTTTAAATACTTTATTTTACCGAATTCCAAGAATTTTATTTTTATTGCAAAACCTCTTAAAAAATTTTAAGCGAATCGGTTTGAAGGGAGGCGAAGAGCATGGGCAAGAAAGAGGTTCTTAATATATAAGACCCACGAAAGCAACGTTTCCTCTCAATCAGAGCAGACGACCGCAAATGTATAAAAATCACTGACCAACTTCACAACTCTTCTTCACACACTCCCATAAAAAAATTAGAAATTTTTAAAGAAATTGAATTTTAAGCAAAGTTGAACCATTTTTTTTCTACAATTTATTAATTTTTTTAAAAATAAAATTGGAAAATACAACCGCATCAATAAACTAACATTAAATTGCCTTTTAATTTATTCTCTTATTAACTTGGTTGGTTAATAAAACAGGAGGTAAAGTAAAATAATTAAAAAAAAAAAATAATAATTAAGTGAAGTAAACAAATCAGATCTCTCCGAGAGGTACTGTGGCGAAAACATTAAAGACGTCGAATGTCGTTTGGAAATTTCATTTAAAGTTTTTTTTCTTCGTTTCCTCATTTCTGCCCCTAAACAGTTCGACTCCGCTCACTAAATTAGTTCACTCATTTTTAGTTTTTCTCTTTGTAATTTCTCTTAAGTAATTTTCACCTTCACTTCGAACAAAAGAAAAGCACTTTAATCCGAAAGTTAATTAATTATTTAAGTCGATTATTTGTGAACACTTTTGATTAAACTCATTTATCTTTTTTTCAAAGTCACCAAACAAAATCCGAAAATTAAATGAAAAATCACTTCATTGAATTTCACTTTTTATACATTTTAATATTGAATTTTATAAATATATATATATAGATATATGTATAATATATGTATATATATATAAATACAATAAAATAATAATTGAACCGCACCAATTCAAAAAAGTCCACTATGAATACATATATTTTTTTTGGAAACTTATTTTCCGTTTTTATACATTTTTTATTAATTAATTACGTTAATTTAAAATTAAATCCCCTTTTACACCCTTCGATACGCTTCTGCAACTCGTGAAGGATACACATAAATCATTATAATATTACATTATTATACTGTGTCAATGGAAAGGTACTGCGGGCAGAAGTGGCTGCATTAATATTCTTCTGCAGAACGAACCCCGTCAATTTCTACTGAACAGTTTTGGTTGAGCACCTTTGACTGCGACAACATGACGTCCCAGCAAAGACATTAAAATAATAGTTGTGATACTTGAGAAAGCAGGTAATCTGTTGGATGTCGCTATGGTTTAATAACTGTTAACGAAAAATTGTGAAATATATCAAAAATATTCGGTTCCGGAGTTTTCATCATTTATGGTCCATGACGGGGTTCGACGCTTTTCAGTATGAGTTCCGCATTCACGCGATGGTCTCACTCAAGGCACGATATCATCTTTATTCCCTTATAATGAATGCACCCCGACACTTTGAATGAAGCCGACCTCTGCCACTTTTAACCACTTATTTCTATTACAAAACTTTTAAAAATATTTAAACGATGATTTTTAAGGCCGATCCCAAAGCCTAAATTAATAGTCATAGTAATAATAGTAGTAGTAGTAATAATAATAATAATATAAATAATAAAGATGGTGATTTATGACCTTTCGCATAGAAGAAAAAGAAAAAAGGCAAACAGGTACGTTTAAATAAAAAAAAAATTCGTTAATATTTCACTAAATATAAGTATTAAATATTTGCCCCTTAAATTCATGCCCACTCATTAACGGGGACACCACTTTCAAATACAATAATGATAATAATAATAAATAATGATGGAAATAACAGTCGAATAGCCAAATAAAAAAAAGAAAACTAAAGCGGAAACGGCTTTTTGAAAATTAACTGTACTCTATTTTTTTCATTATTTTGCCAAAATTTGAATTTTTTTAATTGAAGTTACTATTTGGAAAATAAACTGTCATTAACCACTGAAACATCATCATTATCATCCTAGTTTACTTTCACTATATAAAAACGCTCTAACTCTATATATTTTTTTGCTTTTGTTTCCTTTTTATGACGAAGATTCATACAGTACGAAGAAAGAATTTTTTTTCGTTTCAAATTCGCTAATTGTAATTTAATTACGGCTGCCGCGACCTCCACGGCTCGAGCGTCCGCCGTCATTCCTTTCCTGCAACAAGACGAAATCTGTTAGTGGTTTCACGACCTCCTCCCATCACAGAGGCGAGAGCGAAAGGGTTACCCTATGGCAATTCTCAACGGACAATTCTTTTTCGTTGCAATTCGGATTTAAAAGCAAACGTCTCCAATAATCGATTTATGAAAAAGCAAATAACGTTTTTTATTCCTTATTTCTCGGACCGTATTTACTCACAAGATTCTTATATAACAAGAGGAGTTCATCAAAAAAGGTTCCTTCGGGACTAAAAAACCTTAGCTCAGAAGTTTGTTTTAGATTGGCGTTTTCGTTATATAAACGGAAAGTAAAAATTTTTACAGTAAAGCGGATTCCTGCGGTTGCTGCTGAGGAAAAGTAAATGATTTCACAATAAGAAAACAAGAAGCTGTACTGACCCTATGAAATGAAGCCCCTTGATGGGACCTCACGGAATCCCTCTCCTGCGGGCGATGATCTCTGTCCCTTCGATCGTCCCGCTCCTGTCCCCTGTCGTCTCTATCTTCGTTCCTGCCCTGCTGCCTTCCATCTCTCACTTCTTCCGGCATCTTCCTGCTCACCTCTTCCTCTTGCCGCTTTTCGTAGTGTATGAAATCGTCGAAAATACTCGTCGAGTGCCGGTACTGGTGAATTATTTTTAACACTTGACGTCCTTTCTCGAAAGGAACTTCTTGAGTGTCCCTCGAATTCGTAACCGGTTTATTTTCGTTATTTTCTAATTTAATGTGTCTTAGTTGATTGTTGGGTACGTCCTTCACGTACAACCAACGAACGCGGAACTGACCCTTCCACTTGTCTTGCGACCACACGGAGCTCGAGGCATGGTAGTCGACGGGCGTCACCATCTGAGCCATCCCACAAAAATGTCCCGAACCGTTCACAGAAAAAAATAAATAAATAGGACCACTACCGTTTTTTTCACTTTCCCGGAACGCTTGGTCTAACCTCTTGTTGCCATGTTCGGTCGAGCACCAGATCTCGTATTTGATCGAACGGTGAATGTCATCTTCCGAGTAGGATTTTATCACGAAAAATCTTGCCCCCTTGCAGTTCATGTCGAATTCGGCCGGGTTGTAGTTATTCTTGACGCGCAGCTCATCGAGGACGGGGTGGTTCATGGGGGTGATGCTGGGCGGGGGCGGGAGAGAAGCCGGCTGCGGCATGACTGAGGGGTGAGGAATCATGGTCATAGGGTGGGGCGGCGGCTGGGGGTAGGGCCCCGCGGGAGCCCGGGGTCGAACGGCGGGGGCTGTCCACGCGGGTCGGATGGCGGCGGTTGGGGGGCCGACGGGAGCCTTGGGCACGGTGTTGCCATTCTTTCCCTCCCAGGTCCCAATGTCCAGATGTTTGCCCGGTATCATCGGTGGGGGCGGCATTCCTGGGCCTTTTTTCTTCATTCCGCCGCTGGGGATGGTCGGCTGCGGTTTCGCCGGTTGACTCGCCACGCTCGCCCAAGTCATTTTTTTCGGGGCGGAGGACATATCTTTTAAGTCTTTTGAATCCTTAATGTCCGACTTTTGGAGTTGCGCACCGTCCAAACTGATGTTCTGCATACCCTGCTCGAGGTTTTTCACGTTCGCGTCCCCCGGACCCGTCGAGTAGATTCCCTCCCGGTAATAATCGTCATAGTGAGGCTTCCTTGACATGGCAGCAGGGCTACTACCCCAAGTAGAGTAATCTCCATTTCCTGTAAGACAAATTCAAACCATTAGAATCACGTCCTTGTTCCAACGACTCCATTTTCAACCCAAAACCTGTACAAATAATCAATAAAAATTGAGGAATTCGATGAGGCCGACCCCCTTAACAAACAAGAATAAACAACGGTTTGTCTGAAGCATTAATTCACTTGTATTGCTCACCATGAAAATAATTAAAACCGGCGGCGGCAGTAGGGCCTCCGAAGGTTCCGAAACCCCCACCTGTGGCGGAAAAAGTACCACCGCCCCCTCCGAACATTCCGTCCATACCGTAGCTCCCGTGGCCCATGTCTCCTGTGTATCCGCTCAGGAATCCCATCGGATCGCCACCGTTAGACCAGGTACCGTCTCCAACACCGAAAGTCGGATAACCTGCAACGATCATACATTTCCTTTAACTCAAATTTTTGTTTGAAAAAAGTGACAACATGCGACACAAAGGATGTAAAAACAAAACGTTATTTTGGTTACCAATTTCCAGAACCCTAATTATAGGCTTACTACAGAAAACTCCACCCAGTACAATGATGTATTTCTCAGGAATCAACACAATAAGCTTCAGCAAAGTTCTAAATTCTATAAAATTACCTGGAAATCCTGTATTGTAATAATTCGACATAGTATACGGATCTGAGGTGGTGCTGATTGGTGTCGTGTAGGCCTGTTGATGCTGCTGAGTGGACCGCCATGATTCGAAGTCTTCTTGTTCCGCTATGTGATCTTTAGGTCCATTTGCAACTGCCAAAAAAATTCAAATTGGAATTACATAGAGTTAACCTTAACAATGACTCAGACGGTTATCGGGCTTCGATAAGGAATACGAAATCGATAAAAAGCTGACTTTTTGTTGCCACAGATTCGGAAGAATGAACTCGTTGGCCGATGCCCAATCATTTTCGGGCTGCCATTTCATCGACCGCGACACTTGTAAGAAAATCATGGCCAGAAAATGTTTTCAGTTTCAATTCCCCTCAAAAACACATTCATTCCCAAAGAAATTTATTCATCATCAATCTGAAATAACCATTTGGGAAAATCGGCGAACCAATGAATCAGGTCCTTCAACTGATAAAAAAAAATTCTCTTAGAATTATTCATCTTTTAAAATTTTGCCTCAATCCCAGCATAAAAAGCATTCTTGACAATATCATTGCTATTTAACACCATCCTGGCCCTTAACCAAAATAATCAGACAAATTCATTTCCCACTTCCATTCCCTTTTCCTTCCCACTTGCTCTGGGGAAATTTAACACCTAATCAAATGCAAAACTCCTACAGACAAAACAACTCATAATCAAATTAATTACTTCAAATAAGATTTAAATTAAATCTATGCCACTTTGCATTTTTTGAAGTTTTTGGTATTTTTAGGCTCAAATTTTGAGTCTGCTGCTCAGTAATTGACTTATTAAATTATAAAAAAACCATCCAAAGAAGTGAACTAGGACAGAGACTGACAATAAATGACTTTTGTGTCAGATTTCAAAGTTAAATGACAAAATATTTCTTAAGTTTTGAACTTGAATTGCAAAATTGCATGAAAACATATTACAATGTTAAGAGATCAAGATTTTTAACAAATGGCAGAAAGTTTCTGCCATTGAACTCAAAACTAAAAATCAAAATGAGCATTAATTCTTTTTACAGATTGATAAATGTCTCTAAAATAAGATGTCAGGGAACACATTCTACACCACTAGAAATTATTATTAAGAAACAAATATAAAATTATAAGGAAGAAAGCAAACTCAATCAGATTTGAATTATAAAACTTAAAAAATTTGGTGACCTTGAAAGACGTTTTTCATAAAAAGTCTCATTCTCCTGAGACCTTTAAGAAATAGGGTTAAAATTTCCAGATTCAGATAATTCTCGTATTTTGGTAAAAATTCTACGGAATAAAATAACTGCGATATGAGAATCAAATATTGACAGTCCAGGTCTTATATTAAGATGGCGGCGACATTCAAATTAAGGCATGCACAAAACTTAATTTCCATTTACCTTGATTTCCTTGTCCTTTCATTCGCTACTCGTTTCCGGATTGCACATGAAAAAAAAGCAAGACCACAATTATGAACAAATAAAAACCTCGGCAATGGCCGATGTCAAAAAAATATGACCTAACAACGCCCTAAGTGTCGAAAAAATTTCTCTTCAATATTTCCCATTACCTGATCTGAAACTCCTGTTGACATCACCTAAACCCCTTGATTACACTGTTAACAAATAAATGTCCAAAAAATAAAGTATTTTCACTAAAAACACCTTATACCAGTCTGTCCTGCTGCGTACAACACAAAATTAAACCGGTTTTAATGCTTATTTTTCTACCAATTTCTACTTTTTGACTTCAATATGGCTGTACAAAATGATGGCAAATTAGTTTCAAAAATTCGACGCCAGATGTCATATTTAAAATTAGATTCAAATAAGCTAAGCGTGGAAAACTCGCGGCAAAAAGAAATTTTTTATTTCAACGCGGCAAACATGGATTAAAACCACGTGGCAAATAAACCATTTCCGTTCTTACCAATCGGAAGACTGCCATCTTTTTTGGTAGAAAGCTTTCTTCTGGAATATTTAGTCATATTAAACTGTTAAAGTCACTTCCAAAATGGTGGCACAGAAGAAACAGGTGAGGATTTTAATTTTTCCCGTAATGTTATAACTAAAAAACCATAGCGAGTGCCTAGTTTGAGGAAAAGAAGTGATTTGTAAAACCATGATGCTACCTTGTGGTAGGCGAGGTTATGATGGAAATAGAAATTGTTTTCTTACACTTGTTAAGGCTTAAGCTTGTGATATATAGATTTTAACTTAATTCTGCCTGCATTTAAAAAATTACTGTAGTCTTTTAATTAGTTATCATCTTAAATTGAGTTTATTTTCAATTAAAGTACTCGGAAAATACCTGTCGCAGTTATTCATAATTTCGTCACATTTACCGCATTTTTTTCGAATCACACAATATGCTGGAAACTGTTAAGAATTTATATAAAACTAAGAAGTGTGCAAAGAATATACTCCTTAAACAAAAATAGCAGTCAGTATTCTAATTGCAGGATGTATGTTTTTGAAGCAGTATGCTTTGATGTATTTATAATTATAAATTTTTTTTATAGAAAAAAGCAATGGAGAGCATTAACTCCAGGCTAGCTCTTGTCATGAAATCTGGGAGATATGTGCTGGGCCTCAAGCAAACATTAAAGACTCTTCGCCAGGGGAAGGCAAAACTTGTCATTATTGCCAACAACACTCCTCCATTAAGGTGACTGAGAAGTAGTATTCCCTGATATTATAATTTATGAACTAAATAGATAAATTACACAAGTAATTTTTCAAATAATTAAATTCAAAGAATTTTTCTTTGATTTGATGAGTTTAAAAAAATTTAGGGAATCTATGGAGTAGTCCCTTTTATTTTTTTTCTTAAGCTCCATTAGGTCTGCTTCAAGAGTAAGTAATGTGTAAGATTAAAAACAGTAGAGTCAGGTTTAACTTATGTCTCAGGAGGAGGTTTAACATGTGAGCTCTTCAATAGCATTTATTTATATTTTATTTATTACAGGAAATCTGAAATAGAATACTATGCTATGCTAGCCAAGACAGGAGTTCATCACTATACTGGAAACAACATTGAGTTAGGCACTGCTTGTGGTAAATATTTTAGAGTGTGTACTCTATCAATTACTGATCCTGGAGACTCTGATATTATAAGGAATATGCCTACAGGAGATCAATAAATAGATTTCTTATTATTTGCTTCATTTGGGTTTATTTTAATGCCTAATATCATCTTAATACCTAATATAATATCCTTTTGGAGCATTTTATTAAAAGTCCACTGTAAAATATAGTATTTCCAAAGCAATACAGTTTTGCACTGTATAACTTTAGCTTAACTGAAAATAAGTTAGGCATTAGTTTAGACTTTGATAAAAAAAAAAGCTTTTGAAGCTGTTGGTTGGCTTTTTATGGCCTTTGCTTATGAAACTGACAGAAATAAATAAAAAAATTAAGAGGTTATTCATATTGAAACATTTAATGAATTAAACTATATTTAATTTATTTATTTAATTATATATATACAATTACATTACTAAGAATTGTCATTTTTTAATACAAATTGCAAAATGAGAAGGAAATTTTCCACTTTTAAAAAGTGCAATTCTCTTCCTTAAATAAGCTGCAAAGGCGGGAGTATTTCTTTTGATTATTTGGTGTTGTTAATCAGTTTGAAGAGTAGGTAAAAATGTTAGTGGGAAATGTGTGAAAAATAAAGAAATTCTGATTGGATTTTCCAGGTTTGTGGTGCACACTTTTGACCAATGGATAAATTTTTTGAGCTTTTCTTTCCATGGCTGCCAATTTTTTTATGTATTTTTCATTGAAAATATTACTCTTTGTGCTCTGTCTTATAACTAGAGCTGCCACTGCAAATGACATCCATCCCGAACTCGATTTCAGGTGTTCAAACTATTTTTTGGTATCTAACCTGTGTCAATTACCATTTTATGTGGGCTTAATATCTCAAGAAAACTGCAGCTCAGTAAACAGAAGCAACTGCTGTAATGTGACACTAATGTCAAGCAGTTTTTGGAGAAGTGGGGTGCCTCAGAAAATGTATTCAAAAAAATTGCGAACAATTTTCTTGCAGTTCAAATATAAAATTTCCCAACCCACTTTATATTTACAATTGTTTAGGGTTTATCGGGAAAGGCCACGAGTTTATTTTATTATTAAATGCAATTTCTATGTCACTTCCCACCTCTTAATTTATACAAAAAGTACATATAGTTCTTTCAAAGACAAACTTCTGGTATGAAACCCCTTCTTGGAATGAGTGGTACATTTATAATACACCAGAAAAACAGAATCGCATTAGGAGAAAAGACTTCACCAATCATGACTTCATTTGTTATATCCCAATGATTAAATTCTTCCTAAATTCTTTCAACCACCTCAGTTGCACCTGTTTTAATAAAACCAAAGGGAACCTCTTCTAAAGGAATCAGCCCAAGCCGATCACTTGCTTGTCACTGATTCAAAACTTTCTTAAATGAAGATAAAGGACTTTTCAGTTTGTTCTCAGTCCAGTTTTCATTTAGTTTCTTTTACTCCATTTTTTCTTCTTCGATTCCTGCCCCGATCGTCTCTTTTTCTTCAAAATCACAATTCCTGAAAAATTCCCACGAATCTCCTTAACTTTGACAAAAACATTAAAACAAATGCACTGTAAACTCAACCCAAATGAACTAAGAGAAGGCCACACTTCCTTTGAATGTCTAACCCAGTCCTTGCTGAAAATTTAGTACCTGTTTACTTTAACAGAAATGTGTTGATTAAAAGCCCTAAGTCAGAATTAATCATTTAGCATGACTTTTAGATGTTGCCAATGAGACAAAGCATTTCTAAAATAACCCCACTGCTGAAAATGATCACCCTGGGCTAAGCTTGTTAACCAAGGCATTTCCTATTTTTTCTTCAAATGCAACACACAAATATTTTCCCTGGAAAAGCTTCCCAGTTAAAAGGAATTGTCTCATTTAAACATAAGTGCCTACATAAAAACAATGCAACCCTCTCTATTAACAAATTTTACACTAAAAAAAAATAAATTGCTCTTTGAAAAATATTTTCTCTACACTAGTAGTTTTCTTGAGAAATAAAAATGACATCCAAATTCATTCATATTCAAAGCAATGAATTCTACAAACATTCTGGACAAAATGAAAACGAATTTTAGCATCGCGGCCTTTGCCAATATTTAGTCAACTAAATGGAAATTATAACTAAAGAAGTGATTCTTCTCTTTCACCCCTTCCCGAGGAAAATCTGTTCCGCGCAGTTATTTATCAATATTTACGATATCAACAACCTGGGAAGATGGTAAAAAATAATATGCTTATTTCATTTTAAAAATAAGTGAGTTATTTACACGGGGGTGGTGGTCGTGACTCCTTGAGAAACGTAGGGTTGAGCCCATTCAACAAAATCGTCTATGAGAACAGGCCAGGCTCCCTCTTGGTCATAATTGGACATATCCTCATTTATAGTTAGTGCAAATTCTAGAAGAAGATTCCATGTATCCTTTGGGATTGACCTTTTATGACGATCCTGAAACAAATACCAATCATCTTCACAAACCTTTACATTATGCACTGTCATTGCTACCTTTATCTTTAATCAAATTTGCAGAAAACTATCACTGTCAATTCTATCAAAACTATGCATGACAATTACACAGTGATTCAGTTTGAAAAAAAAGACTGAAAAACTATTTTACAATAATTCACTCCTTATGTTCAAATAAGAGTTTAATTGATGGATAAGAAATGAACCCCACTCTGATGCTGACCTGCAAAAATTGACACCACAAATTAAGGAAACGAAATCTCCCTTGTAGAATTATATTCCAATAGGCTATGGCCATATCTAAATCTAAACCTTTCTGTCCTTGATTCTTGGCATAATTAAATGTGAAATGGTAAAGGTCTTTAAACCGAGGTTGATCTCGAATTTCTGACTCTAATAAAGGTAACCTAGATTTTAGTTTTTCTATAGAATCACACCTGAAACAAAAAACATAAATTCTTATAGTATTTACCAGTTTTTTTAAAAGAAAATTTCATTATGTTATGGCAGAAGAAAAAGTATTACCCAAGTTCAGTCATTCCTCCAGTGAATTCATCCTTAGTAAATTCACATTGAGTAGCTGCTCTGAACTTCCAGGCTAGTATCAATACAAGTTTTGATTCTGGATTCAGCCCAATGTCATCCAAAAATCTCACAATCCCATCTGCAGTCATCTTGTCTGGCTCAGTTGGGTCTGCAAATAAAAGTGAGTTGTTATACAAATTTATAGAGTATTTATCCAAAGTTCATGCCAACATGACTTACTGACATTAATTTGGAATTTAATTTTTGATTATACTATGGAAAATATTTATAAGGTAAAATTATCTCTTCCCATCAAATAAATAATTTTTAAAATTTGGAAATTATAAATTTTTAAGAGATATAAACTGACAATTTTACTAATTCTGTGGCCCAAAATATACTAAATAAATCATATACAAACCTCGGTATTTGTTAAAAAGAGCCTCAAGCTTCTTTTTATCAACAGATACCTTTGGTTCTTTATAATACACATCTGGATTTTGGAAATAATTATCTGATGCAAGTTCCAATTTCCAATCATTTTGTGTCAAGCAATAAATTGCTGTGTTTTCACCAGTTTGAGTGAAAGAAATGAATTTTTTAACTTTGTCTCTTTGAGATGATTTTAATTTATGCTGAAAGAAAAAAAAAAAGAGTTCATATGAAAAGCATGTGACCAATCACCAGTAATAGATGTACTGTGTGAAATTTAAAAATACCATTTTTCAAAGTAAAAATACAGAATTATTTAGCCTTACTTAAGATCCAAAACAATTCCCAGAAATGTCACATAAAGTAAATTCAGGTGCAAATTAGCTCACTACTATTAAATATTTCCAAAAACACTGAATAAAATTTTGAGCATTATAATCGTCCATTTATACCGACTGACACAAATCCAAAAAGAGGATCAATTAAATAGGTTTATAGTAAAATTTATCATTTGAAAAAATGCTTAATTTTAAATATGTATCACACAACGCTGACAAATGGGTCGATGATTGCGTCTGAATTAAATTCGAATTCAAACCATCGCTAAGCTTACCATTTTTTTCGTTTTATGGGTCTTACCAGACCACAGATTAACTAAAAATTTCCATAAATTTAAAAGGAAAATTTTTGAATTTTCTACAGAGATAAATTCGATTTTAGGAAAATAAAAAATTCTTCCAATGATGTCGCAAACTGGTTGCGTCTAAAGACACGTTTTCTGGCCACCATAGAGAAATTGAACGCGGAATTGTGAAATGTTCTGAAATAAGAAAGGGTTATGTCCTCTATGTAACGGTGAAAAATTGCAGTTTAGCACTTACATTGATATGTAAGGATATATGTCAGTGAAAATAAAGTTTTATTTATTAGAAGAATAGAAGTCAGTTAATTTTGCGTCATCAAATTCCTGACATCCGACTTCCGCGTAAATATTCAAAGGAGTATATCATTCACTATGCCTAAAAAATTTGGCGGAGATTCAATCTTCAGGAGTAAAATTTTGGACTTAAGGCATTCTGATATTGAAATGAACATAGCATAATAAAAACCTAATGGATATATTTTACAAGGTAGGTATAACTATTTTAATATTCGAAACTCCAATTGTATTGTAAAAATAAGCATTAACTAATAAAAACAAAAGTATACAAATATGAATTTAAAAAAAAAATACATAACATAAACCTCAGAGCTGATGCTTAATTGAATTCCACTGATGCACAAAGAAAAAATATATTCAAAAATAATTTACAATCAAAAATATAAATTAAATTATACTTAATATTCCTACAAAATACATTGAAAATACTTCTTCTTTCTTGTATATTAAAAATAATTTTCATGCTACTTAATATCTTCGAATCCATTGAATCATAATAAAAAACAACAGAAACCCGCTAAGCAGCTTCCCCGAGAAGCCGAAGCCGTTGTTTCAAGTTATTCGTAAAACTAACTTTTTCAAACTTTTTCAAACTTTTTCCTGTACTCCCAAATGTACTAAAAATTGAAATCTGTCAGAATAAAACAAAATGCACATAGATCAATTCATTAGGAAGTAGAGAAACGGAAAAAACCCCTCCTGAGCTCAGAGGACGCCGTTGTTTCAAGTTATTCGTAAAACTAACTTTTTAAAACTTTTTCAAACTTTTTCCTGTACTCCCAAATGTACCAAAAATTGAAATCTATCAGAATAAAACAAAATGCACATAGATCAATTCATTACGAAGTAGAGAAACGGAAAAAACCCCTCCTGAGCTCAGAGGACGCCTTTGTTTCAAGTTATTCGTAAAACTAACTTTTTCAAACTTTTTCAAACTTTTTCCTGTACTCCCAAATGTACCAAAAATCGAAATGTAATGAATTAAAACAAAATGCACATAGACCTATTCTTTAGGACGTAGAGAAACGGAAAAAACCCTTCCTGAGCTCATCTGACGCCGTTGTTTCAAGTTATTCGTAAAACTAACTTTTTAAAACTTTTTCAAACTTTTTCCTGTACTCCCAAATGTACCAAAAATTGAAATCTATCAGAATAAAACAAAATACACATAGATCAATTCTTTAGGACGTAGAGAAACGGAAAAAACCCCTCCTGAGCTCAGAGGACGCCTTTGTTTCAAGTTATTCGTAAAACTAACTATTTAAAACTTTTTCAAACTTTTTCCTGTACTCCCAAATGTACCAAAAATTGAAATCTATCAGAATAAAACAAAATGCACCTAAACCTATTCTTTAGGACGTAGAGAAACGGAAAAAACCCGTCGGAACCTCATCTGACGCCGTTCTTTCAAGTTATTCGTAAAACTAACTTTTTCAAACTTTTTCAAACTTTTTCCTGTACTCCCAAATGTACCAAAAATTGAAATCTATCAGAATAAAACAAAATGCACCTAAACCTATTCTTTGGGACGTAGAGAAACGGAAAAAACCCCTCCTGAGCTCAGAGGACGCCTTTGTTTCAAGTTATTCGTAAAACTGACTTTTTAAAACTTTTTCAAACTTTTTCCTGTACTCCCAAATGTACCAAAAATTGAAATCTATCAGAATAAAACAAAATGCACATAGATCAATTCATTAGTAAGTAGAGAAACGGAAAAAACCCGTCGGAACCTCATCTGACGCCGTTGTTTCAAGTTATTCGTAAAACTAACTTTTTCAAACTTTTTCAAACTTTTTCCTGTACTCCCAAATGTACCAAAAATTGAAATCTATCAGAATAAAACAAAATACACATAGATCAATTCTTTAGGACGTAGAGAAACGGAAAAAACCCCTCCTGAGCTCAGAGGACGCCTTTGTTTCAAGTTATTCGTAAAACTAACTTTTTCAAACTTTTTCAAACTTTTTCCTGTACTCCCAAATGTACCAAAAATTGAAATCTATCAGAATAAAACAAAATGCACCTAAACCTATTCTTTGGGACGTAGAGAAACGGAAAAAACCCCTCCTGAGCTCAGAGGACGCCTTTGTTTCAAGTTATTCGTAAAACTGACTTTTTAAAACTTTTTCAAACTTTTTCCTGTACTCCCAAATGTACCAAAAATTGAAATCTATCAGAATAAAACAAAATGCACATAGATCAATTCATTAGTAAGTAGAGAAACGGAAAAAACCCGTCGGAACCTCATCTGACGCCGTTGTTTCAAGTTATTCGTAAAACTAACTTTTTCAAACTTTTTCAAACTTTTTCCTGTACTCCCAAATGTACCAAAAATTGAAATCTATCAGAATAAAACAAAATACACATAGATCAATTCTTTAGGACGTAGAGAAACGGAAAAAACCCCTCCTGAGCTCAGAGGACGCCTTTGTTTCAAGTTATTCGTAAAACTAACTTTTTCAAACTTTTTCAAACTTTTTCCTGTACTCCCAAATGTACCAAAAATTGAAATCTATCAGAATAAAACAAAATACACATAGATCAATTCTTTAGGACGTAGAGAAACGGAAAAAACCCCTCCTGAGCTCAGAGGACGCCTTTGTTTCAAGTTATTCGTAAAACTAACTTTTTCAAACTATTTCAAACTTTTTCCTGTACTCCCAAATGTACCAAAAATTGAAATCTATCAGAATAAAACAAAATGCACCTAAACCTATTCTTTAGGACGTAGAGAAACGGAAAAAACCCGTCGGAACCTCATCTGACGCCGTTGTTTCAAGTTATTCGTAAAACTAACTTTTTCAAACTATTTCAAACTTTTTCCTGTACTCCCAAATGTACCAAAAATTGAAATCTATCAGAATAAAACAAAATGCACCTAAACCTATTCTTTAGGACGTAGAGAAACGGAAAAAACCCGTCGGAACCTCATCTGACGCCGTTGTTTCAAGTTTTTCGTAAAACTAACTTTTTCAAACTTTTTCAAACTTTTTCCTGTACTCCCAAATGTACCAAAAATTGAAATCTATCAGAATAAAACAAAATACACATAGATCAATTCTTTAGGACGTAGAGAAACGGAAAAAACCCGTCGGAACCTCATCTGACGCCGTTCTTTCAAGTTATTCGTAAAACTAACTTTTTCAAACTTTTTCAAACTTTTTCCTGTACTCCCAAATGTACCAAAAATTGAAATCTATCAGAATAAAACAAAATGCACCTAAACCTATTCTTTAGGACGTAGAGAAACGGAAAAAACCCGTCGGAACCTCATCTGACGCCGTTGTTTCAAGTTTTTCGTAAAACTAACTTTTTCAAACTTTTTCAAACTTTTTCCTGTACTCCCAAATGTACCAAAAATTGAAATCTATCAGAATAAAACAAAATACACATAGATCAATTCTTTAGGACGTAGAGAAACGGAAAAAACCCCTCCTGAGCTCAGAGGACGCCTTTGTTTCAAGTTATTCGTAAAACTAACTTTTTCAAACTTTTTCAAACTTTTTCCTGTACTCCCAAATGTACCAAAAATTGAAATCTATCAGAATAAAACAAAATACACATAGATCAATTCTTTAGGACGTAGAGAAACGGAAAAAACCCCTCCTGAGCTCAGAGGACGCCTTTGTTTCAAGTTATTCGTAAAACTAACTTTTTCAAACTTTTTCAAACTTTTTCCTGTACTCCCAAATGTACCAAAAATTGAAATCTATCAGAATAAAACAAAATACACATAGATCAATTCTTTAGGACGTAGAGAAACAGAAAAAACCCGTCGGAACCTCAGCTGACGCCTTTGTTTCAAGTTATTCGTAAAACTAACTATTTAAAACTTTTTCAAACTTTTTCCTGTACTCCCAAATGTACCAAAAATTGAAATCTATCAGAATAAAACAAAATGCACCTAAACCTATTCTTTAGGACGTAGAGAAACGGAAAAAACCCGTCGGAACCTCATCTGACGCCGTTCTTTCAAGTTATTCGTAAAACTAACTTTTTCAAACTTTTTCAAACTTTTTCCTGTACTCCCAAATGTACCAAAAATTGAAATCTATCAGAATAAAACAAAATGCACCTAAACCTATTCTTTGGGACGTAGAGAAACGGAAAAAACCCCTCCTGAGCTCAGAGGACGCCTTTGTTTCAAGTTATTCGTAAAACTGACTTTTTAAAACTTTTTCAAACTTTTTCCTGTACTCCCAAATGTACCAAAAATTGAAATCTATCAGAATAAAACAAAATGCACCTAAACCTATTCTTTAGGACGTAGAGAAACGGAAAAAACCCGTCGGAACCTCATCTGACGCCGTTGTTTCAAGTTTTTCGTAAAACTAACTTTTTCAAACTTTTTCAAACTTTTTCCTGTACTCCCAAATGTACCAAAAATTGAAATCTATCAGAATAAAACAAAATACACATAGATCAATTCTTTAGGACGTAGAGAAACGGAAAAAACCCCTCCTGAGCTCAGAGGACGCCTTTGTTTCAAGTTATTCGTAAAACTAACTTTTTCAAACTTTTTCAAACTTTTTCCTGCACTCCCAAATGTACCAAAAATTGAAATCTATCAGAATAAAACAAAATACACATAGATCAATTCTTTAGGACGTAGAGAAACGGAAAAAACCCCTCCTGAGCTCAGAGGACGCCTTTGTTTCAAGTTTTTCGTAAAACTAACTTTTTCAAACTTTTTCAAACTTTTTCCTGTACTCCCAAATGTACCAAAAATTGAAATCTATCAGAATAAAACAAAATGCACATAGATCAATTCATTAGTAAGTAGAGAAACGGAAAAAACCCGTCGGAACCTCAGCTGACGCCTTTGTTTCAAGTTATTCGTAAAACTAACTATTTAAAACTTTTTCAAACTTTTTCCTGTACTCCCAAATGTACCAAAAATTGAAATCTATCAGAATAAAACAAAATGCACCTAAACCTATTCTTTAGGACGTAGAGAAACGGAAAAAACCCGTCGGAACCTCATCTGACGCCGTTGTTTCAAGTTATTCGTAAAACTAACTTTTTAAAACTATTTCAAACTTTTTCCTGTACTCCCAAATGTACCAAAAATTGAAATCTATCAGAATAAAACAAAATACACATAGATCAATTCTTTAGGACGTAGAGAAACGGAAAAAACCCTTCCTGAGCTCAGAGGACGCCTTTGTTTCAAGTTATTCGTAAAACTAACTTTTTCAAACTTTTTCAAACTTTTTCCTGTACTCCCAAATGTACCAAAAATTGAAATCTATCAGAATAAAACAAAATACACATAGATCAATTCTTTAGGACGTAGAGAAACGGAAAAAACCCGTCGGAACCTCATCTGACGCCTTTGTTTCAAGTTATTCGTAAAACTAACTTTTTAAAACTTTTTCAAACTTTTTCCTGTACTCCCAAATGTACCAAAAATTGAAATCTATCAGAATAAAACAAAATGCACATAGATCAATTCATTAGTAAGTAGAGAAACGGAAAAAACCCGTCGGAACCTCATCTGACGCCGTTGTTTCAAGTTATTCGTAAAACTAACTTTTTCAAACTATTTCAAACTTTTTCCTGTACTCCCAAATGTACCAAAAATTGAAATCTATCAGAATAAAACAAAATACACATAGATCAATTCTTTAGGACGTAGAGAAACGGAAAAAACCCCTCCTGAGCTCAGAGGACGCCTTTGTTTCAAGTTATTCGTAAAACTAACTATTTAAAACTTTTTCAAACTTTTTCCTGTACTCCCAAATGTACTAAAAATTGAAATCTATCAGAATAAAACAAAATACACATAGATCAATTCTTTAGGACGTAGAGAAACGGAAAAAACCCGTCGGAACCTCATCTGACGCCGTTGTTTCAAGTTATTCGTAAAACTAACTTTTTCAAACTATTTCAAACTTTTTCCTGTACTCCCAAATGTACCAAAAATTGAAATCTATCAGAATAAAACAAAATACACATAGATCAATTCTTTAGGACGTAGAGAAACGGAAAAAACCCCTCCTGAGCTCAGAGGACGCCTTTGTTTCAAGTTATTCGTAAAACTGACTTTTTAAAACTTTTTCAAACTTTTTCCTGTACTCCCAAATGTACCAAAAATTGAAATCTATCATAATAAAACAAAATGCACCTAAACCTATTCATTAGTAAGTAGAGAAACGGAAAAAACCCGTCGGAACCTCATCTGACGCCGTTCTTTCAAGTTATTCGTAAAACTAACTTTTTCAAACTTTTTCAAACTTTTTCCTGTACTCCCAAATGTACCAAAAATTGAAATCTATCAGAATAAAACAAAATACACATAGATCAATTCTTTAGGACGTAGAGAAACGGAAAAAACCCTTCCTGAGCTCAGAGGACGCCTTTGTTTCAAGTTATTCGTAAAACTAACTTTTTCAAACTTTTTCAAACTTTTTCCTGTACTCCCAAATGTACCAAAAATTGAAATCTATCAGAATAAAACAAAATACACATAGATCAATTCTTTAGGACGTAGAGAAACGGAAAAAACCCGTCGGAACCTCATCTGACGCCTTTGTTTCAAGTTATTCGTAAAACTAACTTTTTAAAACTTTTTCAAACTTTTTCCTGTACTCCCAAATGTACCAAAAATTGAAATCTATCAGAATAAAACAAAATGCACATAGATCAATTCATTAGTAAGTAGAGAAACGGAAAAAACCCGTCGGAACCTCATCTGACGCCGTTGTTTCAAGTTATTCGTAAAACTAACTTTTTCAAACTATTTCAAACTTTTTCCTGTACTCCCAAATGTACCAAAAATTGAAATCTATCAGAATAAAACAAAATACACATAGATCAATTCTTTAGGACGTAGAGAAACGGAAAAAACCCCTCCTGAGCTCAGAGGACGCCTTTGTTTCAAGTTATTCGTAAAACTAACTTTTTCAAACTATTTCAAACTTTTTCCTGTACTCCCAAATGTACTAAAAATTGAAATCTATCAGAATAAAACAAAATACACATAGATCAATTCTTTAGGACGTAGAGAAACGGAAAAAACCCGTCGGAACCTCATCTGACGCCGTTGTTTCAAGTTATTCGTAAAACTAACTTTTTCAAACTATTTCAAACTTTTTCCTGTACTCCCAAATGTACCAAAAATTGAAATCTATCAGAATAAAACAAAATACACATAGATCAATTCTTTAGGACGTAGAGAAACGGAAAAAACCCCTCCTGAGCTCAGAGGACGCCTTTGTTTCAAGTTATTCGTAAAACTAACTTTTTCAAACTTTTTCAAACTTTTTCCTGTACTCCCAAATGTACCAAAAATTGAAATCTATCAGAATAAAACAAAATACACATAGATCAATTCTTTAGGACGTAGAGAAACGGAAAAAACCCCTCCTGAGCTCAGAGGACGCCTTTGTTTCAAGTTATTCGTAAAACTAACTTTTTCAAACTTTTTCAAACTTTTTCCTGTACTCCCAAATGTACCAAAAATCGAAATGTAATGAAGAAAAACAAAATGCACATAGACCTATTCTTTAGGACGTAGAGAAACGGAAAAAACCCCTCGGATTCTCAGCGTATGCCCTTGTTGACGCAGAGAAAGATTGCGCGCAGCCTATTAGTAACAGGAGTGGAGCATAAGAATAATATTAGAATACTTTAATAGGATGGAGCATATTATGTAGTATTCAAACTAACAGTTTATTTTGTTATTAGTAGTTTCATTGAATATTGGAATACTGGAGGTTATAGAGTTGATTTTTAATGGAACCGATAAATTTTTTTATTTATTTATTTATGTTTTTAATTAGCCACATTTTTGGGTTCATTTGCCTTTTTAAATTTGATAGTTTAAAACAAATGTACTTTAGTAACTGAAGTTTGGGAAATTAATACGGTGATTTAACATACTTGACTGAACTGCTTTTTGGGGTTTTCGTTTCTGCAGGCGTAGTGCGTTAAATTTTATTTTTTTTTCATTTGAATTTTTTGCTTCAAACATTTTTAACCTATATTATTTTTGAGGGGTTAATTTTTACTGATTTTTAACTTTCCACTTCTGGGTTTTGAGCTTTAACTGCTTTCAGATTAATTTTCAGATTAATTTTTTCACTGAGTGGTTTTTTATTCGTTTGTAATTTTAAGAAGTATTTTATTTGGAATATTTTTCTGGCGTTATATCTTAGTCCTCGCCATAAATATTTATTTTTTTTTTTCATTTGGTGAGATTATATAATAATAATAATATTTTTTGTTCCTCCTTTTAGGCTATCACAATCACATACAGTACAAACAATTGAATTGTAATTACAGTTACAATTACATTTTAAAATTTTTGCTTTGTATTTTTATCCTCATTATTTCCCACCAAACCGAAAATATATTTTTTGTTTTGATTTATACACATATACGTAATATACATGCATATTAATGATTAACCACAAGAGTTAGATAAAATTTATCCGATTTTATGTGACAATGACCGGTGAAAAGCATTGTAACTTATAATAAATCTAAAATAAAAATTATATAAGGATGACAAAACAATAAATAAATTTTTTCCATATAATGTCGTTTTGAAACAATAAGTTTCCTTTCATTAGCGACATTATACAGTATAAAAAGGCTATTTATTAATTGATTGTATGAGAATGGATTTGCTACAGCATTTATGTAAAGGGTTTGTCTTTGTTTAGAAATTTTTTATAATTTGAATAATCTATTTGTTTATTGAGTTTAAATTTTGTGTACTCAAAAAAGATAGTAATGATATGACAAAGCAGGTGCAATGAAAATCGTTAAGTGCACTGTAAGTAAATCAGGTGATTTTGTCGAGGGTATGTATTTAACAAAACGAACCGTTTTAGGAATCCCCCCGCGCGGCGGCGAGGGATGAAACTCCAGGTGGTGGAGGCGAAATCTCTGGGGTGGATGCTCGACGCGAAATTCCGCTCCAGACTTCCAAAAGCAGGTGTCGCATGAACCCACGCCGTGAATAACTAATTCCAATCATGTTTGTCTTGTCCGATTCATGTCTTTTGAAATTTTTTCTGCGTTCCCGTCTTGAGAAAAGTTGAGAACCGCGTTCTCACGGTTTTTCTCCTCGCCCCTGGGCCCCTGCACCTGGCACCCCCTGTCAACCCCTACTCGCGCCACTTTTCCACCCCCGACTGCCCTTTCCTCGTACTTTGGACATGGACCCGTCGGACCCAAACACCGGAACGTTTTGACCAGTCGAAGCATATACAATGCATTTATACTCTTTATAACCGCGGTGTAAACGCATGCATGCAAAGTAATTTTTTTGTAATAATTGTTTTTGTGATTCTTAAAAAATATTAAGTTATTCTTATAAAGCTGAAAATTGGCGAAATTGTTCAGAGTATAATTATAAAAGTATAACATACATGCGATGCTGCGAATTTTTTTATTTATAAAATCAGCTCAGACAAAAATTGTAGAATATAAAATTATCTACAAAAATGTACCACTGTTTCTGAGATTCGATTCGAAAAAGCACATAAAATGACTCTGTGCAGAGTGCATTTAATATTTATTTAACTTTTTGAAACTGTATTTTCTTTTACTATATCGGGTCGAATGATATCTTATATTCTTCCATTCTTTTACGATGAAAACGTGTGTAAATTTTGGTCAATGCCAAACACATATTCGCAGCCCCACAGAACGACAGGGATGTTCGAACAAACCAAATCCGGTCCTGCGGTGGTGCAGTCGAAAATGATTGGACGGTCCTCGGCGGTGCTTTCGGGCCGCGGAAAGCCTGAACAAGTGTTCAGCCACATGCGCCGCATGAGGCCATAGCGGAAGCATGGGCGGCACTTCTTCGGGGCTGTGACTCCGCCTCGAAGAGCGAGCGCGAGGAATGGCATTGTTGGAAGCATGGCTTCTTGTAAGGCGGCCTTCCACGCGCCAAACACGCGCCGCGTCGAGGAACTTGGTTGCCTCGGAGCAGTTCAGAAACGGGCTCACATGGGTTGCCAGCAGGGAATTTTACACAATGTGAACGAGTCTCGCTTTGAGGGACATTCCTCGTTCCTTGCAAGAAATCATGCACAATGTCACTGCCGCCGTGGTCACTTGTGCTTCCCCGTTAATTGTCACAACTAACAATTAGGGCAAAGAAGGCGAGAAAGTAATAAAAAAGAGAGAAAGGCCAATATAAAACAGGAAGGAAAAGAGCTTTAATTTAGTTATCAAAAAGAAATCATCTGCGAAGGGAAATAAGAAACAACGACAAAGAAGAACAAAAGAGAGAGAGAAAATAGCAATTAAAGAAAAGTTAAATCGATTGTAAACACATCTTATTTCAGTCTGCAGCCGCAGTGCCTGAACACGAAGAGGGACACAGCCCCGACCTTTTCAGGGGCTGCCAATAGTTCTCTCACTCCCGTCTTGTGCATCTTCTCTTGTCAATAAATCAAAAAGCAAGGCATTTTCTGCTCTTCTCGGCTGTAGATTATTTTTCCGGCTGAGTAACATTGATAATCGTTGCTGATTTTTATTTATTTATTTTTTGCCTATTTGATGTTTTTCTGAGCCTCAACTTAGTATTAATTGCTTTGATTAAAGTAAAAATTAAATAAATTGTACTTTGATTTCTTTTCAATTCAGTCGAATTAGTTCAAAAATTAGGGATGGAGTTATATTAATTTCCAAAAAGCTGAAACCCTAAGAAATTTTTCAGAGTATAATTATAAAAGTATAACATTGATCCGATGCTGGGAAAACAATTAAATTCGCCATTTTCAAAAAAAGTTTTAAAGTAAGATAGGCCCAGACATAAATTATAGAGTATGAAATTATCTACAAAAATATATCAGTACTTTTTTTCCTAAGAACCACAGTTTCTGAGATATAAAGTTGGATTACATATTTGACATTAAGTGGTTGGTGGCCATTTTTAGATGGTACAACAGTAAGATTTCAGTGGTGTTTTGCTAGGTACAGTAAAATATTCCTCATCTCCCCAAAAGAGGAATTATTAGCCGCTTCCAAGCCAAAGAATATCGGTTCGATCACTGCAGAACCGAAAAGTTTGCTCAAAAACTGAGCAAATTATTAAATGGGCAGGACAAATTTGAGCAAACGAGTAAATTGCGTTAAATAATGGATTTTCCACCGGTATTTAACTGCAACAAGGCAGTTTGAATGCAGGTGACCAATGAGCTGACCAATGGCGTGTCGACGAGGTTTTCTTCTTTTGAGAATGGAGGAACCATTTTCTTCTAATGAATGAGGTGCGATGACATCGGGAGCGATGAATGGGAAACGGAAAAAAGACGTGGCCTTTTCTTCTGGCTTCCTTCCTTTGAGGAAAAATTGGGAACATTCTGCGAGGTAAATAGACCAAAAGACACAGTCAATGACTAATAAAATGCATAAGAGGGAGTCTTTTGTCGCGAGTGCTCTTATACCGATTTAATCTTTCTCAAATTCAGAATACACTACATTGTATAGTCAATTGAAAACCATTCAAGTGTGTCTAACATCTTCACAAGTTATGGGGAGGTGCGGGGGGAGGTTCCATGTGGAACTTACGGGCCTAGGAAATAAAATATAAAAGGTTATTTACTCGAGGGCCCTCGCAGCGCCTTCCTTTTTCAACTGGGTATCGTTTTCTTTTGTTCACTACCCAGAAGATGGCTGCCCACCTGGAAGAACGCTATTTTTCACTGCCTGCTTTTCAATTCCATGTTAAATACTTTAAGTGAACGATGTCGGCTGGCAGCAGAGGTTTTCGTCTCCTCACTTTATTATCTGCTTCGCCATAAATTAACTAAATGATACGTTTTCTCTTTACAAAACGCACAGATGACCTCATTGCATTTGCCGCTTTACTTCATCGGTCAAAAGTCCTCAATTGGTTTCACAAAACAGTTATTCACTGTTGAATCTCTGTCGTTTCCACTGTTTGACCTTATTTTTATAAAAATGCATGCTTTATATGTATATAATTTTGTAAAAAGAAAGAAAGAAATGATCAATTTATTCCATAACGACTCAATTTACCTAAAATTTAATTAGTAATACAATGATGACATTAAAACCTCCGACAAATCGAAAATCCAAAAGGGATCATTTTGACAACTGACTTTTTTCCCCGTCAGACAAACAAACAGACAAACAAAAACTTATATCTTACTAATCTTAGACCATTTACTGTGTAAAGAAGAAGTATAAAATTAAGTATAAGCCGATGCAGAGTTTGTGTCCACTGAAGAAGAAAAGGGAAACCTTGGAGAGTCCCGGGGAAGGACGTGCTGCAAAACAAGTAGAAAGTAATGAAACGCACGAATGGAGAACCATAATGAAAACCCAGATAAATACAAATCAATCAAACACGCGTTGGCAATTGAAGAAGCAACACGTGTGTGAGAACACCGAGCGAGTGCACCGTAATAAGGTCTCAAAGACATTTTTTAATGACAACAAAGCGTGAATTTCTTTAAATCGCTTCAAATATTTTCAATAACAGTGTGAGATAACAACGAGGGCGAAGGTAACCAAACAAGGACAGGACCGAATCCCACTTCCCTCTCCCTGCGGAACCGAAACCTTTGCCTGCTCAAAGGAGACCAGACAATGGATAGAAACTCATCAAGTGGTGCTCGTTCTTTTACGGGCCCTGAGGGACTCGAAGGACCTGACTGAACGGTTTGTTCTGTTCCGTCTCCCAAATTCCTATTTCCGACCCTAAAATAATTTGATAATAATACCAATAACATTACCTGAAGAAGGCTTCAGAAATGGAAAATCGAATTGAATACAAACTCGGATAAATAACCAAACTCAAAGGATAATGACATAATAGAGACTGCAAATCAATTTGGGTTTTATTGAATTTTACTTCTTCTTCCCTCCTTTTATTCTTTACCTGTGCTTATGTTCGCCACGGATTTGTTGAAAAAACATTCTTCGCTCCGTGTCAAGAAAGAATTCATCACGGTAATGACCATCTGTCTTCGTCCACGACCTCTCAGAACCTTCCGCGTTCGCCACTTGATCAAGGGTTTGGCCGCCCTGGGCCAAATCAGGAACACAATTGTATTTGTATTTATTTAAGGCTGAGTGCATTCGTTGATAGGGTTTTCCAAAAGCAGAATAACCTTTTATATAATGCGATAAAAAAATTTTAAATGAATTTGTTCTTTTTCTTCATTGACATCCTCTCATTTGATTCTTTATTATTATTAAAAGGGGTGAGCAACCTTTTTAAGAAATTTTTTGGCTGGCCGCACACGAATTAAAACTATTTAAAAAATTACACTGAAAAAGAAACTTAAATATTTCACACAAATTTTAAGGTAAAATAAAAATATAAAATATAATAAAAAAATAAATCAAATAATAATTAATTATTCGTTCAGTTGCTTCTGCTTCTGTTATTAATTTTTAAAAAGTTGGTTTTGTTTCTGGTTTTTCTTTTGCTTTCCCGATTGTCTCTTTCTGGCCTCTCTTCTTCGACTCTGAAATTATTAATAAAAAAAGATGTAGGCGTGAGAACTGCCCATTAGTAATTAGATAAAATGAAGCGTTGCAGTTGAAGGGAAGCCAAGTTAATAAGAGGGTCGATAAAGGAAAAGAAAAGTGAAAAAGTGGAATGAACAAGTCCAGCACGGAAGGAAGAAGACGCGGCGGGGCGAGCAGTGGCCCGGAGGAGTTGGTCTTCTTAGCGGAAGTGTAAACAGTGGAGGAACCCACACAGAACCAGAGGAGCAGGTGTGGAAGACGTGGCCCACAAGGTTCGAGAGAACGGGGTCGCGAAGAGAGCAGGAGACGAACCCCGGCCGCCCTGCTGAGCTTACGGCCGATGAAAAGAGATTTTTGTTACATAAATCTCGAGGGAGGGTGAAGGTAGCGAATATCCTTTCCATGTGCCATCTGCTCTGTGTTGTGTGGGAAATGAGTTCTCTCCAAGTTTCCCACGAAGAACCCTCCTTCATGTTGCGGATGGTTCGTCGGGTTCAGCCGAGTTTGTCTCGTGTTGAGCACACACCTGCCACGAGGTAACCTTCCATTCTTTACGCGCTTTCGCCAATAAGTTAATTCTTGGAGGATGGCGCGAGCCCTGCGACGTTCCTTTCATCATCCTCTTGTGCCTTGCGAGGGTTGCTCTTGCAAAGGTTTGGGGGGGCATTCTTCTTGTTTTTCCTCGCCCAATGGGAGAGGGCATTAATTTCAAAAAATACACAAATTATCTTATTGCATTTACAGCCTCTTCTTTGAGGAGGCTTTGTGCTTCTAAACACTTTTTGTTTTTGTCATGTACACTTGTCCCTCGATTTACACCGTTTTAAATTTGATCTTATTCTATTAGTTTGGCATCGTGCCACAGTGTTTGTCGATTGTGGTACATCGCTGATTTAGCAAACCGATCGAAAATACAGCCATCATCTCAATTAATGTTTAGCGACTCAGTAACGTTTACACCAAAGAAAAGTCTACAGTGATTATTATTTCCCTTTCTTCAGGAGGTTACTTATGTCTTAACTCTTTTTTTGGTTTTATTCGTAAAGAAGATTATCTGCCTAAACGGTTTCGTTTTCCACGGTTTTTCCTGGAACGAATCTACCATGTAAATCGAGGTTCGAATGCGATTATCTACAAATTTAGGGGTTATTCAGTCAAAAGTTTTTGTGTATTGTTCCTTTTATTCATTATTGTGTAATGTTGTAAGTGTTTAATTGTTTTATGTGAACTGATGCTTTAAATGTATTGTTAATTTTTTGCTATTTTTTGGGGGGGGGAGTAATAAATTTAATCAGATAAACCCGAATAAATTTTATCTGATTCTTGTATTTAATCATTTTATTTTCGCCTTTGTGGGTAATGACTCAGATCAATATACAAAACCAAAATATATTGTAATCGTAATAATTTTCACCGATTGTATTTTATGTGATTTTGTAAACCTCAAAAGAGGAACAAAAAATATGTGATATTATTATTATTGATGAAAATGTATTGTCTATTTTTCAGGAAAACCAATTATTTCATAGGGGGGGTTTTGGTTTGGACAAATTAAGCCAAAAGGACCAAAACTTAATGTGAAGTGCGGAGCGGAAGAGAAAACCCCCCCACAGGCAGAATTCCAGTTGGGTTCGGGGTCACTTTAAAAGTCCCGAGTTGAGAACCCCCGACTCTTAACCTAAGAAAACGAGTTCGGCCATATTTCGCGGAGGGGTCGGTCGGTCTTTGACGCACCCCACTCTCTGCATCCCTCATATAAAATGGGTCGCAATCAGGAGAAGGCGATCAGTTTTAGCCGAGTTGTCGAAGTCTTTTGGTTTCGTGACGAGTCTTTTCGTATCAACAACAACTGCCCAACAAAATGTCTTCGGTTAAGTGTTTGAAAAAATCGAGTATTCGAATTTGCGAGAAGTTTTCGAGCAGGAAATTACTAAAGTTTTTAAAAGTAAGTTTCGTTTAGAGTTTTCGGATGAGTGCTGCCGTATTTCAACTCTCTTATCAGTGCAATACTTATGTATTTTTCTCTTTTCGTTCAGGTGGTGAAACCAGTAGTCAAGCTCATGAGGGTGCACACCGCAACCATGTGGTCACCCCTTCCGTCTGCAACTACGACGTCGTCGAGTCCTTCCAGAACGACCTCAACGACCTGCACTTCAGCTTCTTCGATGGCAACGAGGCGGACGAGAACCTCAAGAACGAGCTCATTGAGAAGCAATTGTTGCTCAAGCTGGGGAGGGCCCCCTCGGACATCGACATCTGCAAGGGCGGGGACGACTATGTGACGAGCAGGCAGAGGGCGGAGCAGCAGGTCGCCGTGGCCGCGAATTAAGCTAGAAAAGAACAATCATTGTCGAAATCAGCGCTAAAGTGATCTCTGAATGTAGAGTGAGTGGGGCACCGTGTGCGTCGGCAAGGGTACTTGCCAGGGCGGTTGTCCTCGAGGAGGAGGAGGAGGAAGAAGAGTGGTGGTGTGGTGTGAATGGACTCTTTGGAGTTGCAATGCAGTGGTTGAAACTACGATGTCTTTCAGCGGTCGATGCCGCATTCGTGTCTTCCATTAGTTTAAGTAGTTTAATACTCAAAGTGATGTAGATTTAGGAATTAGTTAATTAATTAATTAAAAAAGTACGCCTCGTTGTTAGAAAAGTTGAAAACCAAATTATTATAAATTACGGTTTTTTTTAAATGTATAAAATTGGAAAATATTTAGTTTTTGTGATAAACACTTAGATGTATAATGATTATAGAATTTTTCTAAATATATATAAAATTTTTTGATATAATTTTGCTGTTTTATATTTAGTCCTGTCTGCCGATAAAAAAAACGTAAAAAGCGTACATGAGTTGTTCACAAACAACACATTTTATTCTTAGAAAACATTCAATGAGATATTATAATTTACAAAACACATTATAATTACAAAAAAGGGAGGTCATAAGGTGGGACACAAATACAGACGCAAAAGAGTTCATCGCTGTTCAGTGCATTAGCCACATTAAATGAAAATGTTCAGTACTTATTGTTGATGCGCAGAGGCGAAAACTCACTCTCATCGCATCCGATTCAGCTTTACAATAAATATTGCTGAAACAAATTGCGTAAAAAGCCGAACCAATTTTTATGATGATTTGCCATTATCTGCTCTTTTCCGTTGCTTTAAAACTTTGAATACTTTTTGGAGAAGTTTCTCATTAGGAGTTGTTTTGACCGCTTTTATTGACAGACGATGGTGATTTATTTTATTTATGCTTCAATATTTGACTACTCGATATGTAGAAGTACATAACTTATGTAAATTAATGCCTGGGCAAAAAAACATTTCAGTCAAATTATAATAGACATTCAAGGTTACATTAATTCCTGAAAAGCTAAAACTTCGTGAAATAGTTCCGATTACAATTATAAAAGCATAACATCCATCTGATGCTGGCAATTGAATCAGTTTTTCAGCAAAGTTTTATTGTAAAATTAACTCAGCAAAAAATCGGTACAGTCGCGTTTCGTCCGCAACTTTAAGCTCCCATTGCTTTCGATGTGTTGATGCTAGGAATGTCAAACAATGGTTTATTTTGAAGCCATACTGTTGCTGTGTGGCCATTCACAATTTGGGCAGAATTGGTTGCTTTGAAAAAAAGTTATTTTCACAATTCATGTCAGAAACAGTGGCTCTTAGGAAAAAAAGTATTCATATATTTTTTGTAGGTAATTTTATGCTCTACGATTTTTGTCCAATTTTAAGCTTCTTAAGAATTAATGTAACTTCACCCCTGATTTTTTAACTAATTTGAGTGGACAAAAAACAATTTCCCCCTTTTTACAAACCATTGGAAATTATTGTTAGATTGAACACTGGCCTTTCTGAAATCACTCAGGTGCGAGTCGACCGTTCTGAATCCATCCGTCACGTGACGAATGCATAGGGACTGGAGAGGGTGCAGTGGACAATCCTTTGCCAGCCGAGAACCGCTCGAGTGTTCGAACGGGAGGAAAAGAAAAGAAAAGGTGTCGGCTATAAGAAATGAATCCATTAAAATGGACCATTCTGGCAACGTGAGCAAGAAAAACATTAGATTAAAAGAGGGAAACCAAATACCTTTATAATAGGGGGTGAAGACTCGAAATCGTGAGAATTTGGGGAAGCTGCAACCGAGTTCACCCGCAGTAACCCACACCCCACCTGATTGAGAGCTCCTTCCCCGTTGCGCCCACGTTTCGCTTACTGCACGGCCGTCGTGTCTTCGTCCCGTCCCGACCATTTGTCAGAGGAATTTTAATGGTTTGGCATCTTTTCATGCTTCAGTGTATTCCCATGTTATTGAGTTACAGAAGGTAGACTTGGCCCCTTTCTGCTGCGGTTCCACATTCCTTTCTTCTTTTACCCAGATGAATGAGTCGTTTGTCGAGAACCAGAAGCGAATCTCTAATGTCGCTAACAATGCCAACTGCTGAAAAAGTGTATCCGACCAATTCAATTTTTATTTAATTCATTTTCATATTTTTAGACACTTCACTTATCTTTTCTACAACAATAATTAATAACATTTTATATTCCGATAATGAATTATTAATTAAATATAATAAAATAATTTACAACTTTTGCGTTTGTTTTGTATTGTGCTACAGCATTTGTCAATTATGGTTCATCGCTGAGTTAGCAACCGATGGAAAATTTATTTAAGGTCTTAATTTTTGGTTTTGTTTGAGAATTGAGCCAATCTGTCTTTTCTCTCATTTTACACGGTTTCTCTCGGAACATATATACCGTGTAAATCGAGGACCGAGTGTATTTTCATGAAAAAGTTCAACAGCGAAGTTGTATATTTGGCAACACGGTTTCGAACAAATGCCCTCAATGACGACAATGCAATCTATTGTAAATCAGAACTTGAATCAACGCAAAACCGGATGGGAGGTCCTCGAGAGCAAACGGCCCCGCTATGATGATTGATAATTGGATTTTTCCTGTTGTCGCACACGCGCACGGACTTCGTGCAGGAAAATCTCCGTCACGGATTTCGATGCACAGACAAACAAAAGTCCCAAAATCCACGACCGAACCGCCGATCCTCTGGACCTCTGTGGCACGTCCCGTCCCGCGAGGCCGCCACGTTCCCAACATGTGCCACCCCTCACCTTCGCCCTGCCCGGGCCAACGCGGAATGCGCCCTTAATTCGGGGTCTTTTGTGAACACGTCCTCGCAGATGGGGCAAATACAAGTTCTGATATAGTGTACGGCGTTGCCGACGGCGAAACGAGTATGTTTTTGGGGAGGATTTATTGAATCAGTGTCAGAGTAAGTGTTATGTCTCGGAGGAGATAACTCGATGACCTCTGCCCCCTCGAATGAGCTTCATCTTTAACCTTTTCGACAGTAGCCTTTAGCTTTTGTCTGGTTAAAGAATTCGAGGAGACAGGGCTGGATTGGGCCGAGATCGTTTCGCGGCTCCCGGGCTCAGAATAAGCGGTGCACACGAGTGGTCGCTTTGTTTTAGACTTGGGGAAATACAGCCCGTCCAGGACTGAGGGGTGCAGTCGTCGTGGAAGCAATGTGGGCAGTCGATGTCCGGAAAATGGCAGCCCAGTCCAAACCTTGTTGTTTATGAGGACCTCACGCCATGAATTCTAAATCGATCTGGTTGCTCGTGCTGTTGTTCTTCGTCGTCAGAGGGTATCTCTCTTACCAAACGGGTTATTTTCAATGATCCGAACTGTCTGAAGATGAAACCACAGGTTTTCAATGATTTTCCTCTCGGTTGATAAACTAAAACTCCGCAACCGAACAGAAAAATTACCTCCCTATACAATGAAGTAACGGTAGAGAAAACAGAAGTTACTCCTTAAACCTCTCGCGAGGATTCAAAGGTGACAATGGCAGCAGCATTTGCATTCGGGTGCACCACGAATTGGGTGCTTTTAGGGCTTCTGTACTCGTCGACTTTCTATGTGAAAAGTGATTCGCGAATAGAAACACCAAATAAAGTTTCAACATTGTTCAGACGTATAAAAACGGTGAAATCGATAGGTCACGTGAGCAAAACAATCAGGCTCACTTAATGGTTCCCACACCTGAACGTGACATTTTTACACTTTTCTTCCCGAAACGGAATGAGAAAATCTTCATATGATCGACTTTTCCAGAGCATGACGAGGGAAAGCACTTCGGAAGTATTTCAGAAAAGGACAAAGACTCGTAAACTTGTAAAATGTTCAGGGGAGACAAATTTGTTCGTTAAAATCTCAAACAAAACCAAAAATTAAGACCTTAAATAAATTTTCCATTGGTTGCTAACCCAATAGCAAAACTAACAAAAATAAGACCGAAGAAAATTATTTTCGTCGAGATTTAAAACCGTGTAAATCGAGGGCCAAATGTGCATAAATAATGGACTGAAGCGATTCTAAAATGCAGTTGGTTTTATCTGTCGATAAGGAATATCTATCATGAAATTGGCGATATGTTTGGAGCTGACTTCTTCACGGGACGTTTATCTCGAGCAATTTAAGTAAATAATTTTGAATTTACTTCTCAAGGACCGCCAACGACCGACTTGCATTTAATTAATTAAGGACGGCCAATTGCTGGACCGGCCTGATAAGAGATAACGGGAGCGGTCCGGGTCACGTGCCCGCCAGAATTCGGCACCGCAAAACTCTCAGCAAGCGCAAACACAACAACCAGGATGGGATTAGAGATATCGATGCGCCTGCGCGTGTTCAGCTGCCGCGCACAGGTGGCACCAGATTCATGGGAAAGAAGAACGATGGCCCGTTCCCACGGCCGGCTTGCTGCCTGCGCTCTGCCGGCCGCACCTGGCTCCTCTATATATCTACCCGAGCGCTACGTCACAGAGTTTATTCGATTCTCGCTCGTCGGCCGAGCACCACGTTCTTTGTTGCTTGTTGCTTGTTCGTTGCTCGTGTTGTGCTTGTTGTGTTCTCGGAACGAGGAATGATTTCTGCAATGGAAATGGATCACGTTCAGCCGATTTCACGGACTTATCAGTACAGAAAGGTGAGCTGAGTTCTCTGGGGGCCTTCTTCACTCCGCGGGGGCATTCTGGGGACGGATTTTAATGAAGTGATTTTTTCTTTCGTAGGTTATGAAGCCAATGCTTGAGAGGAAGAGGCGGGCCAGGATCAACCGCTGCCTCGACGAACTGAAAGAGCTCATGGTGGCCGCTCTCCAGGCCGAGGGGGAGAACGTCTCCAAGCTGGAGAAGGCGGATATTCTGGAGCTCACCGTGAGTCACCTGCACAAACTGAGGCGGCAGCAGCGGTTGGCGTCGAACCCCGTGACCGATGCCGACAGGTTCCGCGCGGGATTCACGCACTGCGCGACGGAGGTGTCGAGATGCCTGGCGGCCACCCCGGGGGTGGACATCAAGCTCGGAACGAAGCTCATGACGCACCTCGGGCACAGACTGAACGACATGGACAAGATGTCGCCGCTGTCCGTGCACGTGAGCCCCAGCTACACGCCGCCGGTGTCCCCGCAGCCCCCAGGGTTCGAGGAGGGCTCCTACGCCATGCCTTTGACCCCGGCCTCTTCGACGTCCTCCCATTCGCCGGCGTTGGACTGTTCGGTGACGAACGGGCTTCTCAGGGTGGTGGAAGTGCCGGTGATAGTGAAAGCTCCGGAGCCCATGTGGAGACCGTGGTGAAAGGAGCGGACTCAGATCAGTGTCTTCCAGAACTTGTAAATATGTGGTGTGTTTCCCCGAGCGTCTTTCAGGGGCGGAAGCGGAATGCTATGCCCCGAGTGTATGTTTTTTTGATCTCAGTGTCTGTTGGGTAGGTTTTGCCTCGAGCTTTAAAGGTGGCCTTACTGTCGAATGACAGCGAAATGAGACTGAAATATTAGGAGAGTGTTGAATACGTGAAGAAATATGTTGATTTTAAGGAACGATATGCCCAAAGTCTTTGTAACTCATTTTTAGTGACATTGTTTTAATGGTTAAACGTTATCTGTGATATTTAATATTTATTTTTGTAAAAATAAATGCATCAGTGTTATTAAATGATATTAAAAGTAAAGAATTGTGAAAATTTTATTGCATTCAGAGAATTTCCCGACAAAACCAAAACGCATTTTCTGCTTTTTTTTTAAAGTAACGCATTTTTAATCAACTGGAAAACTTTAATATAAAAATTTTTCGGCGGACCGCTTATTAAAATTACACTTAAAAAAAGATTTAATAAAAACAAGTAAAAAACGGATGCACTTGAAATTTCTAATGATAAATTTTGCTTTTTAAATAAAAGATGAAGAATACCATTTTAAGATAACAAATTAATTTGAACATTTGATGGGGGAAAGTCGATAAAATAAATTCACTTTTAGAAATACCGACGGTCCACGGGCCGAGTGTTGCTCACCCCTGATTAAACGAATCCATTTCTCTGATCATTTGAAGAGAATTCCTTTAGAATGCAAAGCTTTGAAAGGAGGCGCGAATAAGTCTTTAATAAGAGATTGTTAACAAAGAGCTTTAGAACAAAAGAAGAGATTACCAATGGGAGGAAAGGAATGTGAGGTGTGTGAAGAAGATGAAAGAGTTCTTAAGAGCAGTAGAAGAAGCAAAAAAAATTAATAAACGAATTAATCAACTGCATATCGATATGCTCTAATGTGAAAATTATCGATGAATCTTTTATTCATTTACATTTAAATTAATTACATAAATCAGAGAGGTTTAAGGGCAACAAAAGCAGAAGATGAGCCATTCCATCTCCTGAAAACTGGTCTCCAAAGGTCAGAATCGAGGCGTCAAGCAATGAAGTCGTCACTGCGAGATAAAAAACCACCGCAAGTCTTCAGGTGCACCTGCCCAACTTTCCCACACTCGAGCGGAAGTGGCGGAGTTGCGTCAATCTGCGAGCTCCTGCCCTCTGTGCATGTGCATGCCCACCGTGCACACCGTACACACGTGCAAGAGACCCGCAGACCCTTACAATGGCAGGCGAAGCGGTTCACTCTCTTTTGAAGATGGTCACCCATCGTGGAAATGGGCGAACGAAGGAAACATTATTTCCGAAAAGACCCTATAAAAATATCAATTTAATGTCATTTCGGATTTCTTTCTGACTTTGCTCGTTGAAAGGGCACATCTTAAGCTTTCGAATGCACCCGGTTTAATTTAAAAGAAACCATCCTGGGTGGGTATAACTGACCCGCCAAAGTGGCCACATTAAAAAATGGCCACCAATTCTATATAATGTCCAATGTGTCATCCAACTTTTTGAATCGTTATGTCTCATAAACGGAGGCTTTTTGGGGAAAAAGTATTGATCCTTTTTTTTATTGATAATTTAATGCTCTATAATTTTTGTCTGAGCTGATTTTACAATAAAACTGACCGTTTTGCTGAAAATGGTGAAGAAGTGATTCTTTTCGCAGCATCGGATCGATGTTATACTTTTGTATTTATACTCGGAACAGTTTTTTAGAGTTTCAGTTCTTAGGGATTTACATAATCTCGAGAGTCACAAATACAGTCATTGCAAAATATGACTTAAATTTTGTTGGTCAGTATAATTAACTCGTTACTTAAAAATTCACACATTTCTTTCCCTGAGTAGGTTTCAGCGAGAAAAGACATTTTGTTGAAATAATCCACGTGCTAAAATTTTATGATTTTAACCCTTTGAACTCGATTGTCCCCTCTCATGCGACATTAGAGTTATTATTTATAATTACGAGGAAATGAGTTATTTTGGCGCTAATTATTTATGCATTCGTGTTGCCCTGCAGTTTTCTTATGAAGTAGCACCAAAAATTAAATCAAGATAAATATAACAAATGTGTTTTTATACGAAGAGAACATTTTTGGGATTGCAATGTTAGTTTTGACATGAAAAACACTTCTAACATAATGATTTTTTGTTAATATGTCGCCCAACAAAACATTTCAGTACGTCGTGAGGTTCTAAAATCATATTTTTTAGTATATTAATTATATTTGTTGTTGAATTATACAAATATTGCATGATTTGCGTGATAGTGGCAAAAGAAAGGAAAAGCTTATGATGGCCAAAAGAGACATCTTCAGGGTTGGAACATTTGGTTGTTTGGCAGCGGGTCTCGACGTGGCCCGCGTCACACAGCAGTGATCAATCGGGTTAATGACACAACCATGTGAATAGCGAGAGGACGTCGCATGCCGCGCTCTGCTTTCATCTCGAGTACTCGAATGAACCGAAGCAAGGCCGTCAGCTTCTTCTGAGACCGTGGCCATGACGCAACTCGACGCGCGAACTTGACCTCTTTATCCGGGGAGCAGAACCTGTGCTCGGCGAACGGTCGGGACACGTGGGTCGGGCAAGGGGCGAGTGACTGGGAGCGGAAGGCCCGAAGGTCCGGTCGGGGCCCTCCTTTGGCGCAAAGGTAGAACTCCAACTCGGTTGCCGGTAACAAAGGAGCGGGAGCTCGGGATTTAGTTGTGCATCTGAGTGGAAACGAAACGGGAAGTACAATAAAGCGTCCAATGGAATCTTCTTAATTTTGAAGAGCGATTCATCTGATATCGTGATTGGTTTCTTGCCAGGTTTACCTTATAGGACCTGGCCAGAAGGTAGGTTATGTCTTCGGGCGTTTCACGCTCGGCCTTTTAAAGCGCTTCATTTCACATGAAATCTCTAAATTACTCTTTTAATTATTCCCGTCTGCGATTGGAGCGGTCGAAAAGGGTTGAGAGACTCCTCTTAAATTGGTAGAAGACGAAGAAAAGTCGTGGCCCAGGTGTTGAAAGTAACCGGGAAAGGTGATGAAAAAAGACAAGAGGAAGGAGGAATGCGACATATCTAAAATCTTGAAAATTTTATTATTGCATGGTGACGATGAAAGCTGATACAGTGCGAGCCTGAAAAAAAAAATAATAACAAAAAGCACGGAAGGATTCGAATTAAAATACACACTGCTCTCGATTTACATGGTAGATTCCTCGCAGGAGAAACAGTTTAAAATAAAACCCAGGGCTTACTGAAAACCGTGTAAAATAACGGAAAAAACAGATTGGTTCATTCAATTCACAAACAAAACAAATAACTTAAAAACAGCAACCAATTGAAACGTTAATGTAAAATACATTTTCCATTGGTTGCTAACTCAGCGATGTACCACAGTCGACAAATACTGCTGCAAAACTAAAAGAAAAGATTTAAATCGAAGGCCAAGCGCATTTTATATAGGGCCACACGTACACACGGACGCACACAATGCGAAAAAACAGATTTTAAATTAAAAAAAAGTAAAGGATGTTGATTAGTTTTGGTGTCTTCATTTTGGAAATAATTACTTCTTCACGGGATGTTTCTAAAACTCGTCCGTATTTATGCTTTTCTTATGAAAGCATCAATTCTTATCTTAAAGCAGAAAAAATAAAAATTTCGCTTCAGCAAAGTGCAAGCAGGAAGAGGAAAAATTGTAGGTAATTTGGGGACCCAAAAATACATACAATAAAAAATTTCAATTCCAATTTCAAAATTTTAATTAACACGGAGTCAGCGAAGTCCAGAAAAAGAGTGATTATTTTTTTTTTAAATCTCTCTGGTCATAGTTAACCAGGAGCAAAATTCTGTATTTATGTCAAATTTATTAAAACACACTCCTAAATCTTTCCCTTCCCCAAAGGAATTTCCTGACGGCCGACAGCAAACAGTCAGTGAAACAAAGCGAAGAAAATCTGTCGCTGTCAAAAGTCACTTCTCTCTAAATCGCCTAATAAAGTCAGTATTCCCAGTTGAGGGTGAAAATAATATTTTTTTGAACCCTCTGTAAATCCGAGGAAATTTTGCAACCCCAACAAAATAAACAAACGACATCGGTCGTCGTGTGGCGGTCGCGAGGAGTTTCCCAAAAACCGAAAAGAGAATTTCGCTGAGGGCAGAGGTGGAGGACAAAAACACTTGCGGTCGGCCATGAGCGCAATTTCCAATGAATAAATCCTTCGGTGATTAGAGCGTAAATAGACCCGTGTTGCGAACACATGACTATCACAGGTGGCGGCTACGGTGTGCCGCTACAATGCATGGGAACGTCAGCCAAACTATCTTTCCCACGGCTCGACACGGGCCTTCCGAGGCCCCGGAGCGATCCCCCTAAGAAAACCCTCCTCCCGTCCCCTCGCCGCTGCCATCCGCCGCTTCTTGAGGATGCGAGCGCCACGCGGAGCCCCGGGATAAGATGACCGGGAGCGCCAGGAGAGGAGAGGCGCCGGCGGGGTCTTCTAAGGAGGCCCTTCGATCGGCTACCGTTTGGAGCGTCACCTCGGTCGCTCCCATGCTGAGCTTGCCTGGGGGCGATGAGAGCAGAAGAAACAATTTGAGTCAATTACTCCGGCGTTCCCCCTGGACAGCGCTCGGGGCCCAGGGGGCTGCCTCGGCATCAGACAATGTTGTTAACAACCTCATATAGGCACATGCAGTCGGTCGCGTATGTTTGGCGGCGGGAGAGTTTTCTTTGTTGGTCGTGATGAGTGTTTGAAGTGGTGTTATGATAGAGGAGATATTAGTGGGGTGCTTTTTCGGTGTTAAGAAGTAGAGATGCGACCCGAAGGAAGGAGGTTTGTCATGAACGCGGCCGAGTATGAAGATCAGCCCATTTCGAGGACTTATCAATATAGGAAGGTTAGTATATACACATGTAGCGTTGTTGTATTTCTTATGAAAGTCGTGCGCTCTGTGTTGCACCTCAATCGGGAAAGTCGAATAATGGCTTGTCACTGATTTCAGGTGATGAAGCCGATGCTAGAGAGGAAGAGGAGAGCCAGAATCAACAGGTGTCTGGACGAGCTGAAAGAGCTAATGGTGGCTGCCCTCCAAGCAGAGGGAGAGAACGTGAGCAAGCTCGAGAAGGCGGACATCCTCGAGCTGACCGTCAGCCACCTCCACAAACTCAGGCGGGAGCACAACCTCAGCCTCAATCCTGAAATCACCTACGCCGACAGATTCCGGGCGGGGTTCACCCAGTGCGCGGCCGAGGTGTCCACGTACCTGGCCACCATCCCCGCTGCTGCCGCCGTCGACCCCGCGTCCGCCACCAAACTCCTGCAGCACTTGGGCACCTGCATCAGGAGCCTGGACTCCGCTTCCGTGCTGCACTCGGAAAAACGCGTTTGCGTGATGCCCCTGCAGTATACGCCCCCCACTTCGCCCAAAATAGTGCCCCTCATGCCGCAGTCCACCGGCGTCGAGAAGCAGAAAGTGAGCGAAACCTCCGTGTGGCGGCCCTGGTGACTGGACCGGTGGGAACGTACTTAACTGTTGGTGCTTCCATCGCTGACTTTTCCCGGTCGCCGAGGATCCTCGACGCTTGTGTTTGCACATGGAAGAATCAAGTGTGTCGCGGTGGTGAAAGCTTGTTCTTGTTCTTGTTTTCGGAAAGCGACGGTGGTGATGATGACATTTTTTACGCTCGACAAAAGTGAATTTTTAATGTGCGCCATGGGGAAAGCCACCGGTTCGTTTATTAAACGAAACCAATACGCTGAATCCACGATTTGGAGATTTATTTATATATATATATTTTTGTTATAAATACTATATAAAAATTGCGGCAGAGACTTCAGCGAAAAAATGACTGGAGTCCATATTATTATTTTTTTTTAATTATTGGTAATTGTTGGAAAAGTTGTAAAAGATGTTACTTTCCGTGAGCGATAGAACCCTTTTTTAGAGGATTGTCAGCAAACCGATTTGCTTTCGACTTTATTTTATTGTGGTGTTGTTATTAGTAGCGCCCAGGGTAAAAAGGCCGCGATGAACTGCTTTTCTCTACTCTGGCAACGAAGCTTTCAAAGATGCTTATGTAGTCGTTTCTGGGGGAATAACCGCCCCTTTTCTATGCCACCAACGATATATAAATCAGTAAACAATGGATGTAAATGGATATAAAATTCTAGACGTTTGAAGATCTTTAAATACCGGTTTTGTATGAATTACTCAAATCATGACGTGTTAATTCAAGAGGAATTATTTCCACCCCAATTTTCACTCGCGAAACATTTTTATTCGATACTACTTTTAACCCTTCATGTTTTGAGTGATCGCTTTTCGAGATTTGACGATTGTCCCATTTGGAGAGCACTCATTACTTTTTCTGCTGCGCAGACCGACTACTTTTTCCAGATTCGCTTGTTAAAATGCGAGTATAACAACCGATACACAACTATAAAATTATTTCTTCCTAAGACTGTGATAGTAGGTTTTAAAAAATGTTATCGCTGCCTAATGTATCTTTCGTTAGTGTGTAAACCTTTAAATTAGCAATAAAAATAATTTTTAGACTTTAAAAGTTATTCCTTTCATTCGGAGACCTCCCCCGACTGAGCCGACGGAAATTAGAGGGAAGAATATCGCGAAGATTGCCGATGGTGGTCCACTGTGACACTGCCATAATTGATGTTTAGTGACACGAGACGTCATGACCCCATTGCTTGAATGGCTGATGCCCCAAGTTGGCATCAGTCGATGGACCAATTTTCTCTCAGTTGTTAGATTTACATTTAAGATCATTTACTGTATATCTATGTATATATTTGTACTCCCTACTGCAACTGGCAGACGCCATCCACTGTTACTAACTCGCTCAGTAAACATTATATCCTATTATTTTTATATAATTTATGTGAATGTGCTCTTAATAAGTTTATACTTGTACGATACATTCATGCACAAGAAGGAGAAGCAGTGCAGTTGACCGCGTTCGCCTCCATTACTTCTGTTATTAAATTGTTTAAAGGGTTGTATAAAAGATATTTGGTCAAAGAGTCCTCTTCCTGAATGAATTGAAAACAATCAGACATTACAAATTGCCGTCATTAAATTAAAACGATCGCCGTCGGCTCATTCGAGGCCTGCGCCTGCTTTGATTTCTGCCCAGAATTAATATTTATTTCCTCGTGGGGTCACGTACGAGGGTACTGTCATTACTCCATCGCCGCCGACCTCCTTCTTCGTGCCCTCCTGCTTCACCTATTCCGCAAAAGACAGCCCTGACATCCAGGAACGTCCGCGGATGCAGCGGCACGTGCGAGTCAGCCTTACTCTGATCAGAATGGAACCGATTCACAAAAGCAGAGCTGTTTGTGCTCGTGGTGAGTCGGAATCGGATCGGTGTGAATATAAAGGCGGGAGCTGAAAACAAGCCAACACAGCACCTGCCATTGTTTCCCACGGTCGACTGTTGCCTGTCATTGTAGGCCACCGGTGCCATAGCCGTGTCGATACGAGTCCACTCACCTCACCATGACCGGATAATCAATTTAGTGACCGCCCAATGACGCCCGTGCGCCCTGCCCTTCGGGAGGGGAACCTGCAGCAGACACTCACCCCGGAGATGCTTAATCACCTTAATGATTATTAATTAATAAGTGTATAGGTGGATTGTGGGCTGGCCTGAAGTCAAAGGAAGATACAGATCAACAGTTGAGTATGAAAGTATGAAGAGATTAGAAGTAAAAGTCAGTAGAAAAAGTATTATAAGCACCGGCAAGCAAAAAGCAGAAACCAAATGACGAACGTAAAAGTAGCATATTTCACCTCAGGTGTTTTTTTGATTGTTAAAAAATTTATAATAAAATTCATTATAAAGTCTTAATTATTTATTATTAAATAGAAGCAAAAATTCAGTAAAAATGTGTAAAGGAGGGAAAAGAGATGACTCGATGGGTGTCGAAGGGTGGCAGGCCTGTCGTTTGACGTCGAAGAAAAAAGAGAAATTGCGCAGCGTTTGGTGTCACAAATCACGAAAAGAATCCGAAAATTTATAGGAACTACCTTCTTAATAATAATTACTCGGTTGAATTTTGTTCCAACTCGAGTCATTTGTGCCATCTGTTAACATCACGGCACGGAGCCAACCTAAGATGACCCACCGGAGCCCGCGCCCGCCCTCCCGCCCCCGTTCTTCTTACGCTCCCCCACCTTGCGTGGCTGCCTGTGTTTTGGGAAGGAGTTATGCACTATGTTCCCACGCTTATGCTACCCAAGGAGCTGAGCACACGTCGACCGTAAGAGGTCACGTGGGTCGACCCACCCGCGGCTGCACATTCCCTTGCTGTCCATCACGCGTGTTTTACATCTGAACACTTACTGGATATTCGTGCATTTCTTTCTAAATTTCTCTTTATTTATTTGCCAGTATGTATTATCCTTCAAGTATGAATCTATCATTATGTATTATTAGGGGGGCTTCGAAACCCCGCATTGCATTCACATTTTGTATCTTTGTAAATAAATATCTCACAATAAAAGACTGAACACACCGTCTTCCCCTCTGCAGAACATACTGAACTGTGTTGTAAGCCCTGAGTCACTTTAATATTCTTACTTTCTATCCTCACTACAACCTGATCTTTAAATCTCCATTATTTTAAATTCGTTATATATTTTTTCTAATAAAGATTGTAATATAAATTAATATAATATGAATTATATCAATTAATAATTGTATGATACAACTTTTTGGTATTATTGTAAGTTTGTTAAACTGTTTTTCTTAACAAAATTATCTCTCTATTTATGTATAATTGATTGAGAAATGAAATTCCGCTTTCGCCCTTTGGAGGAGCAACATCTTTAGGAGCAACGGTAATATGCAGAAGGAGAAAGGAGCCCGGGCATAGGTGCGCGTGGCGCCCCGGAGGCGAGGTGGTCACATCCAGCACTATACCGTAACCACGAGTCCGACACTCGCCAAACATAACAAGTCTCGTCGGCAGGGATCATTATGCTTAACTTACGACATCATTTTTACATTATTGCACATTGATAATTATTTTTTTCCTCACCGAAACCGAATCAGATATTTTTGATTGGGCTTCAACTGCGAGGATCGAAGTTTTCGCCTACGCTTCCAGGAAAGAGCCTATGCCCACTTCGTCATTGGCCGCCTTCGCCAGGGGTCACAGTCGTTTGGCGCGTGCGCCGACGACCTCACAGCACCTCTTTGGCCCCATCGGACTCCCGCCACATCCCACAAAGTGGACACCTTTCGTGGACCCATTGGCCTTGAACCTCCCGGAGGACTCTTGCCGCCACACGTCGGTAGCAGTCGTGCACAAAACGCAGCGCTGTGTGGTCTCGGCGGGGGAAGCTGCCCGGGGAAGGAAGATTTTGGTGCAGAGCGTGGCTCGTGAAGGCACCGAAAGGAAGACATGAGGCGAGGCCGGTGGTCACAGGTGCGGGAAGGAAATGTGGGAATGGAGACCTGAGGCATTTTCCCACGAGTGGAAGCTGCGCTCGACATGCGTGCGCCCCGAGCGTGTAGCCTCCGTGGAAGAGGCGGAATTCCGCATGGTCCACGCTTAACCTTTCGGAGGAGGGCTTTTACTTGTGCTCCTTGGGTGGAAGTGAGCCGGGGTGCGGGTGAGGGGGGGAGGAGGCGGCGGGGGGTGCAGGGGTGGGCGAGAGGGCAGAAGGGCCTAGGTGGCGTTGCTGTGGGAGCCGAGGCGAAAAGCCAGAGCTGGACGGGTTGAGGTGGTAAAAAATAGTCGGACATAGCGCATTAGAGAAACTTCTTTTCCAATTTAGTGTGATTTCACGCATTACTTTCCTGAGGAGAATTTCGTTGTTTGGCCATTTTCCGTGACTTTGATTCGCTTCAACGATTTTTCATTCAACTCGAGCTTAGGGAAGAAGAAAAAACAATTGGTGTCTCATGTGTTTCACCGATCTCGATTACTGTTTACCAAAACCAAAGTTGTTAAATTAGAATGTTACCAGGTGTTAACGTCAAACCGATCGGTTTCACACGGTTTCTTCCGGCAATTTACCTTTCGTCAGCTGCCGGACAGCCCAAAAATCTTTTTTACACAAATTACCCTTTTCGACCTTCGCTTCGAGGGAAAAGGAGAAACAAGGACTGATCACCGGGACAGTCGATGACGAAATGAATCGTTGGTGTCAGAGATCGAAAAACCAAAGGCCAATAAAATATAAATAAATAAATTTATTGGCATTTTTTGCCCGTGGGCGTTAAAATAAATACAAAATCTACATGAGTGCACTCAACATTAAGATGTCATAAAATTAAAAGCGCGTAGTATTCACCAATAATAAAAGTGCGCAGTCAGAGCCGTAAATAGGAATATTTTGGCTTTAATAAATATATAATTCTGTTGCTTAAAATCCGAGATTGTATCCGTACGTCCGCCCGTGACTTCGGTTCAAATCGGAACTTTTCGGAAGTTATCGTAAAAAATTACGATCGTTGATTGGTCAACAAAAAACTGCAGAGGGCGCAGTTTGCAATTCCCGGGGTTGCCAACTTAGGAGTTCAAAGGGCCCAATTAAATTTTTTAGGGTTTTTTAAACTTGAAAATATGAAAACGTGATTAATTATATCATATTATTATAAGATGTGATTGATTATGAAATTAATTATTTATTTTAATTTAAAAATAATATTTCTTAAGTAATTACGGCGATTTTAGGGTTTTTTGCAAAAGCGTCGCGAGAGTTGGCAGACTGAGCCATTCCTTTGCCTCTGATGAATTTAATTTTTTACTGTTTCCTTTCTATAGCACATTTCTTAATTTAACAGAGGATTTAATTTTTTTATTGTCATTCTGAGTTATATTTATATTTTTATTTTTTAATAATAATTACTTTCAGAGCAGGTTTTTTAAATTTAATAGCAGATTTATTGGCAATTAGTTTAGTTAGTTCTTATATTATGATTTTTTTGAGTAAATTTAGTTTTTTGGAGTTTGGGTTTAATTTTTTAATTAATTTATGTTCTTTTTACGGAGTGAGGATTAAAGTCTGAAGCGCTTATTTAATTAATAACTAACTTTCGGCTTCTAAACTCAGTTGGATACTGAAAGGAAAACTGATAATACCCGAGCTGAGGGTATCACTGGGAAGGACCGTCACTTCCGACAGCGTTTGCCGGGACAAACCAATGTAGTGCGAACTGCTTCAAACACTGTCGTTTGTGGAACGCTGTTTCATCCTCTTCATCTCGGCTTCTTCGCCTTTGTGCAGGAAAACCTCGCCATCTCAAGTCCTTCGTTCAGTTTAATGGCTCGGCACATATTTCCTAGCCAAGCACGCCAAGGAATGCTGCTTGTCAACATTCGCACGATCCCAACACCGGCAAAATACTTTCATTTGCATGTCTCTGTCTTCGACCGAACGCTCGCGGATCTCCACGGTCTCTTCATTCATTTCCACTCTTTAAATCGCTTGCAAAAACACCTCTGAATCGATTCTGGATTATTGTAGGGCTTAAAAGGGCTTAGAATTCATTCGTAAAAGACACGTGAGTCTCCGTTGGCGGAGAGAATCGGGCCAATTGAATTGCGGTTTTGCGGTCCAATCTCCTCTTGGTCCTCGAAGACCGCAACCGGAATTGGTTCTGTTTGGTTTGCTGCCTCAGGAAACGTCCTGCAGTGGTGGACCTCAGCTAATCACCCTCTCCTTACATTTCCGTGACAGGAGAAGCCCTTCTCAGGATTGGAAGGCTCTCCTCGACATGTCCGTGTGGATTCTCTCGGGTTTAATTGAAAGAATGCGAGAGAGAATAGCATGGAGGCATTAAAGTGAAGGATAAGAAGGTGGAGAAGGTGGGAAAAGTCGTGGTCATGCGAAACAGTAGACGCTGACCGAAGCCGGGGCAAGAAATCACGAAGGAACGTGAGCGTCTCTGCCCATTTAAACGGGGAACCATTTTCGAAAATTATAGCACGTGAGTTCCATCGACTCCGGCTTTGCAATTAATTTTAACTGCTTTTAATTTGAACGTCAGTCCCTGCAGGTACGTGATCTCCTCAAATGCCGACAGTCCACGTCTTCCACCGACACCCAAATTTCCTTCCCCCCCCTCTTCTGCTTATCAGACACTGCAATGGCTTCTCTTCTCTCAACATCCACCGTCATTCGATATCTCCCTTCCACTGCACTGAGCATTCATTGTTCCAGGTTGGGTCCCGCGGGAGTTGTAAAGGCAAAAAGAAAGAGGATATTCAGTATACATTTATATTTGTACATGTTCAGTTACAAGCTTAATCAAAATTCATCTTTGTAATATTAGGAACACATTTCATGCAATTTATTGCCCATATTTTAACATACCTAAGAAAAATAGTTATCGTGTATGAATAAATAAATTTAAATACGAATATAAACTCATAAATAAATTATCAAACACATAAGAAATTGACCTCGATAATAAATACATAATTTTAAAACCAGACATTTACAGTAACAAATTCCTAAGAAGTTGAAACTTAGTCAAATTGTTCAGAGTATAATTATAAAAGTATAATTTATTTGTCAGCATCGGATTGATGTTAGTTTTTCGCCATTTTTAGCAAAACGGTAAGTTCTATTGTAAAATTAGCTCAGACAAAAATTGTACAGCATTAAATTATCTAAAAAAAATATATCAATACTTTTTTTTCTAAGAGTCGCCGATTCTGAGATAAAACGATTCAAAAAGTTGCAAAGATAAACTTTTGTTCCATGCAATCGCGAACGCCACTAGTGAGAGATGTCGGAACTTTGTAGCAATTCAAGTTTGTTTTAACACCGCCAGAATGCGTCAATAAGTAGGTCTTACTTTCTCCGGCAGAGGACGGCGCATTCAAAAAAGGGACCTCCCCTTTAATCATTACAAACTTTTATTTAACTCCTAAGGGCGGGAGATGTTTGTGCCTAAAAAAGCAAGAATAATTATAATTTTCCCTGGGGAATGCTGGAGAATGTTTTAGAGTCTGATGGAGAATTTCCATCAAACTCCAGCATTCCCCATTACACACCAGCAGCCTCCAAGACATTCTCCAACAGACTCAATAATATTCTAAATTAGACTCCAGCAGCCTCCAAGACATTCTCTGTCTACTGGAGAGACTCCAAGACATTGTCCATTAGTCTCCAGCACTCTCGAAGACATTGTCCAGTAGACTCCAGCAGACTCCAACAGACTCAATGACATTCTCCATTAGGCTCCAGCAATCCCCATTAACCTTCAGCAGCCTCCCAGACATTCTCCATTAGACTCCAGCATTCCCCATTAGAATCTAGCAATCCCCATTAAATTCCAGCAGACTCCAAGACAGTGCTGAAGTCTGCTGGAGAATGTTTTGGAGGCTGCTGAAGTCTAACGGAGAATGCCGGAGTCCACTGGAGAATGTATTCAAGAGTGCTGGAGTCTAATGGAGAATGTCATTGAGTCTGTTGCAGAATGTCTTGGAGTCTCTCCAGTAGACTCCAGCAGACTCAAGCACTGTCTTGAAGTCTGCTGGAGTCTACTGGAGAATGTATTGGAGGCTGCTGGAGACTACTGGAGATTGCCTTGGACGCTCTGAAGTCTAATGGAATAATATCTTGGAGAATGCTTGGAGTCGAATGGAGAACGTCTTGGAGTCTGTACCGTAAACTCCAGCAGACTTTAAGACAGTGCTGGAGATAACTGGAGAATGCTGGAGTCTGCTGCGGATTGGCTTGCTGGCCGCTGGAATAAATGGAGAATGGCGGAGTTTACTGGAGATTGTCACGAAGTGACAATGAAGAATCTCGAAGAATCTCTTGGTGTCTACTGGAGAATGTCTTCCGGAGTCTAACGAAGAATCTCGTGGAGTCACTCCAGTATACTCCAGAAGACTCCAAGACAGTGCTGGAGACTACTGGAGATTGTCTTGGAGTCTGCTGGAGTCTAATGATGAATGCTGGAGTATAATGGAGAACTTCTTGGAGTCTAATGGAGAACTGTCTTGGAGACTCTTCAGCAGACTCCAGCACTGTCTTGGAGTCTCTTCAGCAGACTCCAGCACTGACATGGAGTCTGCTGGAGATAACTGGAGAATGTCTGGATGTCGACCGGAGATTGTCTTGGAGTCTGCTGGAGTCTAATGAGGAATGCCGGAGTATAATGGAGAACTTCTTGGAGTCTAATGGAGAACTTCTTGGTGTCTAATGGAGAACTTCTTGGAGTATAATGGAGAACTTCTTGGAGTCTAATGGAGAACTTCTTGAAGTCTAATGGAGAATGTCTTGGAGACTCTTCAGCAGACTCCAGCACTGTCTTGGAGTCTGCTGGAGTCTAATGATGAATGCCGGAGTATAATGGAGAACTTCTGGGAGTCTAATGGAGAACTTCTTGGAGTCTAATGGAGAACTTCTTGGAGTCTAATGGAGAACTTCTTGGAGTCTAATGGAGAACTTCTTGAAGTCTAATGGAGAACTTCTTGGAGTCTGTCCCGTAAACTCCAGCAGACTCCAAGACAGTGCTGGAGATAACTGGAGAATGCTGGAGACTACCGGAGATTGTCTTGGAGTCTGCTGGAGTCTAATAAGGAATGCCGGAGTATAATGGAGAACTTCTGGGAGTCTAATGGAGAACTTCTTGGAGTCTAATGGAGAACTTCTTGGAGTATAATGGAGAACTTCTTGAAGTCTAATGGAGAATGTCTTGGAGTCTCTTCAGCAGACTCCAGCACTGTCTTGGAGTCTGCTGGAGTCTAATGATGAATGCCGGAGTATAATGGAGAACTTCTTGGAGTCTAATGGAGAACTTCTTGGAGTCTGTCCCGTAAACTCCAGCAGACTCCAAGACAGTGCTGGAGATAACTGGAGAATGCTGGAGACTACCGGAGATTGTCTTGGAGTCTGCTGGAGTCTAATAAGGAATGCCGGAGTATAATGGAGAACTTCTGGGAGTCTAATGGAGAACTTCTGGGAGTCTAATGGAGAACTTCTTGGAGTCTAATGGAGAACTTCTTGGAGTATAATGGAGAACTTCTTGAAGTCTAATGGAGAATGTCTTGGAGTCTCTTCAGCAGACTCCAGCACTGTCTTGGAGTCTGCTGGAGTCTAATGATGAATGCCGGAGTTTAATGGAGACCTTCTGGAGTCTAATGGAGAACTTCTTGGAGTCTGTCCCGTAAACTCCAGCAGACTCCAAGACTGTGCTGGAGCTAACTGAAGAATGCTGGAGACTACCGGAGATTGTCTTGGAGTCTGCTGGAGTCTAATAAGGAATGCCGGAGTATAATGGAGAACTTCTGGGAGTCTAATGGAGAACTTCTTGGAGTCTAATGGAGAACTTCTTGGAGTATAATGGAGAACTTCTTGAAGTCTAATGGAGAATGTCTTGGAGTCTCTTCAGCAGACTCCAGCACTGTCTTGGAGTCTGCTGGAGTCTAATGATGAATGCCGGAGTATAATGGAGACCTTCTTGGAGTCTAATGGAGAACTTCTGGGAGTCTAATGGAGAACTTCTTGGAGTCTAATGGAGAACTTCTTGGAGTATAATGGAGAACTTCTTGAAGTCTAATGGAGAATGTCTTGGAGTCTCTTCAGCAGACTCCAGCACTGTCTTGGAGTCTGCTGGAGTCTAATGATGAATGCCGGAGTATAATGGAGACCTTCTTGGAGTCTAATGGAGAACTTCTGGGAGTCTAATGGAGAACTTCTTGGAGTCTAATGGAGAACTTCTTGGAGTATAATGGAGAACTTCTTGAAGTCTAATGGAGAATGTCTTGGAGTCTCTTCAGCAGACTCCAGCACTGTCTTGGAGTCTGCTGGAGTCTAATGATGAATGCCGGAGTATAATGGAGACCTTCTTGGAGTCTAATGGAGAACTTCTTGGAGTCTGTCCCGTAAACTCCAGCAGACTCCAAGACTGTGCTGGAGCTAACTGAAGAATGCTGGAGACTACCGGAGATTGTCTTGGAGTCTGCTGGAGTCTAATAAGGAATGCCGGAGTATAATGGAGAACTTCTTGGTGTCTAATGGAGAACTTCTTGGAGTCTAATGGAGAACTTCTTGGAGTCTGTCCCGTAAACTCCAGCAGACTCCAAGACAGTGCTGGAGATAACTGGAGAATGCTGGAGACTACCGGAGATTGTCTTGGAGTCTGCTGGAGTCTAATAAGGAATGCCGGAGTATAATGGAGAACTTCTGGGAGTCTAATGGAGAACTTCTGGGAGTCTAATGGAGAACTTCTTGGAGTATAATGGAGAACTTCTTGAAGTCTAATGGAGAATGTCTTGGAGTCTCTTCAGCAGACTCCAGCACTGTCTTGGAGTCTGCTGGAGTCTAATGATGAATGCCGGAGTATAATGGAGACCTTCTTGGAGTCTAATGGAGAACTTCTTGGAGTCTGTCCCGTAAACTCCAGCAGACTCCAAGACTGTGCTGGAGCTAACTGAAGAATGCTGGAGACTACCGGAGATTGTCTTGGAGTCTGCTGGAGTCTAATAAGGAATGCCGGAGTATAATGGAGAACTTCTTGGAGTCTAATGGAGAACTTCTTGGAGTCTAATGGAGAACTTCTTGGAGTCTAATGGAGAACTTCTTGGAGTCTGTCCCGTAAACTCCAGCAGACTCCAAGACAGTGCTGGAGATAACTGGAGAATGCTGGAGACTACCGGAGATTGTCTTGGAGTCTGCTGGAGTCTAATAAGGAATGCCGGAGTATAATGGAGAACTTCTTGGAGTCTAATGGAGAACTTCTTGGAGTCTAATGGAGAACTTCTTGGAGTCTGTCCCGTAAACTCCAGCAGACTCCAAGACAGTGCTGGAGATAACTGGAGAATGCTGGAGACTACCGGAGATTGTCTTGGAGTCTGCTGGAGTCTAATAAGGAATGCCGGAGTATAATGGAGAACTTCTGGGAGTCTAATGGAGAACTTCTTGGAGTCTAATGGAGAACTTCTTGGAGTATAATGGAGAACTTCTTGAAGTCTAATGGAGAATGTCTTGGAGTCTCTTCAGCAGACTCCAGCACTGTCTTGGAGTCTGCTGGAGTCTAATGATGAATGCCGGAGTATAATGGAGACCTTCTTGGAGTCTAATGGAGAACTTCTTGGAGTCTGTCCCGTAAACTCCAGCAGACTCCAAGACTGTGCTGGAGCTAACTGGAGAATGCTGGAGACTACCGGAGATTGTCTTGGAGTCTGCTGGAGTCTAATAAGGAATGCCGGAGTATAATGGAGAACTTCTTGGTGTCTAATGGAGAACTTCTTGGAGTCTAACGGAGAACTTCTTGGAGTCTAACGGAGAACTTCTTGGAGTCTAATGGAGAACTTCTTGGAGTCTAATGGAGAACTTCTTGGAGTCTAACGGAGAACTTCTTGGAGTCTAACGGAGAACTTCTTGGAGTCTAATGGAGAACTTCTTGGAGTCTAATGGAGAACTTCTTGGAGTCTAATGGAGAACTTCTTGGAGTCTAATGGAGAACTTCTTGAAGTCTAATGGAGAACTTCTTGGAGTCTGTCCCGTAAACTCCAGCAGACTCCAAGACTGTGCTGGAGCTAACTGAAGAATGCTGGAGACTACCGGAGATTGTCTTGGAGTCTGCTGGAGTCTAATAAGGAATGCCGGAGTATAATGGAGAACTTCTGGGAGTCTAATGGAGAACTTCTTGGAGTCTAATGGAGAACTTCTTGGAGTATAATGGAGAACTTCTTGAAGTCTAATGGAGAATGTCTTGGAGTCTCTTCAGCAGACTCCAGCACTGTCTTGGAGTCTGCTGGAGTCTAATGATGAATGCCGGAGTATAATGGAGAACTTCTTGGAGTCTAATGGAGAACTTCTTGGAGTCTGTCCCGTAAACTCCAGCAGACTCCAAGACAGTGCTGGAGATAACTGGAGAATGCTGGAGACTACCGGAGATTGTCTTGGAGTCTGCTGGAGTCTAATAAGGAATGCCGGAGTATAATGGAGAACTTCTGGGAGTCTAATGGAGAACTTCTGGGAGTCTAATGGAGAACTTCTTGGAGTCTAATGGAGAACTTCTTGGAGTCTAACGGAGAACTTCTTGGAGTCTAACGGAGAACTTCTTGGAGTCTAATGGAGAACTTCTTGGAGTCTAATGGAGAACTTCTTGGAGTCTAATGGAGAACTTCTTGGAGTCTAATGGAGAACTTCTTGGAGTCTAATGGAGAACTTCTTGAAGTCTAATGGAGAACTTCTTGGAGTCTGTCCCGTAAACTCCAGCAGACTCCAAGACTGTGCTGGAGCTAACTGAAGAATGCTGGAGACTACCGGAGATTGTCTTGGAGTCTGCTGGAGTCTAATCAGGAATGCCGGAGTCCACTGGAGAACTTCTTGGAGTCTAATGGAGAATGTCTTGGTGTCTACTGGAGAATGTTGTGGAGATTGCTGGGTACCGGTTTTTTTCTGGGTTGCTGGATGTTTCTTTTTGGGCCCCCGAGGTCGGCAGACTGCCTCGGGGGTGTTTCGGGAGGTTCTTGGATGATGGGAAAGCCAAGGAGGTTTTCTGGTGGGAGCTTGATTATTATACATGGATGGGGTGGAGTTTCGCTGTCATCTGTGCTGTAGCGATGTTCCGCGGGAGTCCTTCCAATAATAATAAGCCAGAGGTTCGCTGTAGGAGAACGGCAAGAATTCCTTCATGTGCGCGAGGACAGGATCAAGGAAACTCTGTGACCTGGATGGGCCAAGGTTAGTTGGTTGGTTATTCAGTTAGTTAGCTAGCTAGATAGATGGTTGGTTAGTTAGTTAGTTAGTTAGTTAGTTAGTTAGTTAGTTAGTTAGCTAGCTAGCTAGTTAATTAGTTAGTTAGTTAGCCAAGGACAACCTTATTGAGAGCTTCGTTGACCGACTGGAGAGTAACTTCTTCAAGTGGACGATTATCGTTGTTCTTCGCAGTGCGAATTATGTCGAACAGGAGGCGTTGAGTGTGCATGGTGCGTGGCAGGCAGTTTCTGTAGCAGTTCACCATGCCAAGAAATCGGCGGAGTTGTTTGACGGCTTCTTGCAGTGTTGGATCGCTTCGACGAGGCGGGGACAGTCGGTATCCCAAAACCGTAGTCGTTGTTTGAGCGAACTTTCACTCGGAGGTGTTGAGTCGAATTCCAGGAGGATGTAGTTGCTCACGTTGCTCACGTTGCTCACAGGAGTGCGATATTCGTCTGCGCTCTTGGAAGCGATCAGGATGTCTTCGACGTATGCGCAGACGTCGTCGAATTCGCGTAGAAGATTATCGATGAATCGCTGGAAGGTTTGTGCAGCGTTGCGTAGGCCAAATGGCATACGTATGTACTCAAAGAGACCGAATGGCGTTGTATGTCTTCGGTGTGTCCTCTTCTGCCACCGGAATTTGGTGGGACGCTGGAACGATGTCCATGGAGGGGAGCGTTGAAGTATAGTACGTTGGGTACTGGATAGCGGTCCGGTGGCGAATTTGTGGTGACTAATGTGCACTAAATACCCGCACGCTAAGAGCCGTCTGGTGTATATGGGAGATGACCAAGGACTTGGCGTGAAATGTTGTCTTAGCAATGTTGCCAAATGGGGCGTATTTCTCCGGTGTGAGACGTCGAGCTTTGGGGGAGACAGGAGGTCCCGTGGTGATAATGGAGTGGTGGGCATTACTCGGAAAGGTGCTGTGGGGTGGCTATGACTGGGAATTGGGCCAGGAGTCGTGATGTTGTTGCAAAGGCGAACTCTCTCGATGACTGAAGAATAACTCGGTGAGCTAAGGCACAAGAACCTTTGCACGGGCGCCACGATTCTAAAAAACTTACCCTTTTTCGTTGAATTCAATGTGCTGGATATTTCTTCGCTGGTTCCACTTACTTGCAGTCGCTGGCATAATTCATGTTCTGATGTACCTGAAAACTGTATTAACGACATTTGAGTACTGCTGAAAATTATACTCCAAAAAATTTTTTTTATGATGATTCACGTATAGAGCCTCCTCCCCCCAAAAAATCAAATATATACTAATGGGGACTTCTTCATAAAACTCAATAAATATAACATAGATAAACTAAAAGAAATACACTCACCGCCATTTGGAGATTCTCCGGTGAAACCGTGGTTTCGTCTCCGTCTCCTCGCTGATCCCATACTGCAGTTCCCGTTGTGTTGTGCCTGAAAATATACCAACAGTATTTAAAGTATCTGTAATATCAGCTTAAGTAATTAATATTCACAGTGAAACACCGTTTAGGGCCCACTAACAAAAATTCAAATAACTCATTGGCCTAATTTATAAAAACTAAACTAAATATCAAAAAAAGTAAACTAAAAAAAATACACTCACCCTTCGCAAAGCATCTCGACGTCCAGTGTTCCTTCGCATAATTTTGGTGACACACCGAAGAGCAGCATCATTACAAATTTATTATTTTCAAATTTGGTGTCCCACTGAGGGGCTTCGCCGAAACTATGTAGAATATTTAAAATATCGGTGCTCCACTGGAGCTCATTTAAAACTTATGTAGTACAGTTGATTCCGTTTAATTGGGACACATCGGGACCGAGACTTTTTGTCCCAATTAAGCAAATTTCACTTCTTTGAAAAATACAATTGACAAAAAATAATTTGACCCACTGTTCACGTTCGAGGTGTATGTATGGTGAGAGAATTGAGACAGTTGTCACAGATAACTGAATACGAAAAGACTGAAGCAAATGTAAATGTGGAAAAGCCTCTTTGGTTTTCCCGGGATTTAGGAGGTTAAACTGGAACTCAGTTTTATCGGGACTCTAAATTTAAGATTTTAGTACAGTACTGTCCCAATTAACCCTAAGATGCATTTTCCTACAATTTTTCTGAAATTGCATAAATGCCTTCTCTGAAATGTTGTTAATACACTTAACATTGTAATCTTTGGCTAAAAATATTATTTAACGAATTATTAAAAATTTACCTCGCTTATCGTTTTTTACATAACGTCGGTATTTTTTATCCGCTCAAATAAATCTTAGTGGCATTCGTAGTTAATTCGGTTTTTTTTCGTTATCAAGTCCAGACTTGTTTTAACTTTTTTTTACTTTTTATTCATTTTTTTTTAACTTTAAAGGTTAAATGAGGAAATGAAACGGTAGTGTTTGTGGGAGGAGGTATTGAAGTTCATATTTTGCAATTAGTTTTTGTTAGTGCACTTTTATCCAAAGCAGTGTCTTCCATTAGTAAAAGAAGCAACAGAATTACAAACTGTGCAAATTCAGAATTTCCAAATTTTCCGTCAGATGAATGGTAAGCGATGATACCAATGATCCTGACTACAATTAAATATCTGAAGAAGAACCCAGTATAAGTGACAATGATGTGCCCAGTTCACCGACAATGAGTATATGATCGCTCCGAATGGGAAAAAATGCGAGAAAAAATCTCCAACTGGAGGGGCAGTAATAGTTTCTCAGCATAACATCAATTCGCGGCACACAATGCCGGTCTTATATTTTTAGAAGAATATACTGATTTTAAAGAAAACCGAACAGACAAGAGAAGGTTATTTTTGAAAGAATTGGCCATGCTAATGATTTTCCACTCATGAAAAGAAGAGCCAAAAATCCGAATCTGCAAAAATCTATTCTGGAAGATTTCGAAAAATTTGTATCGGCAGGGGAAGTGGAGGAACTAACAGCTAAAAAAACACCAATGAAGAAAAGGTGCTCTATGTGTCCAACAGAGAAAGATAGGAAGTGTGACCGATACTGCGCTTTCTGCCTTGACCCTATCTGTAAAGTCTAAAACATTAATAGTTTTATAATATTTATTATTTATTTTATTATTTATTTTTATTTTATTATTAATATTATTTTATAATATTTATAATATTTAATATAATATTAAAACATTAATAGAAAATAGATTATTATTGAAAAAAAATTAAAATTATTTAATTGGGTATTTTTCACCCACGTTATGTGAATCCTGAAATCCAAACAGTTATGCATCAAAGGGTTAAGCGGAATGTTGTCCCAATTAAACAATAGAAATTTATGCTTGAATTCTTGGTTTGGTTTCAGTGCTTTGAGATTTGTCCCAATTAACCGGAATCAACTATATATTATTAATGTTCAAGTGTGAGCTTTCACACAAATTACCTAACACCAATTTGGCAATACAATCACCCTCGACGAGGGATTATTTTAAATGACGCGTATAAATATTAATATTGTAACAAAACTTACCTTTTTGGTCGGTTTGAAATACCTGTACGTTTTCCCGCTGCTGTCTCTCAGTCGCGCAGATAACTGACAATCTGTTGTACCTGAAAATTTCATAAAAGAAATTTGTGAATACTAAAATAATCACTGTAAGTAACCCATTTTATAATATGTATGATGTCCTTACCAAGGCTCCCATAAAAAATATTATTCGATTGTTGGGTCCACTCCGAGGTCTTCTTCTTAAGCTTTCGTTAAAGAATGTCCACTCGCAGTGTTTCTTCGCTGATTCCATCGGAGCGTAATCTTGGCGCCCCACAAAGGGGCTCTTCCATAGGCGCGAAGATAAATATGAAAAAAAAATTAAAAAAAATTAACCCTTTTCTTTGAATCTCTACTCTGTTCAATCTTACATCGCTCCAATTTTTAAATACCTAAATACGAGCGACTATATCGAAATTATTGTACAGTGGGGCCCCGCACAACGAACGCAATTCGTTCCCGGACTGTGTTTGTTGTACGAAACACGATTTCCCATATACTTCTATGTTTAACCGATTAATCCGTTCCGAGCGGCAGCAAAAAATTGGCAAAAATCAATGCGCAGTTTCCTATGTTTATCCCTTATCTGAGGGATGAACAGAGCAAGAACAAGAGATGACGTTAGTGGACCACGAGGAGGTGAAATAAGGAGGAACACACACTATTTAAAGCCTTGTAAAGTCTCATGGACACTTCTTCAGACAGTCAATTCAGGAAACAACAAAACAATAACAGAATTCGTTGTGCGAGGCGTTCGTTATGCGGGGCCCTACTGTACTGTTAAAAATATAATGAATAACAATATTAATGTATTTTCGTAATATTTAAAATGATATCATTGAAGGAAAAAGTTATATATATAGTTAGTAAATATTATAATAGTTATTATATAAAAGGTTAATAACGAATATAAAATACATAAATATATATAAATAAAATAATAAAAATTTAAAATATAATATAAATATGATAATAAAATTTATGTGATAATGAAAATGTGAATTAAATCACATTTATAATAACGTAAAACAAAGATTGAATAAAAAATTAAAAAAATATTATTAATAATAATTGAATCAAAATTAGAATAAAAATAAATAAAAGATAATAAAAAATAAAATAATAAATTAAAACAATAATGTCAAAACTTTAAAAATAAAAAATTATTATTAAATGAATTTAAATTATAAAAATAAACAAAAAATAAAAATTAAATGAAAATATCAAATAATAAAAACATTAAATAATAAATAATAATAAAGATAAATAAAAAAATAAGTCCTAAAAAGAAAAACAACACATAAGAAGATAAATGAACATAAATTTGAAACCAAAGAAAAAAGAAAAACTGGTCAAAGTGGACCACAGAAAGGACATTTAAACACAATGGGGCCAAAATGAAGGCTATGAAGAAAGAAGAAAAACGGCAGTTGAAATAATCATAATCTAAAGAAAGGCTGAAACAAAAAAAACACAAAAAAGATAATAATAAAAGTAAAATAACAAATTGAAACAATAATTTCAAACTTATAAATAAGTTTGAATATGTTATATATAAATATAATGAAAAAATAAATAAAAATTTTATTAAATGAGTTTAAAATCTAAAAATAAATGCCAAAAATGATAAATCAAAAAATAATAACGTTAAATAATAAATATTAGTATTGTTAAATAAATATAAAAATATGAAATGAATAATGAAAACGAATGGGGATATACTGAACTATTCAAAAGTTATATCCGGAATAAATTTTCTCAACTGCTGAATTATTGCTTTTTAAATAAATGTAAAAACCATTACTCACTTCTTACATCGTAGACATACTGCATATCCATATACTGCGTAGATCCAAATATCCAAATATCCAATGCGTAGGGCATATCCAAATATGAACTCACTGAAACCGGCACTCTTAACACACTTCACACATTCACACTTGTGATGAATGAACCCCGAAATTATGCACATAAAAAATTTTAAAATAGTTATCCATATGAGGCTTAAGTCACATAAGAAACCGCTCATCACGACAGAAATGATAATTAAATAACGGTAAAATATACTTAAAAAGAGGAACTAATTATAATGGAAAAGCAAAAATTTATTTTAAAAAGCTTTTCGAGGTTCAATCATCACTTACCATCACTTACCACACAGTCACTATCATTAATTGTCACCTATACTGTTATACTTTGAGACCTTCACTCGATGAAAAATCGAACCACAATGAGTGGAAACGATGGCCGCAGCGATTTATATACCCGACCCGAGGGAAATTGAAAAAATGCAGGGAAAAATGGCGGCCTCACTGAAATAGTGAGGGAAACTGAGAATAATGGCTGACTGCGTTAAATATAAATGTACAGAGTGAGTTATACAAAACACTCAGCCATTTTTTACTTAAATGAAATCTTTTTTCTCTTTATTTATTTTGATGTGTACCAAAGAGAGAGGAATGAACGTGTGCACATACTTTTTATTATTTTTTAACATTTATTGCGTTTTTATTATAAAATATGGTGACTTAAAAACTTTTTTTCTTTTCTTTATTTAAATTTTAACGCTCCGCCAAAGGTCAAAATGATCCCTTATTAAATAAAGGCCTTTTACAGGTAATAATTAAAATAAATATCTGTTAATGGCTCCGAACCGATTCAGCAGTATATAATAAAAAATAAAAAAAATTACAAAATGGCAGTGCACAGTAGGCTTATATTTAACAAATGTTACAAGTCTTTACCATTACATTTAAATATCTTACGTGATATTTACACGAAGTTTATAAAAATGACATAACAGTCATAAGTTATTCAAATTGCGTTAAGAGTTTAAAATGAAAGATTGTTTAATGGCACGACAGGCGACTTCGTACTTGAACACTGCTCATCCCTTATTCAGTTGGATTTGCTGGTTTTCGTATGTTAGAAATCAAATTCGCGCACGAGCAGAAATTTATGTGCAACCGAAATGACACCTAAATCCAAGGTCAGGTTATGAGGTCCTCTCGAGGATTGACAATGAACTAAATCGAGCGACGCTGGTTTTTAATACCAAAATACACCGACTGATGTCACTGGCATATGCACTTGCCGCACAAACTTTTTTTGACTTAGGCGCAACTCCCCTTTTTATTTCTTTTCTTATTCTCTCACTTCTCTCTTTTGTTGCATATAATACAGGTTTTCATATTTTTCTCAATGAATAATTTTTTTATTATTCCACTGGTATTGGGGCGGGAAAAAGAGCGGTTAAGTTAGAAGCGGAGAAATAAAAGTGAAAATGTGAATGCTTGAGGGAAAGAGGGAAAGAAAAAGAAACACGATGAAGGCCTGTCAGTAAGAGACGTCAAAAGATTAACAGTAACTGAAAGAAGGAGAAAAGTCCAAAGACAGATACAACGAAGTTCGATCCAAGATAGGAAAACAGAGAAATCCCTGCCTGAATAAAAGAATAATGATGAGAAAAGACTAAAATAAAAAGCTTCGTTTCTATTTATTTTCTTTAACCTGTGTTTTATGTTTGGTTTTTGTATTATCCATTGCGGTTAATTTTAGCTTTTTGTAAGCCGAAAGACGGAAAAAGAATATAAATATAATTTTTTATATATTAACCATCATTTATATACTTTTTCACTTAATTAGACCTACTTGTTTTTTGTTTAATTTTAATTATTGTTTTATTTTTTATATTTTTTTGTTAATTTACTAATTTATTTATTATTCGTTTACTTGTTCACTTTTTTTGTTTACTTTTTTTATTTCATTATTTTCATTGTGCTTTTATTTATTTTAAATTATTTGTGGGTCTGTTTATTTACCTTTTCATTTATCTATTTATGCGTTATTTATTTTTTTGTTAAACTGATTATTTATTTGTTCATTTATTTAGGCCTACTTGTTCGTATTTATTGATTTATTTCATGGCGATTTAGTTACTTACTTACTTGTCCCTTTGTTCGTTTATCTTTTCATTTATTTATTTACGCGCTATTTATTTGCTTGATTAGTTAATTATTTATTTTTTTTCTATATGCGCTTATTTATTTACTCTCTGCCTTTAAACGGAAGATCGGTTCCATGATAAACCGTCTAAAATGAATATTTTCAATTGTAATTATAATTATAATTTTTAACCACAATTTAAGCCGTTTGGGTCTGCTTATAATAATATATTATATTAATATTATAAGCATATAATAATATATTATATTATTATAATTGCAATGAATTATCTACATCGTAACAACTGAACAAAATTGAAGAATCAATCATCGAAAAAACTGCGCACAGCATTCAATCTTTAACTCGCTTTTATTTTATTTATTCATAATTTTTGTTGCATTTGTGGCCCTGCAGGAGGCCAAAGTGGCCCCACATCTTCCCTTCGACCCTATTTCCATCTGACTAGGCGTAAATCATCCCAGCGTCCCAATGGAGGAGGGACCAACAATGGTGTCATGGCGAGTCACGTGACAGAAGGCCCTCGCACATCGCCATAAACCCCGATTTGTCACAGTGTCGGTGCGCGGTTCGTCCTCCGCGCGAAGCTCCGCCCACCGCGCGGGCGACCAATGGCGGCGGCGGGGGCGGGGCAGGTAGGCAGGAGCGCCAATGGGAGCGGAGTGTCGGGGCAGGAGAAGGGAAGGCCTGCTAGGGAGAGAGAGTGAGTGAGTGTGGGGCAGAGTGGCGGATAGTGTTGGTGCGTGATTTGTGTGCGCGGTTGAGTCGGGGTTTGTGTGTGGTGCAGAAGGTTGTGTCAGTGGTGGCGGTTGTAAGAAATCGAAGGTATTCGAGGTGGAAGAGATCTTATGTGACGGTGAATTAAATGGCGATTTCTACACTTAATATGGCGCCTTATTTCACAGGATACCCTTTTCAAGGTAATCGGTGACTTCATTCTGAGCAGTTGGAGAAACCTGGGTGGATATTGCAAATGAACTCGTTTTCCTCCAAAATTAAAAATGTTAAGGCGAAATTTTTTCCTAATTTTTGTGTGATGCCTCTCTCCAAAAACCGTAATTGGTCGACAAAGTTTCAATTTTTGAACTGCAAAAGATAATGTGAGATCAAATCGATGTACTTCCGCTGACGAAGCCTCCACCTGAGTTCCTAAAGCAGTTGCTGACGTGAGACTCCCTTCGAGTTGCTTCCCAAAACCAACTACCAGGATCAGTTTTTCCTTTTAATCAGTCTGTGGTCCTTTCCTTCCTTCCGTTCTCCCCTGCAGAAGAGGTGGCCAAAGACGAGCGGAACGAGTGAAGGGATGAAGGGGTTGGGAGAGTGTTTGGGGGTGGTCCCAGTCGAGGGGAGCGACGAGGGCGACGACGACAAAGATCACGCGCACTCAATGGCTCTGGCGAAAGATTTATGTAAGGCTACGTCCCATGCACAAACTATTACTTTAAATTATCAAAAGAGCCGCGATAAATCCAAATTTATTATGCTCGTAATCAAGTTTTTAGGCTTTCAAACAAAAGACGAACAACTTGGTAGAAATGATTTCGGAGAGAAACCGTTGGCATTTGCCGTGGCCGCCATTCCTCGGGGCCCGCTGTCCAGAAGACAAGCCGTCCTCTGGAGGAACGCTGGACGAAGAAGTCGATCGCTGCATGCTGAAGTAATTTATGGAAATTTAAATTGAAAAAATGAAAAATGGCGATGGGGCTGTGCATCGTGGCCGTGATTTCACTTTGTGGGCCGCTGCCTCTCGGAGATCAGCACTGCTCACCTCTTGCGCGTGTCTTTGGGTGAATGAAAGGGGTCAGGCGGGGAAAGGATTGTTGCCGATGGGTTTGACGATCGAGTGCCTTTTGTGAGAGAAAGAAGTTGTTTTTTACATATCGGACATAATTAACAGGTACGAAAGCACGTGCAAAGATTGCAGGTATTGAAAGCAGGCGGCTCCTTTCATGTTTTCAGATAATTTCGGAGTTTCTATTTCATCGTCCCGCTCATCCATTATCCTTTTCAGTGTGGTGAACGTTTTTTAGACTTTGTCTCTTTTTTGTGGACAATTTCACTGGCCGGACGGCGACGTGGCTCCGCCGCGGTTATTTTCGACAGCTTTTAAGCTCTTCATTTCGCCTCGGAATGCTGCACAAATCCAGCCCCACGTTCCAACCTTTGCCCCTCCCCGTCAGTAAGAAAACCTCAATCTCAGACATGACGTGACGTTCAGGGAAACTCAAAAAACCTTTCCCTGCTGACGTGTTGGACGCGAAAGCTCACACTGACGAGCCTTACATTGAAATATTGTCTTTTCCAGTGACAGCAAAATGTCGGCGGGCTCTGCGCTCTCATTCGTTGCCTTTTTGGGCTTTCGAAGGGGGCAGTCAGCACCTGCTGGGGAAAGAAGATATTTCGGTTTTAATTGGTTCCTAATTCGGGGAAAGGGTGGGAGGTTCTCTTTGATTAACGGTTATCTTCATTTTTATTCATTATTTTTAATTTTTGCGGTGATTTAATTAAGGTAAAATACAGAGGTCGCCAATTACAGGTTGAGAACAATTTCTTTTAATTTTCGGTTTCTTAAAAATGTTGAAACGGCCGGAGATATCATAAGCCCTTTCCAATTCATTTATTGTCAGAAACAAGTACCAAATTACGCTTTCATTTCGTACTTCATCTGCCTTCATGGCCGCCAAACACTTTATTTTCCTTATTCGCAGATTATTTCCCCTCCTCTCCTCTCTTTCTCTAGAATTATTTTTATTTAGCAAACTTCTCACCCTCTGAGGAGATAGAATAAGTAAAAGACTTGAGCACACAATTAAATCCGATTCTAAATTTTTCAGAGTTTGTTTTTTTATTTTAACGACTCCCCTTATTTATCCCTCTGTGTTTAATTATAGATTTGCAACCTCCCCCCGCCCCTCTCTTAAAGATTGCCCTCGGTCCACTTTTTGTATTTTAATGTAATCCACTCAACTTATTTCCCACTGTGTTTCTTTGCATTTTCTTACACTTCCCTAACTTCTCCAATCCCAAAAGTTTTCCAACACTAAGTCCGACTGTCCACTTATCTTCTGCATTTCTTATCCCTACCCTCGGACACGGAGGAATCACGCCAAGAAGGGCAGTTAATGCCCCTCTCCCGGAAAAGGCCGGGATTCAAAATGGCAGAGCAAAAAACCGTTGGTCAAGCAATGAAGCTGAAAAGAAAATAAACGTGGGGATTTAGTTATCAGGTTTTCCTTTCAACTATTGTTGAGTTAATAGGAAATAAAGCTGCCGTCGGCGGTGGTGGCCCTCGGGGTCGAACAAAAGGATATTCTCCCGTCTCAAATGTTCTTCTTATTCCACTTCATTTTCCCCCAAAGGGAGTCTCCCATCAGACATCTTTATTTTCCAATGGTTCGTCAAATGAGCATTAATTCATGTGAAGGGACAAGGCAACGATTTTCAAAACGCTCCTCCTCTTCTTTCCTCTCAATTTTTGCCCATCATGCCCACAAATCTTTCGTACTTTCCTGCAAGATTTTCAGTGCTCGATTGTACTGTCATTTTGGTAAGAACTCCTTTGTGGTACACTTTCCCTAACAGCGCCCCCTTTTTCCTTTTTACCTCTGATTTTGCTCAAAGGTTGTCTTTTTTAAATTTTTAATTTAATGAAAATTTAATTAATAAAAAAATTATTTAAAAAGCAATTAAATTAAATAGTTACTAAATAGTTAAAACTAATAAAATATAGGCCATTTATAGAAGATAATGCAATTAATTAAAATACATTTTTAATTTTATACATAATTATATTATGTATATTATTTTTAATCATTTCTTTTTATATCTATTTATAACAATCTTTAACTATAATCATTTATAATTATTTTATTAAAAATAGTAATAAAATAGTAAGAAATTTACAGAATATAATTAAGTAGAATTAAAATGCAATAAAATAATATGTATTTCATTTTGCAGTATTTCGATCAAAAAATTAAAACAAAAAAGAATGTTTTAAAGAGGTAGAGAAAGATCAAAGTAACAAGAAAAGACCTAAAGAAAAATAATATGGAAACACCAATGCTAAGTTAAAGAAAATAGAAAAATAATAATTGAGTGGAAAGAAGAAGAACGAAAGAAGAACATAAATAAATAAATAAATAAAAAATAAAAACTGGAAAGAAAATAAGAACAAGAGAAGGAAAGAATATTGGCTAAAAAAGAAGGGTAAAAGGGAGGAAAAATTAAACAGACTAAAACCAAAGAGAAATAAAAATGAAATAATAAGTAAAAAATAAAATAAAATAAATGTGACTTGAATATTCATTAATCCAAAAGTTTACCGCGACTTTCTTCTTCTCTTTCCAAAAGTTGTGAAAAGGAGAAATGACAAATTTCGGTTGTGGTTCCTACAGAGGCCCCACAATCCCCCAAAGATAGGAATAGAGTCGTTCAAAGGCCCGTGAAAGATGGTGGGAAGGAGAGAGAGAAAGTGGGCGGGCGAAAGTGGGCCTTCCAGGAAAATAACAAGGGTGTGTTGTCATTTCAGGACAAGGGCGCGTGAACCAGCTGGGGGGTGTGTTCATCAACGGGCGCCCCTTGCCCAACCACATAAGGCTCAAGATAGTCCAAATGGCGTCCGCGGGCGTCCGCCCCTGTGCAATATCTCGCCAGCTTCGGGTGTCCCACGGGTGCGTGTCCAAAATCCTGAACCGGTACCAGGAGACGGGGAGCGTGAAGCCGGGGGTGATAGGAGGGAGCAAGCCGCGGGTGGCCACCCCCGAAGTGGAGAAGCGGATAGAGGACTACAAGAAGTCGAACCCGGGGATTTTCAGCTGGGAAATCAGGGACAAGCTGATCAAGGTAAATGGAGGGGTTCGGTGGGAATGGGAGGGAAATAATGAGGGGAACGCGGAGGTAAATGAGAGGACTGTGATTGGCAGGAAGGAATCTGTGATAAGAGCAGCGCTCCGTCGGTGTCGTCCATCAGCAGGCTGCTGAGGGGCGGAAGGCGGGACGAGAACGACCCCAGGAAGAACCACTCCATCGACGGGATCCTGGGTAAGTGGGGATTTTGCCATTTTTCGAGGCCTCCGTCCGAGTGGCTGGACCACACAAGCGGCGGCGGGCCCTGTGCAGCAGTGACTCCGGTAAATAGATGTTTCCACGTCGTAATTGTTGCTTTTGATGCGATTCATGCTCAACGATTCAGCTTAATAATCCCATCACCGTCTTTTCTGAATTCCTTTCGGCGCTGGGGGGAGGAGTTCTGCTCCAGCCCTTCACACTCTTCTTTCCAAAAGGAGTTTTCCAAGAGACCGCTGGTGATGGGCAGACAAGGAAAAAATTAGAAATGTGAATTAAATAAATAATTAAAGCCGAACGGTGAGACGGGCTTTGGTCTTCACACTCTTGATGGATCTCCCGCTGCTAGATTAATTCCGGGCCCCTGTTTTTTATCGCAGCCATTTGTCATGTCCACGTAGCCGCATTCGGACTGGCCGATTTTCCCCCGCCGAACTCTCCATTCGAAACTCGAACCACCGCTTTTTATTTAATTACCCATCGGGGAAACATGATGAGCGTTTTGCTTTTTTTTATGCGTTCCTCCGTGAGAAGAAGCTGTCTTTGGTTGCAGGCGCCAGCAGCGGAGAGGAATCAGAGACTGAGACGGAGCCTGGAATCCCCTTGAAAAGGAAGCAGAGAAGAAGCCGGACGACGTTCACGGGAGAACAACTGGAAGAACTCGAGAGGGCGTTCCAGAGAACTCAGTACCCGGACGTGTACACGAGAGAAGAGCTCGCCCAAAAGTAAGACGAACAAAGAACTTGCTGGTCGAGATGATCATTAACCGAGAGAAAATTTCCAGGACGAAGTTGACCGAAGCGAGAGTGCAAGTCTGGTTCAGCAACAGGAGAGCGCGGCTGAGGAAGCAGATGAACAGTCAGCAGCTCAACGCCTTCAACTCCATGTCACTTCAGACTGCTTTCCCGTCGCAATATCCGGTTCCCGACCCCGCCGCCAACTTCACTTCCCAGAGTGAGTACTCAAAGATTATAACTTAAAGAAGCGGGGTTGACGGTTGACTTAATGTCGGGGTGGTCGGACATTGTGTGCAGGTCACTCGGCGTCGTCTTGGGCACAGCAGAGCGCCGCCGCTGCTGCTGCTGCAGCCGGCTATGCTGCAGGGGCCCTCGGCAACTACAACAGCGGCACATATTCGGGCGCTTCGACGGACCCGACGTCTTCCCTGTCGACAGCGTCTTCCTCGCCGACGGCGAACGCGCAGTTTTCTGTGTACCAAGCCAGCAGCATGATGGGGAGCAACCACTGCAGCGTGGGGGTGGGGGCGCACCACCAGGCGACGGCCTGGAGCAGGCACCACCCTTCGACGACGTCGTGCACCAAAGACGTTGCTTCAGCATGGAGTGATAACTACAGGTAGGTTCATGGCGAAGAGGGGGTGGAAAAATCAACAGGGAAATTGGAAAGGTTTTGTGTCACGCACAATCGGATTAATTGACGGTCGCAAATCGATTAGGCAGGTTCCAGGTAGCTGTTTTCTCTGTTCTAATAACTCGTATCTAGTCCATGAGAAAAAGTAAATAGCCAATCTCTTTTAATTTTATTAATATAGTTATTAAAGATAGGTTCCGAAGAAATGAGTAGCCATCAATTTATTTTCAAATGTGGCCGTTTCAAAGGTTTCATTATAGTATTCGGCACCAAAGGAGATTAATTTTCATTTTTTTCCAAACCTCCTCCAACGTCACGGAGCACATAACGTTTTAATTTAACAGAAACTACTGTCATTGCACAAGGACTTAAGGCCGTTTTTTTATTCGCGTTCTAATTGCACTCAAAATTGTACGTTTCTGGCCTCGACCAATCTCGGACGAAATTCTCACCGACTCATCAATTTTTCTTCCTCTTCATCACGGGACGATTAAGGAAATCGTGCTCGTTGTTTCAATAATTAGTCGAGGGAGACCACTGGGCGCCTCCCCCCACGGCCGCCCCAATCACCCCACCCCGGCCCGCCAGACAGAAATTAATAACCAAACGCTCCACTGCTACCAGTCGTAAATATTATGATGATAACGCTGCCTCTCAACCCATCATCTCTCCTTCATTCCTGAATCGCGCCACTTTGTGCCGCCACATGCGAACCTGTGTCGGCTTTCCACTGCCCCCGCCGCCCCCTCAGTCGCCTCGCCCATGAGAAAGAGTTGGACAAGTGACAATAAACGGAAATGTACAGTATGAATGTATGCTTATATGAAAATGGCAAAGTCATTCGAGCAATTTACCGTACGAGTCCCGAATTCTCCTAATGCTGATAAATGGACATTTAAGTGCGTGATGTTTCATTCATTTCTCTCACAAAAACAGAATTCTCCTTTCTTCTCAGTCTGCTCTTTTCCGTCTTCCATTCTCAACCCCGACACTTCCGTGTGTGCCCGCCACCCCCCTCGAATAAGCGAACCGGTCCCGGCCTTGGATCCACTCGCAGACCACCGTGCATGAATGAAAGACGGAGAAAATTTAATTCGAGCATGACGAGGCCTTTTCTCCACGTGAATGAGCAGGAGACAGTCCGAACGTCTGCCGCCCTTTCCGGCCAGAGTCGACATGTCATAAAGCGAAAAATCTCTTTGCAGCAGCCTGTTCAGCAGCGCGGCAGCAGGCCACTACAGCGCGGCCGGGCTGACCCCTCACTCGCCCTCGGAGGCCAAGTCTGGCTACCCCTACTTCGGCCAGCTGAGCAGCATGGAGGCTGGCCTCTGCGGCAGGGTCCACTGAGGCCCTGCTGACGTCGCACGTTCCTACTACCACGTTCCTGTAGACCTCACTGTGCAGTGTACAGTGCGCGAGACGTTCGGGTATTCGGTTCCTAGTGTGATATCCAGTGATGATGGCTCGTGCCAACAGCGGTGAAGAGTTCCGGTAACATTGTGACCGAGTTGAGTGAAGCTTTCCCCACAATCGGACAATGAGCAAAGTGGGCGTTCGGCGAAAAGATGCGGGATCGAGGAGGCGCCAACGCACTGCCCGTCCTTCTTTATCCGTCCACAGTTAAGAGTCCGAGGACAGTGGAATTACTCCGTTTTCAACCCTTCGCTCACCACTGAATCGGTCGGTCATTCGCGAGGTTTTTGTGGTTCCTGAGGAGAAGAGGGTTCGATCGGGTGGTCGGTCAGTGGTGAAGGAAAAGTGGTCGCGAAGAGTGGGTGGCAGAAGATGTGAGCAAGTGTAAGCGAAGTGTAAAGTAAAGAATCTCGGACGAGGCAAGGTTTCGCTACAGCCGGAAGGCTATTCCAGTGTAAAATTAGTTTGTTTTGATTTGATGTAACTTATAAATATAAATTTAATCTATTTTATTTAAGTGTGGAATTTTTTTTTCATTCTGTATATTCTGCCGCGAGCAGAAACGACACTTTCCAATGCACCAATTGGGGAAAAGTTTTGCGACTTTTGACTGGAAATTGCCGAGAAAATTGACCTCTCGACCACTCGACTCACCGCCATTCCATTACGAAATTAATTTTCTGTACCTTTTGCCACTTTACCCGCGAATTCATTGTCTCTCATTGAAATTACGCGAGAACAATGCCTCGACCAGTCGGAGTTATCCTTTGAAAATTACACGGAACGGGGTTGAGAGCCGAATTCCCTTCCTGACGCCCGAAGTAACTCAGCAAGCAACGTTGCTTAATTCAAGATTCGCCACTTTATTTATTTTATTTAGGGTGAATGAAACGGAAATGATCGCGAGTGAGATGAAACAATTTCCACGGCCATCAAAGACCGCCATTTAGGGAATGATTAATGCCGACCGATCAGCCGCCATCTCTTTTCTGATCGGGGTGCACACAGCCTTCTTTCGACCCTCTCTCGTAATGAGTCACTGAGAAAATCCGTGTCGCGAGGGGTACAAAGATTTAATTAATCCTTGCTCTGTGCACACCGGTCTTGCTCAAACTGATTCGAATCTGGAATTCACTTCAAGTGAAAGTGAGCCAAAGTGGGGGAGGGAGGGAATGAAAGGTTGAGGAAAAGCGGGTGGAGGAGAGGAAAAGCGGCGGAGGAGAGGCCACCCAGTTTACAAAGTCGGGCGAATGAGGTTTTGTACGGTTAATTAAAGGGGCTCTATTGTGCCGTTTGAATCGGAGGTGGATGTTGTGGCAGTCGGCCCTCGCCGATTCAGGCTCGAGCCCGGCAACGTGCAGCTGTATTATAGGTACACCACCGTGCCTTTGCTCATTTTCATATCCTTTTGTTCAGGATTTTGATTAGTGATCCCTAAGTTGTCGGAGTTTATGTCTTTTTGTTAACGTTTGACATCTTGTCATTTGTTTGGCTTTATGTCGGCTTCTTTTACCCAACGACGAATTTATAAATAAAAAACTACGACTTATAGGAAACATCATCACATTTCTGCAATGTGAAAACTAATTTTTCCTCACTTTCACCACCTTGAGTTCCCCTCCCCTCCCGGGGAAACCCGAAATCTCTCCTCCCGACTTTCCGTTCTCTAATCAATGGACAGTCACACCCGCGATAGGCCAATTCAAGCCAAACGGGAGTCTCCTTTCCTCGGCGATAAAACGAGTGACGTGCTCACTTTTAAATCGCTTCCAACTGCCCTCAACAGGAAGAGAGCGTGGCCATTGATTCGAAGAAACGGTTACGGCGTTTTAGTTGTTTGCTTTGAACGCTTTCCCCCTGTTCCTCCCTTCGTTCCCACTGTCCGCCCTCCTTTGTGTCGGGACGAGGGGTTTCCTCGGAGGGATGGGAAAAGCCGGTGACTTTGATTCAATCTCGATCGTTGTCTTTCTCTTTAAATCTCATAGATAATTCAATATCCTCCAGCTGCGGATTGTAAAAGCGAGGCAAAAGGGCGGTCGGACGGAAGCTAAGAATGGGATCGCTCCGGAAAGTCAAACACAACGCGGTGACAATGGGAAAAGCAAGAAAAAAGGTCGAAAAATCGTTACACTTCATGGTGGATTTTCGCGATTTAAATTTTGTTTTTAAAAATGAGCGCCATCATTCTTTTGACCAGCCATTTTCACGCTTCCGAGGGGAAGAGTTTTATAAGACCCTATTTATTGTTGAAATATCACCCCACAAAAGTCTGGATTGGCTTACGCGGAGATTTCCTCCCTTTTGCCTCTTTTGTGTTCCCTCCTCATTAGCAAACTTTTATTTGCGTTTGGAAGCGAAGTTTCCTCTGCTGGAGGAGCCCTCCACGGCGCCACGCCGGCTTGCCCTCCGCCAGGCCAAAGTGGTCGAATGCCTCGGATTCTTTGACCACTCAAGAACAAAGAGGCGAAAAGGCCGGTTTGATTAAACCGCCGCGTCGGGCTGAGCTGTTATTAATAATAATATTTCTTTGTTTGTAAGTTTTGTAGACGATATTGGGAACAAAGCGGGTGTTTTCCATTGTCGTAAATGAAGCGTCACGTTGTATTATGCGAGGAAAAATAGGAAAACAACGCCGGTAATGAAAGGATTTTCTGGCATTGAGACTCCGCTCGTCGTACACCGAAATCGCTGCCTGGGAAGAACCGGAGTTGACACTTTTATGACGGCTTTCCATCAACTCAAAATAACACACTAATTTCTTTCCCTTTCTTTTATTCTTTTTGACTTTTCTTCCCTGTAAATTATCTCCACACAACGGAATACCAACTTGTTGAAAAACGTCAATGACTGCAAGGCTTTTTGTTAGCCTTTTCAAACGTTTCCTGAGCACCAACTCTGACACACGATTAACCCTCTTCACTTTCTTCTCATCCAATCACCGGGTATTCGGTGGCCCCCGCTTCCCCCGAAATGACCTGCTTGTCACCGGTAGCTGCGTCCTCTGCTCGGACCGTTGCTCCGGCCGTTGGGGAAAGGAGTAATGAAATCGTTAAGGCTTTGCAGGGCCCCGACTCGAGGAATAATCTGTTAAAAGGGTGTTTGTAATAAAATTATAACGATTAGAGCGTGGGCACTCCGGGGTACTCTATTGATACCATCCGGGTTGGCATAAATCCTAATTCACGATTCAATTACAAAAGAAATTAACAGATGTAATAATAGTAGGATGATAGGAGTGAATAGAACTCACGCATGCGGCCCCCCGGGGCCCCGAATTCCCGCCACAAAGAGCGTCGTCACCTGTGTCACGGTCTGCGCCCAGAGAGGCCCTATTGGCGGTCGGCCGCCCCACGGGGCTCCCACCCGACTCATCGCACCTCCTGCATCACACCGCCATTTATTCAAATACATTTATCATTTCCGCCCGAGAGTAATCGCTTTCACATTTAACATAATATTAGTTTTGTTGGCCCTCCCCAACCTCGCCCCCGACGCCCCCACGGTCTTCCCTCGTTGTCACCCTCTTCACCCCTTCCCGAATGAACACTCTTCATTTCATCTTTCAATGCCCGAGCGACAATTCTAATTAACTCCGACTGCCAACAAGAGTGACACTTCATACAAAACTCATTTTCAGTTTCCTTTGTCTCCTTTCACTCCTATCACAGGTACCCTCGACATTTCGTTGTACAGGGGAGTACCTGAAGGGGAGGAAGTCCGTCCAAGACGGTATAGAGCTCGGGAGACTTTTACGGGGGAATAAAAAGGGAAAAAAATTGGCAGTTATGGAGGAGAGCGCGTTTGTTAATTCCGAGGAAGAATTCGGTCGTGGATTAATAAACTCTCAGGTAGAGCCTTTTACCCTCGAGTCCATCGCGAGCCATAAAAAAGGGAAAAAAATAAAAACTAAAATAAAATCCGGGCCCATCACCGGCTGCAGCAGTTTAATTTCTCATGAAGTATTTTATTTAATTTATCGGCGTCGTAAACGTTCCCCGAATGGATGCCACAAAGGCTGAACACAGTTGTCATGCCGCAGGTCGGAAGGCTCGGGGCTGGCCGATGGGGCACGAGGGCACGAGGGCACGGGAGGGCACGTTTTTCCGAAAGGAAGGAACGCCGGGGTTACGGGCGGGGATAATCGATAAAGAGTTTAGAATGTAAAATGGCTGCAGCCGGGGGCGTTCGTGACTCCGGTGTGGAAATGGTGAAATTTCGATGGTGGAGAGCTTTCGTCAGAGCAGAGGACATCATCGAGTCCTGCTTTCCTCGTATAAATAATAATAAAAGCAATAATGATAATTATCATGTGTGTCGGAAGGAATTTCCAGTCTGTTTAAGTCTTTGTGAGTCGGAGCCGCTAACGTGGCAGAATTCTGGCCGATGGCTAAATTGCGGCCGTGTCTGTGGCCGAGTCATGCATATTATCGACCCATATCGCATTAACTTTCTTTCCTTTTGCCTTTTTATGGCTTCGGTGTGTGATTGCGCAGGTATCGAGGGCCGGGAAGCCTCGAGAGGAGTCCTGCCCGGACGGGAGGAGTGAAAGGCTGCGGGTGATTTATGGCCGAGATTAAACGGACCATTCTGCTAATGATAGAAAAAAATCATCAAGTTATTAGAATGAAATATAGGAAGGCATTTTTTATCCGAAAACGGAAAAGAATTTTTTGTTGATCGGTGGGCGGCGGAGCGTGAAGATGTCCTCATGGAGAAGAAGAGGAGAGTCGGTGGGCATTGGGTTGGTTAATGAGGGGGCGTGATGTGGAGGGGCACTGGCCGGCGGACAAAGGGGGTGTCCGGGGAAAGTGTATCGGGTGATGCAAGAAGCGGAGAGGATGCAAGAGTGGGCAGAGGAGGGAGGAGAAGTGGTTTGGTTGCAGGTACTCGGGTCGAGATGTGATATGAAAAATGATAATATGATGTATGCGGGCTAATAGTCGAAACGCCCCCGCTCAGGCACGCAGGTGTGAGCGGCTAAAATGTCGGCTAACAGACCTTGTAATTTACTCAGATTAAATACCTGTAATTAGATTAGGCAGCGAGTGAGAACTTTTAAAATGGGGGGCCAATAAATCACGGAGTGTCACTCCCTCGTCAATACCAAATTCTTACCAACATTTTTTACTCCATTTCGTCACCAAATCTCTCCCCTGCTCCTCTGCTCGCCTGTCGCCCCACAGCTCTTTGCTCCGAATATCGACAAAATGTCAAGCCGAGAAAGGGTTAACCCAAGAACGAGTCGGTCGATTGATTAAAGGGTGCGAGTGTTTTTCGATGGGAACCGGAGAAGCGAAGATGAGGGCTTTGCCTGTGCTCGGCCCGCTCCCGTTCATCGAGGAACTATTGAAATCTCAATTTGAAGTGTCATCGCGTGGTGTTTGTGTGTTTGGTGGATGCGCTGCAGTTTGTGCTGTTGAGGTACCTGCGGCGGGGACGGGTCCGAAGAGGTGGCTGCGAGGAGCGAAGTGGGCGTAGTTTATTAGTATTTAAAGCGTGGATGTCGGCGGGTTCATGTATATTCATGGTCGGTTCACCTCCTGGATTTCTCTGGAGTCCTAAATCATTTTCAGTCAAGCGGTCAATTGTTAGTTTCCATGCGGTGGTCTTAAGACAAATTGAAAACCACGAGGATCATCGTAATGATGACATTGACTAAGTGGTGAGGTATCTAATCTCGTTAGTAAATTGAAAAACTCGGCAAAAGAGCCGAAACTCACACCTAAAGAAATACGTTAAATGACGTTTACATATGACGAGGTCACTGGTAGGCCCATAAATCCATCAACCGCCGCCTGCCCCGAGGCCCCTCCATCCATTACCACTCCCGATGCACCCTCGCCCCCCCGGGAACCTCTCGCCCCTCCGCCCCTCATCGCCAAATGCCGTGCGGGGGGCGAGTGTGGTGCAAGAGCGGCTGCCCATGGCCGGGGTTGCCGAGTGATGAGAGTTATAATTTGTTGAGATTGTTTGTTAATAGGAATCAGGTTTGGAGGGTGTTTTCCGGCGGGTGCAAGGTAGCGTAATGTTTGTTTCACGGTTCTCTGTTTATTATCATTGAGAACGACGCGATTTATTTATAGCTGGAAAAATATTTAAAAGGAACCCCCGTTCGATTTGACGTGTGACTGATGGGGGCCAATAAAACCATCCGAGCCGTTTGTTGCAATTGTATAGTTTTTTCTTGTTTTCCTCCTTTCTTCGAATTTGGACTTTTTGTGCTGTATTATTTTCTTTTTGAATTTAAAAAGCATAATCGCTTTTATTGGTTGTAAATATTACTTGTCCATGAGCTCGCAGCACGCTTTGCATTTGTCCGGGACTACCGGAGATATATGGCGTCATCATCGCCATTATGCGAGAGCACTTTCCCACTGGGACTCGTCCATGAGAAAAAGACTTTTGGTAGCCAGACAGTTTTTCGTCCCCGAAAACAACTTCATTTCAGGGTGACAACTGGAAGCCCTCTGCTTTTGTCACCTTTCTTGTCAATTAGCGCCAGCTGGGAAATACAATGCCACGCTTAACGACACCTCCTCGTGCACTTTCTCCACACCACACCCGAGTGACCGTTGTCTTTGCCTCTCGGGCAACCCCGACAGCTCTCAACACTGGTGGAACGAGCAAAGAATGTGAGACATAAAGGTTGGAACGCGGCGGAAGGAGGAGCAGTTGGAGATCCGAAAGGGAAATAAGCGGAGATCGGCGAAATAAAAGCAAAATAAAGCGTAATAACTTTCGTAATAAAGGTGATTGCAATAAAATGGAACATTAAACGCGTAAAGAGGTGAGAAGAAAGGCAGTGGGGTCGGAGAGGCGGGAGCGGGTGGACATAAGGTAAACACGGAAAGGAAATTAATTTCGAGGATGACCCGGGGCGATGAACAGAAGCTGCAAATCTGCCATGGTTTGGCGTCTGCAGCGGCGAGAAGACCTCTCACACGGTAAACTTGCCCGCGGTCCCAGGTACAGTTTACGATGCCCAGGTTCATTAGTCATCGATATTAGATTTAAATGGTATTAAATTAAGCATGTCTTTAGGTACGCATTCGTTTATTGTTTGAATCGAGTTGTTGATCCGGCAGGCGGAGAGTCGGTTCGAGATGGAAATTGGTTCTTCGGGGGGAGGGGGGCGATGGGGGGAAACGAGAGCAGAAGACGCTCTCGAAGTCGAAATTTCCGGGTTTGTGGAATCACGTAGGCTTCGGCACGGGTCCGATCAATTTTTCATGAAATTGGTTTGTCTTCTGAAGTAATGGGAGGACGGGGAGCGATCATCCTTAAGCGAGGACGTGCTGACGTGTCCGCGGCACCGAAAATCATTCGCCTGGTGTCACGTCTGGCATGTCTCCCATTAGAGCGATTTCAGAATGTGTTCGGCAAACGTAGCATTTAACGCACTTCCGTTGAGGGGGCGTCGCCCGAGGGAAGGAATTGGGAAATGGGAGTGCGGATGAGGGGGGTGTTGGCCGCGGGGGAGGGAGAGGGGCGGTGTGGCAGGTGAGATGGAATTGAGTTTGCGTGAATCATTGGTTGATATCATCCGGTAGAAGAGATGGTGTCACGTCAAGGAACGGAGAAGTAATCGGATTAGACGTTCAAGTCTCGTGTGTCAAATGAAACACTTTAATAACATTTCTAAAAGAATAAAAACATTAAAAAGTTGTCTTTTTCTTAGAAAAACTTGCTGCCGGCTGCCTTTTTGTACCCCTGTCGATTTTTTTCTCGTATGAATTCAAAAAGCGCCGACGGTAAATCCGAGGTGGGCGATCTTTTCATTTTAAATCTTTTTTCATCTTCTTTACTCCCGAGACGTCTAAGTGATGCGGGCTGGACCCGTCGCGGTGGGAAAAGACCCTACAAAACTATTCACACTTCCCCGTCGGCTCCCAATGGAGGAAACGCTCTCCCGAACATTTTCCCCACCCCCGACCTCAAACCAACCCTTAGCCACAAAAGCCAACTCATAGCCATTGAAAAGCTTCGGCTTTTGCTGGGGAAAAATATTCATCGCCATCAGATGGGGGCGTTTTGATAAACCAATTCATTGTCGAGATTTTGCAGAATTTGCGCTGATTTCTTCAACGACGGAAAATACTTTGGTTTTGCCGATGGGCTTGAAGTTAGTCACGGTGCCTTCCAATGTTCATTTTATGCTTTATTCTGTGCAGACTGTTCCGTTATGGGGGTCGGCCTCCGTATCTCAGAGGGAAATCTCACAGCGATTTCAGGCGGAAATACTCCGCACAATGGTCACCGCTTCGTGGTGTCTTCGCCAGCATTTCCCGGGTCTTTCCACTGTTCTGCCCCCAAATCCCATTTCCTAGCTCACTCTCTTACCCCCTTTGCTATTTGCAAACCTCTATTTATTGTCCTATTCACCGACCAGATTTTAGATTACACGGGGACATTAGAAAGTGTAACTGATTGGAAAGTTAAAAGTGATTAGCGGGGCAATGAAAGAGGGATTGGGGGTTTTTCAATGTCTCCAAAAATGCGTGAACTGTGCACAAAAACCGTTTCACACTTTGAACTCAATCACTTGTTTAAACAAAGTCAAAAGGGGCGTCGAGTTAATTTCCAAAGGGCCGCCACCTCCCGACCCGCTCGTTGCGCAAGCCCTCAACGTTTCATCACAAACTAATTATTTTAACCTGGTTCTCATTCGAGGAAAGGCGTTCGCCCCCACCGCCCCCGGCCGCAGCCTTTCCCACCAAAGGCTCGCCGAGAACTCCCTCGAGTGGTCATCCATCCAAAGTGGCACTCGGCGGGACAAGGGGGCCTTGGGGACGGGCCTTTGGGAATAGCGGTGATGGAGGGAGTTCTCCCCGAAGGGCGATCGCTCATTCGCTGACAGGAGGTTGAATGGCGATGAAGTGAAGGCCATTGTGGATGGATAATTTGTAAGGCTCGACAAGCGAAAACGGGCACGGAGGTTAAGCGGGTTGCCCAGATTACAATGCTGGCTGAATTCTTGGGATAAATTCTTGTAAAACATTTAATTTGGATAATTTGAGTAGAATCATTAAGCGAACAACTCTAAACACAGAGCACGAGGGGAATGGACGCAGCCTTAATCCGCCTAATTATATGCATTTATATAAATAATAATTTCAACATTTTTGTTTCGTGGCAGCCGAGCAAAATGAATTGGCTTTATTGTCGCCCTCTGAGGAAATCTCACTCGTTCCTCATTGTAGGACTCTCTGTCGGCATCGTGTATATTGGGTGCAACAGCAGCGACTGCTGCTTTAAGTTTAGATAATTTTAATTAAATGAACAGTTTAGTCCACTCGGATTATAGGCAAACAAGGTTACATTAATTCCTGGGAAGCTGACACTCAGTCAAATGTTCAGAGTATAATTACAAAAGTGTAACATCGATCCGACGCTGGGAAAACAATTCAGTTTTTATCGCAATTTTCAGCAAAACGGTAAGTTCTAACATAAAATTAGCCCCAAAAATATTGTACAGCGTTAAATCATCTACCAAAATTGTATCAATACTTTTTTCCCTAAAAGCCACCGTTTCTGACATTCAAAGGGTTGGATTACATATTTGACATTTTGTGCTTGATAATTTAATGCTAAATTTAATTGGTTGTAATTTTAATGATAAAGTATTTACATTTTTGTAGATAATTTAATTCTCTACAATTTTTGCCTGAGCTGATTTTACGAAAAAACTGACCGTTTGGTTGAAAAAGGCGAAAAACTAATTTTCTTGACCTTTGACCCGACGCCATTTTTTCTCGACGTCGGATTTTTGAGGACTTTTGCCATTTCATCTGTAATACTCTGAACGATTTCACCAACTTTCAGCTTCTTAAGAACCAATGTAATTTCACCTCCGATTATTAATATAACTAATTTTACTGTAATGAAATTCATGAGATGATGAAATATTATTTGGTGCGAGTCCATTTTAAGTTGTGAGAAATGAAACAAATGACCACAGCAGAGAAGGTTTTGTGTCCCCAGAGGAAGTGACAGTGCGATGGCAATTTGAATTTGGGGAGGCGGAAGTGCGTTCGGACATAACACTTAAAGTAATTTTGATGGGCTGTCGACAATGATGGCGGTGGTCGGCGGTACACTGAAATGCGGTTTACGAAGTCAAAGCATTGTGTTCGAGTATGAATGACCGTGATATATACATCCCGCCTTCTCTTTCTCACCCTATCTGAGCATCCTCACTTTCTGAAATGAGACCTAAAAGGCCACCCGCAGGTCACGCAAGCGTTTTTCATTCCGCCGTGGCTGAGCCTGCACTCAGAGTGAAACTCCTCTTTATCTGTGCCGCCGCTCCGGGGCTCCTCCATCATCAGCAGTTTCTAAATTTCTGCCCTCAGTTGCTGACCACTTCGACAGTGTTATCCTCGGCCCGATGGGAGGAGTTTCCCGGTGCACAGATGTACACCCAGTGAAGGCAGAGCTGATCGGGTGAGCAGATGCTGGTCTATGAGGGAGGGATTTGAAGGGGTGTCTCTGAAGAAGGGAGGGTGAGGGGCGAGGGGGAGGAAAGCCTGGAAGAGCGATGTGAGGCGGGATGCGAAGAGCAGCTCAGGTACAATGCGCGGGGTTTGTGGCCACACTATTTGCGCTTTCCTCTGGACGTCTTAAATGTTTTTTATACTTTATATAATAAATAACGCACGCAAAGCATCGGAGAATCTTTTGACAAAGATCATTTAGCCGGAAGAAGTTATCCGGCGGAGTTATTCAAGGAACACCTTAAACGGCTCTTAAATGAATCCTGTTCGGGAGCGGCTTCGTCCCGGCCGCGCAGGTAATTCTTTCCGATTCCATAGGCTATCGGTATTTTTGTTGATCTTGTTTTCGCCATTGTAGCATTGTTGAGTTTATTGTTCGGAAATGTGTCAAAAGGAGACCGCACAGGATTGTGAGAAACGGTGGAAATTTGGCTGGAGGAGGCCGAGGGAGGTGCCAGGGCGAAAAGGGGAAGGAGGGGATGCAATGCGGGTATCCGCATCAATCAGGAAATGGCCCCGCAGTAATTGGCTCTGACGTACTGTTACTGTGCTGAAAAAATGCTGGATAAGCCCTCAGTGTGTGGTCCGTAAAATAAATGCGATCATTTTCTCGCTCTGTGGGACGCTTTTTACCAAACCTGATTTTCAATTTTCATCATTTTATGAATAAATCAAAACATGAAAAATTATCATTAATATTATTACTATTAGTTACTACATAAAGCACATTTTAATACTGTAATTAATATTGATTACGAGGTCAGTCCGGGTTTGGTTTCCTTGAAAAACTCGCGCGAGAAGTCCCATCCGAGCCCACGAGTCAAAGATGGATCGGCCACTAAAAAATCAAATCGAAATTCCGACCACCAAGAGCGCGGCTCCCTTTGACTCATTGATGGCCCGCAATGTGCCACAAATACTTTGGTCCGCCCACCTGAGGAAGATCGCCTTCTAATCTTCCCTGCGACCCCTCAACATCTCCTCGCGGAGGACATGTCCTCCTCTGAGCCACCATTCCCTGACAGCTCGTCCGGGTCGTCTGCTGCACAGACCGCCGCTCATGTGCAAACTAAATATTTATGAGAGTGTTTAACCGGGTGGATTGATTTATTTGGCCGGTATTTCAAGTCCCTGCTGATCTCCGAGCATTAAAAAATTGCTTCCCTTTTATTTAATGACTGTGAAAAATGTCAACCTTGAGCTGACATTTCGGGAGCCCTGGCTCAGAGGGGACCCCTCATTTGCTTAAAATGTTCCCCACGTCACAAATAAATATCGCCTTTCTTATTCCACCGAGAAACTGATCGATACTAATTGCACACCGTAATCCCCTTGAATGGGTTAGTAGCACCATAATGTCCCTCCGTGGGATACACTGAGTGCAACAGCAAATGACCACTAACGATTCTTCTTGGTTTTTGCTCCTCTTCTTCCATCCTTTTCCATCCAGAATATTTTACCTTCCTTCTTTCGTCGGTCTCTTTTTTAACCCATTTAAACACCGGACATGGAAATTTTTATCCCTTTGCAACATTAATTGTTTTTCTTAGAAGACAAAATTGTCCAGAAAAATTTTTTTTTGCATACGGGGGCTTCAAGAGGGTATTTTTTTGTTTTTTTTACCAATCTGATCATCCGAAGCGGTCGAATAGAGTCTAAAGATGATCCGTAGGTATCGGAAATCAAATTTCATTTCACCGAAAATAAGGTATGAAGTGGTTCGCTCGGGAATAAAAAAGATGAATAAACAAAATGAACAAAACAGAAAACCAAAAAACGAAATGCAAATAAATCCTCAAAAAAAGCCAAAAAATACCTAAAAACCAAAAAAAACAAAATAAGCCAAAGAAGAAAAGGAATAAAATGCAAAACAGCAAAAAAAACAAAAAAATTGAAAAAACTCCAAAAAAATAAGCCTAAGAAACAAAAATCTAAGACTGACAGATTTCTGCATTTATTTTTTTGTATTTTGTAATGAAAAAAATTGAAAATTGTTACTGTCTTATACTGTATGAAGGACGTCGGGTGCTAATGGGTTAAGTCACTACTTTATATTTTCAGCATGGATTTGCACATGTTTATTTTCTCTGTGCTCTTCGCCTCTTTTTTCTTCATTGCAACTTCCAGGTTTAGAGACAGAAGAGGACAATGTGGGCTAAACTCTCAGCCCTTGTCCCGTGTCCTGTGATGGATTTGGCCTTAAATGCCCTTGGGAACCACCCTCAGGGCACAATTCCTTTAGAATGTCCTCCTGAGTGCCTTGCGCTTTGGTCCCCGCCAAGAATGAATAAATGTCCCCCTTGGGACTTAATTTCTCTTTTCATTGCGAATTCATCATAATTTTAAATGTCCCTGATTTTATTGATGTTTCTCTTTCATTTTCACTTTGATTCATGAGGAAGGTTGTTTTCAGTATATTTTCGAGCACCTGAACACTTTCTGTTCCGGGCAGGAGCTTTTAATGCGACGGCTGATTATTCAGAGGGAAGAGCGAGCCAAAGTTGCTGGTTTTGTTTGGTTTTATGAAATCCGAACGTGGAGATAGTGACAGAGTCAGAATAATTTAGAAGTTAGCAAGCGATTTTTACGAGCGTCATGAAAATTTCAAAAAATAACAACCCGTCATTAAATGCAGTGGAACCCTTTAAATGAACATGGCTTTGTAAATGGAAATAAATTATGTCGGTGACACTGTCAGAGCGACTCTCTCGCTTTTCCGTTCTTAGAGACACAGGAGGAAAGAAAAGCCTTGTTTTAACATTTCTCTTTTAATAAAAAACTAAAGGCGGAGCGAAGTGGTCCTTGACATGACGGAATGACGGCGGCCCCAGTTGGAAGGCGGGCAATCTCGCTCGGCGATGTGCCAGAGGAGAGAGGGTTAGAACCAGGTCGGCCTGAGGTGAGGGCGACGACGGGACGAGGGGCTCTGGCCCTTCTGGTGGATGCGCCCCAGCTGGGGAATCCTCCCTGCAACCACACCAGCCTCACTTCATTCTCCCCTTAACACAACGTGAAGATGTTTTCCCATGATGAAATAATGACATAAAATCTTAAAGACGTGCAAACTCTCGGCTTTGGCAATTTAACAGTCCATCAGGAGGAACGATAAAATGTCCCTATACACAGACACCATACGGGCAATAATGCTCGATTCATTTCCGAGTAAATTCACACCGTGAAATATTAACTCTTCACGGAGGCCTCCATTGGCCTCACCAAAGCCATCACCCAAAGACAAACCCTTCTCGTTTCCCACCTCCCACATTCTCTTCTCCCTAACAAGTGTTAACTGAGTTGGGAAAAAGGAGAAGAAAGGCTCACTCACCCAAAAACCTCTTTTCGAGAGAAATCCCGTCCGCGAACGCCTCCGAACGGGTGTCTGCCCCCGACAGATCTTCGCTCAATCGGTACGGGAAGTGGTCACAGCAGTCGGCCATGATGTCCTCTTCTGCGAAGCTCTTCTTGTCGTGATGGATTTTCCGAGTGTTGGCGTTCGAGTACCGAAAGCTGCCTTCCCGTGCAAGGGAGCCTAAATTTCTTTTATCGTAGGAATCCACGAGGAAGTTTTTCGCCGAGCCTACATTTCTTTTGGTGGCCGAGAGAAAAGTTCGAAATTCTCTTTCCGGCAAAAATTCGGGAAACACTGACGACTGTCCATCGGCTGGAATAAAAAAATTTCCTTTTCCAATTCGATCCAAGACAAATTAAGCCTTGGCGAGGGATGAATTTACATTAATTCCGAAGAAGCTGAAACTCTAAAAAATTTTTCAAAGTATAATTATAAAAGTATAACATCGATCCGACATTGGGAAAGCAATTAGTTTTTCGCCATTTTTAGAAAAACGATTAATTTTATCGTGAATTTAGACAAAAATTGTAGAGCATAAAATTATCTACAAAAAATGTATGAATACTTTTTTCCTAAGAGCCACCGTTTCTGAGATATAACTATTTTGAAAAGTTGGGCAACATTTTGTGGTTGGTGGCCATTTTTAATGTGGCCACTTTGGCGGATCAATTTTACCCATTTAGAATGTTTTATCTGAAATTAAACGAAATGCATTCGAAAGCTTAAGATATACTCCTTTTAACGAGCAAAGTTAGAAATAAATCCGACTCTATTTTAATATTTGCGCAAAAATTGCTAAAATGGTGTTTCCTCCACAACTTTGAGCTTCCAAAGCTCCCGATGTGTTAATGATAGGAACGTCAATAATTATTAGTTTTTAAGTCCTAGTGTTGCTCTGTGGCCATACATAGTTTGGGCGAAATTGGTTGCTGTAAAACAAAATTATGGGTTCTTGAAAACTGAACATATTTTTGTGGGCAATTTTTACAACTCATCCGACTTTTTGAATCGTTATATCTCAGAAATGGTGGCTCTTAGAAAAAAGTGTTCATATATTTTTGTAGACAATTTAATGCTCTACAATTTTTGTCCGGCCGGTTTACACAAAAAAAGTAACTGTTTTGCTGAAAATGGCGGAGAACTAATTGTTTTCCCAGCATCGGGTCGATGTTATACTTTTATAATTATACTCTGAACAATTTCTTAGAGTTTCGCCTTCTTAGGAATTAATGTAACCTTGAATGTATAATTTGCGGGGCAATATTAATTTAATTAATGAAAGGCAGGCTGATTGAGGTGGAAAGAGATGAAGAAACACACTGTCATTTTATAGCACGCTTTACTGAAGTTCATATAGTCCAAAACACAGTTTCAAAGTAGTCCCCTTTCTAAAGTTAGCTCTATATATTCTGTGGTGTTTCAGACTTATTTTAGATAAATTCAGTTAACTTTTCAGGAACAGAGTTAACCCAGTTTGTTTTAAATATCAGAAATTGACCGAATGACCCAAATGGTAATATACATTTGATTAAAAAGAGAAAAAAACAGAAAATTGGGAAAATGGGTAAGAGAAAAAATCTTTAGGGGAAATACTGACAAACCGTAACTGTTATTGCATCATAATTTGAAAATATAATCTTATCAATAGTTAAAGGAAATTTTGAATATTTCTTCTTTTCTATCTATTTTATAATATATTTTATCTACTATAAGTGTTATTTTTTCAATTTTAATCTATTTCTTTATGTTTGTTTAGTTCATTGTACTGTATTGATCTCATTTATTCACGATCTATTGCTTTGCTTCTCTTTTTAACCGACATATTTCCAGCGTTATTAATATAATTTTTACTTCATTTTGTTAGTCTCTGAATCCTAGATTATATTTTAGATAAAATAAACTATTTTTGCTTGAAACTCGTGGAATTTTGTATTTTCTTCTCTTTATATTGTCATGACTTTTACCTTCGGGTGAAATAATGACACAAAAGACGTTCACAAAAGGGTGCAAGTGGTACCAAGTGGTCAGAGAATGGGTCCCTTGTGGCCTACTAAGGGTTGTGGAGGTCTTCGTGAAGAGTCAGTGACAGACGGGAGTGCTCTTACCGAGAAAATCCTCCGAGAGAATAACTTCCGACGGGGATTGAACCGCTTCCAGAGGTTTCACGAGGTATCCCGACCTGGCCATGGTTTCCGACAGCCTTTTCTGCGGAAGTTCTCCGTTGCGGGCGAGGGCGGCCACGGAACGCTTAGCTGCATAATCGGAGTTGGATAGCTCCATTTGGCCGAAGAGCTTTTTTGCGAGAAGCTGGGCCCTCAATCTGCTCAATTTCTCAGCCCTCTCTAGCTCCTCGAGGAACGAATCTTCGGTGTCTTCGTCGCTGGCGTCCTTTTTGCCGCCGCCATGCGGGAGCTCTCCGTTACGGGCCAGTACTTCCACGGATCGTTTTCCTTGAGGCAGTGCTCCTGTTCTGGCCAGCACACCTATCTGACGTTTTTCTGCTGTGTGAATATTATCTGCAACAGTCTGAGAGGAAATTTTATGGAAAGTTTATCCTCACACAGTTCACTTGAAGTGGTGAGCAACGCCAAAGATGAGCAAAAATGAAGAACCGGAGTTTGGAGTGACCAGAAGAGCTCTGCCTTACTGGACTTGTGCTCAGGATAGTTTTGACTGACTGAAAAATTTCGGAAAGAGTCAAAGCCACTCGGCTTCCCCAATAAAAGTAAAAAAACTCACCAAAGGAGAAAAACTACTGGTAAATAATGTGAGTACAAGAAGCGCTTTACTCGAAAACCGAAGAGATGACATGTTTGAAGAAGCACACGATTGAAAATACTTGAAAAGCTCAATTGAGGTCCGTCCATTCCATCTCCCGCTTATAAATTGGTGGCTTCGGGCGACGCACGTCACCTACGCCCTTCCTGTCCCCTCGGCCTGTGCTTCTTTTCCAATTGACGGAAAAAGGAATAATTTCACCTCCTCGAGGGAAATTAACTCGACGGCGCTGAAATTTATTTGCCCATGGGACGGTTGGCAACCATTACCAAGCTTTCGTCTCATTTATTTCGTAAATTCTAGTTTTTTTTCTTAAAAAAATATTTGTTGAGTTTTACTCGAATAAATGATACCTCTTCCTTCTTTGTGAGTCGAAACAAGTCTTTTTTGGGTGATATTTAAAAATTTAAAAGGGGCACATTCATATGGGAGACTAATTTTAAAGCATTTCATTCCGGGCGCAAAGGAAAGGGGATTTCGGCGGATAAAATGTTTGGCAGTCATTTTTACGCCAGCAACGAGCAGACATCTGCCACAAAATGATTTAAGAAAAATTTCAAACTGGCCGAGAATTATTGGTGAGAGGAGATACTTTTTTTTTAAAATTATGTCAGGGACGTCTTTTAACTCCACCACTAAATGACTTGGCTTGAGAAATTTAAAGAAAGGACACCTTACTGCAGAAAAAATTAAAGTCTAAACAAATTGACAAGCTTTTCCAAACTTTAATATAACCAAATCATCCAAGAAAGGTTAATATTTATTTAAAATACAGGTTAATAAAGGTTAGTTTTTTATTTAAAAACTTTTTTAAATACTCAAATGAAGTAATATTCCTTTTTTTTGAAAATAACGTTTATTTGAATCACATAAACGTGGCACTAGACTCAGGTGACGTTCTCTTCCCTGATTGGACGATACCAAAGTCACAAGATTAATCACCTGCTTTTCATTATTTTCAGTCCTTTTTATCACACGTTAAAAAAGTTTCTGGTGGAGGTGTTTGGAAATCTTATTTTACAAATATGGCAAATGCAACGGCGGCCATTAAAAATATGTTACCGGAACTTCCAAATGAAAAAATTGGTACGTTTGTGTATCATCGGTTCTAATAATTTCGCATTTTCTGTTGATAAGAATTCGAGCTTGAGCTTTGTAAAACAGTTGTAAATATTTTAAATGACGGCTTTTTAATTCACACTCCCTTCGTTTAATTAATAATGTAGATCTATTCGGCAAATTAAAATCATATTTACTTGTACACTTTTCCTTTTTATTAGATATGTTGGCTGCGACCAGTGTATTGCAGCAGCAAGCCTCTGAAATAAGAGCGCAGAGGGTAATTTGGCAGTCATATTCGCAGTAAGTGCAGTCATATTTTGTAAAATGACCACTGTTTATTATTTACTTCATCAGAACTGAAAATTAATTCCTTTGGATTATGAACCTCAAATAAAATTCAATTTCCTGCAAAAATTGATTGAAAGTCAAAGAATATCCTAAACATTTTGCATTTATTTGTCTCCATCACTCAAGAAATTATTTTGCAATGATGTTTTGAAGTTTTGGTCATGAAAAGAGTAAAGGCAGGAATGCAGAGAGAGTTGGATAGTTTTCATAAACTTCAAATTGATTTGGGTCCAAATTAAAAGCAGTTGGGAAATGTACTTATTAAAATTTGTGAATTCCAAAATGTTTGAGATAAGCTTAAATCTATTTTTGTTTGTTTTACAGTGTGAGATTGAAAATTATTTATTTTGCAGATCACAAATGATTTCACAAGAAGATTATAATTTCATTGTTTCATTTGACAATGCAGATGCAGAGGGAAGGAAAAAGATTTTAGAAGAGAACAGAACTCAGTGTGCCAAAACATTCCTTAACCTTCTAGGCCATATTTCTAAAGATCAGACAATTCAGTACATTCTTATTATGATTGATGACATGCTTCAGGTAATTGTAATGCATTCATGTCCATGGCCCTTCTGCATATTCATTCTCTTCCCTGATCATTGCAGGAAGACAGAAGCAGGGTGGAAATTTTCACTGAATACTCTGCAAGGAAGAAAGAAGGATTTCTGGGCCCTTTTCTGAATTTGCTTAATCGTCCTGATGGATTCATTCAGAACATGACTTCAAGAATCATTGCCAAAATGGCATGTTGGAGTCCTGACCTCATGGACAAGTCAGATTTACACTTTTACTTGGCTTGGCTCAATGATCAGCTCAAAATAAATGTGAGTGCATTCATAAAACATTGGCTCACCTCATTAAAACAAGCCCTGCATATGCCCCAATGTTATGTGGATGTATTTTTAACTCTGCAGACTGCTCACATTAAGCACTTAAGGTGATAGGTCTTTGTTTTGCCTTAATCACTTTTACACATTTTCTAACATTAACTTTTTTGGTTATCGGGATTGTCATGTTTTATTTTTAAAAGCAAATCGCAAATTTTGTTTTTTACTTCTTATAAGAGAAGCATGAGGTTATGGTTACTCTTTTATATATTTTTGTGTTTCCCAGCAGGGAATTCAAGGTCAGTATATTTGGTATTTGAAAAGTAATAGAGAAACCCAAAAGGGTTTGGAACCATTTTAGATGAAATTCCCTCCTGTTCTTGTAATCTTTGCAATTTTTGTTTTTGACAGTGTTTTAAGAGAGTTAGATTTTTCTTATGGATTCAGTTTACAGTGATTTTGGATGGGTTTTACATAGGAAACAGAAAATGAAAATAACTGAGTTGAAGAAAAGTGGATGAGGGAATGTGGAGTAAATCAGATAAATATTTTGATTAGAATGTGTGAGAAGAGAGTATTTGAAGGGAGAAAATTAAACACAAACAAAGAAGAAAGATCTGGCAGCTTTATGTAATTGTGGATAAAGATAATAAATAATTGTGGATAAAGATTTGAGAAAATTCATTGGTGAATTCAGGAAAGTCCAAAAGACCCAAATCGTCAAAGAATAATCCATTAAGAATAAGTGCAGACTGAGAGATTGCACATAAACAAAAGTACTCAAGGAGGTGTTTCATTGGCTGCCAAGACGTCCAAATATTGTGGTTGTCATTGGTGAATTTAGTGGAAAAACAGTTCTGAGTTGGATTTCCTGTCGTTCGACAATGCCGTGTTTTAAGTTTCTCCTCAATTTTCAAAACAAAATCTTCTTTTTCATGGCGTCGTCATTGTGTCTGATGGAAGCTGGAAAATTCAGAATATAATAATCCTTACTTGATAAGTCTTCCGTTGTTCCCTGGCCATACGCTTGCTCAATTGTTTCACTTTAATTGAGAATTGTCAGTGTTTCATTGAAAAACATTAGAAGTGTTTGTGATGGTCTGAGTATTTGGCAGGACGTTGCACATATAACTTTAGAGTCACGAGGCTCAGTGATAACACTGACCAACATATACGGTGTATTTATAATCCATTTATATCTTTGTTTTGAATATTATAAATATACTGCATATGAGAACATGAGTTAAATTTTGTTGGTGAGTGTAACTATTGTTCTGCACAAGTGGGTAGAGAGATGTTTTGTTTTTGTGTCGGTGCAGGGGTAGCGAGCTTAGTGTTGTCTTTGTGCTGATTCGATTCGGTGGAGAAAAGCGAAGCGCCTCAGCGTTGTGCATTAATTCGAGTAGAGAAACGTGTTCTGAGACTAACAGAAATTATCTTAAAAACGTAAAAAAAAATGAAAATTAATATTTTTAGTTGGAATCACTTACGAGTAGTGATGTGCATGCTCTCGTGAGAACAATCACTCTGCCCCTGGATGCGGAGGACGGCGGCAATGGCACCCACGGAACTGTTGTTAACGTCACGTTGGAGATGATGGTTTGTGTTGTTTTGTTGTCGAAGGGCGAGGAGAGGTTGGAGTCTCCCCGCTGACCATTGGGGAGCCTTTCAATGGATTTAAGTATTTAACGTAGTTGCTTAGAAACGCGTTGACAGTGGAAATTTATTCGAACGCCCCTTTCCATATATATATTTTAATATATTTTGCCAATCCATTTGCTTAACAGTCTAAAAGCATTGGTAGCAACAAATAAAAGAGCTTTTCTGAGAGCTTTCGTTTAGACGTGTGAGTTATTTCAGAACAACGAGTACATGCAGTCGGTGGCACGTTGTCTGCAAATGATGCTGCGCATAGACGAGTACCGATTCGCGTTTGTGTCCGTCGACGGGATATCGACCATCTTGAACGTTTTGTCAGGCCGCGTCAACTTCCAAGTGCAGTACCAGCTTATCTTTTGCCTCTGGGTGTTGACCTACAATCCACTTCTCGCGGAGAAAATGAACAAGTGAGTTCCAGTCAGCACTGACTGCTGCGGGAGGGTTTTACTTCGACTGTCGTGAGCTCTTTGTGTGATTTCAGGTTCAACGTGATTCCGATACTCACTGATATTCTCAGTGACTCCGTTAAGGAAAAGGTGAGTCGAATCATTTTGGCCGTTTTTCGAAATCTGATCGAAAAGCCGGAAGACGCGGAAATATCCAAAGAACACTGCATCGCCATGGTTCAGTGCAAAGTGCTCAAACAGCTTAGTATTTTGGAGCAGAGGAAGTTCGATGACGAAGACATCTGCGCGGACGTCGTGTACTTGAATGAAAAACTTCAGGCGTCCGTTCAGGATTTGAGGTGACCGTCGTGGAAAGCGAAAGGAGATGAAAATGGCGAGAGAGAAACGATATTTTGAACTGTTGCAGTTCGTTCGATGAATACGCGAGCGAGGTGAAATCCGGCCGGTTGGAGTGGAGTCCCGTCCATAAGTCGGCCAAATTCTGGCGGGAAAACGCGGCGAGACTCAACGAGAAGAACTACGAGTTGCTCGCCATTCTAATAGAGTTGCTCCAGCAGTCGAAGGATCCTCTCGTGCTGAGCGTTGCCAGCTTCGACATAGGGGAGTACGTGAGGCATTACCCGCGGGGGAAGAAGTAAGTGGATTCGCCCGAAACCGAGAGAAGGTGCCACTGGTTGGGAAACGTCCATTTTTGTTGCAGCGTGATTGAGCAACTTGGCGGGAAGCAGCTGGTGATGCAATTGCTGGGCCACGACGACCCGAACGTTCGTTACGAGGCGTTGATCGCCGTTCAGAAGCTGATGGTTCACAACTGGTAAGGGCGTTGTAGAAATAGTCGCAGTGAGAAGCGGACAAAGTCTAATTTTGACGAGTAAAACATTCGCAGGAGTAGCGAGGGAATCTGCGGGCGGCTCGAACAGAGTACCGGAAGACATAAAATAACCTGAAGTAGTCCTTTCCCTGTTTTCTTTTCAAAAAGGTCCTTTACTAACGTTGAGTTCCTTCAAGACTTAAGAAATTTACTTGACTCAGAGAGAAAATGAACCGTAGTAAGAGCAGTGAGGTTTACGAGGCCGGTTGTTGTGGGAAACCGCTAAGAGTGTTTTGGTGTTGCGCAGGGAATATCTTGGGCGACAGCTGGAGAAGGAACAAACCCAGTCATCGACGTCAGCACCAGGAGGAATGCCAGTGGCAAAAGCGTAGGAAAGAAAACAGCCGAGAACAGTTTGCTTTCAGTCGCCAGCAAAAGAAGAAAACTAAATTTTTAATACTTTTAACATTTACGCTTTCGGAAGTGCTATTTCATGGCATTTATTTTTATTTATAAAGCATTCTTTTTTCAATTTAGTACTTACGGATGGTTATGAAAATATATTCTTTTATTTTGGTTACTCGACTTGGTTAAATTTCATCTTAAAAACAATGGAAAAGTTCAATATTACGTTAATATCACTAAAATTATAAACGTTTATTACTTTGGGAATCGATTTAAATTCCACAGAACCGTGACAAAGTATTAATAAGTATAGAATGTCTTTTTGTGTAATTAAAGGTACCTTTAAGAGTATCGAATGAAACATTCCTCAGTTGTGGTAATCGACTATATGCAAAACGGGCCGAGGAGTAATTTTTGTGTTCAGTTAGAATGAAGCCGTTTGGGTGTATTTAAGGAGAAGGTGAGCGCAATTAGAAATTAAAACTTGTCGAACCATTTTGTGTAGTTTTGATTAGCGAATGGTAAATTATTAAAGCTTAATGTAAAGTATAATGTTATAAAACTTGTAAATGTACAGTATATTTGGTGTTATGGAAATTATAAGTTTGTTAAATTGACGAACTTCGGCTTTATTTTTTAGGCTGTTATTCACCACCTCATTATACTTCGATCCTGATTTTCGCTTTTATTTTTGTAGTGTAAGGTTTGATTAAAAACGATGGAGAATCAAGTTGAGCATTTATTTGTAATTTTGTTTTCATGGTAACAATGAAGAAGTACAAAACAATAGTAAAATTTGTACATACACAGAGTTTACCCAAAAGGGATGTCTGAAATTCCAAAATTTTCTAATTTACTAAAGGCAAGGTCTAACGACTTAAAAACTAATGTAACAATCTAAGAATAAAAACTACGGCGAGGAACTAATCGGCAAAGAACGGCCTCAGCAGTTTATCCAGAAGGAAGTCGACGAAGGTGTCTATGGGCTTCACTATGAAGGGAATGCTGCCCAGTCCGATCCCCGTCGTCGTCCACTTCCTCTGGCTCGGAGGCAGCTTTGTGAACTTCGTCAGGGAGAAAAGCGCCAACGCACATATCCGGTTGATGGTGAAACCTGCAAGAGGGCCGCTTGCTAAGACCTGTCTCGGGTGCAAAGGAGCAGTGGGGCCCATACCTGGAATGACCACGGAGGCCAACGCTTGCCAAATGAGGGTGTCCGCAGCGGCCGCCACCACTTTCGAACTGCGGTACATTCCACCCGCTTTTTCTCTCTTGTCCGCCTTAATGGTTTTATCGGCAGTGTCTGCGAGAACGTACAAACTGGCCACTCCATAGCTGGCGACTACCCATAACTTCGGAACCAGTGGACGAAACGCTTCCCCGACTTCGTTAGCGTATCCTAAATGAGCAGAAAGAGAATGGGCCCGGGTCAAACGCAAATAAAATTTGTTTTTCGCCATTTTCCCAGTATCGAATCGACAATTATACTCGGAACAATGTCACCAAGTTTCAGCTTTTTAGGAATTTATGTAATTTCACCCCTCATTTTTGAACTAATATGAACTGGCCTACTGTCCTGAATAAATGAAAACAGAATGGGATAAGTGTCGAAAAACTAAAATGGAATCTCGGGGGTCTAAAATAACGTTTGAGGGTGAAGTAACATTCAGATCTGCTTCCCATTTTCAACAGAAAAAAAATCATTATTCGGTTGATTCCGAGTGATTTCACAAGGAATTGAAATAAAAAACAAACGAGTGAAAATAAATTTGATTTATTGAGTGAAAAGCAGACAGCAGAAAAAAGGAAAATCTCAGTGCGAAGCAAATCCATTGAGTGCATGTTCTTCTTTCCTCTTCTTCTTCTTCTTCGGTGGCGGCTGTTCCTCTTTCTCTTCTTCTTCGCTTCCTTCCTTCTCTTCCGCTTCCTCTTCGTGAAAACAACTCGAGTCCACCTGGCTGAACCGAACCATGGTTAATCCGCTCGAGGATATTTCTTCCCTCAATTTCCGGGACTCCTTCTTCAGTCTCCTCGTCTCAGCCGTCATCCTCTTCTTCTTCTTTGTCTCCTGCTGTTCTGTCGGCTCTTCTTTCTCTGATTCCTGTGCTTCACTTCCAGTTCTTTTCCTGCCTGCGATCTCATTCGCAGGCAGCTCCACTTCCAGCATACGCGCAACATTCCGTAACTGACATTTTGTTTTCTTGCTGCCGTTAATCAAATCGACTTCGGCCATTTTCGCGACTAAGTTCGCCCACGAGGGAATCGCTTTGGTCTGGGGACGGTGTTTTCTGCAGCATGCCTGAATTATGCAGATGAGAGCAATGACGTTCGACAGGAAGGAAAGGTGCATTTTTTCTGTGGATTTCGCGGGACTGTTTTCATATTCCGCGAGCGCTTTTATAAACTCTTTAACGAAATTCGATTCGACTTCTTCCAGCAGCAGTTTTGACTCTTCGTCACAAGAGCTATGAAGCTTGTCGTTCTTGTAGAATATTCTCAGAAGCTCTATTATTTTCATTTTTTTGAAAATCCTTAAACTCGGCGACGCGAGGAACTCGAAAAGAACCCCGACAATGTTGAAATTCCCTTTCCAGCACACCCTCATCACGGCCTGGAACATCGAAATCGGCAGCCTCGACTCCCGTGACTGCAGGAACGCCTTCAGCAGAGCCTCGTACTCCTCCACCAGAGGAATGCCCTCACCCTCCTGCTCAACCGCCTGCGAACAACGCACCAGGAAAGTGGTACAGTCCGAAATCCTCGGGGACATCTCCACAAACACCAGCGCAGACGTCTCCTTCCGGTTGATCACCGAGAGGAAAACCTCCCTCACAATCTCCTGGCTCACCCCCGAGACGTCCGAGTAGGATTTCACGCTGGAAATGAGCTTCATGATGGAGTCGAGACGGGTGTGGAGTGGCCGCTGGTGGTGATCCTTGATGGAGAGCTCCAGGAGGTCCAGGAGGGGTGGGAGAAGGTCCAGGCAGCCCCCCATCGAGGGGGAGTTGCTCAGGTAGATCTCGACCAAGTCCAGCACCCTCAGCCGGAAGTGGGTGACGGCCTCCTCCTCCTTGGTCTGCTTGCTCTTCTTCTTGGGGCGGGATTTGCTCTTGAACTGCCTGAACGCTTCCGAGAGGCTCTCGTTGAGTCTTTTCTCTTCTCCTTTGCTCATCTGGTCCATGTCTATGGACTCGTCGTCGGTGTTGGCCGCCGAGTAGCCGAGGGCATGCCTGACGGCCATCCTCAGCTGATCATTGGGGTTGTCCTCGTCGTCGGGCTCCAGGTCGGTGTCCTCCAGGCCGGAGGACTCATGGTCGGAGTCGGAGTCGGATTCTTCGGAATCGGAATGTCGGAGGACGTCGTTGCTCGATTTGGGGTCGAGGGCGTGGATTATCTGTTGCAGAGCAGTGGGAGTGATCTGGGAGACGACCTGAGGGAAGACGCAGGAGACGACATGCCGCCAAAGCCTGTTTTCCCTGGAGAGCAAGGAGAGAAGCAAGTCGACGGCGACCTCCGTCCAGTGAGGAGTGCTCGAATCCTGGCATGTTTTCTTCTTCTGGGTCTCCTTGATGTGGTGGTAGCAGGAGAGCAGCTCCTCGATGCCGGTTTTGGCCAACTGATGGTCTGTCAGCAGGTAGAGACCCATGTAAGCGAGCAAAATGTGAACGGCGGTGAAAATCTGACTTTTTGACTTCTTCTTGAGCCCCTCCACAGTGGAGTACACATTATTCCATAAACTTTCAACTTCCTCAACAGTTTTTAACTCTTTATTTTGAATATTGTCATTGATATAGGAAAGCAATTCATCTAAAAATGTTATCAAATCATTTAAAGAAGGCATCTTCACTGTTATGGCCTTATAGAAAGAATCTCTGGCACATTTTTGAACTTCAGATGGCAACTGAAATTTTTTAAGGAATCCCACTTCAAAGAGAAATTTGATTTGATCCAATTTCCAGTTGATCTCTTTCTTCAATGAAGGGTGATTCAAAGTTTTTGTGAAAATGTGCAGAGCATATTGCTTTTCTTTGCTGTTCCAGATGTCCTCTGTCCCATTTTCATCCAGTTTTTTCTTCAGCTCTCCACTCACCACCTGCCTGTATATGTTGAGCAGCTTCTTTGTGAAGTCACATGACAGATGAGATGCCAGAGTGTGCAGACATTTCATCCCAGTCTTGATTTCAAATTTTAAATTTGCAGGATAAAACAACAATTTCTTGATCGAGTGAAATCTCGTTTCCTCTGATGTTTCTGGTGTGCACAGTGCAGTGACCATGGAGCCCAGAGCAGCTCTCAGCATGTCAGTGCAAGGATCATTTGGTGTTTTGCCTTTCTTCAGAGACAGCACTTTAATTACTGTTTCCAGAAATCTGGGTACCAAAAGTTTTGGTATGATCTTTGCATCCTGCAAATTTTTTATTATGGATGAAAATATTGTTATCAACACAGCATCCTTATTTGCACTGACTTCAGAATGGTCATTTAGACACTTTAACCAAAATTTTTCAAGTGATTGAACATTTGTGCAAACATATTGGCCTAAATGATTGAAGATGGGATGACTGCATTTGATGGAGCTATTAAAAAGACTTTTGATGATGTTATCATTAAGTAACTCTGGTGAAACAGAGTTTTTCTGCAGATATTTGTTGACTATCACATGATTCTTTTGCAAGCAAACCAGCAAAATGTAAAAAGAGTCCGCATCGAGTTCATTTAGATTGTGAAAAAATTCAGATTTACAAATAGGCCAAATAATATTTTTGAACTGCTGTAGGTCGACCGCACTGATGATATCACATAAAAACTGGCTTGCAACTGGCAGAAGGTAGCTCTTCTTCGTTCCTACTGCAATGAGCTGCTTTAGAATGTTCTCTTGCACTTCTGCTGACTGACTGCTGAACTGACCGGAATGAACGATTGCCCCGATTGTGAGAACGCATCCAACATTGAGAGCTCTGGCTTCGGATTTGGTCGCCCCCTGCACGGGCTTTTGCTCTTTCTCTAGTGCCTGCAAAACGTTTTCCACTAAACACGTCCGGTATTTTAAAATACTCGTCAGAACCGCAAAACAACCACATTGTGAATGCAGGCGGCTAGAGCCTAATCCCCTCACGAGTCTTTTCAGAGAATATTCCAAATTACTCCCTTGTCCAACACGAAATTCATCTCCACGCAAATCCCTAATCAACTTCAAACAGTATTTAGGATTTTCATTTTTTTCTCCCGTTAAATCACTAAAAAGAGTAAAAATTGAGTCCAATTTATTATTAGTCTTTACTGCGGCATCCACATGGTCGCCCTCCATTTCTCAAATTAACGTGGCACTAAGCATTCCTTAAAAAATTATTTTTTATTGTCATTTTTATAATATGGTATTTTAAAGCAGTTCGATTATACTTTTGTAAAAAACTTTGTTTGAATAAGACATAACTTACCGACAAGCCTAAGAGGCGTATCCCTATAAATATCCTTTTCTTCTTTCATTAAAAAGTTCACGAAATTTGCGAACTGTTACAAAAAAAAAAAATTATATTCTGCTTTTATCAGTTTGATTACTCATTGGCAACACTGGAAAATAAAATGGTGTTTACGAATATTAAGAACTCCCGTGATACAATGATTACAATCTTTTATTTTTTTAAAGGAGAAAAGAAAAAAGATGAAAGTCTTTCACAATACTTTTGAGTGAAACATTTTTATTACGATTTTAGTAATTAATTGTTAAAGCATTCATTTACTTCATCTTCTATTTTTTCCATTAAAAAAGTTTAAATATATTTTAGGAGTTAAAGAAAAATAAGATTGTCCAAAGCAAAAGTTCATTTTACTTAATGATTTGTTTATATTAATTGCAGTATAATGCAGGCAGTATTTGTTTTAATCAAATGAATATCATTGCTCATATGTGGCTCATATGACACAACTTTTAAGTTTCATCATTTATTTAATCATTTCTTACAATTTCATATCTCAATTAATTGGAATGATGTCAACTTCCTATCAACTCAGATATTTACTTCTATTTACTTTAAATTAAATATTTCTTGTCACAGCAAATCTGTGTTCCTTTCCAATTTGTATTCTTGCATACCAACATGAAAACAGAATTGACATATTTTTTTCATTTAAGTCAACCAGAAGAAAAGACCAAATAATCCATTTCATATTGACTGGAAACATTTCGCTTCAGGCAATATTTATATTCACGATCAAATTTTTCTGATTTAGTAATGCTACAGATGCAGCAGATTTTTTAAGCAAATATTTCAGTTATGACAATTAAGCAATGACTTCCTTTTGCCCCCATTAATACAACACTTCAGATGTATTTGTGTTGAGCTTCCACAATACAGGAACTTTGCAACCTTGTTTATGTGTATAGATTTGTCTTCTTTTGAATAGGGAACCCCCTTTTCCAAAAAAATCGCATCTTTTTTACGTCTCATCTGCGCCTTGCTTCATTTTGTCAAGATAAAGAACAGAAATAAATTTACTTCGCAGAGCAAAGATACTCCTTATAAAATTCTATATCGCAAATTACATAAAAATAGTTGTCTTTAGTTAAGTTATTTTAATTGAAAAATTGAAGAACGATCTGTCCATCATTTCATTTTCCGTCAAAAGAGATTTATTGTCAAAACTCATTCGAAATTCAAAGAACAAATGCGAGACTTCTTTTTGGCGGGAAATTAAAAAGCAGTGGCGATGTTTGATTTAACGTGTCAATAGAACAATGGCAAAACTCGTGACCAACTTGAATTATATCTCTTGGAAGAAAATGTTTCTTTTTTGCTTTTTAACTACCTTGCTTTTTTTCAGCGGTGAGTAGTACTACTTTAGACGGTTGGAGTATTCAACGTTAAATTGTAATTTTTGTGTATTAATAGTTGAAGCAGGGGAGTTGATTGTCGCCAAGAGCCCGTTATCTGTTAAATTCAAGGGGGATGAACCGATCGATCAAAATATACTGCCTGAAATATTTAGTGCAGCAATGGGATTCACCACACAACAAGTAATTCAACGCGTTTTGTGATTGGTTTGAAGCTTTGAACTTTTTCATGCAAATTATCCCTCTTTTCAGGAATCAAATTGGAGTGGAATGACCATTGTGGATCCTTTCAATTTTGCGGAGGCCGTTGCAGTTTTATACATTGACGGCATTTCGTCTCTTGGAAGATTTACACACTTGCCCAAATATAAACTTAATAATAACGAAGATGAATATGTCACCTGGAAGACAATTAAAAATAGAATAAATGACAGATACCCATTAGAAAATAATACCTTTTTCAGAACTGAATTAGGTCATTCTGGAAAAGGAATCACTGGCATAGAAACTAAACATTTGAACAGCAGTATTCCAGAGGATGCTGAATTTTTGAAAGAAATTAGTGACCTAAATGGATTGAAAATTGAAAAGAAATCTGATGGAGTTCCTGATTTGTTCTGGTTCAGCATGAAAAGTTTACATTCCCTTTCAGATTTGAAGGGTTCATATCAAGCCAGTACAGTTGAAGCAAAACAGATGGTGAGATAGAATTGGAATTGTCATCAAGCGCCTCCTTTTTGCATATCACTGCTCAATATCAATTATTTCTTTTCAGGTTTCTGACTCACTTTTAAGATTAGCTGAGGTTTTTGATACTGTTTATCACAATCATGCATTTGTTGTTGCTCTTGTCAGTGATTCTAGTCATACAAGAAGGGCAAGAAGCCTTGCGGCTGGAACTGGTGATATTTCAGAAGTATGGTTTTTAATTTTGGAAAATTTTCTTAACATTTATTGTTTCCATTAAACTAAACTTACATGCATTTTCAGACCACTGATTATATTGGAGAAAACACTTATGATCCTGATTTTCCAGTTATTTTTAACATAATCCTATGGTTTACAGTTGCTTTACTGTTTGCACTTTTAGCTGTATCAGGTAAGGCTGTTAAATTGAAATTCAGAGGCAACCAACAGATGAACAAAATATGTATTTCTTTATTTTTTTAGTATTTATTGCATCTATGGATCCTGGAAGGGACTCAATCATTTACAGAATGACCAGCAATAGGATGAAAAAAGACAGTTAAGATTTCAGACAATTCTAGCAGTTGAATGTAATTTAGGTGCTCATTACAGAACTCAGTAGAAAATTTCACTTTCACAGGGCTTCTTCTTTTAAAGATTATTTATTGCTTTATAAATAAGGGATTGGTAAGGCTTTGGCCAAGATTAAAAAAATCATGTGATTTGTAATTTCAATTAAAAAACCAACTTACATAAATTGAGAAATTGTTATGATGAATCATCAGTCACTCTCTGTTTCTAAAAGATGACCAAATGGTACTTGAATGAGTCCAGAATGTGATCAGTTGTGAGTAACACAAATACTGAAGAGTTGGTTTGATGCAGTAAAAGTCGGCCTACCCCTGTTTTTATTTATTTCAAAACTTTTATATGTAAATACAAATAATATATAATATTTAAACTGGAAATTTTAGACGTAAATTGTAAATTTCGGATAAGGTATAATGTAAATTTCAGCATTTAAACTCTTCTGTAAAATATTTATTATATTACAATATTTACTGTCACTATCGGACATTTTTTAATATGCCTTTATATTAAACCAAGGAGATCTTTTGTAATAATATAAAAATTGAAAAAATATCAAATTTCCTGCACATATAAAAATTTGGCTTACTGTGGAATTGTAATTTCAGTGAACTTATGTAATTTATTTAATTAAAAATGTGGTAAAAGTGATTAGTATCCGATTGAAAAATCGGAGCATGTCTCAGCTCAGTGTAGCTTAAATCAGGGGTGAGCAATCTTTTTAATGAACAGACCAATTTAAATTTGGAGATTTTTTGGGGGACCACAAGTAAACGAACTTTAGAAACTTCTCTTCTTCTCTTCTTGAGAATAGGTTTTATAATTTGGGAGGGTTTTCACGAAGAGTGACGCTAGATCAAAATCTCCAGTTGATTCATAATCTAGTTACAGTATGCAAGTTGTAAGTTGTAAGTATACAGTATTTTGTTGTAAGAGAAAATCTGTGAAATAAAATTTTAGAAACGATTGGCGGGTCGGGCGTTGCTCATCCCTGGTTTAAATGAAAGAAACATGAAAGTTTAAATTGATATTTTGTTTCATGTGACATTTGGATTAAAAACAATTGTTTTCTTTAGAGCAATAGTCACAGCAAAATTGGGACATTTTCATTCTTGACAAGAAACGTTGAACAGGACGCGAATTCCAGTAATTCTATTCTTAGTCTTAATCAATTTCCTCCTCATCGTCTACTTTCATAAACTGCTGCTGCTGAGAATTCACGTAGATGGTTTTACTCTGCTGCCCGGCCTAAAACACAAAATCACAATCAAAAGGCCATTTTTAAATAAAAATCTAACGAAAAGGTTAACCTCCGACTCAAAGACAACTTTTTACCTGAGTGATGACGGGGCCCGTGGAAATATTCCCGGAATTAGCCATGCAAACGACGACAACTTTGGTCATCTGCGGCGTGGACGTCGGGATCTTTTGCGAGGCGCCCCCTTGAGAAGACGTGACTATCTTCACTAAATTCCCACCGCCGCCCTGACGCACACAAATCAACAACCGTTATGAAATCAAAAAGTAATGATAGGAAGGAAAGGAAGGTCCGGGATGGGCGTTCAGGTTCTTGATGCTGGATTCAGTATACATATGTTCAGCTGTCGAAAAAGATGGCAAAACTGTTCGTCAGCGATTAATTCGGTCGCAGAGGTGATGATTTTCGAGGAGGAAAATGACTAACCGTGCTCGGCGTAGGAGGTCTTGCCAGGAACACGTACTTCTGCTGCTGACCAGTGCCGGAGATGACTGGCCTGCTCTGATTACCGGTGACGACGAGTGTTCGCGTGGTGGCGGGACTGGCGATTATGCTCTGCTGGGCGGAAGCCCTGATGCTGGACGTGGAGATGATCGAGGAGCTGGCCTGGCTAGTGGGGGCTGGCGCCATGCGGGCCTTGACCACGGCGGAATGCAAGGAGGGCCCCATGTAGCCGTACTCATTGGTGTACTCTTCGATGTAGTCGGGGGGGCTGCGAATGGTTTTCAATACAGGCGCGAGGATTTTCTGAAGGAGAAAACTACTGTTGTATCACCACCTGATATGGTCAGATTTCAGAGATTGTCTCAGACTTACAATAATCAAAGGCTTAATATGTCCTGCAGCTATTTTATCTGAATTAGAAGCAGAAGAATCATTGCAAGCCTCCAATCGCTCACCAAGGAATTTAATTTTTGGTAGAATCAAAACTTTGACTACTTCAGAACCCAATTCAGAGAGGCCTTGTATGGCTCCATAGAGAGATGACAATGGTGCTTTTTCACTTTGCAGGGCTCTGCTGAACAATCTTGTGATTCTGCTCTGAACATTGTTGGTGGATGTGTTGAAGTTATTGCAGATCTGAGCAAGCAACCTAGATGCAAAGTCTCTCAGTGCCCAGTGATTGTCCAGTTCTGGTCTCATGCAAAGCTGTTTGCTCACAATACAGGTTGCCACTGAGGGGATTAATTCATGTAACTGGAAGTTTTAAAAGCATTAAATCAACTTCATAATGGAAACATCAATCTTCTCTTGCATCTACTCACATATTTTTCTAGATAGAGGGATTGATTATCCAGAAGGGCTTTCACCATTCTCATCAAATAAATTAACAAAGCTAAATTGTTCTGAACCACATTAACTTTAACTCCTTCTGTTATAAAAGTGCACATCCTGGGAAGCATTTCATGCAGTCCTGGATCACAGGCCAAGCTCTGGAGAGCTTCAGCCCTCCTTCCTTCATCAGAACCTGAAAATAAATTCCTCTCACATGCAGCTGAAACCAGAGCCCCTAAAACATATTTCCCCAGCCATACTCACCCACACAGGCTTCTGTGATTTCTTTGTAATACAACTGCTGCTCCACAGACAGCTCATGAGTGGCCAACTGTTTAACATGGACAGTTTCAATATTTTTCAGTTTCTGAACTTTCCCTGTTGTTGGTTTCCCAACTATTTCTTTTCCGCTCTGATTCAATTTGGCTATTGGATCAACACTTTCTAATCTCTGAATCTCTTTTGACACTGGTGGAGGATTTTCTGGTATTGTTGGTTGCACTCCTTCTATTACTAACCAATGAGCTGAAAAAAGATTCCAAGTTCAAGATATCCAAAGCTACAATGCTCACATGAATGCATTCATTTGATTTACCTCTCAAACTGATTTCTAATGGCAATTTTGGTAAAGATACACTGGTGATTTCATTTAAATCAATTTCCTTTTCTTCAATAAAATGAAGTTCCCTTCCTCCTCCAGATGCAAATCTAAATGGAATATGATCTGGCACAAAAAACCCATAAACAGGCTCAATGTTTTTCATCTTCAAAGCATTATCTATGTCCCCAGTGCATAGTTTTTCTCTCTTTCCATGATGCATTAATTTTACTGAATCCTTTAAAGAATTGGACACTGTTATTTCAAATGATGTTAAATAATTATAGTAAAAACAAATTTTCAAATGTAATTTAACCTTTTATATAATATTTTCAAATAAAACAGCAGATTATTATTCTTCCCTCAAAACAAAAACAGCTAATAACTGCTCACCTGAATTATCATTTTTAATTTAAAAGAGACATCGTCGGAGAGTTCTTTGGCAGCATCATCTGGCAAGTTGCTTATTCCTATACTCTCGGCTACAACTTTCATGGACTCAATGGAAAAACAATTGCTTAATAACGACTCCGTTTCAGCCATAGTCAAAGCACAACATACCAAACTTAACCTTTACTGCAGGACAACAATGTTGGAAAAACAAAACGATTTTTCGTTTGGAAAATAAACTTTATTTAAATTTAATAAAAGCACATTAATTACTTTAAGATTAGACTGAGAGGAGAAACTTATTTATTGTTTTTTACTTATTAAAAGTTATTATTTATTATTTAAACTATTAATTTCCAGAAGTAAGTTTTAATATTGGCAACACCGCAAATTTAAAATAGCGTTGAATGGAGATTACAGTAAAATATTCGGTACTGTACTAATGTTTAGATAGAAACATGAGTTTCAAAGAAGATGCGAATTCGCCGTTGAAATCATTAAAGAATTTAAACTGCACGAACTGTAACGTGCAATTTTATATTAGAGGTGAAAAATTTTTATTTTAATTTAATTGATACTCTCGTGTGTTTAAACGCCGCCTGTTCGCACATGGAGTTTGACAACTACATGTAGATCTCATTAAAGAATTGTTGATCCTTTACTCAAATTTCCTGTTTCATGCTTCCTTTCCTGAATATAAGGAGACTCCAAACTCTGCTGTCTAATAAAAAAATAACCTGATCAAGGAACGATTGTTGGAGTTCACTTAAGAAATCTTTAAAATGCTACTTTGTTTCATGTTTTTGCCGAAAATGAAACTGTTACTGCATTTGACAATGCTCCAAGATTCTTTCTATATGTATTTTTCGAAATTTTCTGAACTTTCATCATAACGTTACTGTTTGGTTATTGGCCTTCCGTTCATTCTGAAAAAAACTTAACTCCTGACAAACTGACGCATGGATTTAGATTGGCCAGTCATTCAAACGAATAGTTTTTTGTTTTAGATTTGACTTTGAGGGCATCTAAATATCCCATATTGCTTCATTGTGGGCATTCAGTGTGTGAGTCCTGCCTTCAGCAATGTCTCAAGAAAACAAAAAGCATATCTTGCCGGGAATGCAACATCACATCCTCATCTGCATCAGAAGAAATTGCCAGTGAATGCTTTCCCTTCAGCATTTATGAAATAGGAAGCCTTGTGGCCAATCAAATTTATAAGCTTGAAAAAGACAAGAGGCTGGCACTCCTGACCAAAAATTCAGAGAACTTTAACTATTCACTGAAAAGACCCCTCTCAAATTTGCAGGTGGACCAGAACAAAAGTGTTTGTGAGGAATGCTCATTGACAGCTTCCTGGTATTGTGATAATTGCAAAAGCAATTTTTGTAACATTTGTTGGTCCAAAGTTCATGAATTGGCCAAGAGTTTGATGAAGCACTGCAAAATTGCTGTAAGTGCTGTTGAGAACCTGAGAAATGGATTGAAATGCACCAAACATGAGAAGCAAGATCTGGAGTTTTTTTGCACTGGTTGCTCCACTGCCATTTGCTCTCATTGTGTCATACTGCAGCATCAGGGAGAGGGACATTGCCCCATTACTTTGAAAGAAAAGGTTCATTTCATTATGAATTTCATTCTTTTGTAATGGTTTCAGTTGTGTTTAAGCTTTTAATTGCTGTTGTTATTTGATGGTGTCATTAAAAAGTTTTATGTTTTCTTAGAGATAATATTTTTTTCAGAATATTGAAATGATGGGTAAAGTTAAAAGTGCTGCAGAAGGAGCAGAGGTAATCAAGAAAAGAATGAAGCAAACCTTAGAGGTAAGAAATCTAAGTAAAATTTTTATGCATTTATGAATTAATTTCAAAAACTGAAAGATTCCGAGCATAATGTTACCTTATGGGAGAAATAATTGAAATTGGACCCAAAACATCCTCTTGTTGAGGTATCTACATCACATTAGGTTTTAGCCTGAAACTTACTGTCTTGGGAAAAAGATTATGCTGCAGTGGATTTTTTTAGTTTGTAAAATACCAGATTAGATTTGCATAGGTCAGGCTGTTATTTAAAAGCACAGTTGTTTTGTCTTTTTGATTTAAATCACATCAAAACCTTATAAATGTAAAAAAAAATTCCAGTGTTCAATTTCCTTTAATAATATTAATTGCTTAAATCACATCATAATCATGTGGATAACAAAATAATAACACAGTGTTTACTCATCTTAAATATTGCACTTGGTAATCACCTACAGCCAAAAACTGTCACTTACAGGTACTAAATTTAAAGAAATATGTTTGGCTTAACACAAACCTACTTTAAATCACAGTCCGTTGGTTTTTTCAATGGGGACGTTTTTCCCAAAACCACTAATATCCGAAATTTATGGTTGAAGTTGTGCAAGTGTTAAGAGAAACTGACAGCAGAAGCCATTTGCAGTGGAAATTCCGATTACGACTTTAGCGTCGACACCTCAATTATAAGTGACACAATTTCTGAAAGAGCACAACATTGTATGTTGTGTGATGTATAGTGATGAATGAATGTCATTATTTAGTGTCTTGAAATTGGAGTGCTAATATTTCGATATTGGTGGCAAAGGGTAGGAAAAACTTCAGTTCTGTTTAGTTGACTCGTTGGCAAAGCGTGCCTTGGCACGTGAGCCCTATCCTTTGTGGCACAAACAAAAATCTAAGCGTGTTCCATCACACTTCCCCTAACGACGTTTGATATTCCTCAGGGAACTCGGTCGAGTCATTCGCTGACGTTTCTGTCGTCACTTCTGGTTTCTCTGTAGTTGTCGAATTCGTCGATGACTTCCCACCCTAAAAAGCAAACACCCAATGGGAGTCACTCTTAGCGAATGATGGTTGTGATTATATTGAATCGCTGTGTTCTCGCTTACTTTTTTTCTTGACTTGGCTTCCATTTCTTTAAACTTAGCCTCTAAGTACGTATCTACTACAGGGCCCGAATAATCCTCCGGGAAACTCGGAGAAAATGGCAAAATGTATTTGTAGAGTCTTTCATTCAACACGTACAGTTGGGAGGTGGACGCGCATTTCACGTTGAACCACCAATCGCAAGTGAGGGCCACTTGACTGAATATCGTCCCGTTTGGGCACAAAAATGACGCTTGCCCTCCGTTCAAGTCGCAGTAATGCCACACCTTCCAATAATTAATTAACGATAATTAATTAATATCAGACTAAGATCGAAGGCACGCGATCGCGTCCTTACCTGGCAGTTCGTGTCAGGATCGCCGAAGAAACCCTTGTACCTCTGTGTCGAACAGTCGAAGTTGGTTTGAGGTATGGTTGAATAAGTAGGGTAGTCGATGCCCGGTCTGCCAGGAGTGCTTGTCCCCGACCTCTCTGGGAAGCTGTGAACCTTTTTCGAACTCTTGTAGCCCTCCTTACCGTCCGCAGCCGATTGTTGTGAACTCGAACTGTTCTGTTCGTTAAAGATATTTAATGCAACTAGTGCGTTCGGGATGGACACATAAAACACGAAGAAGACGAATGTCCCGAAGAAGTAAAGCACTTACCAACCCCAAAGATTTTCCGCTGTTTAGATGATTCTTTTGCTGCTGCAGGCGTTCCAGTATGAGTGCGAGAGTTTTTATGCCTGCATCGATGTTGTGAGGCGTCAGATTTTGCGGTAGCTTGTTAGTTTCCTTCAGCAGAGAGGAGATACTGTTGAGTGCCTGCTTCTCCTCATTCGGTTCCTCTTGTACGGCATCCCGGATTTTCCATTGCCCACTAGATTCCAGATCATTGCTCACTGGAACTGGAGTCACGGTGGCCACAAATCTGATCTTCTCCTCCACGGGCACTCGAAGCTTGGGAAGCTCCGCATCCTGACTTTGAACCGAGTCTTGCACCTCCTGGTGTGTCTTTTGCACCAGGTAGACCTGCTGTCGTCCAGAGGGGATCGTCACGTACTTCTCGCCCTGGGAACTGGCCACGGTGGTCAGTACACCTCGACTGTACCCCTCTCCTGTGGCACTGACCGGTGTGTAGCGGTCTTTGACCAGTACATCTGCATTAGGCAAGGGCAGGGGGGCACCGCCGACTTGGAATTGAGGGGCGTTGTAGGGCGAGGGCGTCGTGCTACTCAAGGTGATTTTCGCGAAGGTGTACTTAGGTTTGTCTGATGGTTTGGTTGGGTCGATGAATGTGATGTGCGGATCCTTCGGGGGATTGTGATTTGCGTAAATAATGTTTCCTTGAAATGAATTTTGGTTGTGGGAGGGCGGAGGGTTGAAAGAGTAGTGTTGTGGAAGGGCAGAGAGTATTTTGGGGGTGGAAAAGCTGTACTGGGGCGTTGATATAGCAAATGACTTGGGGGGACTCTCTGCGGGTGCCAGTTTAGTAATAACTGGAATGATTTTTATAAGTTGGGGTGCAGTGAATTTCTGTGGAGTCGCTTCAGGATTAACTTTGATGATTTGAAGTGGTCGAGATTCGGACTGAATCCTTTGCGGCTGCCCTTGTGGCCCAATTGATGGACTGGTGACTCCCGAAACCGTGTACCGGTTTTCAATGCCATAGATTTCAACAGGAATTCCGCTTTCTTGCTTTCCAGCCTAAAAATTAGGATGCATTAACATATTAAGCTATATTTTCTTCAGTGTCCTTCACGAATGATCGTTGGATTTTAAGGAATTTGTGGAATTTGCCAATGCCTTGTTGGTCTCCTTTAGACAAAGGACATTGATGGCGGGTGGGAACTACGAGTTTTTAATTGAAAGGGAGCATTGCTTCAAAAAGGTCTGAAACGCTTCCAGAATTTTTCACCGTCCGAAGACAGTGATTGAATGGCATCTCCATCTCGAGAATCTTTTTCGCAACCTGGATTTTGTAATTTATGGGCGCAGTCATCGAGTAACTAAAAATCCGGGAATCGGAGTATTATTTCGAGAAAATAGTTTACCTGGATCGCGGATGGTAGAAATGAGGGGCTTTGAACCCTGAGCACCGGTTTCGGCAGTATATGAATTTGTTGGGAATTGTCGCTCTGAATGGTGGGGAGTGAAATTTTAGGGAATGCGTGGATTTGAAAAATGTTCTCCCTCGGGGATGCAACGGGAACCAAAGTGCGCCTGAAAAAAGGGTAAAAAATTGCATTGTTTTGCGTGTGAGTCTTCGCTCGGACGAAAAAAAATCCATGTGAACTTAGTGCCTTGCTTCTGGATTTGTTCTGGTCGTCAGACTAGGAGATATGTAGTAAGTCATGTAAGGAATCAGTCTTCTTTCCCGTTCGAGAGTCTCTCTCTCCTTCCTCGCCATGGTGGAATTTTCACCTTGTTCTCCTTCCACCGAAGCCTTGCCAGTCGTGGCGCACACTGGAAAGCAAATAAACTCGTTAGCCAATCGGTTCCCACCGAGCTTCAATCCTAATAAAATTCGATAATCTCAGGGAGACCCTCGCATTAATTCAAAACATGACGCCGTCCTGGATAACTGTTTTCCTTATAAGAGCTTCGGAATAGCAGACTGATGGTGTCGTTTCGAAATGTCAACGTTTTGATTATTTTATTATTACGCAAGCGGTCTTCGAAGAGTAAATACATTTATACAACTGGTTTTTCGATTCGGAAACGTTAGCGAGAACTTACGCATTTTTGCAACGCTCCAAAAAATGTAATAAGTTTCATGGCTCTTCGTCACCCCCAAAGAAGTGGCACTCTCGTGCGAATTGTAGCCAAGAGAGTGAAAGAGCATTGGATTGGTGGTCGTTGCATCACATGGAACCGCCTTTGCCAGAGCAAATCGTGCATCTGAAGGGAGCGCCCAGCGAATGTCCCTTGCCAAAGCAAGTCTTTACTGAGAGTGCGAGTGCGAGTGCCTCTCTGGCGTGAGGTGCACTCGGTGTGAAAGTATCAGCGATCTTCCGAATGAGTTTCTCTCAGAAACAACTTCTCTCATAACATCGTAGCCAAAAACACGATGAGTTTCATTTTATTATTAACTTCCTCAATCACTTAAAAGGAAGTATTTGTATAATTTGCGAAATGGTACCGAGCACCGAGGGGATATTTCGTCTTATTTTGCTGCTTTGCCTCGTTCTTGTTTACATTATTCATGAGTCTCTTCCACAATTTTGTTTCATAAATTTATTAGTATTTAAATGAAGGAAGTGTCCTATTAAAAGTGTATAGGGATGATATTGACCCATTAGCACCCAAACATTGGCATTTCTGTCTAAGCACTTAAATATTTGTCCTTGTTAGGAGATAAAACCGCTCAAAAAAATCTTGAAAGAGTCGACCTGAACAGGACATGGAGCGATTTTGGAATGGTTTAAAAAGTTTCCTAAAAAAACTGGCAATTTTTAAACAAAAAATATATAAATTAATGATAACAAAATAAATAGATAAAACAATAAATCATTGATAAAATTTCGTTATCGAGAAACAAGGAATTTTTATAAATTGCCTACAACATGAGAATTTGACGAAAAAAAGGTTATTCAAAACCAAATCGCTCTTCTTTTTTTATGTTAGTGAAGTTCCTTTTTTTGTTAAAATTTTGTAATTGAATTATCTCTAAAGGTTATATAATAGTAAAATTATAAAATACATAATATTAAAAAATTTTATAGCTTTTACTTTCAAACTGAGTTTCTGTTTTTTCTATTTGGGGTCATGACAATTAAATTTTAAACCAATTTTGAGAGAAAAAGATTTTGGTCGAGGAGGCCTAAAAGTTGGAGATTTTGAAAAACATTACTTTCCAAGACGAATAATCGAAAAAGCAACTCTTTAAAAACACAAGTAGTTTCAAAGAAAAATTTATAGCAGCAGAATAAAATAGAACATTGGGCGTTAGTCCCATTCACTCGGTCAGAAGACAGAGAAATGCACAAGTAAAGCAGCAGGGGAGCACAGAAAACCGAAGGAATTTATTTAGCGGAACGAGAAAGGATTTATATAAAGTGATGGAACATTTTTTCTCGGTTCAATAGAGGTTATGAATTCCTTTTCCTGTCAACGACTTTTTAACGAAAGAACAAGGAATGACTAAGAAAATTACTGCAGGAAAGCAAAGGGCAGTTGTCTAAGCAAAAGACTTAGATGACTAACTGTACATACTGTACGAGACTCGACTGCCAAGGTCTCGAGCTGTTACGTCATTCATTGGTTGGTCAGTAACTGTAATTTGAGTAAGGCAGGCGCAAAGACGGATACAGTTCCCAGAGAGCATAACCAGTTCCTGGCAGCCAATTCCCCGCCCACATCGCTACTGACTTTATGTTGTAGAGGATCAAGGTTCTTTACTCTTTTTTACCTCATAGCGAAGTTACCTTTAGCAAATCTATGAGAATATCCTTATTATATTTAAAAAATTACAATTTTCGATTATTATATCGAATCAGATTATTGTCTCTGCGGATTATTTTAGTTCTAATTGTCGAATCTCGAACATCCGAAAAGAGGAAAACGAAGATAACATTTTAAGCAGAAGAAGGGAAGACTCGTTATTACATCTTAAGGAGTCAGCAATAGTTTTCCGGATTTGGAATCTTTTATTTGGATTTCACGCATTACTTTCTATTTTGTTATTTCATTCGTTCGGGAGTTAAGTAGTTTTTTATAATGACACCATCATTTTTAGTTAGAGCTCTATAATTTCAACACTTAATGTATGTAAAAGGTTCAGACGAAACAGAAGGTCAGCCGACAGGTCAGCCCTAGTGCAGAAACATCAATGTGTTTAAATTTTGGAAATATTGCGTGCTCTGAATGGAAGAGATAGGATTGCGGCAAACTTTTTGCGGACGTGTGTGAAAGCAAAGAAGGAGGTTCTCGGAGTTTTAAAATCAGTCTGAGTTAATTAAGTTAGATTGGCCTTGCCCGTTACTCTCTTCGAAGGTCAGAACAGAGTCTGAAAGTGATTTTTTGTAACAATCGTGCCTGGATATTCTCATAGTTAAGAGGTTTCGCCTAAGAGCTGGCAAAGGCGAAAGCTTTAGGATTGATCTCCACCCGAGAAAGTTATTAATAATTGAAACTGACACCCGATTGGAAAGTTTATTAAATAACCTTACCGCTTGAGTGTTTCGCGTTTTTTCCTTAATTATTTCAAGTACATAGAAATTGGTCGGATTCGTCCTCTGGCTAATGGCTTTGTGCACTCGCACGCGTTCTTCTTTTCCTCATTTGGTGACACGAGGAATGACACAAACCAAGTCCTCGATAGCAGTGAACTAATTAAAAGAAGTCATTGATAATCGACAAACAAGTTTCCTCACCGAAATTCCTTGGATTCGGTCCTGTGCAGACATGGGCAAGGTTGGTGCCAGGCCCTACCTTCGAATTGGGAACGTCTGTGTCGTTGTATCTCCCCGCGTTTTAATGAGTGCTGATTAGGAGGAGGGGCTTTCAGAGGAATGATTTTCACAAGAAAAATTCGATGAAGTGATATGGAAGATACGCATGCCTAGTCTTCCGCTTGCATAACGAAAGTGTCTCGTTCACCGAATGTGTTAAGAACAGTTTTTATAAGAGCGCATTGTTTTTAAGTGAAATGGAGAGAAATAAAAATAAAAGGAGACGAGCACCACTTCCTACATTCTAAATGAGCTCCTCAGAGCCGAAGTGTACGTCGGACCGTGAATTTGAAAACGTAAACCTGAGAAAGTCGTCCAGAACTGGATACTCATCAGCACGACGAATGAAAGGAAATGGAAATGGGTTTTTGAATCGAAGTGCCCTAAAGTTGCGCAATAAGGCTTCCAAGGAGAACAATAAACAACGTGAAATTAGTTCGTGGTACGAACAGTTATCACGAATCAGAGGAAAACCACCTGAAAGGAACTGTTGCTATTTCTGGCTAAAATCTACTACTTTCATGCTGGCAAACCCTTATCGAAGAAATTCAATCAGTGCACAACGTCATTAATTACAAGTATTTGAGTCGGACGCTGTCGGGGGAGGAAAGAAATACTACACGAGGCTTCGAAAATGGCAATGGCAATGCAACAAACTCGTCTCTCGAATTTTTTTGACTTCCTTTAAAAAACTTGATTGACTTCTGTTACTTTCCCTTTAATGCATACGCTCTTAAACGAAGCCCGAAATAGAAAAAAATCATTGCAATCCTTTGAAAAAAGGGAACGAACTACAGAACATAAGTCGGGAAGTGCGGTTTTTGAAATAGAAATTACTTTTAATTAAATAATGTTAATTTTTTAATGCGATTCGAGGAATTTCAGAATGAAATGACAGAGAAAAAAAAATAAACTTCAGGGAAAGTGGACTTTTAAGAGCTAAAATACTGGTAAAAAAAACAACTGAAACATTTATATATTTGGGGAAACACTTAAAAACGCAGTAAGGAAAGCGTTTGTTAAAAGTCATTTACTCATGTGATTATCTCCAATTAATTTAAGTCCGTTTTTAGCTCGTAATGCTCTAGTGAAAAAGACAAGGAGGATTTATGTATTTTAAAAATGTAAATTAATTGTAAATAATTGGCTCGCTGCATATTTGGAATAATAATTATATTGTGAAAAATGGGACGCAGTGAGCAGGCACGTTTCGAATGTCTCGTAAGTGATGAGAATAACAAACATTAGGTGAGGTTTCTGTTCGGGAAAGTCAAAATCCATCCTGGCATCGTCCCGAAAAAGGGCAAAGCTCTGGGCACAGCCACCCGAGGAATTGCACGCCCTTCGGGACTTGCGAAATGCAGGAATGCGGTATGCTAATGAATCGAGTTTGCTCATTTATGATTCTTTTTGTCATTTCATAAATATCCACTTTACTGTCCTATTTTTTTTTTTTTAACTCAGTTGAAGACTTTTCTCCTTTGCTGCGAAAAAGCAATTGGGGACGTTTAAGTGTGATTGGAAGCGACGAATGCTTGGGATTATTTACAGTATCCGCAGAAGAAAAACACTGTGCTGTCGCTACCCCCCCCCCCCCCCTAATGTTGTCATTGAGGGCAGTCCACTCCTCACGTGGTTTGTTACCATTAGAACTTTCTTGGTTTTCATCATAACGTTTCGGTGTGCTTTATGTAACGTCGGAATAATTGATGCGGTTTAAATGCATTTATTATTTGCCATTGTTCTGTTATTATTACGGGGCTTTGTTGAAAGACGGAAAAAGTAATTGTGGATGAAAAGAATATTTATTCGTGTGAAAATGATTAAGGCAAATACTCCAGATATAACCAGTCTATTATTTTGGTACTTTTGTTGTACATTTAAAATAGCTCTTAATCACAAGGATGACGGACATCAAAAAGAATTTAGTGATATTTTAATAGCGCCAGTTCTCAGACTATTGTCAGGATTTGAGACGAATCCCCAACTAAACTTGTAAAACCTGCGCTGGAGTTTTTATTGCGACTCGATAATCGATGCAGTGAATTAATTGAGATCGCGAATGCACAATTTACTGGCTTTATGTATGATCTAAAAGAGTCAAAAACTGTCTCGAGAATTAACTTTAATTAACATATCTCGATGAAAGTGTGAAAGATTCCCACTTACTGTTTGTAAGTATAAAATATTAAAATCGGAATTGCCTCCGGCAAATGTTGGTCGAAAACTCGGAAAGAATCAAGATAAATATTAAAAAGCGGAGAAATTCCTTAACTCATTAGGAAATGGCCGCGCATTTCCAAACCCCAAAATTAAAATAAATAACTCAGTATTCGTGAAGTGTGATTAACTAACCGCAGTCGCGAATGCGGCCTCGTAAAAATGGTTAGTTGTGGATATTTTTAACGGTTATAATAAAATTTTCATCTTTAAATTGCCGTTTAGGAAAAAGCGAAAGGGAGACAAAAGAAACGACGGGTGCTCGAGTAGCATTTCTGCAGTCGTAAAGTTATCAACAATTAAAAACATCTTGTCTCCAGCTCGTATTTTATAAAATAAAACCCGGGGACTGCACAATTATTGCAATAAAGTATTTTATTAATACTGGATTTTATACTGTTGCACCCCTCCCTCCCCAAGGGCTCACTTGAAGAAAAGGGCTGTTTTGACAATCGTGTCCTGATTGGCCGAAAAAAGATATTGAAACCTTTGTGCAATATTTAAGCTTGCAGGATTGTTAATGTTATTTTTCGGGAAAACAGTTTTCCCACAGCCGTCTCGTTAGTCTTTGCTCATGTGAGAACTCGTCTGTTCGCAGCAGACAACTCCTGATTTTGCAACATTGCGCAGCAAGGGGTGGTAACTCAAAGGAACTTATTTTTATACTCTTTGAGGATCTCTGGATACTCCCCGGAGCTGACGCCATTGGCTTTTTTAAAGTTACTACAATACAAAATGTAATTCGGCAGCCGAGTATTTTCAGTTTAACTTAAGTTAATTTTTTGAGCTGATCGAATCAGAGGTTAAGTCAACTGTCCTTTGAAAGAAACCCTTAATTGAGTCAAAGTGTATGTGAGAATGCATTAGTTTGGAAGCGCTTTATTTGTCCCCCTTAATTAAAAGTGCACTTAAAAGTTGATTAATTGCAAAACTTACAAATTAAAAAAAAAAAAGAAGTAATCCAAGGTGGGTGCATCGCGAAAGCGGCCGAAAACAATCCAAAGGCGACCAACGTTCAACTCTCGTGTCCAATCTAAACTGGACTCCGTTCGTCTTTCCAGCGCGGTCGATCCCACCACTCTTTCATTTCCATGTCCTCTCCATCGGGCAGGAGCCCTTCTTGGGCCCTCCGCCTCTGGACGGGGAGAGGGGCAGGCGAGGGGGAGGGAGGGCAGGGGGTTTTCCCACGAGTTTCTTTCCTACCCAGGAACGACATGATGGCCAACTGGTCTATTAGCGTTACCCACTCCCACCTCATAAACATTTACTAATTGGTTATCACTTTTCTCCGTGAAAGTATTTGTCTCAGTTGTCGTTTTAAATTGCCTGCGATGCCGATCAAGGCGGATTTAAAGGAGAATCGTGAGTGTAAATGGAAAATGGTTTCCCAAGAATCAAAAGTACTTAAATAGGGGTAGGCGAAAAGAATCTAAATGCAAAAGTTATATGAAAAATTAGGGGCTGAAAGGTTTGGTGGATGTTACAGTCAGCAAAGGGTTTTATGTATGGGCAATGCCTACAAAAAGGAGTGGATTTTTCTCATACCTTTCTAAATAAACCTACCTGCTGAAGATCTATTTTCTATTTTTGACTCGATAGCGTCATTAACTGACGTCACAATTTTGCATATTATTGTTCCCCATGTTCGGACTTACACCGAACACAGGGCTCATTCACTCAACCTTTTTTACGGGAAACAACTTAAAATGATCAATGGACTCTCACGTAAAAAACTCCAGCGAGTCGCAAAATAATTTAAGCATTTATGGGCATAAAAAAATTAAATTTTTTAATTAGCATTGAATAATAAAATAGATACGGCAGAACTTCAATTTAAACTCTTATTCATACTAAAATGGAAAAATAATTGTTAAAAGAAATCCTGTGGAAGAAAAGGGTTTAATTTTCAGTGGAATGAACAATGCGGACAATAAAGTTTGAATTTAATTTTATCATAATTAACACTCTTTTTCCTACACATAATATTTTCCTTTCGTTTCTTCTCGTTGCTTTTGCATTATTTTTCCCCTCTTCTCGACTCTTTACCGGTATTGCATTTCTTAAATAAATATCATTGATGGCTTTCTCTTCGTTTATTGCACGTTGGTCTTTCATTGCCGACTGTCCGATTCCCTTGAATGACAAAAGACTTCGTTTGATATTGTTTTGGCCATCACTGAAATTTTGGTTTGCCGGTAAAAACCGAACGCGAATTGGACGATGATGCTGACTTAAACAAAGAAATGATAAAAAGGTACGATTGCACGGGAGTTGTATCATAAAAACTCTCGAGGCAAATGGCAAACTGCCATCGAGCTAGAAAGAATAAATAAAAAATAAAATATAAATCTTAAACGAATGCCATCAAAAGGCCGTCAGCACATTAATCCTCGTTTAGCTCACGAAAATACTGTCGAGCAAGTCCTTGGTGATCTGCCTGTGAGGTTTGATGGAATCCAGAACCGGCCTGTGGTAGAGTCGGCTGTTGATGAAGTAAAACTGATGGCTGAGGTCGCAATTGACGTTGAACCACCTGAAGAAGACAAAACGACAGCTTTTGAACTGAAAGTTGGGCGAACACCTCGTTGTTGTGGTCGTTATGGTATAAAGAGCCTTGATGGATCTGTCTTGCTTAATTTAACTGCATTGCAAGCAATTAATGTTTAGCATTTGCACTCTTGCACATTTTCTATCTAATATAATTAAATCCGTTTCCTTAGTATAAATCAATAATCACTGAACCGAATCCAATCGGACTTTTTTCAAACACGCGCATTGTTTATGATTTTTCTGATCAAATCGCTCACCCTCTTTAGGTCACTGCTCTAAATTGGAGTTGAACTTTTCTTTAAGATAAAATGTTTGGAACTCACCAGTCGCAGACGAAAAGAGCTTGGCTGAACTGAGTCCCGTTGGGGCACAGGAACGTCGCCTGTCTTCCGTCAATGTCACAGTAATGCCAAGTTTGGCACCTGGTGTCCACGTCCGCGAAGAACCCGGGCCATTCCTGGTCTTCGCAGTAGAAACTCGTGTACGGCACCTCACCCAGGATGGGGTAATCGGTTCCCGGCCTTCCTGCAATGCCAACCGGGAGTTATGCCTCGTCAGCGGTCTCTCACTGCCCTCGTCAGTCCTCGTCACCTGGGATCGATTTGCCCAGCTCCAAGTACTCCTTCACCGAGGGGCTGAGGAAACCCGGAGGAATGTCGTTCTGCGCCTTAAGAGGGTTTCTCTCAGGTTGTTGGCCGAGTTCTCGGTCGAGGCAGCAGTTGGCACGGGATTTCTTTACCGGCCTTCCATCTTCCGCGGTCCCTGCCAATGGTAATGATCAAACAACTCTTTTAGGAGTGCACTAACGATGTATGGCTTTTAAGGTTCATTCGCTTGAGTGTATGACTGCGCGTATGAAAGTGAATTATTCAGGAACGGTGAAAGGAAAAGTGTCGGAGAGACAAGGCCACATGCGGAAGTGAGGGGAGGTTCGTTCGAATATTGAACGTTTTATTATCTGTTAGAGTCGGAAGGAAGGAAAGAGGAGGGAAATGTATGAGTGGCCGAAACTGAATCCTGCTTTACCTCGGCCGCAAACGAATTAATGTGGGAGTAGCACTTTGGAAGTGAGTTGTTGATGAGAACATACTAAAGACGCCGCATTAACTTTAGAAACAGGTCTTCGGTCGAAATTGGTTGGTTTTATAACTCAAAGGTTTTCTTACGGTTATTTAAATGTAATGCATGATGTGGAACAAGGTCACAGAATGAACATGTCGCCTTAGTCACTTATGCTTAAGGAGAAATTGCTTTGTTCACTTAACTACTGGATCACGTGTGAAGGAATGGGCTTTGCTCTCAGGTTAGACTCCGAGGCATTGGTGTCCTTGTGTGGGTTCTCTCCTTTTGTCAAAACGCCAGATTTGTTTTATGGGTGTTGAGGTCTGGGAAACACTATGCTCGATCTATAAAAAAGCTTTTTTTGAGCTTATTCAAGGCCTACCTGTTAAATGACATAATTGCAGCAGGAAAATTAACGTTGCTGTGGTCGCTTGCATTGTTGACTGGCTGCTATTGCTGCGCATCCATTTTGCGCTTTTAAAGATTGGCGAGATAAAATGTTATTTTAATTCAGGTAGAACTTTCCGCATGAAGTTATCATTCCCGATGCTCTGCCGTCACATACTGTTAACTGCCCTGAAAGAATGAAAGCATGAGCGCCGGTGTCGTTCTGAAACAGCTGAAGGATTGAGTGCCTTCGCTGATTTACTGTAAATTGATTTGTCACCAAAGACTGAAATTCCTCTAATGAGGAAAGAGAACTTTGCAGAGAAGCAAAGACGTTTCATGTTGGCGTAACATTAAACGTTAACATAAATCGTAAATTAAACATTAAACATTAAACATAAAACTATATACGATGTTTTTTGTTTTGCAAAAGTGGTACAGTATTCTGTGTAGTCATAAATAATTTACTAACAATAAGCTGGTTTTATATTTTATAGCAACGATACAGTTGTTGGTGTTGTGTTTTCTTCAGTTGGACATAAAATTAATAAAACATATTTGGGTCGACTTGAATTGTTAAGGGAGGGCGAGGCTTTTTCCAGATTTGATTCACAAAGAAATAATTGGATTGGGAGAGAGCTTTGGTCGGCGGAGGTTTTTCAACGAAAGATCGCGAGAGACAAGTGCTCGATTTTTTGGTGTATAAAGTTAAACTTTCACTCATTGAGCCAGATTTCGTGCAACTGTTAATTACAAGACAATGCCACTAAAATTGTGTAGTCGTTGGTAATTTTTTCTCGTGAACGTTAGGCTCGCTTTGGAATCATAATAAGAAGTTTTGACAGCAAACCATTTGTTATTCGTTGCATAATGGCGCGAGGGTTTACGCGTCCTTATTAAGCGTTTCTCAGCCAATTCTCTTCCCTCTCCCGAAGAAGTCGCCTCCTTGAAAGGCAACCCCTTTGTCCGATTCATTTCCACGCAAAAAGAAGCAGGGTGCAGAAAACGGGAAAACATTTCCCTATTTGTCAAAAACCAAAAACCAGAGCAAACGCAGTGGATAACAAAGCGAGCCTAAAATCACAGTAAAAACGCAGTATGAAAACGAGTCCGTTTGTCCATCGGCAAAATCAAGAAAAAATATTTGGGCGAAGTTTTCGTTCTTATTGCCATAACGAGACACCATCTTTTGTTCCTTTTGTAGGCTTAATTTTTATCTTTTAGTTCCAAGAAATTGTCAAATTTTTATAATTAGTTTCGTAATTGATTAGACGCACTTTTTGAGGTGAACCGAACTCGTAACGTCGCAGAATAAAAGAAATGTTTTACCTAAACGTGGTCGGCGCTCTACAAAACAACTCGTAACTGTCTTCTTTGAATAAGTTTCAACAAAAACTCACTTTTATCTTAAGTCTCTATAAAAAAACTTAATTAACTCAAAACGAAGCTAGAATATACTCGCCTTCGCCTGACAACAACTGTCACCCAGTGTGACTTATGCTAGATTTATCGCCCAATAAAACTAATACCGCTCGCACGAGCCACGTTCACCGTCTGACGGTGACGACCACCGCAAACCACTTTTGCTCGCCTCCTCTTCCACTGGCAGAACTCGTAGACCTTCGCCCGCAGGCGAAGACTCACTCCCATAACTCTTCCACTTGTGGACCATTTCCTTCCTCGGCCTGCACTCACCCACCTAATCCTTTCTCTGTGCAGAAAATTAAGCTCACGCAGGACAGCGATCTTCCCGATCTTTGTTTCATCCCGGACTTCAAGAACCAGATAATGAGGAATTTTTCCCGGATTCACGGACTCATACAACTGGTAGAGGAACGTAACCTGCAGAAGCTGCGGGAGACGGCCAACGAGCGCGAAAACCGCCTGAAAACCCTCAGCGAGCAGCTGGAGACGCAGATGAAGGTAACCAGTTGGACAAACCCTGGGGGATGTCCGCTTGCTGAATCAGCGACATGCTTTCAGAATGTGGAAAATCTTCTGAGCCAGTACGAGTACGCGGTCAAAATGCCGGAGAGCACAGACTTGACTTACCTTCACAGACAACTCAAAGAGGTGCAGAAGATGCCCTGCTATCTCATTTCTCAAAAGCCGGACGACGTCAAGCAGCCCAAGTGAGTGCTTACTTGTGGAAGCTCTTGGAAGCGCCCGATGCTGTTAATCTCATGGCATTTTTTTTTCATAGAATAAACTTCGACAAGAAGTTGATAGATCTCATTAACGCGTACTGCTCGATTGACGTTCCCTCGCGCGAAACCTTCCAACTGCTTTCGAGTGCTGACTTACCAGAGGATTATGTCGTCGAGGCGCTCGTTAGCCCTGACTCCTACGAAGAATTGAAGTCTCCCAAGACCTGCCCGGAATCCAGTGCTTCAGGTACTGACCTAATCCCCGTGGCCGGGGCTCCTCACCTCTCCCCTTTCACCTGTGCTGTTTCCAGACTTGGACACCCTGAGCAACTCCTCCCGAGAGGTACCCAGGGGCGCCTCGGATGCGCCATCGTCGAAAACGCCCTTGGCCCAGAAGGTCTTCTGCGAGAGAAAGAAATACTCCGTCCGCGTGACCTACATCAAAAATCCAGGAGAATTCTACGTGACTTTGAACTCGCAGCGGTCAAAGCAATTGGCCATCGAGAAGAAAGCTCACGAGTTGGCCACCTGCTCTTCGGGGTGGCCACCCATTCCCGGCAAAGGTAACAGCGCATCCCTTTTGTCCCGCCATGTGTACATGCATTGAATTTTCAGACGAGATATACTTGGTCAAGTACGATGTGGACAAGAAGTGGTACCGCGGGCGGGTGGTGGAGAGGTCGAATCGGGTGATAGAGGGCGAAGAGTGCGTGGTGATCTATTACTTGGACTACGGGAACACGGAGGTGGTGCCCCTGTCGAGGTGAATCCCTTTGCAGAGTTTGTTGGTGAATCGTTGGGAGGAAACTGACAGGAGTCGAATTGCAGGTTGAGGTGGATCACGGCAGACTTGATGGAAGAACCTCCTCTGGCAATGAAGTGCAAGATGTTCGACTGCGTTCCCAAGAACGGCAAGTGGTGCGCCGAATCCACCAAAACAATGGAGAAAATTTTAAATGAGTACGTTTTTCCGAATTAAAAGTTTTGTTAATGTTGCTTCTTTATAACTAGAACGGGCGGACGGAGTCAAATCAATCTTTGCTTCATACTTTGTTTTCCTCTTTTAACCCTTTGCCTGTACTGCCTCACCGTCCATCGGTCTCGATTAAATAGCTGTTCATTTAAGCAGCCCAGGGTCAAAACGACCCCATTGGCATGCAGTATCAACCCATTAGCATCGAAAAAAGTTTTGGGAGTTGGCTTAGGCTGTCTTTGCAGCTATACGGCCACCATGTCCGTGATGAAGGTTCACCAGGATTGTCTGGAAGTGGACCTCAGTGTCATCTACCCCGAGGGGCAGATCGGGAGGGACATCGTCAGCGTCCGGGACGCGCTCCTCTTTCTCGAATTCTCCAGCTTCGTAAACGGGACGAAAGTCCCCCAAGGTGCGACCGGGGTCAAGTACATGCATCAGTGCCTCCCCGCAGTGGGAGAAGCCTTCGATGCCATCATCACCCACGTCAACTCCCCGTCAGATTTTTACATTCAGAGAGTGAGTAAATTTTCCTTCCCTCGGTGCTTTGCCTTCGTCTTTTGATAAGCGAAAGACTTTTTCAGACCAGACAGGACACTTCTTACTTGTTCAAACTCACAAGAGATCTGCAGAATTATTACGAGGAATCTAGCCATAAGGGGTTCATATACAATCCCACAATAGGTGAGTTAGTTCTTTGGAGTTCTTTTGACTTGAGTCATTCGGTTGATGAATTGTATTGTATAATATTTGTTTACACATTAACCGCATTTATTGTAGATTGTCTTTTTCCCCTTTTTTAGTTTTTCCTTTCTTGTATTATTCTTTTTTCCCCCCTTTGTCCGTGTTAAGTCAAAAGGCGGTGAAACGTTTGACTTGTGCAAATAGTTGGCGTCCAACTGATGGATTTAAAGTGCGGAGTTGTTGTTTTTAGGAATGCCCTGCGCCGCTCTCTTTTCGGCAGATCACAAATGGTACAGAGCGAAGATCATCGATATGCCCGGCAGGAAGACAGTCACTGTCTTTTACGTCGATTACGGAAACATAGAAACCGTCCCTCCGACGCAGATCAGAAAACTAAATGAGTGTTTCCTCAGAAGACCACCTCTGGTTGGTACTTGTTCTGCAGAGGTGCCAACCTCGGGGCCTTCTAACAGCGGAAATGCGTTGCAGGCCCTCAACTGCGCCCTCGCCGGGATTTACCCGACCGACACCGAGTGGCACTTCCAGACGAAGTCGTACTTGGAAAAGTGCGTTCTCGTGGGGGACTGCATCGTCAAGGTCCACGGCAGGCCCAAAGCCAAGCAGAAACTCAAGGTTTTCCTCTACAAAAGGGTGAACAATAAAGAGATCTGCGTGAACAATTTGTTCGTCGAAATGGGTTACGCCGCCAAATGCAGTCTCGCGTAAGGATCGTTGATGTGTCTGATAATTAAATAAGCCACGGGCATTCGTTTTGTTCGAACCTTCTAACGCATCATTATATTTTCATTTTCTCACAAAACAGAGGTCACTGCCTTCCAAAAGCCTTCTCAGATTTACGTAATTTTCGTTCTTTCAGGCCTTCGTGGGTTGTGAAAGCCCGCGATCAGGAAAACGAGTTCAAAGAAGAAAAGAACAAGTCAAACATTGCACTGGACGAAGAGCAACCTGCATCAGACACAGAAAACGACTCTTTCAAAAAAACTCCCCCTTTTAAGGTCAGTATTTCCCTGTAGTCGCTCGCCGAATTCTAAACAGTTTTTTCTCGGCAGGAACAAAAGAGGAAAAGATTAAGTGCAAAGAAGTTGCGAGAGCTGCACGAGCATGAAAAACAAAGTGGCGACCGAACTCTTCCAGCAGAAGACTCCGACAACGAAGTCGATGAGTATGACAATATATTTAAGGTGAAAGTGAACGTGCTTTCTGCTGAGTCCCCCGCCTCGGTCTATGTCACCTTTCCCGTCTTGATGGATGAGTTTAAAAAGTAGGTTTTATTTTGGTTGGAAATTTCCCCGTTGGCGAATCCCCTGCTAAATACCAAGTTTCCAGCTTGCAGTCGAAGATGAACGAGTTCTACAAGGATTCTGCTCCCCTCGAGGGCAAGGAATGGTCGGTGGGCAGCGTGTGCGCGGTGTACCACTCGGCCAGCTCCAGTTGGTACCGTGGTACAGTGCTCAAGGTGTTGGCCAGCGCTGAGGCGGAGGTGAGTCGGGTCGATGGGGCTTTTGGTTCGCATCGGATGAGAGGGTTGTCGTGTCGCAGGTCTTCCTGAAAGACGTGGCTCAAGTGGCGAGGGAACCCGTGTCATCGCTGAGGGAGTTGGAGCCGTCATTTATGAAATTTGCGAGTTGCGCGGTCAAGTGCCATCTGGCGGACATAGATCCCCCCGGGGAGCGGTGGTCAGACGTTTCTTCCGAGTATTTACTCAGCGAGCTTGAGAACTACCAAGAGGTGTACATGACGAAGAAGGTGAGCCAGTTATAAATATTTACTCTGCTCATGCTTTTCTAAACTCATCATTATTTATTGCAGGGACATATAGAAAACAAGTCGCTGCCGATAGAACTGTGGGTCAAGAGAGTCGTGACGAGAGGAGCCCTCGAACCCACCGCCAGAGAATGGATCACTCTCAACAAACTTCTAGTCAGTCAAGGATTAGCCATTCCAAGAAAATCGTAGGAACTGTAGTTCTTCTCACTCCTCCATAAATACTCCGCTTAATAAACCTTTCTTCTGCTTCAGAAATATGTGCTACGTCGCCACTCCTTCAATAGAAGATCATATGGATTTTGAGCCTTGCCCATTCGCCGAGGTACAAGTCAGTCAATCACCTTACCAAGAGCAGGACATCCCCCTCCCTGCGCCATGGCTGCCCCCGGAGCCCCTCAAGAGGACCCGCTTTGTCGGCATCCCCACCTATGTCGATTCCGACGCCCACATATACATACACGACGTCGAGCTAGGTTTGTTAGCCTCGGGGGTGAATCAGGGGTGAGAACACGCAGTGAAACGGTGCTGTTTTAGATGAAGAAAAGCTGATGATGCTGTGCGACTCGTTGCTGAAGGAGTACGGGGACTCCGGAGCACTCGCCGAAGATAGTTCCTGGAGCCTGGGGGAACCCTGCATCGCCAGGTACCATATGGACGACTCTTGGTACAGGGGACTCATAGTGCAGGTGAGTTTCACGTCGAGGGGCCCTCTGTTGGCCGGTGTTGACTGTTATTGGCTTCGCAGACTCACGAGGACGGGAGCTACGATGTCCTTTTCGTCGACTACGGGAATACGGAGACCTGCCAGGCGTCGGACCTGAGGAAGAAAATAAAAATGCAAGAAGTGCCTATTGTGGCGCACAAGTTTTTACTCAATGGCATATCACCGGTAAGGAGTTATCTCTTTTGGTTTCATAGGCAGGTTACAAGGGAATGAACTTGTTTCAGGTTTCTGAGGACGGGAAATGGCCCGTTTCGGTTTTAGAAATCCTCCACTCTCTCGTGGTGGACAAGAAATGTGAAGTAAATGTTTTAAAAACTCCATCGGATCCCAGTGAAGCGGCCATTGTGAGTTTTGTTGTACTTTTGCTGTTTGTTTCGATTGGCCGCATGAAAAAGGTTTTCTTTACCTTTTTTTTGCTAGATATCTCTGAAAATAATCGAGAACGACATTGACGTGGAATCGTTTCTTGTCGACCAAGGTCTGGCCCTGATCACCGCCTTATTGTCACCGTGCAATACGTCCGATCTCGACGTTTGTTCCTTGGATAAAGACTCCAGTTTGGAGTGCGCAAAGGTGCAGCAGAAACGGAAATCAAAATCAGAAGAAAGTCTCATATTTAGTTTATCAAATGAAATGACTTTTCCCTGCAGACTGATGCTAACTCCATGATGGCAACGCCGTATTCCTCATTAACCATTCCCTCCGACTGCGAAAAACTTCTAATAAAAGTGACCACACTCATCTCGGAAAATGAATTCTTCGGCAACATCGTTGACGTGGTTTCCCTTTCGCCAGTCCTGAGAAACGTACGTACAACCGCACTTGATTCTCAGAGGGAACATGTGCACAATGCTTTTTACTTTTCAGGTGCTTACCAAGTTTGAGGATTTGCAGGAGCAGTTGTCGAAGGAGGGTGGTGCCCAGCCCCTCGTTGAAAATTTAGTCAAAGGTAACAATCAAAGCAGTGCACAAAGAAGGAAAAGAAACAGGTCGGATAAGACGTTTGGTTATATTTGCAGGAGAACCTTGTTGTTGCTTATGCAAAAGGACCAATAAATGGTGCCGCGCGGTAATACAAAGCCTCAACAGTGAAGAAAAATCAGTTCGCATATTTCACGTTGATCATGGAATCACTGAATTGGTGGATGAGCACCTGTTAGTTTTGCTCTGTTTCTAATTGGGGGATTGAGATAAACTGTGTCTGAAGCAGTCACAATCTGATTGGTTAATTTCTTTCTCATTTGTTGCAGAGTTCATACATGCAGGAAAGAATGGCTGCATCTGCCAAAAATGGCTATCAAGTTCAAGTTGGCCAATGTTAAAAGATGTCCAACCATTTCAGAATCTGTTTACATGGAAACATTGACTGATCTTTTGAAAGAATCTGTGCTCTTCGCCCAGGTTCTGAGGGTATGTCTGAGAATGTGCTTGGTGGGGTTTTGTGAAATGCAAATGATGCATGTAATTGTTTTCCAGGATCAGGAAGTGGTGGAGGTGATGTTGTTGAGAGAAGACAATGGGCCATTGGTCTATCAGGATATGATTGACAAAAATTTAATGAAATTTATTCAGTAAACGACATTTTAGAATGGACGTTGACTGGGTTTCCCAATCATGGCAACCTTTGTATCCAAATGTGTTTTGTTTAAAGAGTATAGCTTTACAGTAGAAAATGAAACTTATGTTGTTTTTATAAATAAAGGAACAAGATTCTTCAAAGCTTTAATTTAAGCAAGCTTTTGCTTTTCCCTTTTACAATATTGGCCACAGTTAAAACTTTTTGTCAAAAAATAGAAACCAATAGGAAATAACCAGGTATTTTCTCCCACACCAGTGGCAGAGCAAATTAAATGAATTAATAACTCCTGCAATTTAAAATAACGAGTACTTTGAAGTAAGAATGAAATCTGGCGACATTGATAAAATTGATAGTTGCGAATAGCAACTGGATAAGTCGTGGAAGGAGACAGACGTTTATGTTTGTATAAATACTCTATGGTAATCAGAATTCCGTGTTATGCTTTAGTGAGGGTTTTCGGTTAAGATGAATTGTGAAATAGTTTGAATTTGAAGTAATTTCGGAAGAAATGTTAAACCTTCAGCAATACAACAGCAGTGACGACAGTAACGATGCTGATTTTGCCAGTCATCTCAAGCCAGTTCCAACGGATAGTCCATTTTCGACATTAAAAAATGGTGTTTGCTCAGCCCCTGATGTTGTTCCAATCGTACGTATCATATTTGAGGTGATGGATTTGAATAATCGGTTCGCCAAGGCTTTCGCACTTTACACATAATCTGAATTTCAGGGGGCGCACGAAAAGATCAAACCAGTCGATAGGACAACTAAAGAAGTAATGTACAATCCAAAATATGAGGAATTATTTGCACCAGAAGTAGGACCAGAAAACCCTTTCAAAACGCAGCAGCAGAGGGCAAAAAGAAACATGTTATCTGGTTATGTAGAATTGGCCCACTTGAATGAGTTTCAGTTCGAGAATCAAAGAAGAACTTTTCATAGCTACGGGTTCGCCATCGACCCATCCATATCTGACTTTCAGCAGGGAGACAGTATCGTCACCAGTGAAACCTCTGAGGGGAATGAGACAGACAAGACAGTATTTGAATCAAAGAAAGAAAGGCCTTTGGATAAAAGAAAGAGACTGAAAAATGATAATCCAGAAGATGTGAATGGGTTCTTGGGGCCTTGGGGCAGTTATGAAAATGAAATTAAAGTAATTAAGCCAACTGAGGTAAGTAGTTTTCCATTTTCTTTGTGGCTCTTCCTTTTTCTGAGTGATTAACTCTGGGAGTTGATGCAGGAAGAGGCTCAGGCATTGGAGGAGTATTTGGCCAAGAGGCGCAGGAGAGGAAAGGTAGTGGAGGAGAAACCAATGGAAGAAAAGACAATTTTGCACATCAAGGACAGTGTGGATTACCTGGGCAGGAATTTCCTCCACATCCCACAGGATGTGGGAGTCAATCTGAAATCAGACTCCCCTCCAGAGAAGTGTTTCCTCCCAAAGGCCCTCATTCATACTTGGCAGGGCCACACAAAGGGAATTGCCACTATCAAATGGTTTCCAAAGTCAGCTCATTTGCTGCTCTCTGCTGGAATGGATTGCAGGGTCAAGGTCAGTTATTTCCTGCTCATCCAGCAAACCTGGATGTCAGACTCCTTTAATAGAAGCCATTTGCTTTCAGATTTGGGAAGTTTACAAGGAAAGGAGATGCATTCGAACTTACTATGGACATCGTCAAGCTGTCAGGGATGTTTGCTTCAACAATAAGGGAACGCAGTTTCTGTCTGCAGGTAATTTTCTTTGAATGCGCCTTCTCAGCCATGTTTTGAGCGTTATTGTACTCTTTACAGCTTACGATCGATACATAAAACTTTGGGACACGGAAACGGGGCAGACCGTGTCCCGATTCACCAGTCGGAAAATCCCCTACTGCTGCAAGTTCAATCCTGACGATGACAAACAGCACTTGTTCGTTGCGGGGACCTCAGATAAGAAAATAGTTTGCGTAAGTCTCGACATGTGCAATGGGTGTTCAGGGGTGGCACTGCCTCATTACTGTTTTCCTTCGCAGTGGGACACACGCTCAGGCGAGATCGTACAGGAGTACGACCGCCATTTGGGCGCGGTCAACTCCATCACCTTCGTCGACGAGAACAGGAGGTTCGTGACCACCTCGGACGACAAGAGTCTCAGGGTGTGGGAGTGGGACATCCCCGTCGACATGAAGTACATCGCCGACCCCACCATGCACTCGATGCCGGCCGTCACTCTCTCCCCCAACCAGAAGTGGCTCGCCTGCCAGAGCATGGACAACAAGATCGTCATCTTCTGCGCCATCAACAGGTTCAAGATGAACAGGAAGAAGACTTTCAGCGGGCACATGGTGGCCGGTTACGCTTGCTCGCTGGATTTCTCGCCTGACATGAGCTACCTGACCTCGGGCGACGCCGACGGGAAATGCTACGTCTGGGACTGGAAGACGACGAAGCTGTTCAAGAAGTGGAAGGCCCACAACGGGGTGTGCATCAGCGCTCTGTGGCACCCGCACGAGCCCAGCAAGCTGGCAACTGCGGGCTGGGACGGGGTCATCAAGTTCTGGGACTAAAGGTTTGTTCGCCCTGGATTTGAATCCGCACGAAAGGTTCAGTAAAAAAGGGGAAAATTTTCAGGTGACGAAAGAGCGACATGAGGAGGTAGCCATCCTGTGGCGGACATTTGAGGCTCTGAGCTCTCAGAGTGGCCCAAGACGACCAGTTATTGAATAATGAGAAGGTTTTCGGATTTGGACAAACAGATTGAAGGTCTGTTACAAGGGTTACACTGTCAATTGAGTAGAAACTGGAGAAAAGGAGGTGATTTCGTTATTCTTTTGGCACTCTCATTTTGAACGTGAGAAACTCAAAAAATAAGAATGGGGCAAAATTGCATTACTCAGAAAGCAATGAAATAGGCAAAGATTTCGATTCATGCCAAAAAAAGACGACAAAATATCACAATATAATGTTTATATTCTCATGTTAATAAGAAAGAAATATACTGAATTAACTGGGCCTGCATTCACCTAATGCTTTTTTTTATAATTTAACTCCGGCGAATCAACAACTGCTACTCAAAAACTGCCTCACTCGAGGAAATACACAGTGGGGGACCGACACCCCCGGCCAACTCCCCTTCACAAACTGATGAAATCCACATTCATCTTGTTCTGCTCTTTCCCACCCACGCCCGGATTCTCCATCATGGCGTCCGCGAGATTCTCCGCCACTTGGGAGTCCGCCCCCAGGGAACTGTCCGACTCTTCGCTGAAGCTGGGGTACATCCTGGGGGACTGCTCCAGACTGCTGTTGGACGTGGATTCGATGAGGACGGGAACGATGGGCCTCGAGGACGTCCCGAGGGGAATATTTATCGAGTTGGACCGGGCGGGTCTCGGCCCCTGAGTCGATCCCACCTCCACGGCGTCCAAGTCGTTCCCGGCCCCCGGCGCCGAGTTGTACGTTTTGAACACGAACTGGGGCCCCATCCACAGCCGCCGATGGGGGCCCGAATGGGTCACGATTTCCACCTGGGACAGCCAGTGCTCGTCGTCTTCGTTGATCCTGTCGCTGTCGAGCGAAGGAGTCGACATCTCCTGGTTCGCCATCAGGGGGTTGTTAGGTGACAGCGGCAGCTGCAGCTCCGACGTATGGGGGGGCTTGAGCAGAACCCACTGGGCCTTCGCCTCCACCTCGAGTTCGATCGGGGTGTCGTCGCAGACCTTTTCCTTGGGGATTCCGCTCGCGGGTCGCGGTTTCAACTGGTACTCGACGAGATTCCCACTGCAGGACATAATGAACAAGGAATCGACGGGCTTCTTCTGGGTTTTGGCGAGCATCTTGCCCGATGAGGGGATCCAGCCTCTGAGGGGTGCGAAGTAAGCGGCGAGCTTGAGCGGAATGGCGCACGCGTCTTCGCAGGACGACTGCCTCGTGGCCGGTCTTCCGACGCCCTCGTTCCTCTGTGGCGGAAAAGTGGTCGAGGTGAGGACCGGAGGGTGTCGGATGTGGGCCAGGGCCAGGAGACTGGTGGGGTGCGGGTAGGGGGGCAGACGAGGGTTGGCGAAGGCCACGCACGGCACGAGGGTGATGGTTTCGGGGCTGTTCCTCCCGTCTGGCATGAGACCTGCGCTGCGATGAAACCGGGACTGTCGGTTGACGACGTGGGGCGTGGCGTGGGTCCTCACGGCGACGGGGCCCCCGTAGGTGGTCACCGCGAAGATGTGGGTCGTCCCGCGAAGGGTGCTCACCGTCACCCACCGAGAGTCGGTGGACCAAGTCACGTCCTGGACCTTGGCCGTGGTGTCCCCTCGGTGCAGCACATAGAGGTGGTGGACGGCCGCACTGTGGGAGCCGCAAGGGTGCGGGAAAAGGCGGAACAGATGGAAGTCATGTCCTCGTTTGTCTGCCGTCAGCAGCAGCATTCCCGAGGGATCGAAAGACAAGGCGATGATGGGTTCTGTGTGAGCGACGAAGTGCGCCACCACGTCACGGCCGTCCTCGTTCTCGTTCGCCTCTCTTGCGCAGTTGCTTACCATCCGCATGTCCAGCACTGTCACCACTCCGGGATGCACGTCCGCATTCCCCACGGGGGACGACGTAGAGTTCTTCTGTCCCGCCAAACTGCTCGCGACCGCGTCCCCGAACTCTCGAAGCCCCTTCCCCAACGACTTGGCCGCGTGCAGGACCGTCGCCGTGACCGATTGCCCCGAAAACACCTCTGCTCCCCCCGCCGACAGCTGCCCCGGCACCACCCTTCTGTCAGCGTGTGCCAGCCATCGCTCGCCCAGGGCCACGGGGTTGGGGTTGGGGCCCGCGATGGGGTAGCAGCTTATAATGGCCCTCTTCTCCTCGAGGCTCCCTGCGTCCAGGATGGCCAACTTCTCGGGGAACGTCACCACCACCACCCGCCGAGACGAGACCACGTCACTCACGGGGTTCTTGTACTTTATTATCTTCACCTGGTCTCCCACCCGCAAGGAGATAAAACTAAGTGAGCAAAACTGAGGACCCGGGCCCGTGGAATCGCACAACGCGACGATCGGTCTCTTGCTCGCAAACGCGTCCTCCATTTCAGGCAATGGGCTTTGCAAAATCCTAAGAGTCCTCACCACACCTCTTCTCCAGGACAGTATCTCACTGGCCTCCCCGTTGTTCTTGACGCACCACACTTGCACCCCGCTCCCGTAGCCGAGGACGAGCAGCAGCGGGGCCGCATTGAGACCGTCCTCGCCACCGTCGGGGTGGAAGGCGGGGTCGTTCACGTCGCAGACCTCGAACCTGGCCCAAGTGATGACATCTTTGCTCTCGGGGGCCGAGGTGGCCGCGGGCACCACGTCGGTGATGAACCCCGTCACGCTGTCGATGATGGAACGGTCCGTCACTGGCTGAGGGAGGACCACGCTGCCCCCGCTGTTTAGGTTCCTATACTGGCTGTCTGCGGACATGGCTCACAGCGGGTGGGACCTGCAACACAAGATAAGGAAGTGAGGCAGAAGTGGTGGAGGTGGGCAGTGGGCATAGGCAGTAAGGGGGCCTATTGGACCAACACTCACGAATAAGGAAACAAAGCAAACAAAACACTCCATTGCTGCAGGGCAAGTGGTACATAAAAGTCGCACCATCTTCTGGTTTGAGTAACATTTTTAAGTATCAGCAACAGCTCTTGAGCCAGTCTGTCACACATTTTTTTCAATCATAATATACTCAAGCATTGATTGATGGAGCCACCATTCTTACATTTCACCCATTAAGAACTATTTTCCTTAAAAATTTCATGAAAATCATCAAATAATGAGAAAACCCACCAAGTTGCAAACAATTGCTTATTTTTTGAGTTTAATAAAAGCCTCGTTTATCTCCTCATTCTCAACACTCGCCTCATTTATTCTCAACAATGTGAAATAATTCCTTTCGAGGCCAGTAAAAACACGATATTTCATCATAACATAGATCCCCGAATAAGATTTCTACGAATAAATGGACCGAAGGAAGCCAAACAATTTTGCACTGTCGAAAGACTCCAATTGACAAAAACAAAAATTAATTGCGTTGTAAGAAATTTAACTGTTCTGTGGTCTTTGTCTGAGGCTGAATAAAAATATTTAATAGTAATTATAGAGCACTGGGATTTCAGGTGGACTTCATAAGGCCTGAAATGAGTCAGGAGAATGTGTGCACGGGTGTGCTTTTCCAATTTATTTTGCGTGATGGGTTGCAGACGTGGATGACAGAAAACGATTTCACAAAATTTTACTTTTGCACACAAAATGCATTGAAATATTATTAACAAAGCAAAAGCTTACATTACTACGTACAATTCTGACTGCTATTAATTAAATAAAAAGTTTTTAAAAATAAAGCACTAGTAAAAACACAAAATATCCTTTGTTCCTGAAAATATACACAAACAAAATCAATTCCTTTATTATGATATATCAGCTGATTTGAGCAAAGCAAGGACAAAACTCGTTCTGCGCCATAGAGTAACAACGCCAAACGATAACGGTTATTTTAAAATCCGTTTCGCGTTCGAAACTCGTTACAGTGCGATTAATTTTTGAAAATTAACATCGGACCACCACTTATTTAGATCAGATTAATTAATAGCATTTCTTCCGTGGGATCTATTTATTATATTCTGAGAAAGTGACACATTTAAACGAGGAAATCTGCCTGTTAAAAGCATCTCTCTGAATCTAAAACTGTTACATCAGTTTTATTTAAGTTTTTTCCTTTTCAAAATGAATGTTTTAAAAGCTGACTTTATATCCAAACAGAAGCGATTGCAAAGTCGAAGACAAAAAGTTTTCAAAGCATTTTTCTCTGGTTATCACACAAGTAAGGCTAATTCCTTCTTTTTTTCTAAAATCTTAGCACAGCTGAATAAAAATGTGATTTATTTGATTTAGTATCGAATGCGGCCCCGAACATCAGTTTTTTCAAATTGCCTGCAACGAATGAAAACAGGTCGTGCAGTTCGTTGGAAGTAAGTGACAGGTTTCCAACGAGTGTCTGTCAGGTTGAACAGTTTGAAGAATCAGGTGGGAAATTTCTACTTATATCTTGCTTATAAATGCATCCTTACTCAAACATTCGCTATTTATTTGTGCTTCAGTTGAACCGAAATCTTTTGGAATCCAATCGAGTGATGCGACGACGTCCAAAAGTGAAGTTGTAGAGCATTTTCAACGATTACTCGAGAAAAATGGTAACTCCGAAGGCAACGGTTTCGATTCAGAACTGTCAGACTAACTTTTAAAATATTTCTAGACAGCAGTTCGAGCACATCCTTCGAATTTCGGAAATTGTTAGAACCATTTAAAAGTCACCATCATTTTGATTTTCTCAGCACAAGTGATGAATGTTTTGAAGCAAGTAAGGTTCCAAGATATTGGATTATTTTTGGCAAATGGGCAATCTTCTCTCCTTCTTCCATTTTCTTGAATAAAGCCAATGTATCTGCATTCAAATCCCCACCTAAAAAATATCAACTATAAAGTGATCCCTCCCTTGCAAAAGCTTTTGCTTTGGTTCAGGCCAAACTGCATTTAGAAGTAGCAATAAATGTTTATTCATTTATTATTAAAAGACATTTTTTATTTAGGAAAAATTTTACCAAAAGTCCAAGTGGCAGAAAAAAATTTTATTTTTCAAAATGAAGAAAATATTCAGATAAAAAGGTAAATGACTTGGCTATCAAATGAATTTAAACATTTTAAAATGTTGTATTACTTTTGTTGTATATGTATATTAATACAAAATGCACATGACCCAAGACTGAAACTCAAAATCTCTTTCCTGCTTCAAACACAAATTTAAATGCTCATTTTTCAGAGGCACTGAAGGAAAACAGATATTAAGCGATGCATTGCAACAATCATCCACCTTCAGCAAAGAGACTTTTCAACAATATAATGTAAGTCAAAACAGGTAATTTTTTCTCAATAATATGCACAACTTGAGGCATTTGTGTTGCAGGAGTTGTTAAATTTAGATTTGTTAAATTCCTTACTGCACATGCAGAGCCTGATTCCTTCAGCATTTAAATCTCCATGTGTCCTGCAAGACTTTCAAGTCAATTCAGAAAACCCAATGCCACCTCAAACCTAGAGAAAACCCTTGAGGCCGTTTTCAAAGAGTTTTATAGACAAGCACAGACTGTAATTAGGTAAAGTAAGGCTTCTTGGTGGTTGGGAGTTGTCCAAAGTGTAAAAGTCAAAATTTTGGCATTTGTGTCACCTCCTGGTTTTCTAATTGTGAAAACATGAGCAAAAGCTACAACACCGTTCGGCCTACAGAAACGACTGACGACCGACTCTCATTTCTCTTTGAGTTCCTTTATGTCTATGAACTCATCATAAGTGCACTCATTGACAGGATGGAGTCCCAGCCGACCCCCAGAGCCCCCCGGGATGATAGACTTCCTCCCGTAACTGCACGTCTTGCCCGCTTTCGGCTTTATCCCCGGGCAGATGGACATTTTCCTGTTGGGCGGGAGCGGAGCCATCCTGTTGAACAGCCCCTTCGCCCGCTCCCTGATGTCCGGGTCGTGCATGAGCCCCGTTATGAAGTCCTCCCGCTTCCTGATGATGTACTCGGTGTCGACCAGGGCCTCCTGGATATCCTTCTCGTTGAGGACCTTCATGGCCAGCAGCAGGAACTCTATGACCGATTCGTCCTTGTACTTGTAGGCCACGTTGAGGCACTCTGAGAGTGACTGCTGAGACTCTTCCTTGTTGTGGTTGTTCATCTCCCCGACTGACGTCATGAACAGGCCGTTGATCATCCAGACCAGGTCGTTGCAGTTCTTGGCGGCGAAGAAGCACTTGCGGCCCCTGAGGGCCATGTGCTCCCACTTGTGCAGCTCGCCGTAGCATCTTCCGATTTCGTGGTGCACCCAGGCCCTCTCGCGCTCACTGCCTGCGAACTCGAGGTAGCTTTCATAGGTGGACATCCACTTCTTGTAGTCGGCGAAAGGATACATGGTTTCTTGAATGAGGGGCTCCATTTTGAGGTCGATGTAAGGCTCGTCGAACCCGAACCAGTAGACGAGTCTTTTGTAATTTTCCCTGTAGCTCAGGTGAGGTTTAAGCTTTTTCAAGTCGAGATAGACCAATCCCATCGTGTTGTAAAGGAGGTTGGAAAATTCTTTTTTTCTCGAAAGCCACCTCTTTGGAGTTTTGTCCAAATTCTTCTTTATCCTGTCCCCGATTTCTATACAAGTTTTGGTGTTTCTCAGCCGCCGCTCTTTCTCCAGATGTTCCAGCATATTCCAAATCACGGTTGTCCTCAATGCTTCTATTTTGACGTCCATCTTCTCCTTCTTCTTCTTCAGACACTTCACCGAGTGCTCCATTTGGAATTTTATATGGTAGTAGGGCTTCCTCGATTGAAGGATCTCTTTCCGCTTGTTCAGGTCGTCCAGGGCCTTCTTGGCCAATTTTAGAATTTTTGTCGTTCCCACTTTGTTCACGGACGGAATATTCGGGTCCTCCATGGCCTGCATGAACCACTTCCTGTCTCTGTTCAGCTTCCCCAAGTAAGTCTCCGCGAGAACGTTGTTCAGCTGATTCTGGGCCCTGATGTAGCGGTTCCACTCGAAGTACGAGCACGGCGGAGGTGCAGGGATCCCCAGGTCGTCCACGTACTTGCTCGCCGTCTCTTTCGCCCTCCGCTCCCTCTCGTTCTTCAGCTCCATTTTCTTGATCACGACCATCATGTCCGTGAGCACCGGCCCCGCGTACCTCCCGACGCAGTCTTCTATGGTCCCCTCCGCCTGGTACCGCCCGTTCCGGAACTCCGGTCTCTGCCCTCTCTTGTTCATCCCGTTGTGGAAGGCCCGCAGCCCGTCCTCGAAGTCGCCCAGTTCGAAGCGAGAAAGTGCCTGAAAGCATGGTGAAGTGAGGGATGTGTGGAGAAGAGGGTTGGGGGTGAGGGGGGGGAGCGCACCTGGAGGTAGATGGCTTCCTTGTCGCGGTCGTTCTGGGCGAGGACGTACTCGGCGTCCCTGAGGGCGCCTTCGAAGAGGGTGTTCTTGCTCCTGGAGAAGCCGCGTCCGATGACGGCGCGTCTGTCGTCGGGGAACATGCCGACGGTTATGTTGAAGTTCCTGGTGGAGGCCTCGTACTCTGCTCTTCGGTAGTTCTTCCAGGCCATCTCTCGGTAGGTGGTGAGGAAACCAAAGGGCATAGTCTTTCGATCCTGGTCATTGAACACGACAGGAGTGTCGAATTCTGTCGATTCGACTTTCTTCAACTCGAATTTGTAAGCCATTTTCGCGATTTTATCAACAGAAGCTCATGTAAAATTAATAAAAACCAACCCCCCAATTAAAATTTTCCCAACGTAAATAACGTACCGCAAACAACTTTCCCAATTTCCCTCCGTTGCTGCACACTTGGCCTGCAGGGAAACTTCCCCGCTTTTCTTCTCACTCTCCGCTTTTTTTACAGATTTTAAATCTCTCGGTGCCAAAAAATCAGAAAAGTATCGAAGAGGTCTTGAGTGAGAAAATAAAACGCGTCCCCGGAGAACAGGTCCCGAGTCCGAGCAAGAAGAAGATGAAACATTCCACGTGGGAGCCCCAGTGGGTTAAACCTTTAACTTTATTTGGCCACTTAAGAGCCTTTTAACGTCAGAGACTGTAACAGTGCGCGCTTTTGTTGCAGAAAGTCCTCAGAAGTAAAAACTCCAAAAAGCAAAGTGAGAAAGACTCCGAGACTTTCAGGTTCGAGCAAAACGATGCCTTCGGAGTCGGAAGCTTTTATTTTAGGTAAGGTTATTTAAGGATATTTCAAGAGAAGAAAAGGTTATTTTTGATTCTTTCTTCATCTTAAAGAGGCCTCTTAGAACGACCAAGGGGTCAAAATGGCGCTCGTTTGGATATGAGTGACCGCAAATGATGTTGTGAATGTCTCAGCTGTTACAGAAGGAAGAGGTCATGCCAGGGGAGAGGTGGGAATCGCCGCCATGAACCCGAACAGACCTCACCTCATCCTGTGCCAGATCAGCGACACTCAGAAATACGTCCACTCTTTGGCCAAGATGAACGTGTTTGACTTCGTCGAGGTATTGAATGTCGGGGTCCGGGCGCAGCGGTGCACCCCATTGCCTACTCTCCGTGCACTCTCTGCAGGTGATAGTGCCCAACACGTTCGTCGACTGTCCCACGCCCAACAAACTCTACTCCGATATACGATCGACTTTCCCCAAAGTGACTCTCACCAGCGTGCAGAGGAGACACTTCAACGAATCGTTAGGAGTGGACCTCATTAAGCAGTACTGTTCTTCGGAGAGCACTTCCGTTATGGTGCTGCTTCGAGACAAGTAAGTCCTCTCATAGCTCTTACTCTGGAACATCGTCTCTCAAATATACCTTTGTCAGGTTTTATGCGCTCTCTGCTGCGGCCGCGCTCGTCAAGTATGTCGAATTCACCCAGAATGTTCGCCTGGCGCCACAGACTCTGAGGGTTGAATACCAGGGAATGGAGGACACCATGATAATCGGTAGGTTTTGAGTTGGTAACAGAATGGGGATCTTTTAAGGTGATGGCCTTGTTTGCAGACTTAAACACCGCCAACCTGCTGGAGCTGGTCTTGTGCGCGAACCACCCAGAGACGAACCTCAGATACAGTTTGCTGGGGGTGGTCAGGTACTGCCACACAAAAGGGGGCGTGAGACTCCTCAGGGCCAACATACTTCAACCTCCCTGCTCCCTCGCCAAGATAGAAGCCCGGTTGGACTGTGTCACGGAGTTGGTCAACAATCCGCTGCTCATGTGCGTCTTAGAGGTGAGTGACTGCCTCCGGGGGTTTGATCTCAACAACCCCAACTAAAGAACACCTCTTCTGCAGGCGGCCGTGTCGAGTTTCTCCAGCGCGGAGGACCTCCTCAACCTGTGCATGCACGCCCCTCAGCAAGACGGCCTTCGGCTGGCCGAGTACCAGTTGAAGTACACGCTCTTGCTCAAGTCCGTTCTGGAACTTCTGCCCACGCTGCGCACTGCTTTGCAGGAGGCCAAGTCGGAATTCTTCTGCTCCGTACGAGAGGTAAAGGAAGTGTTTGAGGGGAAGGGGTTAGCTCGAGTAGAGTTAATGGAATGGCTTTAGAATTTAGAAGACCGTCGGTACTCGCTGATTCTGGAGAGGATTCTGCAGACCGTTTTGGAAAATGCGAAATCCGTGAAAGGGTCAGTGTCGGCCCATTTACATGGCTGCTTTGCCATAAAAGTTGGAATCAACAGTTTGTTGGACGTCGCCAAGAAAACATACTGCGAAATAGTGCAGGAAATTTCGGGTGCGAATGAAGCAATTTATTAAAATTGTGTCAATGCACCACCTATGCTTATATCAAAACTTGTATCATTGTCTCATTCCAGACCACGTGACTCAGCTAAGGGAGAAGCACAACATGTCCCTCAGACTCGCCTTCTCTGCCCAGAAGGGCTTCCACATTCAGTACACCCTTCCCCCCGGCCAGAGGAACCGCTCCGAAGCCTCCCTCCCCAAGGACTTCATCCTCGTCCACAAGTCCAAAACCACTTTCTCTTTCTACACGACAGAACTCGTGGCCCTCGACCAGAGGAGTCAACACGTCCTCAACGAAATCAAGCTCATGACCAACGTGTGAGTAGACATCCCGCCCGAACGAGGTGCCCGCCCCCACTAATCCCCGCCCTTTCGCAGGATCCTCTTCCAGCTCCTCACCGACATACGACAGCACATCGGATGCCTGTTCAACCTCTGCGAATACGTGGCCGAACTGGACGTCCTCATCTCCTTCGCCCACGTCAGTTCCGGGACGAATTACGTGAGGCCGCGATTCGGGCAAGAACTCGTCCTCCGGGACTCGAGGCACCCCATCCTGGACGTCGTCCACGACGGGGAGGTCGTTCCCAACGACGTGGTCAGTGTTCAGTCAGCCCTCACGGCCATCTCCCTCCACTCACAGTGGTTTTCCTCAACAGTTTGCCAAACCGGAGAAGAATTTCATCATCCTGACGGGGCCGAACCAGAGCGGGAAGTCGATTTACATCAGGCAGATTGCTTTGCTTCAGATAATGGCGCAGGTACGTGAGGCAAAGGGTGGTTTTGAGTGAAGAAGGTAACAGGTTCTGATCTCCAGATTGGTTGCTACGTCCCGGCCAGAGAGGCCACTTTTCGACTGACGGACAGAATCTTCTCGAGAATCGGGTTCGAGGACAGCATCGAGAGCAATGCGTCGACGCTGATGGTGGAGGTAAGGCGGAAGGTGAGATGGCGAGGGCTGAGGCAGAAGGGAAGGAATGCTTGCAGATGAGGGACATGGAGTACTTGAAGCAAAACGTGAGCGGGCGTTCTCTTGTGATCATCGACGAGCTCTGCCGAGGGACTTCGGTGGACGAGGGAACGAGCCTGGCGTTCGCCATCTGCGAGGAGCTCCTCGACACGTCGGCCTTCATCTTCTTCACGACGCACTACCTGCTGCTCACCAGGCTGGAAGACATGTACTTCAACGTGGCAAAGTATGACTGCCTTTGAGTGGTGAGCCTCGATCCCCACTCAACGGAGTGCATTGCTTTTCACTTTTCCAGTTACCACTTCGAGACGAAAATAGAAACGACGCCAGCGGGGAAACCTTCGATACAGTTCACGCATTCACGGCGAGAGGGAGTGACCGAATCGGACTCATACGGACTGCTCGTCGCAGAGATGACGTCGTTTCCTAAAGATGTCTATACCAAAGCCAAATTAATTTCGAGCAAGCTCTCCGAAGAGCGGAAGGTGAGCAAACGACTCGAAAAAAGTCTTCGGCACCAGTTCGCAATGTCGGTTAATCGAATCGGTTGCAGCCGCGCAGAGAAGTCAAGGGCCTACTCGCCGAGTACGAGTTGTCTCTTCGCTTCCGGAAAGAGCTCTCCAAGTGTGACGTGGGAACGGACTTGCAGAAAATGTCGTCGATCATCGAGCACTTCAAACAGTTGCACGGGAACCTCACGACGAGTCTTTCGACCGAGGAATTAGGACAGCAATTCTCGAATAGAGCGAAGGCTCTCCAGAAAGTGGCTCTGCGCATCAAGAAGAAGTACGCCAGATTGAGAAGGAAGGCCAAGGGAGGCGCCGCCTAAACTCCCTCTTCGAACATTTTATTTGGTCATTTTAGAATAAAATACCTGTGAGTCGAGTGGGTGTTTTTTGTTAGGTTAACCTGGGCGCGGGAGGTAAATGGAAAAAAGAGAAAGTCAGTTATAAAAATATGTACATTTGAGTAAAGAAGCGAAAACAGTTCGAAGTAGCGATGAAGAGGAGCGGAAGCAGCGGGCGGCCGAGGAGAGATCATCCAATGAAGCAGTGACTCCAACTCTCGTAGCCTCTGTCAGTCAAGTACCTGAAAAAGAAGAAATGCAGACAAGGTTCGCACTGCTCACTTCCGCGGGAAGCGAACGCGTCCACACTTACTTTTGAACCATTTCGGCGAACTGGATGGGACCGCAGGCGCAGACGTAGAACTCAGGCGGTTCTTCCGGGTAAACTTCGCGCTCGGGCAGGAAGTCGTCCAACATGTTGCTGTCGACCCTTCCTTTCAACCCCTTCCAGTCAGGCCCCGGCTGGGAAAGGCAGTAATGCACTTTGAACCTGTGCAAGTCAAACACTCCATGACTCCCCTTGACCCCAAACATGAAAACCCCTTTCCCCCCGACCACTTACCATTTCTCCTTCCGAGAGAGTTCGTTGAGTTCTTTTCTCCAGATGATGTCTTCCTCGAATCGATTGACAAACAGAAGGTTCATGGATTTTCTAAGGTACAGAAAGGAAAGAGTGAGAGAGGTGACAGAGCAAGGCGAAGGCAACGGCAGCACTCCTACTTACATCTGATCTTTTTTCGAAACAGCCCACACCAACAGCCGCAGCATGGGCGACAGCCCCGATCCAGCCGCTATCAGGTACAGCTCCTTCGCCTGGCTCAGCCTCCTGATGTTGAAGCTCCCTCCCATCCCCCCAATCTCGACCACGTCCCGCTCCTGCTTCGCGAACAGGTACGGAGTGAGCGCGCCCTCGCTGTAGTACTTCACCATGCAGCAGATGTAGTCCTGATGCCAGTGCCTGAGCGTGGGCTCGCCGTGGGGGAGGTAGGGGGGGATGGGGGTGTACTGCTTCGCGTAGTCGATGCCCTCGATCATCGCTCGGATCCTGATGTCGTGTCCCAGGGGCACCCACATGAGCACCTTCTCGACGAACTTCAGCACGAAGACCCGCACGTTGTGCGTCGCCTGGGTGATGCTCACGATCCTGGCCTTGTGGTACGTCTCTATCTCGTCCACGGAGGCGGCCACCATCGCGTGGTCCTTGTCGTTCACCCCGTAGGTGTTCCAGAGGCCTTCCTCCTTCTTGGTGAACTCCAGCTCCAGCCTGCCCGTGTCCGTGTTCATCGACACGTAACACGGCCAGTGGACCTTCTTCTCGAGCGCGAACCCGAACACGTGGAGCTTTTTCTTGACCCTTATCAGGATGCGGAGGTGGTAGTCGGGCTTTAGCGTGACGAGGACGTGCGGGGAGGACACCCTGCACGGGAACACGAACCTCACCGTGCCCAAAGTCTGGCACCAATTCATTCTTATGTCCGAGTCGAAGACAGACTCGTCTCTGCAGCCGGCGTCGAAGTCCGGGGCCTCCGACAACTCGACGTTTTCCAAAAAGGACTTCTCGAAATCGGCCGTCGTCGCCGGATTTTTGCTCCGAACCAGACGCCCCACGAGGCATTTCCTCAGAATGGATTCATAATTAACCCAAGGATGGATCTGAAACAGAAACCAATGCCACTCATGTCTATTTCCGCCGTTCCCCGGGGCACCGTGTTAACGGACCAACCTCGGTGAAAAGTTTAGTCGCATCTTTGCCGACTCCTTTCATCAGTTCCGGGATTCCTCCTGGATGGAAACCCATGTAAGGCGTCGCATTGTAGACTTTACCTGAACAACATGGCACACTTTCATTACAGTAAGCTCCGCCGCATGAGACGGACCCTTCTCACAGATTCGATACCTGCCCACCTCTTATGCTGATCCAGGCGTCCTCCTGGGTGTTGTGGGTCGCCAGTTCCTCTTCGGTCACCTCCAGGAACTCGCCCCCTACCCCCGAGAGATCCGCCCCGGAGTTGCCCAGCCTGATCCAGTCCATGAGGGAGTACCCCGGCAGGAGCGCCACTTTGTTCCGGTTGCTACCTGAAGCAAGCAAGTGAGAATTAGCGATAGGCGAGAAGGTCAAGGCGGTCGGAGGGGAGCGATTCGCGTCGGGGAGAGGAAGGAGAGCGCTCGTTGGCGAAATCGTCAACTCATTACGTGAATGGGCCTAAGGAGAGCCGCACTAACGAGGTAAGTAAGAGCTTTCCATTAATTTAGCAACTCTTGCATCCCTCTAATGTTCATATTTAGAATCCATGTCGGGGCTTTTTTTGGCTCCCGCTCTCCTCCGAGCTTACAAATAAGGACACTTTCGCAAGTACACATGTTCGTTCCGCTCGACGTGCTGTCTCACACAAAACCTTATTCAAATTGCAGATGTGGGGAGGTCCGGACGCGGTGAAAGCAATGCTGGTGCGGATGCTCTGGTGGCTGTACTCGAAAGTCGTCGCGGTGGTGTACGGAGGCGCCCCCCGAAGGATCGCCACCATCAAGAGCTCGCTTCTCACGGAGAGCCCCAGTTCTTTGGCCAGCAGGATCCGGAACCGCAAGGTGAGCAGTGTGGAAGTTGTGCAGTCGTACATAGAGAGGATACGGGAAGTGAACGAAGTGCTCAACTGCGTCGTCGACGAGAGGTTCGAAGTCGCGCTGTCGGAGGCGAGGAAGGCTGACGAACTCGTTCTAGTGAAGACGGCAGAGGAGTTGGAAAGAGAAAGTCCTCTGCTGGGGGTGCCCTTCACGAGCCCAGAGGCCGTGGCGGTGGCGGGGCTCTCCAACACGATGGGGGCCGCCAGCAGAAGAAGCTGTCGGGCGAAGACGGACGCGGGCGCTGTGGGGCTCCTGAGGGCGGCGGGCGCCATACCCATCGCCTGCACGAATGTGTCGGAGTGGTGTCTGCTGTGGGAGACGAGCAACCCTGTTTTCGGGAGGACGTGCAACCCCTACGATACGAATCGGTCGGCGGGAGGACCTTTTGGGGGCGAGGGGTGCTTGATCGCCGCCTGCGGGTCCCCCCTGGGGATCGCCCCCTCAGCAACGCTTCCCTGCGCGTTCAACGGGATCTTCGGGCATAAGCCGTCGGAGGGCGCGTCCTGCGATGGCGTCGGTCCCATGTCGAGAAGTGCAGTCGACCTGCTGCCCGCGCTCAGGATTTTAACCAAAAATTCAGGGGCGGAGTTGAGACTTGAGGAAGCGGTCGACCTGAAAGGGCTGAAATACTACTTCATGGACGGCGACGGCGGCAGCCCCCTCACTTCTTCCGTCGACGACCAGATAAAGCAGGCGATACAAAAGGCGGTGCGTCATTTCCGAAATGAAATCAACGCCTCCGTCGAGCGGGTCGACTTGAAACAATTGGCCAAAGCTTACCCCATTTGGATGGCACACAACAGAGCCTATCGCAGCAAACCGCAACAACTCAATCTCTTCAAGGAACTGCTTCTCGCACTCTTCGGCAAAAGCCAACACACTCCCGCCTTTCTCCTCTCCGCCCTCTCTCAGCGCACCATATATTCCAACGCGGATTTCCAGGCCCTCCGACAGGACCGCAACCTACTTTTTCAAACATTCCAGGTGAGACACACCATTTTCCGTTCGGTCACACACCCTCAGCCGAAGGTTTAACGCACGGGGTCTTTCCTTTCAGGACATGCTCGGGTCCAACGGGGTGTTCATCTACCCGACGCATCCCTCCTCGGCGCCCCGTCACAACGAGAGCTGCACGAAGGAGTCCGACTTCGGCTACGTCGCCATATTCGAGGCCCTGGGCCTCCCCGCCACCCACTGCCCCGCAGGGCTGCACTCTGACGGGCTGCCCATCGGGTTCCAGGTCGTGGCCGCCCTCAACCAGGACCGGGTGACTGTGGCGGTCGCCCGGGAGATAGAGAAAGCCCTCGGGGGGTGGACGCCTCCCCTCACGCAGGGGACCTTCACCCTCAAGAACACTCTTTTCTGCACGGCCTCCAACCAAAAGCTCAAGGTGCTCTGAGTGAGAGCGCTTTCTTGAAAAGGAAACCTTTGGACTGTGAGTGGAGCGGTGAATCACAGTCAGCAAACGAACGATTTATTACCGAAGCTTTGACTCGCTTCCAACAGCGCTGGATTAGACATTTTCACTCGTCATTTCCGTTATTGTTACTATAATTAACTAAATAATAAAGTGGTCGATCCGCCTTTTAATCATTTTCGGGCTTAAGAGAGTTTCGGGGTGCCCCGGGTCTGTCCTTCCCTTGGCGAGCGCTATTAAAGGAAGGAATGCGTGGCGCAACGCCTCCAGTTCCCCGAAGCGGATTCTTGCCCGCAGACAAGCGTCAAATGACGTCAGGGTACGAGTCCTATCTCAGTCTGGCCCTGGACGGCGATCAGGTGCAAAGTTCACTTCCTCTCCTGGCCTTGTGTCCCAAACGGTCGGGGACAAGCCCCCCGACGACGTCCAACACTTTCTCAAGCCGAAACCGACAACGACCGCCCTGGCGGCCAACCCTCAAAATACACAATTACCCGCTTTTCATAACAAACAACAACAAAATAAGCACACGAGAGAGAGAGAGAGAGAGAGGGAGTGAGAGAGATAGTGAGAGAGATGAGCCTAACGCTCATTTCAAACATTTCAAGGCAGTTGAGTTGGAATGAGGCCTCGATCACGACTACTTCGGAGGAACAACTGACTTTTCCGACATCTTCACATCCGCGCTCAAATGGAGGTTTTGGCTTTCTGCAACGAAAAGGTAAGAAGTTCCGCTCTTTAGTGGGTGAGTGGCCGAATCTTGTCGGGCACTCTTCCTACGGTCTTCCACTGCCACCCCTGACAGTGACAACGGTTGGGGAAACCCCAAATTCTACATTTTTCGGTCGTTGACAACATTTCGCGGTTACTGTTCAAATAAACCGCGCAATAACTTTTTAAATAAACATTTAAGTGGGGCTTAAGACGACAAAGGAGTGTAGGATTTGTATTTGGCGACAGATTTTCACTTTTGGGGGCTTCCGACCTCCGATGGCTTTAAGACTGGAGAAACCTGCAGACACCGAGTCGAGGGCCCCAGGGCCCAACAGCTTGAGGCGGAGGAGGCCCTGTGTCCCGTGGCACAATAAACTTTAGTCGGACTGCGTTCCGAGATAACAGAATTCGCATTGCTAAGATCAAATAGGCATTCGTCGGTCACTCAATGTTTGGATTTGAGTCTTGTAAACTGAGTCACGCCAATCGAATCTAGGACAATTAAACAAACGCAGGCCCATCACCTATGTCTACTTTGTTTGCGTTTTTCATTTCAAAAACTCTCACCTCCCCCCCTTCACCCCCTCGCCCACCCCTTTACATAATCAGTCCCTTACGGAGACAAAACTCCACACAAAATGACTCACTTCTTATGAAAGTGTCAGCTTAACTTTGTGAAAAGAGTAAAAGAACTGAAGAGTTGCTTTCATAAAAGGGTTGGGAGAAGGCAAAGCTGAACTGAAAGGCCATCTCAAATGGAGAGGAATAAAACTTGCTGACGAGTGATAATAAATCCTGTCTTGACAATTTCCAGGTTACATAACACAAATATGTAACACCCTCAAACAAACATGGCTCTTCTCTTCCTCCAACAAGTTTAATTAAATTTATACAAAAAGAAAAAAAATACCTTCAGAGTCAGAAGCATCAACTGCATTCTCAGTCATGAGACTTCCCTGTTGAGTTCTGTATGGTTTTTCACATTTTTCAGTCTTATTTGAAGCACAACAATACCAAAAGCAACTTTTCTTCTTCCTCATTGTATCACTTTGAATAGTTTTAAGTCAACAACTAAAAGAGATGAAAACCTCCACTCGACGGCGAATCAATGTCAAACTGGAAACGGATGTCGCGAACGTGACATCTGACAACCGGTTGTCGCCAAATGCAGGAGCTCAACGGTTTCCGCGCAGGGCATTTCACTGGACGGGGCCCCCCTGGCCGCGGGGCCTCTGGGGGCAGGAGACGGGCGGGGGGCGCGGGGCGGTTGTGTGGGCAGGGGGTGCACGTACCTGTAGCGCAAGCGAGGGAACTTGAAGACGAGGATTCGCTGGGAGGGCCGAGATTAAATGCCATTATCCCGAGCACTGTTGGATGAGATTCACAATAAAATTTTAGTCGAAACGAAACTGAAAAAGCCGCGAAGAAACGAGAAGCGGAATTTATATCATTGTAGGTTCTTTTATGTAATTACGCCGCACGGAATATCGATTGTGAAAAATGTTAATAAAAGGTTCTCTAAAGCCAAAACAGAACATCGAAAAACGAAACATGTTAATATAAAATACTGTCAGTTTGTGGGTAACTCCAAGCAGACGACACTCACACGAACGAAATCGCGACTATCGATTTTTTCGAGATTCGATTATAATTTTTTTTTCCTAATTAACATTTATCCAATTACAAATAAAGGACGGAATAAACGCAGAATTAAACCGTTTTGCAAATCGCCACCCCCCAAAAAAACTCAGAGCAGTGCATTTAACATTAAAATGGCGGAACAATAAAATATCGACTGGTTTCGAGTTCGATTCCATCATGTCGTTCAGAGGAGAACTTGTTAATGAGTAGTTTGTAGATTTACGTTCTCACTCTTTGACGGCACGGTTTTCTTAATCGTCGTTGGTTGTTGTTAGTGTCCTTTGACTGAAACAGTTTGGTGGCAGCCGTTGGCAATGTCAAGTGCACATGACGACTGAAATCAGGAAAAAACCGTTGTTGTCATTGACAGATTTTGTAAAATCTTTGCGAATTCTGAGTCGTTTTAATTCAAACGAATTCGTTTCTCCACTCAAAAAATGGTATGATTTTGATTATTTCGTTTTACTTTAAACTAATTTTAATGATGAAAATTGCAGAAAATTGGTTTGAAAATGGAAAACAAGGTTATTCCATTTAAACTTGAGTATGGTTTTGTATTACGTAATCTTTTTCTGGTTTTTAATTTTGATTAAAAACTTTGATAAGATTCTCGTGAGATTCGATGTTGTTACTTTGAATTCAAGTTCTAAAGTATGAAATTATGCATTGGTTTTGCTAAAAATTGGAGGAAAAGTCTACGATTCATTTCCTTTTAATTTAATGTTTGTTGAAAACAAATCTCTGAATCTCTTGCAGGTGATTTCCAGCAGCCAATTCCTCATCACAGCCCTCCACATTTTCTTTGGGGCTGTGCAGCTGGTGGTGAAGGCTGTGCTGTGGCCCGTCTTCGGGGGCAAGGGCGAGAACCTCCCCCCCATCAAGAACCAACTGCTCCTCTGCAGCGCCACCGCCCTCGCCAGGCAGATCAGGAGAAGGAAGCTCACCAGCGTCGAGGTCGTCCAGTCCTTCATCGACAGAATACGCGCCATCAACCCCCTCCTCAACTGCGTCATCGACGACCGGTTCGAGGACGCCCTCGAGGATGCCCGGGCGGCCGACGCCCTCATCGCCTCGGGCCAGCGCTCCGAGGAGGACCTCGAGAGGGAGACGCCCTTCCTGGGGGTCCCCTTCACCACCAAGGACTGCATCGCCATCAAGGGCCTCTCCTGCACCGCGGGCATCTACAGCAGGAAGGGCATGGTGGCCGAGGAGGACGCCGACACCGTCCGCCTCATGAGGAAGGCGGGCGGCATCCCCCTGGCGGTCACCAACGTCTCGGAGCTGTGCATGTGGTGGGAGAGCTTCAACCCGATATACGGGCGCACGAGGAACGCGTACAACACGAATCGCATCGTGGGGGGGTCGTCGGGGGGCGAGGGGTGCCTGCAGTCGGCGGCGGGGTCCCCCATGGGGATCGGGTCGGACATCGGGGGCTCCGTGCGGATCCCGTGCTTCTTCAACGGGGTGTTCGGGCACAAGCCGACGAGCGGGGCGACGTCGCTGCGGGGGCACACCCCGCTGCCGTCGAACCCCGAGCAGAAGTCGTACCTGGTGATCGGGCCGATGTCGAGGTACGCGAGCGACCTGGTGCCCATGCTGAAGGTGATGGCGCCGGAGTATGTGGGGAGGCTGCGGCTGGAGGAGCCGGTGGAGCTGAAGAGGGTGAAGTGCTACTACATGGAGGACGACGCGGGGAGTGTGTTGGTGAGCCCGGTGGAGAGGGAGATCAAGGAGTGCGTGCAGAAGGTGGCGAAGTACTTAGAGCGGGTGCACAACGTGAGGGTGCAGAAGGTGAGCCTGAAGAAGCTGAGGTACTCGATGGCGATCTGGTTCGCGAAGATGAGGGTGCCGGAGGGGTCGCAGCTGCCGGTGGAGCTGGCCAACCACCAGGGGAAGGTGAACATCATCGCGGAACTGCTCAAGTTTCCCTTCGGACTGTCACATCACACTCTGCCCATCCTCTGCATTGGGCTCATGGAGAAGTTCAACCCCGAGTACAACAGCCCCAAGCACGCCAACTTCGTGAACATGTGCCGGGAGTTGCTGCAGGAGTTCCAGGTAAGATCCCTCCTGAGTCGCGGTCTGGGGCTTTCCCTCAAAGAGGAACTGTTCCAGGAACTTCTGGGGGACGACGGCGTGTTCATCTACCCCACGCACCCCACGGCGGCGCCCTACCACGTGGAGCCCCTCTTCAAGCCGATCAACGTCGCCTACACGGCCATCTTCAATGTGTTGGGACTGCCCTCGACCCACTGCCCCATGGGGCTCAACTCCGAGGGGCTGCCCATCGGGGTGCAGGTGGTGGGCGCCCTGCACCAGGACAGGCTCACCCTGGCGATGGCCCTCGAGATGGAGAAGGCCTTCGGGGGTTGGGTCCCCCCTTCGCCCGTCGCCTAACATCACCCCCAGGTACGTTGCTCGAATTTCCACCCCATCGCAGACCATTAACCTCCTTCTTGTTTGTCTCCAGGGCGGCCAACACAAAATGGCACCCCTTCAGCTGCAAAGAAATGCCTTCCGTCTGCCAGAAGAGACAAACCGGCTTCGTTTTTTACACTTTTACACGCACTTTATTTATACTACTTATGTACATATATAATTCCACTCTGTTATGTTTGACACTGAACTTCAGAATATATTATTTTATACTCCGTTGGGTGTTTGGTTTATTTCGGAAGTGGCCGGCGGCGATTGGGTGGGGCCGTCAAAGTGGTATCTGGGTCAGAGCGCGGGTTTTTGAGTTGGAGTTGCACCTGGGTGGAGTGATTAGGGAGCAGGGGGCGTAGCTCAGATGGTAGAGCGCTCGCTTAGCATGCGAGAGGTACCGGGATCGATACCCGGCGCCTCCAGATTTTTTTTTCTGGACGCGAAAGGGAGAAGGTGAAAGTATCTCATCAGAGGCTGCATTTCTATTTTTATATTGTGTTTAATTGCTAACGAGTGCTCTTAATATCGATACGAAACATGTAAACGACGACAAAACATAAAAATATCGTTATGGCTTGACTGGCGGCGTCCCATGCCGCAGACGAATATTCTTTCTCGTGCCTTTAATTGTTTTTTAAAATTCACAGCCCTAAAAGGTTGTTGTCTTTGGATCACAGTTGTTTGATTGAGGTCCCACTGGAAGACTTCGCTTTTTCATCTCCCCTGAAACGAGAATGCGATATGTTACCACCTTTCATTAAGGGAATGACCGCGGGATCAGGGAGGGGTCCTCACCTGCTAACATTCCAAATTCTCCGCTTCGTTCGCCGTCTCGTACCTGATGTTCTTCAGGTACTCGTACTCCAACGGCTTCTGTCGCGCCTCCCCCCCACAGCTCTGCGACACGAGCAGCTCCATCTCATCCCCCGCGCCCTTCACCACGTTCAGAGCCTCCGAGTAGTTCAGGCTCAGCAGACACACCCCGTTCACCGACACGACCTGGTCCCCCCTCCGCACGCACCCCGCCTCCCCCCTCCCCCTCAGAACGTTCTCTACGAACAACCCCCCGTTCGCCCCCTCGACTATCTCCAGACCGAAGCACCCGTACTTGTCCTTCTTCAGGCGGACCTTCCGCAGCACCCTCTCCTCCTGCCACGACACCTGCTCCCACTCGCGCACCAACTCCGACGACATCGACTCCTGCACCTCGTAGGCGAACCCCTCCGACGACGAGTGCACGCTCGCCTCCATGACGTACGCCCCCAAGGAGGTCACCCCCATCCGCACCCCCGTCCGCTTCTTCCCCTCCGGGCTCTCGTTCTCCTTGTCCGGGTGCTCCTCCAGGTGGAACCCCTCCTTGCCCTCTTTGCCCTTCTTCTTGAGACGGACACCAAACTCTTCGGAGAGGGCGTCCAGTGGACTCAACTCTATCCTCAGCTTGAGGAAGAACTTGTGGTGGAAGGATGCCAGTCGGAAGAGGAAGTAGCTCCTGAAAGAGAGAAGAGAATGAGGGGAGGGGACACTGGGACACACAAGGGGCGGTCAGCTGTGGAGACTCACTTTTTGCCCTCCATGCGGAGCTTGTAGCAGGGGAGTTTCTGGCCGAGGACGTCCCGGGGCGAGAGGCGGAACCAGTGCTCGTTGCAGGTGAGGCGGTGGATGTTCTTCCACAAGAAGGCCTCGTGTATCTTCCGCTCGAGGACGTTCTTCTTCTTCTCGTAGAGGTAGACGCCCTGGGGGTTGACGGTGAGCCACATGGGGATGTGGAGGGACTTCCTCACCCAGAGGGCGGTGTAGTGGTGGGACCCGTACTCGGGCAGCCTTTGGGCCTGGGCCACGAAGAGCTCCTCCGCGAGTGCGGCCTCGAGTCCGAACCGCGACCTGTGCTGTTGCTGCAGCCGGGACTCCAACTCGGATCTGTTGTCGATGAGTTCGTCGGGGAGGTAGTGCTCCAGGAGGAAGTAGGGGGAGGCGCCGTGCTCCTTCTCGTCGAAGTTGCCGAACTCCGCCTGGAGGGCCAACCCCCCGAGCGCCAACAGCTCCTCCACCTCGCACTTTATCTGCTGCTCCAGCAGGCTCCTCCGCAGCTGCAGGTACATCAGGTGCTTTGTCCTGCCGCTCTTCAGTCCCCGCACGCTCGGCAGGAAGAACTTCACCCTCACGTACAGGAAAAACCTGAGCTCCCGCGACTCCGCCCCGCCCTCCTTCCACCCCCGGGGCGCCACCTTGTGCAGCTTCATCTCCGCCGGAACGAACACAAAGTCCCCCTTCACCAGGCACGCCAGCCCGAACAGGTAGTCGTCCTCCATCTCCTCCACCCGCACCACCACCTCCCACACCCGCCCGCATGTCACGCTCTGCCCTTCGCAGCTCACCCTCACCTTCTGCCCCGTCAGCAGCACCACCGTCAGCTCCCTCCTCTGCGCGCCCTTCGCGTCCCCCACGTGCACCACCTTCCACGGCTCCGCGGCCCGCACGACGAACTCAGGGCCCACGCACCTGCGGGCGGGGCCCCGGGCAGACGGGGCCCTGTACAGCCGCGAGGGGGCCCTCTCGACTGGCTTCTTCTTGGTGCTGCCGCTGCTCCTGCTCACGTCGGAGCTCGCACCGCAGGAACTGTAAGACAACGAGAGTCAGGGGTTGGGAGATGGGGTGCCACGGGGAAGACGTACCTGGTTCTCGACGAGGGGTTCTTTCCCGGTCGTTCGTGCTCGTCGGCGGACTCTCCCGAGGTCGACCCACGAAAAAGGCACTGTTGATAAGAAACGAAGAAGCTTAGATGGGATAAATGTGAAAGTGAGGGGAGAAACCCACCTGAGGCGGAGTCCCGAAGACTTCTCTGTACAAGCCCATGACGAGATGGGAGAAAGGCTTGACTGGGAGGTTGGTCTCGCGATGCTGAGATATGATCTGAAACGGGAAAGGGAAATGGAGCGGTGGTCGGCTTCGACCCCGTGGTCGGACGGGGGACGCAAACTCAAATGCATTAAAATGCCGGGGGCGCATTTCATCATCGCTCACTTAATGAGAATAAAAATGGGAAAGCAGAATCTTCGTTGGGAATTCACGCTCGAGGGGGGAAACAATTTTCTTTGTTTCTCCTCCTCCCTAATTATTCATCTTTTGCCAATCGATGCTTACGTTCAGCAGCGACATCAGCGACGCTCTGCTCGATGGGTCCTCCGCCGTCATGAACTGCAGGAGCCAAAAACATCCCGTCGGGAGAGGCGCTTTCAAGGCTGACAGCAGCGTTTTGCCCAAAGAGTAAACCCACATCTGAAAAGAGGTTACGAAAATCAGCGATCAAATTACATAAATTCCTAAGAAGCTGAAAGTTGGTCAAGTCTGTGCAGAGTATAATTATAAAAGCATAACATCGATGGAAAGCAGGTAAAAAATTTACCCAGACAAAAATTGTATCAATTCTTTTCTTCCTAAGAGCCATCGTTTCTGATATATAACGATAATAATCTAATCGCCGTAATCGACGTAATGGCGAGAAACCAATTTTATTGACCTTTGCCCCTGCGCTAATTCTTTTGTCGGCATCAGAGTTTACAGGAGTTGTCACATTTTATCTGTCAAAAATTAAACTCAGAACAATTTCACCAAATTTCAGCTTTTCAGGAATTTATATAATCTTAAATGTCTAATTTGAGCGGATTTTCAAACAATAAAAACCGTTGAATGCAAAGCAAAGCGTTGGCGCAACACTGCACAAAATCATTGGACGGCAACTTTACACTTAAGACCTCAAATTGAACGACTCTCACACGCGAGGTCCCATGGTGTAATGGTTAGCACTCTGGACTTTGAATCCAGCGATCCGAGTTCAAATCTCGGTGGGACCTGAAGTTTTTTTTTTCTTTTTTTCCCCCCTTTTCTTAATTTTTCCTCTTTGTTCTCGAATAGAGAGCGGCGTTTCTTTTGAATTTCATTATTAAAAAAAAATTAACAGGGGAAAATTAGTATCGGAGCGCATGCTCGTCATCGATTTGAATTGAAACGAAATTTCATTGAATAAACGTTAATTGCGGAACCTTTCGCGTAAGGTTCCATGGTGTAATGGTTAGCACTCTGGACTCTGAATCCAGCGATCCGAGTTCAAGTCTCGGTGGAACCTGAAAATTTTTTTTTTTCTCCCCCGGAACGAATTGCTTAAGATTACCGCTGGTAGCTTTATTTTTTTTCCCCCATTGCTTTTTGGCTTCCGGAAAAGCTTATACAAAGTGAATCAATTTTATTTGCCTGTTCGCTCAGATTAGGTTTCGTTAAGGAGACTTGTCGCTTATAAAAAACCTTTTTGGGGTTACAAATGAATCGAGAGAGGAGAATTACTGCCCATTTGGTCAAACTGCGCTGCTGACTCACCTTGAATACGAATTCCGGCCTTCCAAGGCATTTGTTAAGCAAACAATGGAAAAATAATTTCAAATTATTAATATTTCCTCTCGGGCATTAACCGGTCAGTTTGAATAGTCCAGTCAAATCATTTCAAAAATGAGGGATGAAGTTGCATAAATTCCTAACAAGCTGAAACGTTGTGATATTGTTCAGAGAATAATTATAAAAGTATAACAACTAAAGAAAAGAATTAGTTTTTCGTCATTTTCAGCCAAACGGTGAGTTCTAACATAAAATTAGCTTAAACAAAAATTGTAGCGCATAAAATTATCTACAAAAAATGTATCAGTGCTTATTCCCTAAGAGCCACCGTTGCTGAGCCATTTACCGATTGCCCAAATTTCGAGGCCAGATATTTTAAAATACTGCCGCATCAGAAAAATATTCGATTTTTAATGACTCTTAACATTTTCCTGCGGCGATCAATTTTGGCCAAACTATGTATGGCGACAGTGCTTCATTAGGGCTTTCGAACGCATCCGTGTTTCACGTTCCTGTCGTAAACAACCGTCCGGAGGTTATGGGAGCTCAAAGTTGCGGCGGCAACGCCAATTGTGGCCATTTTTGCCAATGTTAAAAATGGTCACCAATTGATATAATATACTGCCAAATGTGTCATCCTAACTCCTCTTCGCCAGTCGTCCCTTTTTTCTTTCTGCTCTCGTCTCTCAATATTCGGTGCTCACCAATTAATGGCTGAAAGGCATTGCAAAGAATGCGTCACGCTCCTTTCTTGACAGACAGACAAATATTTACTAAACCGCCATTTTGGATTGCGAAATCCATTAATTGACTTCAACTGCATGTCCTTTACCGATTCACGTTCCCTTTGGACAATTTTAGCGTTTTTCTGCTTGCCTTTATTATTAATCATTAGACTTTGGGAAAAACGTTAAATTTACTGAAAATATCTCGGGGCAAGATTTCTATAAACTCGACAATAACGATTGCCTTGAAAATGGGGAAAATTTTAGGACACTGGGAACGTGCTCGCATCCCAGCCAGAGGGGACCAGTGGGAGCAGAGCTTCGTTAATGGAAAAATTCAGCATTCATTCGCGAGCGAAAGGGAATCTCAGGTGCGCCACTGAGAGCACACAAATCAAAGTAAAGCTCTCGAGCAAATAAGAAGCACAGGTGTTTGCAGCTTGCCGCAGACTCCATCGCCCCTCCCGATAAACTAATTATGTAATTATTCATTACTTGAGAGAGAGAGAAGTACCTTTTCCCAGTCGAGGTTGCTGGCATCCCTCGCAGACACATATTCCGGCGCCAGGAAGGGTTCGTGATGGCCCTGAATGCGATCGACGATGGAAATCACTGCTCTTCCTTTGCTGTTTATGCCCAGTGTTTGCGGGCTCACCACAGGAACGACCTTTCCACGCGTCATCTCCTCTGGAAATGAAATCACGTTAACAAGGAGGACTCGCCAATCATGCAGCAACGCTGTCAGCAACGCACCTCCGCCCAAACCTCGAAACCTTCGGCCAAAGGTCGAATCAACCACTAAATTAGGAAAGTAATTAAGGACGATTCCCTCAAGAGCTGGTCCTTCCCTGAAGGCCACAACGTGACCCCCCGAAGGCTTTGCCAGGGATCTGCCCTCGGACGAAGGCCTCCCGCGTTTCAGGACAAAGGTTTGCTAAGCTTGACCGGTTATTGATTTTCCGCCGCGTGAGTTTTCTTTTCTTGGACTTTCCTGTCCAGACGGCGTCCCTCCTATTTTCAGCAAGAGGGGGTGGCAGCGGTTGGGAATCATTCCCCAGTCAATAAAAATAGTGGAAGTCGAAGAGAGAAGACTTATGGAGGCAAAGGAAGCAGAATCTTTTCTAATGGAGTGAGAATTTCGCCCTCGATTTGTTTTCTAATTAAAACTACGTTTCCATCCAATTTTAATTAACGCCACAACGGCAAGATGTCGCTTTGATCGCTAAAATCTCATTTGATCTTTTAATAATTTTGTACGGTGGCGCTTAAAAGTATTTTGACAATATACAATGTAATAATTTTATTATGTCTGTCTAATATTTTAGGGTTGTATTATTTAGTTATCAATACTATTAATATCTTTGTCGGCATGAAAATAACAATATATACAAAACTAACATTCTTCTTACTATTCTTTTACTGTTTAAATATAAACTCTTTATTTCTTCTGTTATTTAGATGGAGCGAAAAATTTAATTTGCTCTTTAATTAATATTATATTTATAAATGTGAGAGCTGTTGTAAAGTATTTTAATGAAAGCCAATGAAATTTCACTTTCTAAGTAACTCTTACGGGTGGAAGAGGATAAATTTTCTATTGTCAAAATACTTTAGAACGCTGCTGTGTGTGCTTTAATTCCGCTTTTCATCTCTACCGATTAACCAAAAGAAATGTGATCATATTAACCCTTAGAGAAGAGCAAGGGAGGATCGTGAATTGCAGTTAAATTACAATTACATCAACCGGATGATTGAAGTACAATAAAATGTGGGAAAATTTGAATTAAAAGACGAAAACAAAGGATTATGCAGGGGTCATTTTGACTCCTCCAGTGCTAATCCCTCACTCTCCTCCATATTCTCTGGAAATGAAAACTTTTCATTTCGCAGAACTCTTACTCTCCTCTGGAATAAATGGAACTCGATACAAATTATTTGGCCCTTGCCCAAGTGATTGTTCCCTTTCGGCTCAGTGAGCTTAAAAGAAGTTCGCTCGCAAATTAGGGGAAAGGGGGTGAAAGCAGAATGGGAGAAGGGACGGGGGGTGAGCAAGCGAAACCTAAGGGGGTTGGAGAAGTTGGGGGCGCACATCCACTTTCTTTCATTAAAGACGTCAATAAAAGAAATGGAGTTGAGTGCGAATGAAATAAGTTGGGGAAAAGCTAAAAGGGGGGGGAGCGAAAGTCGTCAAAGGAAACTTTCCTCTGTGACACTTAAAGGACTGAGGCTCAGATGCCGAGAAAAATCTAGGAGGAATTAAAGGTCGGAGGGTCCATAATGAAAAGACCACAAGGGCGAGATGAACCCGGGATGGCTTAAGGATTGACGAAATGAAAGGACGCGGAAGGCAACAAAGGATCTTCCCGTTTGGGTGGGACAAGGGTAAGGAATATCAGTGAAGGACACTTGCCCTCAGTCTCCTTTTCGGGGTCCCACTTGCCCCCCACTCGCAGAAAATGAACTCATTCATCATTACCCAAAGCGGTCATTTTGACCTTTCCTGACTTTTATGAAACGTTTTTGGGGTTTTTTGTCACGTAAAAATTTCTTTTGCTTCAAGTTTAGGTTTCTTTTTCAGGCAATTTAGAGTAAAACTGGAAAAAATAAATATGCAGGGAAAGATACAGACAATGTGTGACAATTATCGCATTACAATCACTTTGGGAAGTGTTTAGGTGCATTATGTATAATCTCAGAAACACTGTATGCATGAGTCAAAGGAAAAAAACTTCAAATCAATTTACTTAATGTCGAAATAATACTATCACAGGAAACGGACATGGATTCGAGAGAAGCGGCTCAAACTGACCAGCGGAAGGAAGTGTTTATCTCTGTGTATCCTCAGCGTCTTGGGCGGGGACAAACCCTAAATGACAGGGAGAATTTCCCGCGGAATAATTAACAATATGCAAATCACAGAGACATAGAGGGGAGGGGAATTGTGCTCATTTCTCTCGGAATACATGAATGTTTAAAAGGCAGCGGAATGTGCTTCGCCCCCAACGTCATTTTTAATTGCTGAACAAGCTGTTGCTTCCCTGACTGCAGCCACAATCGCCCTCCCCCCTCGGCTTCTCACGTTTTTCACTATGGCCGCATTGCAGGAGACCTGGATGACGGCTATTCTAGGGCATGTCTCGCGCAAATGAATCCAGAAGTTCCTCTCGGTCGCCTTTTAATTAAGATCTCCTTGGTTACCGGGGGGGAAAACGATCACTCTTTTTTTCTGGATCCCGCCGACTCAGCGTTAGTTTTTCCAATTTTGTAATTTCAATTTACTCCCGCTTCCCATTTTATTGTTTGAGTGTTAGCTGTTTGCATTCCTTTACAAAGTATATGACATGTCCAACATTTGCATTAGTCTCTGGCCGTCAGAGAACGAACCTTTTCTGTGATGAAAAACGCCATTTTTGGAAAGAGGCAGAGACGACAGCTTCGCTGACAAAGAAAAGACTGCCTCACTCTGTTTGGTTTCATTCCAGCTGACATTTGCCGAAGCTATTCGCTCCTCTGCCCCGTCCATAACACGACTCGTCTGCAGCGCCGACAGCACTCCAGATCGTTTTCGACAGCAACCGAGTGTCACGTTAAAAGAGAACTCGCTGCTTTAATTGAGTTTCGCGAGACAATTTTTAGAGGACATTTATTAATCATCGCGTTTAATTAGAACCCTCGTCAGTCGGAAAAGAAGGCCTTTCGCATTGAATTAAACGGCAAGAAATGACGTCTCGCGTCAACCACAATGAACTCACTTGAGAGGAACAGGTCCTGCAGGGTCTGGGCTGCCTGGCACAGCAGGGCCCATGTTTCTTCTTCCGAGAGACCGCCCGCCCTCAGCTCCAGGAGATCGGCCACGGTCACCGTCGCACTGCCCGGCATTCTGCAAAAAAGAAAATACAGTGTGAGACCATTGCCGTGTAGCTCCGTCGGTGCGGGAACTGTAGTCTTCGGGAGAGAATCTCAGCGGTGGATAGCACAGGAAAAATATTTTTCAAACTGGGTCGCTGGAACGGAAACCACTTTCTCCGGACAAAAAAATCAATTTGGAAAAACAAGATGAAATGAAACGCTAACGAAGAGATTGAGTGGGCCGGGAAGTGAAAATAAAAGCTCTGGTTAAACAAAAACGATATTTTTGATCCCATCAGACGGGGGCGCGGGAGGGAGAGATCGAAAATGAATTTGAAAATTCAAAAATGGAAACCATTGCAGCCGACGGATTTGCTTACTGCCATGAATTATAAGCTCGTGGGCTTTGAATAAGTGCACTCTCGTTGCGTCGTCGACACGGACTTGTGAGGGATGAGAGGAAAGGTTCGAGAAAAGGGTTTGCTCTCGTGAGGGTTAAGGGTCTCCAAATGGGCTTACAACAAACAAAACTGGTGCCAACGGAGGACCTCTTCAGGCCTCCTCTGCCTTTTCTCCACTTCAACTAAAAGGTCCCTTGATTTGGCCGCGGGATTACGGAAAATGAAAACGACAAGTTATACTTTCTCATACTGAATGCCTTACTTTTAGAATTTTGTAACTTTTTAACCTTCTTTACAGATAATGCACTGGCGACCTTTGCATTAACGTAATAAAAATTAAAAGTGAGGACGAATACAAGAATCCGAGTGTTTAAAAAAAAAAGGTCCCACCGAGATTTGAACTCGGATCGCTGGATTCAAAGTCCAGAGTGCTAACCATTACACCATGGGACCGACGTTCTTTTCCCCGTTCAGGAGGCCACAAAGGGCAGACGAATGCTTCCTCGGCACAATGCCGCACCGAGGTCAGCAATCGCCGGCCAGCACTTGCAGGCGCGAGAAGCCATCGACCTAGGCCAAAGCCTGAACCGGCGAGGGCCTTCGCCACTTCTTCGTGTTCCGCCTAGGTAAAACACAAGCAGGGAAAGGGAAGATTAATGGCGGAAGTCAGCCTCCAAATGGGGGAAAAAATGAAGAGATCCCGTGAGCGCTGCAGCAATTTTCCAGAACAAAGCAACAGGAAGTGCTTGAGAAACTTTTTAGCGGCACTTGTTGCATTTTTCTGCAGACACTGCATGCCTTTACCCCGTTTGTTTCACCCCTCCTCGAGGTCTCACCTGTTGCAGATCTTCTCTAATAATCGCTTAACTCCGCTTCGTTCCCACCCTTTTCCTGCAAGGGGTGGAAGGGCCAAATTCAGCCAACGCCGCAGTCCCCTTTCCTCCCCCGGCCACTTATTCGAGAACCCCCGAAAGTGGCACTTATTGGAGGGTTGCAGAGAAGAGTTTTCTTCCCTCGCCCTTAAAATAAAGTCAATTCCATGTTAGAGGCTAATCTCAGTGTCTAAAATGCCTGCGTTTCACTTTTAATTTTCCTCCGAGAAAAAGCGGATGAAGAAAATTCTTCTCCGAAGAATAACAAACGTCAATTTTCACATTTCACAAGTCAAATGAAACCGGAGCTTTTCTGCACAAAGTCTTGAACAAGTTTTTATTAAAAAAAAAATATGATAGGTTTTCAGAGGAAAGGGAATTATTTTCTTCTTTTGCCATTCGATAATATGCGGGTGAAATAGGGCTGTGACCTTTAAGCATAAATCTCGGAGATATCCCTTTCGTGGGCGTAGGGATATAGAGGAAAAGGCCGAGGAAGAGTTCCCTTCAAATGACGACAGGAAAAACAGATAAACTGCCCACTCACACACTGAGGCACTGTATATGACCGCCTTCTATTTCCTTTTCTTCATTTTCGCCATCACAAAGCGGAAAATAACGACGTTATTTCATCTTTTCTCTTTCCTTTTCATATCAATAAAATTGCATTAACTCTTTGTCTGGCCAGCGAGGGAACCCGAGGGGGTTGGCTCTTCCCCACCGCCCCCCAAACAACCAATGATACACAAATCCCCCGCCCCGCCTCCCCGCTCCGTTCTGGGGGAAACGGAAGTGAAATTGTGTGGCCGAGGGGAGGGGAATTCTGTTTTCCATGTTCTCCCAGCAGGCTCATTTGTGGGTTTATGTCTCGCTCCATCGGGCCTTCTTCATTTAGCATAAATCCTTCTCTTCCGCCCCTTCGGCCCCTCAGGCCATTATGATTCCACCCCTCACGTCCCAAGTTATTATTCAATTCAATGAATATGCAGGCAATAAAATGCAGAGAAATTTTTTTTTTTCAGGTGGGGCGTTTGTTTTCCCCAAATGAATATTGCGTCAAATATCTCTGTTTACTTTCAAACTGGCAGGAAAATGGAAAATGCAGTGAATTTTTATCCGCTTAACGCCGTTTCACTATTGTCAAATCCATCCTTTAGCTTATTTTTACTTCTTACGCAATATCCAGAATGAGATGAAGAGCAACAGAAACGGAAAAGAGCGGTGCAAATGCAAGACGAAGTGCCATGTCCGTTCCAGTATTTTATTCGCTGTCGTTCCGACAGAGCCAAAGAAAGCAATTTAAGTTAAACCAATTGCCAACGCCTCAAGGCTCCGCTCTTAATTTTTCAATTCCCGCTCTTTTGTAATTTTCTAATTCGCGTATTTCCGGTTGGAGCGGAAATGAAAATCAAAACTGAAACTTGCAAATTAATTTCAAAAGCTTTTCCTTCCCTTTAATTGAGCCTTTTTGTCAGTTAACGAGAATGTTTTCTTTTTTTCTTGCCAACTTTCAATTAATGCTCATTTAAAACTTGAAAAGATTTTTAGTCAGACGAAATCCTTGCAGCAACTGAATGGAAAAGTTTTTCCACGCCGGGGGATGATGAACGGAACTCCAACGCAGAGATTGGAACGCCGGCTGCAATGAAGGAAGGGCAGGACTGCGGGGAGGGCCACTACCCTCGCTCCCCCAATTTATAACAGAGAGCTTCCTCTAAAGAAGTCAATTCAAGAGGAAAAGATTGCTAACTGAGCAGAAAACAACGTTCATACGGGATGGGTTCGATGCAAGGGAAGCTGCTCCTACTTACTGCAAGAGGGTCGATGCTGCCGGGGGTCGGCGCTAAACATCATCCACCGGCGCCTTCCCGTCCTCCCCTTTCCCCGCGAAAGTGACCACGTCCACCTCCTCGCTCGCTCTCTGCCCGTTGGGAAGGTAGTACACCAGGCAGGACACGCCCACCAGGAAAAGGAAGAACACGAACACCACGTCGAACATCACCAACGAGTTTATGGTCACGAGCTGCATAGCATCTGCTTTTGCACCTTCCCACTTGCTTCACTCCCTCACTCACCACCGCTTCCTCCCTCATCCACCCCCACTTAGGTCCTCCTACTCACGACATGTCTTTCCACGTGCTAACTTCATCAGTCGGATTTGTGACATCTGAAATCCAAACGTCCGTTGTTATCGGCCGCCTCTCACCCCTACAACCCCTTTCACATAAATCGAGCCCACAATGAAAAGATTCATCTTCGCGGGAAAATCAGGCTGGGATCCGAAGGCAGTTCAGAGCAAAACCAAAGAAGAGACCAAAAAGGTAATAAGCTTCCCTCGAGGGAACAATTACGGGGAAGGGTTAAGACAGCCGAGAGGTCGAGGGGATGAGTTGAGGGGAAGGAATGGAGAACGTGGCTGGACAAGACGAATTTTTATTTACCTCCAACATGAAAATAAAGTCGAACTACCCCCGTCCATATTTAAATAATTTAGCCCACTTGCCGGAAAGTTGTAAATTCGCTGGGAAAGTTTCCTCCCGGGAAAAGTTTTCTGGGCCAACGAAATTATTTCGTGGGAAAGGGCCGATGTAACGGGGGTGGAAATGCGTTGAAGCTGAGAAAAGCCGTTTCACGGGGAGTCGGGGGGTGGGGAGGGGAAGCGATAAGGCCCATTTGGAGCCGGGGACTGTTTTGCGGTTTCCGGTGGCTCCGACTGAGCTCCAATGAGGGGGGTGGAACGGGCAGAGATTGGGGGAAAGGGGCAACTTTCGGTGGAAACGGTTAAAAATGAGGTCTGTCACTGAGAAGATAATTTACGAGACGTCAAAAAGTTTCATCAAGACAAGGGTGAATAATAAAGAGGGCCTCGGCGATCAATCATTTCCACGCAAATTGCTTAGCTTTTCAAATGCTTTTCGCAAAACGGGGAGAAAAATAATTTGACAACTAAGTTGGAAAAAGATGCGGGCTTCCGATTTGGTTCTTCAGCCGTGAAACTTAAACGATTAGATTACATACTGCACGTACAGTATCCTGGAACCGGCGGAAAATTTTTATATTCATGTTTAAATATTTTAAAGCCTCGAGGAAACTTTTTTTTCCGCGCTCACCCCCGAATAAAATCAAATGAAAATTGTCAAATAAATCTTAGAGAATCCCGGCTTTAGTGTCTGAAATTATTTCCTCCCGCCAGAAGGCTTTTCTTCTGATATTACTGCCGCGGGCAATGTTCTTTATTTTCTGCACGTTCGAAAACATGCTTCTGATTAAACCCCCGCCCGCCCCCCGCCCTCACGCCCTCGAAAACGCCTCCGCATCCCCCCACTTAATCTTCTCTTCGCCTTGCATCCCCCGATGCCCTAATCTCCAAATACCGAGCCCAGTCCTCACATTCCTCCCCTCCCCGGAACACCACCCCGCCCGCCCACCACTTCATGGGGATGAAAACCACTAGGGCGAGGGTCGCCATGGCGAACGTAATTACGCCTAAAGTCGCTCAAGATTCACTATTTTTACGTCCTTCTGCTTAACCCGCAAAGCAAGGGGGACCAAAATGGTCGCTGTATCGGGTTTTATTTGCTATGTATATTTTTAGGTAGAAATAATGAGCACACAGTTAATGTAACAGTAACGTAATGATGGCTAAAGACCGTCGCCATTTTTCCAATTTTTTGCTTTGAGTCAGCTGAACTGATTCAGCAGCAGGAGAGGCATTACTTGAATGAGTCTGCAACCCTTCACTTTCTGAGTGAAAACATTTGAACGCCTCACAAATTCGAAAGCACGTTAAATGACCTATTTTCTTGAGCCGGGTCAGAGCCCAAAGCTCTTTCCGGCATTTCCGGGAATCGAAACCGATGCCGATAAATCCAACAAATGACCCCCTCTCGGGATTCTCAACCCTTTCCCTCTCCTTATCAAATCAATGTCACATCCCCTTGATTTAAACCCTTCGTCACTAAATTTCAATTTTCACTCTTTAATTAATTATATTATTTTTATTTCGCTTATTTATTAATTAAAACTTAAGACATTAAGCAGTGCTTTCATTAATTGATGAACTTTAAAAAAAAAATTTGTTGACATTTTGCTGACTCCTTTTCCCTTTGCAGGGCTGTCAAACTTCGCCCTTTCAGTAAAGGGAAGTTTTGAGGGCATCCGTTTGTGTAAATCTATACAGAATGCGTTATGAAGATACAGAACCTTGTTTTACTTTATTTACAGTAAATACTCCTCTAACATACGAGTTAATTAGCCAAGTTACGCCCTCTGACTGGAAGGTGTGCACAATCCCTCCCCCATTGGGGACCCCCACGTCCCTTTCTGAAATGGGGAGACACCTCCTTTTTCTCTCTGAGCATCCGACGATGTGCACCTTTTTACGGCTCATCTCACTTGTTGCTCTTCACGAACAACAGTGTGCACTGAGATGAAATTTATGGGCTCGAATTGAGTTTTTCATTTTCGGCGTCAGGGAACTGCAGAAAAAGCAATAAATTTGGGAATTGAATAAGAGCACTACAGCCCTCTCTCCGATGAAATATCGAAAAGAATTTTTATGAAGGGGGCGGGGCACAAACCGCTGGCAGACTCTCTAAAAGGTTTCCAAGAGTACCTCCCCTCCCCTCCGTCGGCCCTAAATCAAAAAATAACGCAAAGCAAAGATTTTGCATTTCGGAAAAAGGAAAAATGAGAAATAATAAGAAAAAATAAGAAAAAAGGAAAAAAAAAACAAATGGGAAAATAGAAAAGTGGAGCAAATGGGGAAAAAGAAAAATTTGGGAAATATAAGAAACAAATAAAAAAGAAAAAATTAATAACCGGGAAAAAGAAAAAATGAAAAAGAGGGGAAAAATGAAAAAAAGAATAAGGGAATATTCGACAGAAAATATGATCAATCTATATACCCCTAATCTTCATTCCATTATAATTACGTCAACGGAATTACTGAATTTATAATTTCAATACATGTGCACTTTTTTCATTTGAATTTATAAATGAATTAAAATTTAAAGAAATATGGTACAGCGGTCATTTTGACCCCCCGCCCCGGGGCATTCCACTGTCGTTTAGAAAGGCATGAAAAAGAAAGGAAAAAGTGGTGAGTAAGGGCGGGGCGGTTTTAGCCGGAGGGAAAAGTAAAAGCTATACACAAAGTGTTGTGGCTTCATAAATTTCACAATAGATTATTTTTCCGAAAAAATAACAAGAGTAACAAAAGCTCCGACATGTTTTGAATTTATTTTCGGCCGTAAAAGTAAATGTTTTCGTGAATAAATGTTATCTTAGTTTTTAGGGAACGACAAATGTTTACTTGAGTTTCTTTCAACTCTGATGACGGACTATCAAAGAAATGCAGAGGATCGGAGGAAGTTACAGAAGGAGGATGGAACAAAAGCCAACGATTAGGTGAGCTTTCGGCACCGATCACGAAAACTTGGCACTTAGGGGCCAGCAAGGAAAAAACCAAATCTCCACCAACACTTCTCAAAGCAAACTAATATGAGAGTTAAAGCTAACTCTAAGTGTGAATTCTCTTTTTTGAGGGCTGCTCATTTTTTAAATTCCTCCCCTTAGAAAACTTTCGGCGGACAGAGAACCAAAAAATTCAAGCCTTTCATCCAACACCGCAAAACAACCAACATCCACCGACAGAAAGAGCCCATAAACTGTATTTCAACGTTGGCTCAGCTTTCGACTGTACTTACGACCTACACGAGTACTCGTACATGCATTCAATTCAAAAATCAACCTCCCTCGTTGCCGCTTTTACGGTGAGATTATTTACAACTACAAGAAAAATCTCCGAGCCCTCATCACAACCGACTACACCACAAACTCCAAATTCACTCCCACGCCTCACAATGCAGCTACCGACACTTAGCCGCCCCGCCGGCACTGGAGGCCCAGCCAAACACTCCGATTCAGAGAAACGCTGTGCAGAGAACAAGAGGCTTCGCGGCGATACAGTCCGGCGAAGGAAACATGGAAAATGTCGAAACGCCCAGCAGCAGCACCACGACGGTGTCTGACTGTGAAAGATCATCGATCATCAGGAGCCCTGCGCGCAGGCCACCTGAGACACGTGCCGCCTCGAAGATATCGCTCTTCCCTCTCTCTGGAGCACACCCTCCGCGTGCCCACCACCTCCCCCGTAAATTATTATCGGTCAATAACGAACTATCAGCACCAGAAGTCGTTCCCAACAAGAAAGACTGCGGAAATTCACTTGGGGACAAAAGGCCGGAGCCCAGACAAAGGAAATCGAAACGAAGCATGCATGCCTTCAATTTACAATTAATGGTCCCATAAATGAGTACATATAACGAAGGTTATAAACATGGCTCTTCGATTGGCAAATTATTACATTTGCGAAACGAGTTTTTGTTTTAATAAAGCGCAATGAAACTATTATTTAATCGAAACTGAAAATCAGCAATTATTTATGCGGGCATTTGCCTATTCTTTCACTGTGCTTCTTCTTTCTCTCTTCGGTCTTGAGAATTTTACTTCCTTTTTTCTCTCATCGTCTCCTTTTCCTTTGTTACTTATTGAAAAAATATTTGATGATCCCGCCTTCTTTATCATCACTTCCGTTATTCACCTTTTTCTTCGGTTAGAGTTTATTATTGTATGACATAATATTTGCACAGTGTGAGTTCACTCTGAAGGATGGGAGTAAAACCAGCGGGAGAAAATTTCTCCAGCAGAGAAGACAGAAAAGGTGAGTAAAATATGAAATGACTGAGAGGGAACGCTCGATGTTTTTTGGGTGAATATCTCAGCTAAGTCGAAAACAAAGGACGTCAAATGAAATGCACAAATACATCTGAATTCTGATTCCATCAACTTACCTTAGGCGCTATTAAGCATGCGAGAGTTCAAGCTGTGCTCTTGGCAGTGAGAAATCACCTTTCTTCAGAAGCGATGATCCGACGCCTTTTTTCTCCAGGAAATACGTATTACATTGCCTGAAAAGTTACAACAGAAATGTACAATAAGCATAGGCCACATTGCGGCCCCTCAGTTTTTCTTCTTCTAAATATAATGAGATTTTTAATAAAGAGGGACGAGCCCTTTGAGTGAAAGGCACGCCGCTGTAGTTCCTGCTTCACTGAATAACATTTTAATTTCACCATTAGCCTAATCACAAGCGCATATTAATATTGTTTTTCCTTTGAAGGAACAAATTAAATGTTGATTCGGTTTGGTATCGAATTGATCTTCTGACTGCATACATTTTATGCTAAAACCCCTCCTGATCTTTTTAATATATTAGGTTATTTATTTTTACCTTTTATATAATATAATATTATATCCATGCTTGTAATTCGTATGGTACACTACAGTACATTTTTATCTACCTAAATGTCTTAAGGGGAATTAGATTAATGCATTAATGTTATTGTGATAAAAATAAAAAAAATTCTTGCGTGCACCAACACTGAAGAGATCTCTGAAGTGGGAAAAATGTCAGAAAAAGAAGCATGACTTCGGCTCAAAACCACAGCCGAACATTTTTTCAAGAAAAAGTAATGAAATGTAATTAGAAGGCTCTGGGGTTAAGAAACCCCACAGCTCCGTTCCCCAAGGATTTTTAATTACACCTTTGTATCTTCTTTGGGCTTCGCCCAGGGAAATGTCAAAGCCTACAAAGTAATTTATCACGTCGGAATTTTCCTCAAATGAACCCTCTTCACCTTTGTTCCACGAGTGAGGTTAAGGCTCATAAAAGCTCCCGAGACGTCTAGCGCCCTTCAGCCTGCAGGTATGGATAGCCCATTTTTATCTGAATTGAATTATGGCAATCGCAATTGCTCAGGTGATGATACCTGGCAAAGGAAAAGACCAGGCGCACCAACCGGGTCAAACAGTCTATGGAAATTCACCGCCTGCTTTTAGTTGTTTGCGTTTGTGATGTTTATAAAAACCTTACTTTTATTTTGGTCGTTCGGTATTTGTGTTGTTGTACTGCCGGGAATCGGGAGCACAAGGCTTCCCATAAAGGAGGAGGAGTACACGGGAAAACTGGCCGCAGCCGGCCAGTTCCCCTTCGCGATCCGCTTGTACTTGATAATAGGAGAAGAGACACTGAGTTACTGCACGGCCGCCATCATAACGCACAGTAAATTGCTGACGGCGGGCCACTGCTGTCACACCCAGGCCGAGAGGTTTGTCGTTTGGGGGGACCCCGACCAAACAGACTTCGTGACCACGGGCAACTTGGACAAACACATTGTCTACCAAGTGAGAAAAGTCGTCCTGCACCCGAAATTCGAGCGGACGTACGATAAGCTCGTGTACGACCTCTGTCTCCTCGTCTTGAAGGTGCCTATGAGCCCCGACAACGGCCACAAGACCATCGACATTAGCTACGAGCCCTTCAAGGACAAGAAGAACTGCACGGCTCTCGGTTGGGGAAGCAATTTCGGCTACGAAATCCAGCACAAGCTGTACTACAAAGAGGCCATCGCGTACCGGTGTAACCTGAGGTTCGGGAACTCGTCCAAGTACTGGTTCGTGTGCCTGGAGCCCCACTCGGTGTGCCCCGGGGATTCGGGAGGGCCTCTGGTGTGCGAGGGCAAGTTGTACGGGATAGCATCGTTCTACATCGGCCAGGGGGAGAGCTCCAACTCGAAATGCGAAGAGGGTGTGGTCGACTACTACTCCGCTTTGACCTCCGAACAGGAATTCATCGAGCAAAATTCAGCCGACACCATTTCACTTACACTTTTTCTTTTTTATTATACTCTGCCTTTTTATCTTTACTCCACAATATAATGTTTTTTATTTATCCTTTGCGTAATGAAACAGCAGCCTTTGTTCTCCGGCGAAGAGGGACCGGAGGAGGGGAAAAAAGCCCGTGACGGCGAGATGGAAGGGAAGTGAATGAAGACGAAAGCTGTGAGCGGAAGTGAGAAGTGACGAGAGAGGGAGGAGGGTAATTTGTGATGTGTATAACGACGTTAACTTAATTTCGTAAACTCCGAAAGTTAACGAGAAAACTGCTGTAGTTTGCTAACTGTTTGCCAAAGAAGAGAGTGCGGATGATGAAGTTTTTTAAAGCGAAGCTCGATGTTCGTTAATCTCCTCCCCTTTCATCGGGAAAGCGCCAAAGAAGACGCCATCCAGTTTAAACGATGAACGAGCTTTCCAAAGTTTTTCATTCACGCTCCAAATTGCGTAACAAATGCAGTTTCTACTCATTTCCATTCGTAATTGAAAATAACTGTTCGCATTGATGAATGTTTCCCAACGCGAAAATAATTCCATTCGCCCATTTTCAGTCCCGCCATGCTACTTTTGTTCCAACATTTGTTGTCGTCTTCTGCTGCTCTGTGAAACCAGTAACTTTAGTGATTCTTTTAACGTTTCCTGATTATCATGAAAACATTTTGCTGGCTGATGACGGCGATAGTAACTAATTATAAATTATTATAATTAAGAGTTAATGATTATCAGTCATCCCAGTTCTGTCATAAAAATCGTCACATGACCATCAAATGCTAATAATTAATCGCTTTCTCTTTTACTTGTTTATTTGTTATTACCAGCACAGGGATGAGCAACACGTGGCCCGTTAAACATGATTATGCGGCCCTGAAAGCATTTGTTAAATTTTTTTTATTTAACCCAATTTCTCCCATAAATATATAATTATTATATTGTTTAAAAAATTATTATTGTTATAAAACCATTTATAATTCTCTTCTCCTTCTCTTTCTCTTATTCTTATTTTCTTGTACTTTTTAATGTTTTTTCTGTTCATTTACTGTTTGTTTTTATGTTACAAACGAAATCCTCACTTTTTTAAACTTTATATTTCTTTTCATTTAATAATTATTTTAAATAAAGTTTTAAAAATTATTAATAAGTGTCATTTCCTGTGCGAACCGCCAAAAAATTTCCAAATTTAAATTGGCCCGTTGATTAAAAAGGTTGCTCAGCCCTGGAATAGTGTGATGATAATTATGCAAAACGCCATTTTTGCATGTTTATACAACCATAAAATGAAATTATTTAAACCGTGTGTAGTATATTTGAGTTCGGTGAAACATAAAAGTATAACAAAGAGTTCGGAACTTCCCCTAAGCGCGACAGAAAACTGGGAAGTGACACTTGAACAAGACAGAAACCGGAAGTCCAGTCAAACTTTCGCAGTTTTCAAAAAATAAAACATTCTTGACAGGTAAACGAAAAATGATGGGAGGCGAGGGGATAAATGAAGGGTGAACGTAACTGATGTAGTCAGGAGTTTGTAAAGGCTTGAGGATAAAAGGAGAGGGTTTAATGGACGGAAAAACGGCCCGCTCATTTCGGGTTTGAGGGTAACAAAGAAAACGCTTAGGAAAAACACGGGGTTAAGTTGAGGCTTTTCATCCGTCGTAATTAAAATTTCCTGAGTGGCTCTGACAAGTTGTGCAGCCTTTAGGGAGGGTAGGTTCCTCCCTTAAAACTTCACTCTCAGGCGCCACGTTCCCATCGCCGAGAGAAGCAAAACGAGTCACGTCAGAAATAATTGCGGTGTCCTGAATTCAAATTTCGAGCACGAGACTCTCGCAAAGTCACCCCCTATGCCTCTAAGAATGCACCCCTCCTGTGTCATTTCCGGTCCTCTTGTATCGCATGCGTGATTTCCCAGGCGAAATGTACTTAAAACACAGAATAATTATTCTTTATTGCAATGAGCTGATGAGACGCGAAGACAAAAGGTGCCTTTGTATTGAAATGTATTCTCTGCACTATACAACCCCACTACGTTTTAGTATTAGTTTCGACCATAAACGCAGAATGAGTTGCGTTCTCACGCAAAAATGCTATCATCTCGCGGAGGGGGGGGGGGAAGTATTTTCCATGGAAACAGCTAATTTTGAATTTTAACAAAGGGATGAAAAGAGATAAGTTTAAAATTAAATTTTTTCGTGAAATCTGGAAGCTGAGGGGAAAGGGGAGGCTAAAGGAAATGAAAAACGAATTTGTCGGAAAATGGGGTAAAAAAATTAGATTTATTCGCGGAATGAAATTAGGTTACCACCTGATGAGCAAATGAGGTTTTTTTAACTTTAATTTGTGCATCCTGATTTTCGTGTAGAAATTTTAATGGGTAGGAAAAGTCTTTTTTATCCCAGTCTTTCCTTAAAACAGAAAAGCTCTTTCTAAATGCGACTCAAATTGAGTTTCAAGAGCTTTCGGAGCTCACAGTTTTCAATTTTCTTCTCAAGAAGCCACAAGATTTAAAAGCAGCATTCCTAAGCTTTCCCACAACCCCCCTCCCACCAATCCAAAAAACAAAAATCTCTTTCAATATCAAACACTTTGAATGGGGAGGAAAGGGAGACGAAAGAAATGACAGAATAGGCGAGGCTTGGACCGAAGGCCACTTGATGGGAATATTAATATCAGCCCCAGTGGCCTTATTGTGCCCTGTTTAAATCATTAATCTTCAACGATCATCAAATCCTTAAAGGTCTTTAAATTACTACTAAAACATACTTCATTGACGAAAAAGAAATCTGATATCAAGGGATCAAAAAAAGGAACGGCCCTGCCACCTGGAGGGAAACTAATGAAGCGACAGCTTTCCCATCTTCCGCTCCCGGAAAATCCTTCCAATGTTTGACGAGCAACGGAGCTTTCTTCCGCTCTGCTTCAGAAATGACTCACCAATTCGATGAAAAGCCTAAAGGGCATCAAAGCTCGGTTTTGTCCCTTACTTCACTGCAAAAGGGAGACAGATAAATTTGTGCACTTCGCATCAGAATACAAGTAGAGAAAGTACAGAAATGTTTTAGACGGGGAAGGAGAGGGAGAACGGATGTTTGGGAGGGAGCTTCTTGAAGAAATGTCCTCGAGAGCATTATTGTGCGGCCTGGTGTAGGGAAAATGCGAAAAGGTGGTCCCTGGGGAGGGGAAAATGCGAGATGGGAAAGGCGAACAAAGCTGTTTGTGCAGCTCTGCACGGACAGATGCTCATCTAATGCAAATATTGGGGGCCGGAAGGGAAGTTTAATTATTTAAATGGCCAATCGACCAAACGAGCTTTTATGCTCCTCTGCTAAATATTTTTAAAGAAATTACTTTGCTTTTCTTGGCTTTTCCCTCGACCTCGGGACCAATTATTTAACCAACAGCTTTCGAACAGCCCAAGTTTATTAAACCATGAGGGGATGCTCTTCTGTCCCTCGTTTATCCGCGCCAACCTCCCATAATTAAAGTAGAAATGTTATGCAATTTGTGATATTATTAGGAGGAATATTGACTTTGCGTGGACATTTGTTGACCTTCGTCACACGTCAAAGGAACTTCACTCTCGACTCTTCTGATTAATATTTTCAATTTCGATAAATCGAGCATTCGACCGGAAGTGCCCGACGCATCTCTCCTAATTAAACGCCAGGGCGACCGGGTTTGCCTCACCACAGGACCGAGGAAAAAGGCCTGGTTGACTATTCCGACCTTGTCCTCAAAAATTCGGTCAAACTTCAAAACGTGCAACGCCTTCAATTCTCAGCCATTCAATCCCGGACGGACATGAATAACCTAACCTTTTCATTCATTTAAAATCCCCTAATCTTTCCGATTAGTTCCACGGAAAAGCAAATTCTTTTCAGCCCTCCATTCCACTGTTTTTGACCAAGAAATGAAGAAAAATTTCCTTAGCTTCCGAATTTCGGTAGATTTAAAAATGAAGGGAAAGCAATTCTTCCCCTCTGAGTAAATGTAATTATACATAATCAGATTCTGATGAAGGGCATGCCGTAACGGCACAAGTACAATCCCTGGCCATCTTAAAAGCAACTACCAAAATCACGACGTTTTCATAAAACTTTTAATCTCCCCCGCCTTTTAGAAGAAAAGAAAACGGATTTGCAATTCCCCAAAGATAGGAAATCTTTTTGCTTGACGATAACTTTTCATCCCTCTTAAGCGCAATAACGTTAAAACTCGACTTTCAACTTCTCAGGATATTTTCCTCGAGGAATCGCGGGAAGAGGATGACTCCGAACGAAGGACAGAAGACCTCAAAGGCACATGCACCCTTTCGACCTTAAGCTATCGGAGGCCGTATAAGTTCAGCTTTATTCCGTCATCTCGAGTATATATAAATGCAAAAGCAGTTGGAGTTGAAGTAATCGAATTAATGAAGGGAGTCAATGGCGGAGAAGTCGGAGAACAGCAGGAGAAAAGAAGCGGAAGAGAAGAGCTTCGGAGGGTGGTTAAAGTCCCAAAAAGGGATAGCTCAAATTAAAATGTTCTTTATGGTCAACTTGGTTGTGATTTTTGCGACGGTTGCTTGGCCGCGAATATCTGCATTGGTAACACTCTGAGGCACAGTTTAGCTGGTCCTTCAGGTAGGTTGTATTATGCGTTTTGTTTGTTGTCAACCTTTCTGCTATACATATTTTAGACTGATACGGCCTTTTCGTCAGTTCGCCTTTAATCAAACAACGAATTTTACAAAGCAATGTTCAACGTCCGATCAGTCTGTTGCCTTAGCACGATTGATGAATATGTGCTTCTTGACTTTCCGTTTCAGACTTAGTGATATAAAACACTGACAAAAGATTTATAGAAGCCTCGACTATGGAGTGAAACTAATGGTTAGGCCCAAACAAGAGAATCTACTCGGCTGCTCGAGGAAGTTATTTATGACTCAACCTAATACTTTACAATTAAGCACTGATGCGTGCATAAGCATGTTTTAATAGGAATCGAATCTCAAAAGAGAATTGTTCCGAGGACGGTGACGACCTGAAGAAATCAGAATGAAGCAGTGGCACTCGAGTCGTTCCCCTTACAGTGTGAATACATCAACCGAGAAACTTTAATAGAAGAAACTTATAACGAGTTCACTTGGCATCGTTTCCAAGTTTCCTTCGCATCTTAAATTTAATTAGGATTCGGTTCAACCCCCGCAGCTTCCGATACTATACATTCAATGACGTTCCACGACTGTTACACTCACACCTCAGCAAACGTCAGCTTTTAATAATATTAACTATTTATATTTATACCATTTCTTCCCCTTCTCGGGTGCAGTCATTCCCACAATCATACGAAAAAAACAAACTGCTAATAAATATACAACCGAACTAATACAAAGTAATATAAATCTCCCCCCCCCCCTAAACTTACACACGACTGTTCTTCTCATTCTCCCGGTTTTTGTTCTTTACCATGATCAACTATTTGGCCGTTGTTTTTAGTCGCTGCTTTCCGTTTAATGGGTCAATCTGTTCCATATTTCCCTTTTATCCTCCTCCCGAAAAGCCTTTGCTTTGCCTATCGACATTTGAGACCTTCGCCCTCACCTTTGCTCCGTTGAATATAAAATTACCCTCCCTTCACCCAATTTTCATTAACTAATGCCATGACCTCACCCTCTGTAGGTCCTCTATGTCCACTTTCTTCCTCAAACTTTCAACTAGCTCTCCTTTCACTCCAACTCTCTACCAACCCTAACTCTGCAACCCTGCTTGACTCCCGACCTTGGGGCACTCTCCCCCTGTCTTTCATTTAAGTTTCCAGGCACATGTGGAACTACTATAATCCCCTCACAGCCCTAAATGTCCCTGCACTGCAACTGACTGCAATCATTATTCTTTCAACCATCGTGCCTTTTTACCAGCCAGGTCACCTTTCTCCCACCCTTTTCTCACAGGTGAATACCTATACAGCTTACTTTACAACTGCAAAACTTAAAAATTTTGCAAAAGGAACTTGAATCCTATTACTTATAATAATTTGTAAAAAACAACATAGTTCAGAATCTTGCAAATGATCTGACAGGTCTACAAAGCCAAGCAATAAATTTAGGGATCCAAATCCAAGTTTATTGGATACATCTAAAATTTAATATTAAAACAACTCTGTAAATGTTAGGGCTCCAAATTCATACCATCCAGCTCAGTTGGAACTAATTTGCTTGTATTTTCAGGGTGATAAAAGCAACAACATGGACCTCTCCGGCAAAATGCTTTTGAGATTTGCACTTGGCTTGATTGTAATGTGGTACACAATTTCCATTTGGTCTGCTATAAATAATTACTATAAAGAAGAATTTAAAAAACACCTAAAGTAGGAAACTCCCTTTGAGAGCAATTGAACTTTTTTCTCCAGAATATAAAATAAGAATAAGCTGACAATTTAAATGGTGAAGAGCTTTAGCAGCTCTTTAAAGGTGAATCCCTTGTTCTGTGAAAGTGTCTGGAGACCTACAACATTTGGAGACATACAAGACTTGAAATTGAAATTCAGGGATAAACTTAACATGGCTAATTTGTACAAGCAAATTTACCAAACATGTATGGTTTTAGATGATAAATCTTAATTTTCTCAAAATGGCACATCTCTGCTTATCTTCGAATATTTTTATGAAATGTGAGCTGTAAAACCTGAAGAGCGAACTTGATATTTATTAATAAAAGTCCGATTCTAGATTGGAAAGACCATAAATAAAATTCCTATTCTAAACTATTAAATAAAAACTTCCCCGAAAAAAGTACTTTTGAGTTGCTACCTTTTTTTGAAAATTCAAAATAAAATAAAGCTAAGAAAAACTTGCTCCCTGCACCTGAAATAATCAGGTAAGGGGGGTAAATAAATCTCACCTGTGCTTGCAGGCGTCCACTTGTTTTTCTTTTTCATGTCTTTCCTTTATAAATGAAAATAAAGTAATTATCAGTGCAACCACACTATTTATATTTCTTGGGAACTTCAAAAAATTAAAACATAAACATAAAATTAGACTGTAATGACCCCTCACATAAAATTTCACAAAAAAAGCGAGAAAATTTTTGTAAACAACTTAGGCATTTCTGAACGGGTACGCAATAAACATTTGAGTTTGTTTTGTCACGTGACACAAATGAAGCCAATAAGAAGTCTTAATCGCAATGACGTCATCACCAATGCAGTTTGAATGAATGCATTCGTTCCGTTTCGTAACGGAAAAATCAAGTACTTGGTGTCTCTTGTATTTTCAAGATCGGTTCTTTGTTTTTTGAACCATTTAAAATAGCTCCCCTTAAATTTTTTTCTATTTAACAATCTAATGAAATGATTGTGATCCAAGTAGATCGAAACAAGGCATGAAATATTAACTATGAATACTCGGACTATGCTAACACTGAAGAGAAATTCATTTCCAAAAACGAAAAAGTTTTATTGATACTATAAAAAATGGGGTTTAATTTTAGTAAATTTTTGAAGTATATGATCGAAAGTTAAAAATTTTTTCTGATTTATTTTAAATTTAAATTATTTCTTAATTATTTAAAATTATTTCTTAATTTATTTTAGATTCGGTTTAATTGGCCAAACGTTACGTCAACAACTATTTTAAATGAGGGATGAATTGCCTGTTGATTTTTCTTATTGGCTTGGGGGACCATAAAAAACTTAGCAAACCACTGTTTACGCATCTTTAGTTTAAGTGATATCGTTGCCACTCGTAAAAGCCAACAGATAGCCATCCTAATGTCGGACTTCTACAAACTCTCCCACTAATGAATTTTTAAGCACTTTTGATTCCATAGATTACTTGTTTTGTGCCTCTGTAGAAACTTTTATACTTTATGTTCACACCCATGTGATCAAGGCCTCATTTCCGAGGTTTTTATAACTTGATTTCTGACTGTAATCGGTATGGAACTCAGGCATTTTCGTAATTGTCCTGGAAAGACTGACAACCCGGAGATGGGGAGATCACTTGACAACGAATGATTTAATGAAATTAATTTGAAATAAATGAGTGAAGAAGTCCGTGGCATTCGCCAGAACCTGTAGGAGCTCAGATTCGCAACCTCAGCTAAAATTTTCATAGCCATCATGAAATGATACTATCCAGTATTGGTTAATATTATACTGAATAGAAGAGATAAATATGTCGTAAAACATTCAGCAGACAGTCAGACTCTAGCCTAGATAGGAATCTAGAATTCTCATAAAGAAAAGCGCTTAAGCCCAGAACTTAAAAGAGAAAAATAAATATTTTTGTCAGAGAACAGTAAAATTTTTATTGCCTTGATATTGGCATTCCATTGCCGAGATCTCAAAGAAAAGAAGGAATTACAGGAGGACTATAGAAGGTGAAATAGAACCGAAGAGAACGGAAGGCGAGCTTAGGAGGCCTTGCAGCTGAAAATGGTGTCAAAAGGGTTTAAGAGAAGTCTTTCAGAAGCAGAAATGTGTAAATTGACGTTACACTGAGAACTTTGCCGTCTCTGTTAATGAATAATTTATTAAGCTGATGGCAATAAGCTTTATTATTACTAAAATTTTCATGAATTGTCACTTAATTAGAATCTGAAAAAGTATACTTCCAAGAGCTTTGGATATAAAGCAGGGTATATAGCATAGGTTTCTTGTGCGCCCTTGTGAACCTGGGGAGGGTGGCATTTTAGTGTATATTTTATTTTTCCTGTGTAGTTCGATAAATTAATAAACCTATAGAAATGCTATAATATTTTCGTAGAGGTCACTTTCTTGGGTCAGTCAGATTGTGCGGCCCCTCATACTTCTGTCTGATTTGAGTGCGGCGTCTAACAGTAAAAAGGTTCCCCACCTCTGGTATATATTATAAGCCATAAACTTCATTTTCGGTTTAATTTACGAATCCAACTTTTTCTAAGGGTAGATAGTTGGATGTTGAGATTCAAACTATCTACCCCGTGGCCGGCACCATTTTTGACAAAACATTCGTATTGCTTCTTACAGAGGAAATTGGTTCTCAAAGTTCACCGCTCTTAAGCTTCAAATTAGGGAAAAATGAGAAAGATTTTTAAAGATACATGGCAATAAAAATATTTATGAGGTTAATGAAATGAATGCATTGAGGTTGCGCTGACTGCATTTCTCGTAAACTGAAAGAAAAGATATGTTAAGAGAGCTTCGATGACACAGTTAATTTAAGTGAAGGCAAAGGACAGTCAAATGAGAGAATCTTTTTTGCTATATAAGTTCGAAAAGAAGAGGACAACATTCCAAAGAAAGAAGAAAATTCGAATGGAGTCTGACAGAGAGTAGATTTGAAATTCTCCCGAAAAACGTGTAATTTTTCTGAGGATGGTTTTCTCCTTTTTGTTAACCCAGTTTATTTTTATGTGGCGTGTCATGAAAAAGTTTTTTGTTATTACTTGGCTCTAGATTATCGTAAAAAATTTTGAATTGGCGGTTTTCTCTGAGAATTTTCATTTGAAATACCGAGCTTAAGGAACATAAAAACCCTTTTACGCGGATGCAGAGACGTCCCATGCAACGACTTCATTTCGCTCCTCTGCACATACGTCTTAATGAAAACTCTCCCCTTCACCCCTTTGCCTCCACCACATCTTAACCCTTTCTATCCCGGACTCGACCTTCGCCCCCATCCCAGGAACGGCCAGGCACAGCCAGACCAGCAGGCATTCGTTCGCTTGAAAGCCAAAGAGAATAAATTAGTGATGTGAAAGAGGAAATCGGAAAAGATAAGAATTAACCCTTTGATGCACGCAGATGTTGGAGGTCCAACCGGGCGACTCCTAAGTTAGGTCAGTTTCTGTGGTGAAGACGCCTTTACAGCCTATAAAATTCCTCGGATTACGGAACAAAGAACTCTTAATTTTTGTTTTTTTCTCAAGGATTTGTTTTCTTAAGAGTGAGATTCAAAGAAAAATTTTTGATCAAACAAAAAAATGACCGCCGCATCATTTTTTGTTCTCATGCTTTAATTAAAATATTTATTTTTAGATTGAATGTAATTTATATATAAATTATTTCAAGCTTAGGCTTGTTTAGTTGTTATGTCACAACTATATTTTAGACTATGTTATTTTTTTCACTTTTTCCCTGCTTTTTATCTCCAAACATACAATTTTAGGCAAACCGGGACAAATCCCACAACCTCTTCGACTTTCTGCAGTTCAACCTTTATTCTTTCTTATTACACATTTAACATACGAACCCCGCGCTCCAACTTAATTTCTGAAAATTTAAAACCCCCACAAATGCCATAAAACCCTCATATAAAGGGAAAATTCTCATTGATTACCTCTCCGAGCATTAAATCCAGAGGCATTTGTCACGTTCTGCGCCTAAGCACATGCACTTTACACTCCGAACGGAAAGAACGCATTTCGTTTCGCTCCTCTTTTCCTGAGATGTGCAGTTCATCCAGTGCGTGGCGAACGGGTTCCGGGCGTTCAGCATCCGGAGTTCTGACGCGGTCTTAGTGAGTGCTGTTGGCGTGTCGCTGACTCGACAAGGTTCGCAGATTAGTTTTCTTTTGGGAGAGGTGAGAGAAGGTGTAGGGGGCGATTTGTGTGACCGCTCGTGTGCTGTTCATTAGAGTTTTTTCCACAAAATTGGTTTTTCCGTAAATTTGAATCCATTTGGACTCGATGTCAGCGATGTCCTTTCTCTTTCCCGATGATGCACCAGAGCCAGGCTCGTTCCTTCGCCACCCTTAAGGTTCAGAGTAAGGTAACTGTTGGTCAGACATTTTAATCAATTATTTTAAGAAATATGTAGCGCTGTACTGCGGGGGTCATTGAGGAAATCTGAAAATGAAATATTAATCATTGGCATTAATGTGGCAGCTTTTTTAACTTTTAACAGCTGAAAGGCGAAAGCGGTCATTTTGACCCGTAGCGACCTTTAATATTTTTTTAGAATTTTAATTGTTCTTTCTCTGGAAATTTCAAAGGAAATCATGGAAATAAGGGAAGAGAAGGGCAAAAGGGAAAAACATATAAAGGGAGGGATAGAAGGAAAATGGGTACAATGGAAATGATGGGATATTTTTGAGTTAGACGATGAATGTTATACTGCAATACAAGATATGATGTAGGGGTTATTGTGTTAATGGATTGAGTCAGACTTAGGTGAAGGAAGAGCAGTTCGCTGAAAGACTAAGAAAGGAATTTAAAGAAACGGCTTACAAGAATCTTTCGTTCAATATTTTGGCCGAAAATGTCTTGCAGTAGTCTGTTCGGCTGATTCAGCAGTTCTGGTTGCTTAATAATGTTATTCTCGAGTAAAGAAGTTAAACGTTTAATTGCGAGAAGATACAGGGCCATTACTGCGGTTGGTCTTTGAAGGCTGCTGTCGTAAATTTAAGGCCGAATGAGAAAGGAATTGATTCTTGAGGGAAACCAAGCAGACAATAAAGGCACAAACACGGGCAATCGATGACCTTTAGAGCGCACTCTTCCTAATGTAAGTGGAGAGAAAAGGTGGAAGAGAATAAGAATTTACAGTCGCAGAAAAAGAAAATGATTCCCGCAATGAAGATTTTCGTCTAAGCGGGCGAATATCGCAGTTTAATGCACGGTACTTAGGGAATGCACTTCTGCGGAACCCAACTTTATTGCTCACTAAAAGTCAGCCATGAAAATGGCTTACATTATCAGCTCAGGGCATTATTCAGCACTATTTTACAACCCTCATTCCGAACTTGTTCTCCCTCCTCCCCTTCCCTCCCCCTTCTTCACTGCATCTCTCCTTCGCTCCTTACATTCCCATAATAATCCCAAATTAAATAACTCCATTTTGACATCTCACTTTTGCCCACCTCTTGGCCCCCGCCTTTCCATTTAATCTCCAACTCGTTCATTCCTCTTAGGACTCTGTCTTTCGCGGAAAGACAGACTTCTTTCACTTCATCAACCCTACACCACAGAAAATGACCTGATGAAAAATCAGACGGAAAATGATTTCTCTCCTGATGGAAAGGAATCGATAGAGTGGTCCCCCCTCTGCTCCAAACTTATAACATTGCCTTAAACCTGAGTTTACAACAATTTATTCAGGAAAAATCGAGAGCTTTTTTATTCCCAATTAAAAGTTATAAAACTTACTTTGCATTCGTTCCAAAAGAATTGTACAGGCGCTTATACAACGGGAAGCAGTCCCGGTTGCCCTGGGAGGGCAAGATGAGGCTAAAATGGTCCTTTCTTTTTTTCTTTGCAGTTCTCTGCCAATTTATCGCCCTTATTGCCCTCTCCACTCGTTATTTTCCCTCGTTGCTTATTATTTTACCTTTGAACGTAACCTTAACTGTGTTTGCAATCATAAAAAGTACGGAAATAGAAAAGTTCTTTGATTTGTTTCCGGGTGAGCACTTTATTAAAAAATAATGGAGGAGATGGGCAAAGAAAGGGGGAGTGAAAGCGAGAAGAAGAACTACAAATTGGATTCGGTGACAGTGCTGAAAATGCAAACGCTAACAATGCATTGATTGGAAACTTTTCCCAGAATCTTTTCCACATGAAAAAAATAGAAAATTGACATCATCTGTCAAAAAAGACTTCAGCAATCGTTAATTTTATTTATGGAAACGGTACAGTTTTGGGGTGGCGAAGGAATATAAGGGCTGCTTACCTCCTTCAGGTCCCGGACAATTTTACGCCTTGTAGGTTCTCACAGAGAAGTTTTTGGAAAATAAATTATCTTTTTGAACCCCTCCCTCCCCTCTCTCTCTCTCTCTTTTTTTGGTTTCAAATGCGCATGCTCGAATGTATTTGTAGAAATTTCGGCAAACCTAATAACGGAACCTCAGTGAAGAATTTAGTTGTGAGCGGGTTGTGTGTATTGCAACGAGCTTTTGTACAGCCGAAGGTATTTATTCTGCAGCAGCATTAAGGGAGATCAATGAGTCTTCCGGGTAAGTGTCAGAGCTTTTATTACTTTTTTGCGTCAATTGCGGTTCCGATGTGTCTTCGGCAGATTCCCTTGAACTTTGTCAGAGCTTTTCTTCCCACCATCTCTCTCGCTTTTGATGGCCTCTTGGACGTGTATTAATACTCTGTTCGTTTTTTCATTTAAAGAATCTGGGCGACGCGCTTTTAAGTCACATTGGCCAGAAGAAACCTTCGCCGAAATACCTTAGCGGTTATTAGCTTTTATCAGAAAGAGATGAAAAAATTTTGCTTTCTAAAAATTTTTAATCCCATTTAATTATTTCTGATGTTAATTAACTAAAATGTATTCAAAGTTTTTTATTTTTAAATACAAAAATTTTAAAAACAAAAGGCAGAAAGGGTGGATAGGCAGCATCTTCGTCGTGGATAAGGGATGAAATGTCGAAATGCAACCCGGAGGAGGAAGGAAAGACTGTTTCTCCTCAGCGGAAAGACAAATGAGGAACAGCCATGCCAACGGCCAGCACCAAATGGGAGAAAATGTACTGCTGACTTACGGCCACAGATAACGACAGAGACTGCAACTTGTCTTTGGAACAAAGAACCCACTTGGGGGATCATCGGGGGATGCGGAGAGTCTGAAATTGCTGACGCTGGAGGCGGACTGTCGAAGGTGGTCGGAGAGCCAATTGCTGACATGAAGGCCTCCACGTGCTGACCGAATTTAAAAGATACCTGACGACTGAAGGGAAAGTTAGAGGGAAAACCACTGCAACTCCGGAATCGTCGACTGCTGCCATTTTTGCCTGATCCACCTTTTTGAAGCAAAGCCAAATGCATGATTTTCTGAAGAAATATTTTAATTTTTTAGATATTTAATCATTTGATATACAGTTCAAACTAAAGTTTTTCTACTTAAGCCAAAAGGTATCCCTAACGCTTTTAACTAATTCCTTTTTCGATTTATTAAATTTTTTTGCTTTTCTCGAAGATAAAAAAATTGATTTCGAACTTATCTAAAATTTTTTTCCATTAAAATTTAATTTTTACGTCTTCGAAGAGCCTTTTTAAGAAGGTATAAATTGCTCATTAGAGAAATATTAAAAGAAAGTGCTTAAATGAAAAATCTTGCGCCTGCAACAATCACTGCCAACGTTGGAAACAATTTCAAATTGGTATTTCCTAAAGACCCGCACAAAGGAAATGGAAATCCTCTTCAAATGGAGAAGCCATCATGAGTTGGGGAACACGTCGGAAGACATTGGAATGCCAGAAAATAAAACAAAAATTAAACCTACATATTTATTGGTTTTTAAACAAAGTTTCTTCCAATCATAACCACCTGCGTCCACCAGCCATTTTTGGATTTCCCTGAGCAACCGACTGTTGGGGAATCAGATCGGCCGCCATGAGCATTTTAATAAGTAGTCAGTAAGCAAGCTGAATGACAACCGAAAAGAAAATAGTGAATGAGAAGAGTGTGGAAGAAAAAGCAGAAGATAAAGATAATGAAAAAAAGTATTGAAACAATCAGCGGAACTCAGCTGCCGGGGCAGGTGAAAGAACGTGGCAGGAGGAAGAGAATCCCGGAGTGGACCTCTATGCCTCCCGAGGCGGACCTCTATGGTGGCGCTGTTTATAGTCGCAGTAAGTGGAGAGCTCGATAGCCTTGGAAAACAAACTCGTGTGATGGGAAATTGACAGTTCGCAAAAAAAATAAAAAAATAAGAAGCAAGGTCAGTTGCCGGCTCACAGTTTTTCAATTGTATTAATATGATTTTGTCAACAATAATTTGTCCAAATCATCGTGAGGTTTACGTTGATGTTTAGTTCCTAATAAGTGCAAAAGTCGCAACAGCGCCGGATTTTTTGATGCGTTTTTTGGTTGGAATTAAACACTAATAGAAAGTAAAGACTGATTTAATTCGTTATTTTCGTTGCCGTTTTCTCGAGAATATTTCCAGTTGACAAAATCTCTAAATTTGAATTAAAAGTAAACGGATCGCAGAACTGATCCTTTTGTTTTAGAGCTTTGCCATAACGTTACCACTGTCAGAATGGGCGATCACTTCTGTTTGAAATGGAACAATCATCAAGAAAATCTTACAGGCATCATGACAAAATTACTGGATGAACAGAAGTTTGTTGATGTTTCCTTAGTCTGCGAAATGAAAACATTCAAAGCTCATCAAACTGTTTTGTCTGCATGCAGCCCCTATTTTGAGCAAGTCCTTGAAGAAAACCCCCATCCACACCCCATTATCATTTTGAAAGATGTCAAGGAAAGCGAGATGACAGCCCTCCTCCAGTACATGTACAGGGGGGAGGTGAGTGTGAGAGATGATGAGCTGTCCACATTTCTCCACACTGCCAGGGCCCTCAAAGTGAGAGGCCTGAGCGAGAACAAAAGGGAGATCCACCCTCTGCCCCAGGAGGACACCCTCCAAAATTCTGCTTTTGCTCAAGGTGAATCAGGCATTTCTGCAAAGAGACCAAGGACATCTCACCAGGAAGGCTTGGACAAACATCTCTTGGATTCTCAGGTACTTATCTCATCCCAGGATTCCTTGCACACCCATTGCACTCTTTCTCTGATGAAAGCATTCATCTTTCAGTCTCCCACAGTCTCATCCAATGTGGGCAAACCACCTGTGAAACCTTCCACTAATGCTGGAGTCCCATCATTGATGAATTATTCAGAAAATTCAAGTGACTATGCAAATGCACAAGCTCCTTCCCAAACAATCAAGCAAGAGGTGGAAACCATATCAAATGCAAATGAAGAGCCCAGTGCAATATCCCATATGGTGAGTACAGCTTTCAACAGAACCTCTTTTCAAATATTTTCATCCATACTGACATAGATGTGACATGGTTTGGTCTTCTGTTGTTCGTCCACAGGCAAACTTAGAGCCTCGGAGTGAGCTTTGCCCCAAACAGGGCGACTGGAACTTTGACTACGGACACCCAGTGGAAAACCGAAGCTACCCAGTCCAGAAGGTAGAGTTACCGAAAGTGCCTATCCCGCTGACCTATAACTTTTCGTCACAGCTGCAGGGGTCCTCGATACCCGGATTGTACCCTTGCAACGCGAAGGGCAAGCCGAAGAAGGAGCAGGCGAGCACCTCCTACGAGGCGAAGGGGAAGGAGTTGGGGGCGGGGCCCTCGCCGATGTCGACGCAGTCGGTCTCGGTGGTGAGGAACGCGGAGGGGGAGGCGGGCGGGGGTGGCGGAGGGGGCATGCAGCGGAAGGGCGGGAGGTTCAGGCCCGGGTGGATGGAGAACTACTCGTGGCTGCAGTACGACGAGTGCTTGAACACGATGTATTGCAAGACGTGCAGGAAGTGGAGCAGCAGCGTGCCGGACATCAGGACGTCTTTCGTGGAGGGGAACGGGAACTTCAGGCTGGAGATAGTGAACCACCACCATAAGAGCAAGGCTCACAAGCTGTGCATGGCGAAGGAGGAGGAGTCGATTCCGAGGTTGGATCCGATAGTGAGCGAGGAGAACCATTAGTACCTGTTGTGATAAGGCTGTTAAGTTTGCATTGTGGATGCTAAGTCTTCAGTGCCAGTATTTTCCTTGGTTGATGTAGTTAGCGTTAAGAAAGATTTACTTAAGTTATGAGCGACAGTACAAAATGAAATTTTGTGAAATCGTGTGAAAGCGGTTAAAGTTTAAAAATGCAGAACTGGCGTTTACTTCCAAAATGTCATTTCGCCAGGAAACGGCAGTTAAAGCCAAAGAAAAACTTATAAATCTCTACTCGTAATTCTCTGGATTGATGCTATTGCTAAGAAGGGTTTCTTTGATTCGCCTCCGATAAAATTTCCTTTTCAAAATACTAGAACGCCCGATAGAAGAAATGCAATTTTGAAGTATCAAAGAAAAAAAGCAGAACCTAAAATGGATAAAAAGATTTGGTCGTGACGTTTCAAATGGTCTCTCTGACCGTTCTAGTGTTAAACAAAATCACAATGTTGGCTAAACATTAATGTTTTTTGTTCTTTTGAGGGAGCCGAACCCTCTCGTTTGCCCTGCAACTCGAAATCACTCCTGAGTCCATCCTTCCGGGTTCGGCTTTGACAGGAAAAGCCCCGAGTTGTTTTCTCAGCGAGAAAAGGAAAACTGACGCTGTTCACTGACGAAAGTTGTTCTGTAAATTGCCAGTTATTAGGTAAAGTAAAGTTGATTGAACGGAGCTGTCAATGATGAGATGATTTTAGGCTCCGTTTCGCTGTGTCTGTGCCATTGTTGTAAAAGAATGTTTGGCTGGTCCAATTTATTTTTGGAAATTGTTTAAGAGAGAGATATATTTTACTGCGGGGACCTGAATACTTTAAGTTAGGGGGAAACTGAGTTTCCCGTTTCTGTTGTACAGTTCAGTTGTAAAAGTCGGGATGAGACTGAGCTTTTGGGATCGAAGAAAGGAAGTGTGGTGCTCGAAACATGCGGGAGGGAAGAGATTGTGTATTTTACTTTTAGAATTACCTCGGCTGTCGAAGTGTTCATTCAACGCTGGAACGTCCGAAGGCTCAAAGTGACCATTGCATTGTATTCTGCTTTCCTCTTTCGACTCAGGCACCCTTTCAGATTAGAATTCACTTTGGACTAATGTATTATATGCCTCGCTTGTAGAGAATATGGTCGGGGTCAGAATGACCCTTTGGCCGTTCTAGCGTTTTTGATGTGCTCCTTTTGCATGGCCAATTGTTACCTGAATCCCTGCAGCGCAGCCTGAAGGGCAAATTAAAACGTTGTATTCAGTGTATAATATTTAATAATTGTATGTTATATATTTGGCGATAATTTGTGAAATAAATAAGACTCGGATATTGTAATCTCAATCACTTAATTAAAACTAAATCTCCCGCTAAATTGTAATTCTTATCATAGATTTTGGAAGATATATGTATATTTTATATAATGCATAAGATATATATATATATATATATTTGGGAATTGAGAGTTCAAACAACTATCCACAAATATAATTTATATATTTTATTATAATGTATGTTTTTTTCTGTTAACCGTGCAGTTCAGGTCTGGGCAAACTTTTCTGACCTCATCGTGATACTCCAGAAGACTTCGAGGCAGTCGAAGGAACACTTTGTTGCCCAGACCTCAAATTGTTCACATCCAATTCGATGACTCGCGCTTTGACCAATGCATAAAGAGCCCCATTGCAAATCAGATAAATATTTTCCTTTGTTGCCCCCAAAATGGCACACCTACTTTTTATCCTTTCTACTTTTGCGCCAAGACAAAGGAATCCTTTCGCTCGAATGGGCAGTTGAAGTGTTTGTTACAGTGCACATGACTGGTATACATTCTGGAATTTAAAGTTTTTTTATTTATTCCTTTATTGACATCCCATGATTAACCTGCAAATGTGTATTAGAATTAATACAATTACAGTATTAATTACTTTTACAGTTTTCTGTTTACAATTTACAATTATTATTTACAATTACAAAATCAAATAAATATAATTTTGCATATCAGTCAATTTTTTTCTTGTTTATTTTTTTATTTATTTATTAGCACCACTGCCCATACTCAGCATGAATTTATTTTATTTACCATTGAAAGTTCGGCTGAGTTTAATTATAATTATAATTTTTCACTACAATTGAGGCCTCTTGTGTCGCCTCCCGATATAAAGACTTTAAATATTATTATTAATGTTTATTACGATTTTATCTTTTTTCCTATTTTTCCCCAGCAAATGTGCCATCTTTTTCCCCTTCCTTTTTTGGTATACCAAAAAAAATGCAGTAATAGTTTACGCCCCTTGAGGGAGGGAACCGGGGTATGTGTGACTCGGCACACGGCCAATAGCCTCTAAAAAACCTGGGGAGTCAGCAGGATCCGTAATGAGGGCCCCCGGGGATTCCCGCGAGTGGGGAAAACTACCAGGGATGACCTGGGATCGGTACCAACTCCGCTACCCCTTAAAGAGTCGCCTTTGGCCCTTCTTTTAAATTTAACAGAGAAAGCGTGAGTTATCGAATTGGAATGTTTTTGCGAAATTAATATTAAGACGCAGTTACTTAGGTTGTGGAAAACTGAAAAATTCAAAAAGAAAAGGACTGACGACCTGCCTTTCTCTCTCACATTTTGCCCTCTCCTCAGCAACCAATCAACGCTCTGCATTGCACCTGAGGTCTTCTGCTACGAGGAACTTTTTGGCGGACTGTGTCATCACCTGTGAAGAGAACGCGTTTAGGCATAAGGAAGGAGATGATAACAGTGACGATGCAAGTGAAAGAGCAACAGCAGAGGGCTTTGCTGTTGGACAATCTAAGGGATTTAACGCTTCCTGCCTGCTCCTGCTGCACTCGAAGGACATGACGAACCCCCATTGGGCCGAAGACGAATCGGAGATATAAAAGAAAGAAATCACTGACTTGGAAAGGGGAGAAAATTGGTAGATCGCAACGACGAGTTCTTCGACGACTTCCGGTCAAGTCTAACCTCCTTTGTCCTGTCCTTTTCCTCATCCTGTTTTCTGCAGACAAACGAGGGAGAGCTCAGCCTAAAGGAGAAAACTTTGCAATTGTTGCAGGGAAATTCCTCCGGGCACTCCGAACAGAGGTCTTCAGCACCTCCGAGGGCGAGTCTCATCGACTCTTGCAGGGCAGTCGCCCTCAATGGTGAGTAATTCACCGAAATAAGTTTTTTCTATTCTGAGAAGGGAAAAGACGAAAATGAGCCTTTCACAATGACATCAGAAGTCTCCCTTTGCCGCCATTGTGGAAAAGCACAGCAACACTAACTACAGTACCCACTCCAGGCATCACGAAAAGCCAAAATGTGCCACTTTTTGCTTCTCTTAAGGCAAAACCCTCTTATTAGTCTATTTCTGCGTAGTCATTATATTTTAATTCTGAAGCCTTCGATGCACCAACCGGAAAAGTGGATTTTGATTTATTTTGTAATGAATCTCAATCTGAACTTGAATTAAAATTCTGTTGCGGACGGAAAGAAAATTAGCAATGGGAAATGGGACTCGATGGGAAGAGCGTCGCCCCCACTCTTTTTTTTATATCATTTCTCTTATTATTATAAAAACGGAATTATGTTCGGTGAATATCTCGGAAGCACAAAATATTGTTAGGGAAAATTTTATTTGTCTTTCCATCGCAAATGTCAGCTGTTTTCTCTTCCAACACCGATCCAGTATTTTCCCTTTCAGGCTCGAAACAATGGCACATAAAACACTCATTCGAGAAAGCAGAAGGAAACGGATTCAAGTGCAAGATCTGCGGCCAAATCAAGAAACACGTGAGGAACCACTACTTGAAGCACTTTCCGGAGCACCACGAGTGCCACCTCTGCAGGAGGACCTACACCAGGAAGGACAACCTCAACTCCCACCTGAAGAGAGACCACCTCGGAAGGGTGAAGGCCCCCCAAAGGCTGTCCGCGAGGCCCGAGGCCTGGCCGGCCCTGAGGTGCTACACCCCCGAGATGTACCCGCAGGGGCGGTTCCCCGCCGGCCTTCGGCCCCGCTCCGCGTCCCCGGGCCCGGTGGACCTGTCCCTGAGGCCCAGCTCCGTTCCCCAGTTCATCCCCTCGTACAACATCCTGCCCTCCCTCTGCACTTACCTCAGAAACTGATTCCAGAAATTCAGCATTTTCATTAAAGGGCACATTTAAGGCATTTAACACACTTTGAATGTTTCAAAATAATTAATTAAAAATTGATGTATTAAAATGACAACTTTGTGTTTGTTTTGACTTCTTTAAGAGATCTACTTGCACTGAAAATTATAAATGTGATATCAATATAATAGTTATATGATGTTTAATCAAAGCTGTTTCTTTTAGAAAAAATCAGTGATTTAAACTATAAGCGTCGTTTTTAAGCTTTTCATTATCTATTTAATCTTTACCCCACTATTCTTAGTTTAGTTTTTTTCCTATTTATTTATTTATTTCTATTATTATTCAAATTTATTGTTATTTCTTACTTACTTATTAATTATCACTTTTCGGTATATTTTTTTTTGTTCCTATATTTATTCCTGTGCAAACTTTCTATGAATATATTTGTTCTTTATTTAATTTTTACATAATTTGGTAGGCTTCTCCTACCAAATTCTGAAGCAGTTAAATTGTAATTTATTTTTTGTAAATGTGATGTATGTTAAGATGTGAAATGTAATGAAAAAAAGTTAGTGGAATGAGAAAACCCCTAATGCCTAGGAGGAAATGGGAAAAATATAATATTATATTATATTACAATTATCTATTTAATCAAAAATCCAAACAATTTTGCCTCTAATGATGATGAGAATTTGAAAAAAATTGACTCACTGTATCAAAAGCACAAAAGAATTTTGAGGAACTCAAAAGTGCCAATTGTTTCATTAAATATTTAAATGTAATCAAATATTCAATTGATTTTTCAGAGCTTCTAGTGTTAATTTGCAGACAAACACAAGTAAAAATATCTGAATTTCAGAGAAATACAATACTTTTCATCACAATAAACTTCTAAATTGCATTTTAAAAATCACCTGAAATTATCTTCACATTGCTCATAAATAATTTAATGATCAATCCTTAGTTAGGAACAAACAGAAATATTACAAAACCGAATCAAATGTATTTTACAATAATTACAGTTCACAGTCCAGTTGCTCATGCACATGATTAATATACAACAGTTGAACTTGTTGTATTGGTTGTATTGGATGAAATGGCTTCTTCCAAATTTGTTTCGAGTTTCCTGTACCTGGCAGGATTAGGACGTCTTCTGCTCCTCCTGCCACTGCTGCCTTCCAGGGCATAAGCCAGAATCTGCAGAAAAGAAGCAATGGGTCACATGGGTGCTCACTCTGAGCCTATCAGCCCTTACCTGCCCTACTCACCTTGTTTTTATTGTGAAAAGCCAGGTAACCGATAACCACAACTGAACACATCATGATGAAGTAAAAGAAGAAATGTGAGTCTTCTGCCTGAGAAAACTCTTCAACATAATTGTTTTTTTCCTTCAAATATGAACTCCCTTTCTCTTCCAAGCTTTGCATTTTCTGGGGCTCTGGCCCTTGACTCAGAATCTCATTCTCCAGCAAAGGATTATCCCCTCTGGAGAAATCTTCCTCATTTGAGAATTCACCTTCTGGCAACTTATCATTGCCTTTGGAAATTGTTTTGTCATCCTCAACCTCTGGTGGTTTTGCCTCCACTTGGGGTCTTTCTGCCTCCACTTGGGGTGTTTCTGCTCCCTCAGTTGATTGCATTTCTTCCTTTAGTGCTGCTGTCACCACTGGTTTGACAACTTTTTTCTCTTTTTTAGAAATTTCACTTGAACTGTTCTTGACTGAAGTTGTCTGACTCACAACATCTTCAGTCTTGGCCTTGGTTGTGTTCTTCGCTTCATTTTTGGCCTTTGAGTGTTCCTTTTTGGTTGGCTGGGGAGCTGCGGTCTCTACAGTCTTATTAGGGGCAGTGCCTGCGATTGGAGGCGCGGGAGGAAACCTAAATGTGTCTGAGTGTGGCGACGGATTCCGAGGTTTTAAGTAATTGTTGAATTTGTTTAATAGGATACACTGAGTTCGAGTCGAGAAAACATCGTAACAAATCTTCTCGCACTCATCTTTCCTTGAGAGTGCTTTAACCAGCTCGTGATTTGTGAACACGAAATCTAAACCTAAAGGATGTAAATGTGAAAAATCGAAGGGACAAATATTATTCGTAGTATCTCGGCCTAACAAATTGAGATGAGTTATGCTCAATTCCTTGTTGCACACAACACTGAACATATTCCTAACAACGAAACAAGCGTCCTGCAAAACGTCTTTCAGAGACTTTGCGCTAGTTGCATTGCAATTAATTGTGTAACTGGAGAGTTTGTTGTTGCGGATCATATTCAAAAGATCCGGACAGTCTTTGCCATCAAATTTATTACTCGAAACCTCCTCATTCATTACTCTAGTTTTATTCCCTCCCACAGTCAATGACTTGACGCTAATAAAAAACAAAATTACTACTATATTCATGTTTAGGCATTTCATTAAACGCTATCGAAAGTCATAAAATGAACCAAAATAAATTTGCAAATGCACAATGGTTTGAATCCAATAACCTCATCTCGTTGAGCTCCCGAGAAGAAACACGTCAGGGGTGCCAACATTACTTTTTCATCCATCATCTTGGCAGCGGCTAGGCAATGAATTCGTTTTACTTTCGGGGAAGCATTCTTCGTAATGTATTGTTAACCTTCATAACTGACTAAAGTGTTCAGTTTACAAAGGTGAACAATTTATTTTTAGATTGATTAATCCTTTAATGTATTTTATAAAGCCTACTAAAAAACCTTTTTTGCTAGTAAAAAACAATTTTGAACGGTTTCGACAAAAAAAATTAAAAAAATACAGAATTAATCAACATTTCGGTTTTAATTTTGCATTTCGATCCATATCAAAGCTACATATTACTCTTGAAATAAGTGCTATAGCTTACCATCCCATGAAAATGATAAATATCAATAAAATCATTTTATCGCTTTCACGTTAGCGGTTACAGTAAAATAAAGAGCAGTGTAACTTTTAAAAATAATAAACTACAGTTGACAATATATATTTATTAAATTACAAAAAACCAAGAACTAAAAACTGATTTAAACAGGAAGAGGCAGCTGCTTAGCAACCAACAGCAGAATGTGCTCTGTGCTCAATCTCCAATTTTTTATGTCTTTCGAAACTTGGCACCAGGCCTCTCCGTGGTGAGGCTCAGCTGCAATGCATCGCTTTTTAACATCCGCCTGCGTTTCCTGAAAACCGAATTAATTCACGTCATTAACTGAATCGCGCCAATGAAAATATTCAGCGTCTCACCTCTGTTCCGTTCAGCAATTCAAACTGATAAAAGTACGCCCAAGCGTCTCCTAAATCTTGATCTACTTTGACGGTCCTGTTAAACCATTCGCGGCATTTTTGTAGCTTTCTTTCGCACCAGAAAAGTCTGCAAAAGTCACAACCAATTTTTAGGTTTTCAACTTCGATGTTAGAAAATTAAGAAACAATTCCGGTGACTTACTTAGAGACTGCCAGTAAGACGTGAGGGTCATGTTCACACTTCTTCAAGGCATCCACGCTTTTCGTCTTCCTCTGCGGTCGAGATTCCATGAAAATCGCTTCCGCCCAGAGAATGCCGGCATTCGGACACTCCTGAAGAGCTGCGCACAAAACAAACGCATCAACAAAACGCACAAACATCGCACATCACCTCTTCTCTTTACCTTTCGCCATGAGCGTGTTGGCGATGTCCTTCAATCCCGCTCTGGACTCTATCCTCACCGCTTCCAGCCACAACTCTGGGTTCTTAGGATTCCTCAGCCTTCCCTTCTCCAAAACAGAGCGCGCCTTTGTCAGCATTCCTCTCTTCTCCTCTAAGTTGGCTAATAACCTCCACAAGGGTACGGAAGAAGAACATTTTTTGATCTGGAACCAATCGTCAGGTGTCCCTAACATGCGATTAAATTAAAACTCATCAACCGGACCACACTTACCCCCGCATTGTACGTCTCGATGGCTGTGTCTATCATTTCCCTCTGCTCCTCTATCTGGCCCTTCATGAGCCAGAGCTTGGCGTAGTCGGGGAACATTTTAATGGCCTCTTCCAAAAGTTTGTGAGCCTTGTCGAGGTCGTTGAGGGCCCACTCCAGTCTGGCCGATTTCATGAGAACCCTCGGGCTGGGCGCCGAGGCCCTCGCCTTCGCCAGCAGTCTTCTCGCTCTTTCGTATTCGGAATTCTCCGACTCGAGTTTCACAGCCGCCAGCCAGATTTCTTCCGAGTTGGGGTTCGCTTGGAACGCGAGGGCCAAAATCCCTCGAGCGGCTGAAACGTCTCCCTGAAGGTTTCGTTAGTTTCTTTTTCACGGCTCGCTGTGAGCAATGAAAAGCAGTAACACTTACGGCCAGCCACTTGGATTTGGCGCCCATCAACCAGAGAACTTCCGACTTCGGACAGTGGGCGACCGCCCGCTGCAGAAGCGACTCCAGCGACTCCCTCGTTCCATGAGCCTTTTCGAAGTAGGCAGCCCTCAACCAGATCGATTTCTCGCTCGGGAACGTCGACAAAGCGTGAGCGTAAATGGCCCTGGCGCACTCGAAAGCCCCTTGGCTGGCGCACTGAAATTATTCATCGCACCATGAAAAGCCTTTCAAAGCGACTTGGGATCCGAAGCTAAGACGTACCGTTTCGGCGTCCTCCAACCAAGTGTCCTTCCTGTCTTCCTCCTCGACGCCGTGACCTATGATGGCCCTTATCACGACCTGGCAAGTGTGCACGGAACCCGCCTTCTCCGCCTCCATCGCCTCCTTGAACCAGTGCTCTCTGTTTATTTCAACTCCGTTGGCACTCAGCGAGGACAGTGCTGGAACAAACCCATTTGAGGCACCTTCTTCCATTTCTTACCCGTAGCTGCAACGGACTCTTACCTCTGTCAATGATTTTCTCAACCATGTGTTTGTTTCCGTTGGCCTCCTCCAATTTGGCGGCGGTCGTCCAGATCTGGCGGTCGGTCGGAATATTTTCCCTCGCTTTGTTCAACACCTTCCTCGCGTTCTCGTAGGTCTCCAACCGAGCCAAAGCCAACCACAAATCCACGTTCGTTGGACAGCACTCCACCGCCCTGCTCAGCAGAATCCTCGCGTCCTCCGGGTCCTCCAGTTCCACCGCCGCCTTCCACAGCCTCACCGAATTCGGAATGTGCTCCAACGCCTGCAAGTCGACAACGGCCATCAACACGTTTGAATTAGCCACGAGGGCGGGCAGACCTACCTTTCTGTATACTCTTCTCTTGGCCTTGGTTTCTGCCTCCAGGTCGGCCGCTCTGATCCAAATCCGGACCGAGGTGGGAATGTGCCTGACCGCTTGAGCGATGACCGCTCGGGCGGTGTCGGGTGGCTGCAGCCGCGCAGCCTCCAGCCAGAGATCTTCGGACTTGGGGTTGACCTCGCAGCCTTTCATTATGAGATTTCTGGCGGCCTGGACTTTCCCCGTGACTTCCTCCAGCCTGGCGGACGCTATCCACGCAGGTGGATGGTTGGGGTTCGTCTCGCGAACTGATTTCAAAAGAAGTCTTGCCTTTTTAATGTCACTGAAACAAAATTAGAGTTGTTACTCTAATGTTTGGAGGAAACATATGCCTTCAATGTTAAAATAAGTACCAATTTAAATAACCTTGTCACTGGAAAATAACTTAAATAATAATGGAATCAAATCAACACATACTTAATGTCTCCTCCATAAGTTGGTATCATGCTCTGAAGGTCTGTTAAGTAGCCTTTAGGATCAACAACAGTCTGGCCCTCTACAGAGTCAGAGACTTGACTCAATTTCACATTCATCAAAGTGTTTCTTGCTTGGCCAATTTTTCTTAAGTCTAAGTCTCCTGTAGGGGTGAGCATTCCAGGTGTTGAAAAGCCAGGTGTAGTGCTGCCTGATGGGAAGGCACTTGCCAAACCACTGGTTGGGTCAATGGATGTTGCTGATTCCCCTGCCATGTTTCTTGACAGCACTGAGTCAGGCAGTGGTGTGAACCTGAAATCAGCAATACAAAACTGTATGAGTGACTTCTAAGGGGATTTTTATAAAATCATGTAAAACTTACTTTTCTGCCCTGGGGTTTCTCATTTTCCTATTCCTAGCATCTCCCACTTCAGGTACATTTCTCCATTCCTCTTCAGTAACTGTAATTAAGCCTCTTTTCAAATCACTGAACTGCTGCTGAATTTTGGGCCTTTCTTGTCGATACCTTTCCAATTCATCTTTCAGTCTTTTTTCTCTGTATTCTTTTCGTTTCTCGTCCATGCGCTTATCGATCGCTTCGTAAATTTGATCAGCTTCTTCGTCATCTTTATCATAAGGATCTTTGCTAAAAAGGGAACCTCCATAACCCGAAAACTCATCGTAATTGGAATCGTTCAAATCTTCCTCCTCTTCCTCCTCCTCGTCTTTTTTCTTCCTTTTACTCGGAGGAGCATGCCTGTCGTCCGAAACGTCGTTGGCATCTCGAGCAGGACCAATATCAGACCTGGTTGTGAACCCAGTTGCGCTACGAAAAAAACATAGAAATAAGTATAACTCCGTTCAATAGCCAGTTTCAAAGAAATTAAATTTCGAAACAACTCTTACCCTCTGCCGACACCAGCAACATAACCTAAAGGAGCGGGAACTCCCAAAAAATGTTTCTTATTTCTGTTGACCAGAGCCGCACTTGGGACAGCCATCTTTGTTTTGTGTTACTGCCAACATAAACATTTTACTCATCGTTCGACGATCATTGAGAATCGCATTCATGATGATGCCTCTATGGTCCCTATGCCGTTGACAGTATTTCCTTGTAAACATGAGTACTGTACGTGTAATTTTCTGACGAAGTATTATTCAGCTTTAACATGAGCAAAAATCCAATCATATTGAATTTTAAGGACACTTTACTACATCAATCCGATGTGGAACTTTTAAGTGGACCTCACTGGTTAAACGATAGCATAATCACTTTTTATTTCGAGTATTTGGAAAAGGCGGCTTATATAGGGGAGAAGGATGTTTTATTTATCAGCCCGGAGGTAGTGCAATGCTTAAAAGCAACAAAAGGGGCAGAATTGCAGGTGTTTCTGGATCCTCTTACGGCCAAAGAAAGGAAATTCATTTTCCTAGCACTTAACAATTGCGAGGTGATGGATCAGGCTGGAGGCTCCCATTGGAGCTTGCTTGTGTACAGTCAGCCCGAAGAGTCTTTTTTTCATTTTGACTCTTTGAAGGGAACCAACTATAGTCAGGCTGGCAGACTGGCAGGAAAGCTTCTCGGTTATTTGAGCCCTGATGGCACAGGGGATTTTATTGAGTATGACTGTCTGCAACAATCAAACAGTTATGACTGTGGTATATTTGTGTTAAGTCATGCGGATTTCTTGGTTGAAGAATGTTTAAAATATAATAAAATTGATGGTTGTGGAAAAATATCAGAACAATGTGTTGCTCATAAAAGGAAAAATATTTTACAAATTATAAGAAGCCTACAAACAGAAGGCTACTAACAGAAGTCTCTTAATTTATTTTAATATTTTGTTTTATGTAATAGGAGCTTTAAAAATTTTCATAATGGTTGTGTAATTCATAATCAATAGTTTACTTGCTGGTGATATCATTATTTGTGTTTTCATAAATTCATAATTTTTTTTTAAAGAAAATTACTAAATTTTTGGATATCTACTTATTAACTATTCATTCAAATTTTAATAAGTACATTTGTATAAAAGAATTTGGGGAATAATTTTTTGAGTAAAACTGATGTAAAGACATTTTTTGAACTTCTCTTTTCATGGTTAACATAAAAAATTATGTAGCATATTCCATTTCAAAATTTCACATTAATAAAATTTTAAATGAAATCTCTTTTTGTTTTGCATGGAGTGAACTTATTATTATTCTGTCTATCTGAAGATCCTTTTAGTCAACACTGCCCTTAGGTTAATTTTGTACTCTTCTACTTTTAAAAGTTCAATTTGTTGTGTTTGAGGTCAGATTTTGAAGAAAATTTCAAAATTATCAATGTCTGTTAGCATAAGAATCTAAGCTTTATAAGGAAGAAATGTTTAGGTTATTTAAAAAATTAAAATTGAATTGTTTTGCACAGTTCATTGTCACACATTACACTCAATGGAAATAACACCAAAATGTATTTTAGTTCAGATTAAATTATAAAGAACAAACATAACATTTTTCCCATTTGAATTTGGTAAAGACAGTTCACGCCAAAGGGTTTGAAAACTGTTTAAGTGTAACAGTTCCGAACCGGCTTACCCCGGTCGTTGCAAGAAGTTATTTTGGTCGGCAAATTCTCAGGGATTATTGCATTTATCGGAGAAACGCAGTTTAAGTCGTATAACTCCGGCGCCCACGAAAATCTTTCCAAAAGTTCACTGACAACGTCAAACGAGAAATGAATACTCTATGGTTTCCCGTGTTTCGATACCGTTTGTGTTCAACCAGTTGATTTAATTGTACTATTTTTAATTAATTAACAGTAATTGACGGCAATGAAAATATGCGAAACAACAAGTATTTTTCTTGTTGTTCTGCATATGACATGCTGCGGCGCTACTTTATCCAAAAGTGATAAGCCAAAGTCAAAAGCCGACAAATATCGTTACAAGGTAGTTTGATTTTAAATGGCGATTTTTGACATTTTTTCTTCTTGATTTAATTGTTTTGCAGACTGGACCGCAGGTATCGAACGTAATCGCTAGAAACTTGGTATTGGCAGAACCTCTAGCAAAAGAGATACTAATAGAGCACGCGACTTATTACGAGAAAACAGGTGACAAAAGATTCAAAGGTAGTGTTCTAGGCTACGTGACCCCCTGGAATAGTCAAGGCTACGACATCGCCAAACTATTCACAAGTAAATTCGATTATATTTCTCCTGTCTGGCTCCAGATCAAAAGGAAGGGAACCCTTAATTACGAAGTCACTGGCAAGCATGACATTGACTCCAAGTGGCTGGCAGAGCTGAGAAAGAAAAACAGAAATGTCAGGATAGTGCCCAGAGTCTTGTTTGACAGTTGGACAGTTGATGATTACACCAAATTATTCACAAATCATAAAGAGCAGTTGGCCTTAGCAAATGCTTTAACTGAAGTTTGCAAATCCTCAAAATTCAATGGTGTTGTTTTGGAGGTCTGGGTGCAAATTGGCAGAAGCATTAGAAGTGATATTTTGATCAATTTTATAAATTTAATTGTGGAAAAGCTAAAGGACAATAAATTGGAGTTGATATTAGTGATACCTCCAATTCGTGAGGGGGACAGTGCTTTCACTGCAGAACATTTCAACCAACTTGAGAAGGGGGTTGCTTTTTTTTCATTGATGACATATGATTACAGCAACCCTCAGAGACCAGGTCCCAATAGTCCTGTTGACTGGATGAAGTCTTGTGTGGAGGCTTTGGTGCCTGACCCCAGTGATGAAAGAAGATCAAAGATTTTACTTGGCTTAAATTTCTATGGAAATGATTACACAAGTTCAGGTGGAGGACCAATAGTCGGTCATCAATATATCAAACTATTAATGGATTACAAAGGAAAATTGAAATATGATGATATCTCAGAAGAAAATCTTTTTGAAGTGAGGTAAGAAAACCTCCAGCTTTGTATTGTGGAAAAACAATTTATTCTTATTGGGTTTGCATTTGTGTTGAGGCAATCAAAAGTACTTTCTGTCATTGATCATTTTCATGTGAGGTGCAGTTAAAGGTAGAGATCTGTTAAAGGCATTGCCAATTAATTTTTTTATGAGGAATTAAAGGCACAAAGCAGCAGAGTGGATGAAAATGACAGAAATAACAATAAACTTGTCTCTTTTAGGTCAAACAATGAAAAGCATTATGTGTTTTATCCAACACTTCACTCAATTTCAAAGAGAATTGAATTAGCAGAAGAACTTGGCACTGGGATTTCCATCTGGGAACTTGGACAAGGACTTCATTATTTTTTTGATTTATTTTAAACTGAAAACAGTGAGTTTGTACTTGATTTAGTAGACAGTTTTATTCTGCTTTTTTTTATTTTATTTTAGAATTGCCTTTTCTTTTTTTTGTTATATTATTTGCTTGAAACTCCTAAACCTGTTAGATCAGGGATGAGCAACATGTGGCCCTTCCTTATCAATATATTGTTTTAAAACTGATTAAATAAATAATGTTAATACTTTATAGTACAATTCTGCCTCATTGTATTGAAAAAGCAATGCCAAATTTCTCATTGGAAATTTCAAATAAATTTTTCTCTTCTTTCATTGTATGTTACTGTTATGAAATGTTTGATTTCATTAAATTTTTTCATTGTAATGTATGAGTAAACTGATAATTGAAACAGTTGCTCATCCCTGTGTTAGATGTGTGATTAAGTTGCTACACTTAAATTTTCCTCTCATTAATTTAACTGCCTCTTCAGAATTTCTCCAAGTCAGTAATTCTTTGTAATTAAAATGTGCACTGAAGACAATGCCTTTTGTCCAGAAGGCTGTGCATGGCGAAGTCAGTGAGTATGAACATCTGCCCAGCCACTGAGAAAAACAAAGCCCCACCAATGCAGCACAGACTAAACATTTCTGGGGTCATTTTGATCACTCAAAGTCCTTAAAGTTTCACTTTCTTTCCCTTTCTAACTTTGATTGCTTGCTTAAAATGGTAAAAAAGTGTGTGGGATGTTCGTGATCTTTTAATCCTAAAATATCGGCAAAGAAAAGCAGAAGAGAAAAGGATAAATGAAAAAAAGAGGAAAACTGAAAACATGAAAAATGGAACAATCTGCTTTTGGTAACAGGTTTCATTAAATTTGTCTTTGAAAACGAAATTCTGTTGAATAAACAAATGTGGCTCCTGAGATTCCGCGTACTGAATGTTGGGGTTTTAAGGGATGAACACAAAGAACTGTTTTTTCATGTAGAAATACATTCGTTTGCCTTTTTACTTCATTCACTTTCTGCAACAGTATGTGTTATAATGTAGGATTTACAGGGCGGCATGTAACGCAGCTCAAAATAATGAATTGTTAATGCGAATCATAAATAACTTCCGTTTTTTTATTTATTTTTCAATCTTTGAATTGTTGTTACAATATTCGGAACTTTTCTGCATAAACATTACTTTCAGAGTTGGAACTTAACCTGTATAGGAACTCCGTCCAAACGAACAGCAGAACTTCTCGCCTGCCCAAGGAAGTTACCAATGACTCGACTTGATAATTTGTTTATTTTTGACTTGTCACAAAAAGAAAAACAATTTGTGGCTGGAGAAACTAATTTCACAGCAACTTTCCTATGAAAGTAAAAAGCAATAAGCGTTAGAAAAGTGAGATTCGAGTTTTTACATCCCATCCGGTGGGGAGAAGAACACGCTCTATGCCTAAAATTACGTCCCTCTTTTTGCTTATTTTTTTTTCAAATCTGACATATTCTGTGTCCATAACACGTCATTTTGTAGCTGCCGAATCGGTTTTGTTTTTTCTTGACCCTTTCGCCCTCTTGACTTCAGTGCTCAGTCACAGAATTGACCTAATAACTGTTGGCAGAATTGGTGGATTTCAGTTCTTCAGAGTCTCTCACTGTGACCTAATTGGATTTGAGGCCGCAGTGCCGGCTTCCCTTGAACGTCATCATGGATTGCGGTCCCTGCATGATGTGGTACATCAAAGCCCAGCAAAGTTTGTCCGGCAAGAAGCTGCAAGAGAAGGCGGGTTAGGGGTGAGCGGCTAGGGGTGGCCGGGGGGATGCCGTGTACCCACCACTTGAGGGGCAGGAAGTAGCGGACGCATGTGGGCAGCGTGACGTTGATTTCGTTGGCGAGGATGGCGTCGACGGACTGTTCGGCGACTTGTTCGGGCTCGAGCATTGGCATCAGCCTGAGGAGGAGAGGATGTGAGGATTGGTGGCAGTTTTCTGAGTGCGTGGAGATTAGCATTTAAAGGCTTACCTGGGTTTTACCCCGTAAAACATTCCCGTGTTAATGTAATAGGGACAGATTAAGGTCAACTGGATTCCCGTGTAGCCATTTGTCTGCAAAATTACAAAGAAATGAGTGAGTTTTCTTAATAATATTGTTAATTGATAAACAAGGTTTCGTTTTTATGCATGTTTTTGCCATTTGGGGTTTTTCAAGTTTCCCTTCCAATGAGCTTTTGAATAAATTAAATTTTTTTTGATTTTCCTAGAAAGAATAAAGTCGAAAAAAAAGTTGTTAAAACAAATGCCAACAGGGTAAAGAATTGTTTCTCCAAATTAAGGGTGGCTTTGTTGACAAAGTCACACACATTGGAGACTTCTATGAAAATCAAATACGAGTCGAGTCATTGGAACTTCCGTGCATTTATTTCCAAGTATTCAACCTTTCTGGGCTGTTAAGGCCACGTCGGTTTGTCATCTTCATCGTCAGGGCATTATGGTCCACTCAAATTAGACATTCAAGGTTACTTCCCTAAAAAACGGAAGCTTTTGAGTATAATTATAAAAGAATTGAGAAATATTCTGGGAAAAGAATCGGCGCGAGATCAAAGGTCAAGACAATTAGTTTTTCGCTATTTTCAGCACACCTGTGAGTTTTATCATAAAACTAGCTCAGATGTAAATTGTAGATCGTAAAATTATCTACAAAAATGTTCCTAAAAGCCACCGGTTCTGAGATATAGCCATTCAAAACGTTAGATGAGTTGTGAAATTGCCCATAAAACAATGTTCAATTTTCAAGGCCCCTTATACTTTTTTCCGGTGACCAATTTCGTCCAAAATATGTATGGTATCCATCTACAAATAAGTATTAATTCATTTTTTGTAGTTTTATGCTCTGCAATTTATGTGTGAGCTAATATTAGGGTAATACTTGCTGGAAATGGCGAAAAACTAATTGTTTCCTTTAGTTGTTATACTTTTACAATTATACTCTGAACAATTTGACTGAGTTTCAGCTTCTTCAGATTTTTCTTCACCCCTGATTTTTTAACTAATTTGACTGGACTATTAAGCTCTCATCAAGAATTGGCTCACATTCTCACCTTGAGTTCAGTGAAGAGACTTTCGTGGAATCCGACGGCTGCGAACTTGGTCGCGCTGTAGTCCGTGCACTTGTATGTGCCCAGCAGGCCAGCAACACTAGCCACCGTCACGATGTGCCCATGGTTCGTGTCCATCATGTGCCTTAGGAAGGCCTTGGTCGTCTGAAAGGGCACACTGTGCGTGAGTGGGGGAGGGCAGGCAGGGGGGTTGTTGACGTACCCAATAGTGAGCCAGGATGTTGACTTGGAAGGTTGTGTCGATCTCTTTGTCGGGGAGGTCGAGCAGTGTTTTGCCGAAGACGATGCCGGCGTTGTTTATGAGGATGGTCACATTGCCGATTGTTCTTTTCACGGTGTCTGCCGTTTTGTAGATTTCCTCCCTATTGGTGAGGTCGCAGGTGAATCCGTGAGCTTTGCCTCCATATTTCCCAATGAGTTCGACCGTTTCCTTCACCCCTGAAATTGGAACACTATTATGTTGGGGCTTCACCAGGGCGGATAGCGAGGTGTGGCCACAGGGAGTGGGTCGACTATCCTTTACGTTTGTAATTAAGGCGATTGTTGGAATGGCACAGTTTCACCGGGAGGACAAAAGACCACAAGAGAGAGAGTTATGTCAAATCAGAATAAATGATCTCTCTCAAAGCACTGCGAATATTTGGCCTTAAAGAAACATTTTTCGCTCTTTTGCTGCTTTTAATGTTGCATTCTTCTCAAACATGTCATAAAAATCGCTCTCATGAAAACATCGGACTTTGTGTTTGTATAATATCTACAATGAATGAGTCAGAAGAATTTAAACAAAAAAACTGCCCGTAACAAAATTTTCCGTGGGTTTTGCTCTTCAACTGGAAAAATTGGTTCGTGTTTTTAGATTTTGATTGTAAACACTAAAAGACGATGGGTGACGCACTGTCACGCCGTTGGTTTAGAAAGAAAAAAGTATTTGCTTAAACACTTTGTGTGGCAACTGTTGCATTACAGTTGCAATAACTGAACGAGAGTGGTTCAGCGGTATTTCGCTTCTAAGGAGAGAAGGAAAAGGGGGAGAAAAAGAAAAAGGTCAGCAATATATTATCTCAGGCGTGAAAGCCTTTTTAAGCAAAGGGCCAATTTAAATTTGGATAATAATTCACAAAACTTAAAATTATACTATAAAATTATACAAGTGAGGATTTGTAAAACGAGAACATTAAAAAAAACGAGAAGAACTAAGAATAACAGAAGAGGAATAGAACACGAATAAAAGAAAAAGGAAAGAATAATAAAAATAAGACCACAAAAAGAAATAGGAAAAAGAATTTGTTTTAAATCTTTAATGAGAAATTCACCACTGTTTTTTTTCGATAAGAACTGACGAAATAAGAGTAGAAAAAGAGAAGGAGAATGATAGAAGAGAATACGAATGAAACAGAAAAAGAGGGAGAAGAAAGAGAATTATAATTATTTTTATAATAATAAATGAAGGGAGAAATTCGGTGAAATAAATTAAATTTTAGGAATGTTTGGCGGGCCGCAGTGGCCCACGGACCACGTATTGTTCATTCCTTCTATTTCTGGTGTTTAAGCTTCCGAGAACTCTTTTGCTTATTCCAATTAACTCTCTAAACGAAACCGCCATTAAACTAATCATACAATTATCTCTCGGCTTAGCCGCCCTTTCCTCTTACCTCTGCTCTATATACCTACTTTGTAAAAGTCAGTTGGTTAATCGTTAGGAACAACTTTCGGCGAAGAGTGCGGGGAGCGGACAGCAAGCAGCCCTTTGATTGGGGGGTGGCCACAGCCGAGAGGGAGGGGCGGGCAGGCAAAGCCCTCGAGATGGGAACTGGAAGGTGCCCGGGGAAAAACACCTCGTGCAATCAGCTCGAATAAGACCAGTTTGCCCGGGTTTCTCCCTCGATGTAAACACGCTGAAGGAGCAAAAAAGTTTGGCTCAGATCTTTGCCATTTAGCTAATTGTTTGGATTGTGGATTAAGAGCCGAATCGAAAGTTGGAGAGCCACTTGAGAAATTAACAAACTCAACTAAGTAAATAACTTGCATTGAAAGTGAGAAAAGTAGGAATAGCGGGGGCTCAGGAGTGGCCAAAGTTGGAGCGAATAACGACGGCGATTTTAGCAAGCCCTGCAGCATTTTCCGTTTCCGGTCTGTGACGGACAGACATTCTATCGGAGAACTGATTTCATTTGATGTCTTTTGTCGCCAGTTTTGGGGAGATGAAGGGCAATGTAGCGAGAGGATGAGAGGATTTGTTGTGATTTTTGTGGGATTAACAGGGTGGAGGTCGAGCGGCAAAAGAGCAACCCCCCAAGAAGGAAAATGGTGACACGTACCGTCTTTCTTGATGTCCCAGACGACGACTGTGGCTCCTCGCTGGGCGAATTTGAGAGCGATGAGCCTTCCTATCCCTCCGCCGGCTCCCGTCACCAACACCGTCTCACCCACGACGCTCTTCGCCCTCAACTTCCGTGGCACGAAGAACAGCACGAGAGACTCGCAGAAATAGTACACTGAAAGCGCGAAAAAGAGAAAAACATCTTTGAGCAGCCGGAGCAGGTACCACGTTCTCTCATCGAAGCTCGACATTTTTTGCTTTTTCCACTCGCTCGTGATTCAGAACGGAGAAATTTCTCCTCGGCGGCTCCCACCACCTCTCTCCCATTTCTCTTATTACTTATATAACTCACGCATTCACCGCCTCGCGCCATCAACAGTCTCCCGCCACTTAACTCTTTCTCCACATGCCAAATAATTTCTCTTCTTTCTCTTCGCCTCGCTCTCTTGCACTTCTGGCCTCACCGCGACATTGACCTTCATGCATTTCCTCTTGTGCATCCTCCAGTTGAGCGTCACTCTTTGCGGGTTCTCCCAGAGAGGCGGCGTCTCGGGTGAAGCCAATTGTGAAAGAAACGCTAACTTTAATTGGAGCGCTTATCGAAGAACTCTCTCTTTCGGCTCACTGGGTGTCGCCATGTGTGGCCGTTTGACGCACCACTGACAGCAGCCATTGTTGTCGCACACTTAACTCGACGTTTTATTTGTTGTTAATGTTGTTTGTTTGAGAATGCGATGGGTGAAGAGACGAGAGGTGGTTTCGGGAAATTTTGTTGCCAATCATGTGGGGACGTGTGCGGGTGCAACACAGCCTGCTGCTGCTGCATCAAGATCCCCCTCGGGGCCGGCTACGTCGTCTCCAATCTGTGGCTGCTGCTCAACGGAGTCGCCTTCCCTGCGGTTTCCTTCGTGTTCTGGCCGAAAGACCACATCTTCTATTCCTCTTGTGTCATCTGCGGCATCAACGTCGTCCTCGTGTGCATTTCTTTTGCCAACATGCGCTTCAAGGCTCACAGGTTGTTCGATGCGGTTGTTTACGGGGTGTTCGCCACTTATTTGGCCGCCGGCTTGATGATAATCATATCCGTGAACGCCGACCTGGCCGGTAACTCGGCTCTCCTTCTGTCCTCCTTCAAAAGCCACTTCGGCCTGTCCATCCACCCATCCTCCACGTTCAGGATCCTCCAGACCGTTCAGATCATGTTCTATAGCTACCTGTTCGCCTCCTACGTTTACTGCGGCTTCATTTTGCAGCTCTACGAAATCAGCCACGATAAAAGGTACAGAAAGCGACAGTCGCATCACGAACAGTGTTGAGCGTGACTGCATGCCACTGCTAACCACGAACTTCCGAAAGGACCTGTCACCCTTCACAGTCCCGTGTCAGCGATGACACCTACTTTGGCCACTTGCTCAGGAACTAACAAGGGTGAGCGCTTAAATTCAGTCCGAAGTCGGTTGCTGTCGGCCGTCCCTGTGCCCTGTCGTTCCCGACAGACGAGCGGCAGATGACCCGTTATGCGAACTACTCTGAGGTAATTTGCGCCGATGCCGAGTCATGGCCTGCTCAGGCGGAACGACTTCCGAGGTCACCCCCCTAAACCCAATTTTGAAAAATTAGATGCAGCTAAGACTTGTTTAAGTTATTGATGGTGATGACGATGATTTGGCACTTAGGCAGTCATTACCATGACCGTTACTCGCTTCCTTCGCTCTGTGGGAACCGTCGGCCAATTGTACTTGAGTTCAAAGGGCGGGAAAAGCTGGACTGAAGGCGACAGCGAGGCTTAGAAGTGATGGGTACGGTAAATGAGCAGAGAACGGTAAATAATTGAAAGGCAGTTGTCCATGGAGCAGATGATTTGTCGTAAAGTTGACTGGAATCACGGTGAGCATTGCATAACTGTCCATCGTAGCGCAAATCATACGTCTGTCCTTTGATCCCCGTACTGCTTACATTCAGATTCGTTCACAAGTAAAAAAACTAGTTTTCCCTCTTTTTATTTTAAATTCTTTACAACTCGTTCAGTTTGTGGAAGATCCTTGAATTGCTCTCGTACTTTTAACCGCCTGCTTTTTCTTCTTTTCCACCCACGATTGTTACACCAGCCGCTTCTTCCTTTTTGCCCCAAACTTCTTCATTCCAACTAATTAACTTTTATTCTTTCTCTTTTCGGGTTGGCCATGTATTTTAAAATCGGGTTGCTTTATCGTTCTGGGTGCAGCCTGCTCGGGTTAACGACCGTCCACTTCTTCCAGGCAGTCATATTCTTCACTATTGTTGACCATGGGTCTCTCTTTTGTTCCTATTTTGTACTCGTTGTTCCCGGGAATGAGTTTGATTTGATATTTTTAATTTTGAAGGCAAATTCTTTTGTTCCTGTTTTTTTCCTTCTGATTTTCCCCAATTTTGCCCTTGTCCCACTTGCCACCGAGGTCGCCCATTATCGAGGCGAGGCCGCTTTCTAGATCTTCCTAGAAAACGGCAATGTCTACCTGATAAGTTTGGTCGCTTTTCCAGGACTGTCTTCCTATGTCCCACCTTCAATGTTTAGGTCCAGTAAAAAAAATTGTTATTCTTTTTTTTATAGGTTTTGAATAATAAAAAAGGAACAAACAATTCTTGTTTTTCTTGTTTCATTCATGCCAATATTTGGTCATATTTTTTTTGTTTTCGAAAATATTTTAAACTAATTGACATCAAAGGGTTTTCCCTTTGAAAACAGTTTTTTCTCATTCCAAATTGCGTCAGTTATCTCTTCAGCCATCGTGCAGCCAAAACCTGCACTCGTTAACCTTTTTGAAGAGGTCAAAACCACGCTGCCCAACGTCGCAGCGCACAAAAGCAAAAAGCGCTCAGGGGACCGACCCCCGGCCACCCCTCTCCCCTACTGCACCACCGCCCCCCGTCCCTCCGCCAAAGGAGTAGTCCTTGAGATCTGCTTACCATTAATTTTTACAATTTTTTTTATTCCAATATTTTATTTAATATATATTTATTTTTTTTATTTTTTTCTTTTAACTCCGACGGGCCGTCGGTAGGTGTTGCTGCCACATAAGAAGAAAAATCAAATAAGGGGCAGCTTATGATGGCAGCCGTCATCTGATGGCAGGCCTTATCTGCTCCAAAACATCTGCCTTCGCCTGTTCCTGGGTTTTCCGCATCGACAGGGCATTGCGCCTTTCGGAAGAAGTCCCCCTCCGAAAACTAGCCCTCCCTCGCCAACCCCCGAAAACCTGTTGACCATTTGACGTCATCGGATCATCCTCTGATTGGGAGATGGCTCCTCGTTGCGCCATTAAAGCTCTAGTGTGGTCGAGCACATCTGCGCGTTGCCCAAGGCGGACCGGTTGCACGATCGCCTATGACGCAAGCACCCACTGCACCAGTTCTTAGCTTAGCGAAGCGAGCGCCGGTGTCCCGCGTCCTAATTGAGGACATTTTGGGTTGCGGCCGCGGAGGCTTCCCTGGCGGTGGAGGATGGGGTCGTCCCGGAAGTGGAGGGGTCGGGTGGAAGGTCAGGGCTGCGAGTGGCCGGAGGGTTCGCCCGAGAGTGAGGTAACCGGGAAAGAAGGTCAAGAGGCAGCACTCGCGCGGGGACTGCGCAATCTCATTGTGGAGAGACGAGAGTAAGAGAAAGCTATGCGGGTGCTTGCGAAAGTGTGTTGCTTTGGGTGGGCAGGGGCTGTTGTCACGCTGAGCACCCCTTTGTGAGCGAGTGACTTTTTGAAAGTACTTTTCCCTGGAATTAGAAAAGTCATTCCCGTTCAAACGATGGCCCAGTGAGATTTGAGTGCAAATCTTGTTCACATTTATCGAATTCAACACTGGATTTCTATATTAGTCGCTTTCAACTAATATAAAAATGATTGCGGATTGTTCCATTTTTCCTTCTTCCTTTAGGATAAAAGAGATTATAGACATTCTAAGAAGGGAGTGGTTTTGCCTACCGACAATTATAAAGTATAAAGTCAGATGCAAAAATAGCAAAAAGTATAAAGTATAAAGGTCGAAAGTATAAAGTTTTAAAGTCATTTAAAAATAACGTTGGGAATTTTATTTAAAGTCACAGGGGTCATTTTGACCACGTGTTAAGCTTTCAGTTGCTTAAATTGCTTTTGCTCGAGTGATTGATTTTGCCTTTTTGGCCTCACATCAAAACGAATTTATTTATTTTCCTGCCTTCGGAGGGAATGAAAACTGTTCCCCAAAGGTACAAAAGGTGTATTGCTTCCTGGCCCAGCTGTTGGGCACTCTGTGGTGGCCGGACTGTATACTTTTGGAACGACGAAGAAACCTTTTCATTCCCACGCCTCCATTTTACGTGACGATGGCAGGAATTTGAGCTCTTGGCAAAAAATTCCTGGCTGCTCCTAATTACATGTTATTGCGCGGGTTTCTTAATTGACGAAGTCGAATATTTTCGCCGATTGTTTTCCTTTAGGAAAACAATCCTTCGATATTTGGGCTCCCACCGCCTTCTCATGCTTTTAAATTGATTTAATTGAGAAAATTCCCAAAAGCAGGAAAATATGATATATCGAGTCGAGGACGACGCCATGAACTTGGCTGCCCTCATCGCGTTCCAAGAAACACTCACGGGAGACCTTTCGCAGAAGGCCGACAACCACCGAATCAAAGGCGAGGAAGGAGCAGAAGCTCTCGAAGCCCTCGACGGGACCCACGGGCCGCCGAGGCCAGGGCCTTCCCCCGGGCCTCCCTTAATCCGCATTTTACAATTTTTTGCTTATTGACTCGCTTATAGCAAAAACACGCTTTTACATAATATATACAATTAAAGAAGTAATTGTAGTCGAACAGGTTACAGTCAGATTGCAGTGGGCGAGCGGATTCGACTTTGCCCTTTGCTGACAGCAACCGCCTTTGCTCGTGTTGCTCGCAAACCCATTCTGAAGGAAACGGAAAAGGGGCTCATTAGACACAATGGTCGCGTGAGTGCCCCGGTTGCGTGGCCCGAAGAACTGCGACGTGGAAGGCCTTCGAGCGTGACGTGCACAGTGGTCGGGCCGAGTCGTCAGCAGTCCTCAGCAGAGTGGGAATGCCAAGAGCCCGTTCAGTTGTCATTCTTGCCATGGTCGAAATTGCGGTTTCTGACTGTTTTCGCCTAACGGTTTAACAGGTCGCTGTCAGATTGAAGTGAAAAGCTGCAGAACTGGGCCCTTAAGGGCTGACCAGCGGAACGTGTCCATCAAGTGGGGACCGTTGTGGTGGTTGTGGCAGAGTAGTCCTTGCCTGCTACTTTTTTAGCACTGAAACAATGTCACTCTCTTTCCTAGGTAATGTATGCCGACTAAAAACTCTGAGAAAAAGATAAGAAAGCAATGGGTAAGAAATGCAAATCTGAGGATTTTTGCTAGTCTGAAGTTGCGGTCATTTTGAGCCCAGAGTGTTTAAGTCCATCGCCCTATTCGAGAGGCATTGTCCTATTCGGAACCCCTCGAGGCCCAAAGAGCACAAGAATCCCGAACGGGCCCAGAGATTCGATTAATGGCGATTCGTACCTGCAGGAAGAGAAAAACTGGTCTCACAACTTGTCCCGCACCGGAATTTTAATACTTCAAAGCCATGCGTTCCCCCTTTGAGCGTCCCGTGGGCCTCGCCCCTCTGCGAGTGCTTCCCCGGGGCCACCAGTGCCTGGGGAAGAGGGACTGCAGCACTCTCGGTGTCCCTCCGCGTGTGTTGCAAGTGGCACTCGGCGTTATCTAACGAAATGACGAAATGTGGGCAGCATCCATTGCGTTAGGAGAGGAACACTCGAGGTGGTTGCACTGGCACCTCACGGTCAGTTCGAGTGGGGGGGCATTTCTTGCGCGACTGCCACCACCACCTCGATCTCTCGCCATCTTCCCAGCCCCGTGACATAACCGTTTCTTTCTCAAGTTTATTTTCGTTGCCGTGACTTTGCGGACGAATGCTTTTAGAGCCGGCTGACCGCGGCATGTTTCGGACCTCGCGCTGAGTGCTTTTCCGCGTGCCTTCGACGAGACTTAGTGCTTACTTGTGGACCGCGGGCTTTCAGTCCTTGTGCTGTCAACGCCTAGAGTTTTGCCCGAAGAGGACCATCGGGCCACGCGGTGGGGCCCGCAGTGCACCCCACTCCTGCGACTTTGGTAACTATTACTGTCGCTCTGTTCGGGCGTTCGGCCCTGTGTTGACAGGGAGCTGAGCGAGAGAATTTCTGTTTCAGAATGGTGGAGCATAGGAAAGGTTGAGAAATGGGAATGATGAAGGAAAGCGTGATTGACACAGTGGTGTTCCTGCTGCTGACTGTGTTCTACATAGCGGAAGCAGTGGTGCATTTGTTGTTGCCGGTTCGGTACAGGACGAAGAGCGTGTCGGGCGACGTGGTGCTGATCACGGGCGGCGGTGGCGGGCTAGGGCGGCTGCTGGCGGAGAGGTTTTCGAAGCTGGGGTGCGTGATCGTCGTGTGGGATATAAACAGAGAAGGTAAGGAGCGTTCTGTTAAATGTCATTGTTTATTTATTTATTGCGAGTGAGTCGGCAAATACAAAAAATCGACCTGTGCCAATTAAGAACCGGTAACGCCACAGGTGGGAGCAATAAAAGAGTACATTTTTCATCTTTTTTATGTAAATCGCATGTGCGAGTTATCACAAAAGTGAGGTATAGTGCGAGCGCATGGCAGTTTCTTTTCCCGCTTCTTCTGCGGGGTTGCTGTTTCCGAAACCACGGAAACACAATTACCATTGTTTTTCCTTTGAATTCACTCTGCGCAATCGTTCTTTTGCTCTTATGAAAGCTAAACATTTTTTAATTGGTGTTCCAATGAGAGAACGAAACGAGCAATCTTGTCCAGTTCAAGTGAATTAAATGTAAATTTCGAAAGTACCCGACTATTGCGCCTGAGCAGGTAGAAGACCTTGAGCCAGAATCGCTCACTCGAGAAAAACAACCAACGGAATGGGGTTGCCGATCTCCCTTTCTGCGGACCCAATTCTGCCCTCACGAGGCCCCCGACGCCCTTCCCCCCAGAGGTCACCAGGTCGCCCATCTGGGTCACCGCAGTGCACAGTCACCGCACTTAATCCTCTTTCGCACCGCCCCGCTCCCTCACCCCCCTCGACCTCACAAGGGGACATCTCTCGCACCCAAAGACCCATGCGGACTCCGTAACGGAGCTAATTGGCCGATTGGTCAATCTGACATTTGCTCAAAGGGTACGAGTGAAATTGGCTGGCGTTTCGACATGATTGTGTTTGTATTTTTCATATTGATGTATCTGTTTCAGCGATCGATGAGACGGTGGAAGCAGTAAAGTCCTTAGGCGGCCGCGCGTACGGATACGTCTGTGATATCACCAAAAGGGAACTCGTTTACAAAGCGGCCAAAGAAGTTCAACAGGACGTCGGAAAGGCGAGTATCCCCTCGACCACCCTCCGCCCGAGACTCTTCCGCCTCACTCGCCCGAAATAAACCCGGACATAATTAATATTCAACAAACAACCCCTTGCCGATCCCTCTCGGCCACTCTCTCTCCCACCGCCGCCGTTATTTACTCTTCACGGTTACGTAACATGCCCTCAAGGCCCTCGTGTGCTCGAGAGTGCGTGCCGATGCGAAATTTCGTCATAGGACGTCCCGGGCTGAAGCGCTTTGTGTCGAATCAGGCCAAAGTGCCAGGAGATGTCCCGAGTCCCGCCCCGAAGAAGGTCGTTGCTCTCTCTCTCTCTCTCCTTGACGGCGTGTCCCTCGTGGCCGACCGTGCCTGGGAAGTGCACTAAGCGGGAACGAGTGCGGCGAGTTGCTTCACAAGGGTCAGTCTATGAAACGCGTGCCAAGGACTCTCGCATGCTCTAGAAACTGGTATTGGGCAAAAGGCGGGCGGAGGGCGGGGGCGAGGGTGCGTGGCCGGGGCTGAAGGCGTTGTGGCTGTTGCAGGTGTCCATTCTGGTGAACAATGCGGGGATCGTGTCGGGGAAGCCGCTGCTGAGCACTCCCGACCACATGATACAGCGGACGTTCGACGTGAACGTCATCTCTCATTTCTGGGTGAGTAGATGATGCAACATTGTCTTTTCCTGCAACCACAGTCAGTATATCATTTCAGTGACAACAAACGGGGCTTTGTTTGCACACTTTGCATTGGGAACTGTTTAACCCCATTTAAACTTAATGTTTCCTTTTCTCGCTAATTTTAAATTCCTTGTTTGAAGAAACGGAAATGACAATCAGTCTGTATTTTTCTTTGACCCAATCACTAAACGATAACTATATTTTCCATTGGTTGATAACTCAGCGATGTACAACAAGCGACAAATGCCGTAGCACAGACGAAAAGATTTAAAATCGTGTAAAAGCGAAACCCTGTAAATCGAGGGCAAAGTGTATTCTATAATTTTCACGTACCTGCCCGAAGAACTCCATCAAAGTCGTAGTGTTTATGGCATGTTTGCAGACAACAAAAGCCTTCCTCCCGGGGATGATCGACTCCAAGAGAGGACACATAGTGACCATCGCCAGCATGGCGGGGATCGTCGGCATGACCAAGCTGGTGGACTACTGCGCCTCCAAGTTCGCCGCCCTGGGCTTCGACGAGTCCCTGAGGCTGGAGCTCGAGTCCCAGGGCCACAGGAACATCCACACGACCGCCATTTGTCCCTACTTCATCAGGAGCACGGGGATGTTCGACGGCGTTCGCACGGGGTGAGTCAGCGAACGCCTCCTCGGGGGCACCGCAGCTCGGACTAAAGAGCCCTCTCTTGCAGCATGGTGCCCATTCTGGAGGCGTCCTATGTGGCGGACAAAGTGGTGGAGGCGGTGGTGACCAATCAGAAGCAGGTGTTCATACCCGGGTTCTTCAAGGCGCTCATTTGGCTCAAGGGGTGAGTGGGAGAGAGAGAAAGTAAGTGGTGCTGAGCATGGTCGTGAATTTCTGATGTTTGCCTCGCAGGATCATGCCTTGGGCCGTCGTCTCCATGTTCCTGAAGGCGCTGGTGCACGACGCCCACCCCGACCACATCGTGAACAGGCACTTCGTCCCCGAGGAGATCCAGGACCTGAACGGGTTCTGCAAGAGCCCCTCGTCCATTCTGGAGTGCGCCCGGACAGGGAGGGACTGCTCTTCCGAGAGGAAGCCCTGACTGCAGGCGTGGGGTTGAAAGTGTGGAAAGAACGCGGGGTGCAGTGACGTATCGCTTTATCTAGTCTTTCTTTAGTTGTAATTATTGTATTGTAGCAACATTAATAAGCGGAGAATCCTCTGTGACGCCGCTGATGCCGTCGGGAGGGGTCAAATTGAACGCTACATCATATTCATGTTAATGCTTATATGGGGTATACATAGCATTTATATAATGTATACAGTGTAATTGTATATATATGTAATGTAAATCTTATCCTTTTCGTCTGCATTTTCCTCTCTATTTTTCCAACCTTTTCCCTCTTTTCTGCTTTCATCTTTTTATTAATAAGAAGGATTACGAAAAAAGTTTCGACATTTTATGAAAGCAGTGCTAGAAAAAAGACAAAGGTGCTTTATTAAAGAATGGAAAATGACCTTCGAGTACATAATAAAATACTACCAGTCGTAAAAGACAAAAAACCATTCTGTTGAAGTCACCCGGAGGTCAAAACGACCTTTTGGCCGTTTTTAAGTTAATTATCAGCATCTGTTCTCTTCGAAGGGCGTCGAAAGCTTTTTTTTTAAATTTGCTTGTCACTTCGACTGAGGAAACTTTCTGTAGCTACGTAACGGTCTACTTTGAAATGTCTAAAAACTTCTTTTCAACCGCTTACGAATGCAATGAATCAGGCTGCGAAGGGAGTTCATTAAGTTTTATTATTACATTTAAATTTAGTAGGTTCTCTCCCAAATATTGTGGGTGTCTTCCGCGGCCTCCCCGTAGAAGAGGTCAGGAGCCTTCGAGGGCAGCTGAAGAACTGACTGCCAAAAGGCGTGAAGGGGATGAAAGGTGAGGAAAGCATCCTCCTCGCTGACCACGCCCTTCCAGAGGCGTTGGTGGGGGTCCCTCAGGTGGACTTCGCCCACCAGGAGGTTGTCCACGAACTGGCCCTCTATTTGTACGTTCTCCTTGAAGGTGTACTTGCCGGAGCCTTGCATGAGCATGTCGTCCAGGCTGCCGGAGAAAACACTTTTGTCAGGGAAGGTTATTTTGCAGTCCTGCTTGAGGCAGTCGTCCTGCCAGGTTCCTTCGTAGGTCTGTCCGTCGGAGGTGGTGTAGACTCCTCTGCCCTCCATCACTACCTTCATCTTGTCTTTGAGAAGCGCGAACTGGCCCGTGTATTCGTCGCCATTCCAGAAGTGGAAGACGTTGGGAACCTGGGTTGTTTCTGAAATTGTCATCTGAGCACTGGAAACGACGTCCATTTTGCTTTTCTGCCTGGAATTTCTTCCTGCCCTGCTCGAAAAAGACATTTTATCGTTTTAACTCCTATCAAAAAATATATTTTAATAAACTGTAGAAAAGTTTATTTGTTGTTAAACACATTTTACAACTTGTAAACATTAACCGACATTCCTGTAAATGGCTTTCTTAGAGGAAGTTAATGACACTTCAACAAGTACAAAAACTGCTCCCATTAAGTTTTTTTATGAAATTATATTAATTGAGTGTACTTTAAGAACGAAATGAAAGCAGCAAAATAGACACAGTCTAGGAAAGAGAAATTCTCGTCCAATTATTTAATATCTGAGACTGGAAAAGACGCGGGAAATTCCGTGATTGGCGAAGTGGAAGCAGCGAAGTCGAAAGTGGAATTAGCTTAGTCAGGATTAAGTTGGCAGCGATGTAAGAACATGTCATTTGTTGTTATTCGATTTTAACCTAATTTTTCTTGCTTCATCCATGTAGTTTTTTTACAGTTCGTTCGAGAACTCCACATCTGTATTTAATGTAGGACTTGCAGTGCTCTGGCTATCCAAGGAAACCGCAAAACAAACAGAGAAATTAACCGGAGAGCTCAATATGAACGATTTAAGGGAAGGATTGGGGGGAATGACTGCTGAACAAATGGAGAAAGTTTTGCAATTTCAGGTTGGCGAATGAAATGGGAGCCGTGTAGCGCTGGCTGTAAATGTCTATAGCGATTTGTTCTCTGCCCAGGACCTGACGGGGATCGAGGACGTGGCCGTCTGCAGGGACGTGCTCCAAAGGCATTCCTGGGATTTGGAAGTGGCAGTGCAGGACCAGTTGAACATTCGGGAGGGAAGACCGTCCATGTTTGCGACGAACGCGAGGGCCCCCGCGGTCGTGAACGACCACTTAGCCCAACAGTACTTCTTTTCTAGGCCTAGAGACGACTACAGCGGAGGCGGATTCACCAGAATTTATAATCTTGTCTTTAACTTTTGCTACAATGCCATCGCTGCTGCAATCAGTATAATTTTCAGGCTGTTCAGGCCAGACCCTAGGAGATGTAAGAGTGTTCCTCTTAGAGGAGGTGTTAACAAGCTAGGGTTAGGTTGAGTTCTGTTGTATTTTCCAGTGCTAACAGATCCACTGGGGGATGTGTTATCATTTATAAATTCTTTTGAGGAGCAATTTGGCAATATTCATCCTGTGTTTTATCAAGGCACTTATGCTCAGGCCTTGAATGATGCAAAGCAAGAATTAAGGTTTCTTCTTGTGTACCTTCACAATGAAAAGAATACAGATTCAGTCAATTTCTGCAGGTGGGTCATGAAAATCAGCAAGTCATTCATCATTTCCACTCTCAACATTCACTCAGAACTTATTTTCAGAGATGTGTTAACAAATCCAGAAGTTATAGCTTATGTAAATCAAAATTTATTATTTTGGGCATGCAGTGTAAATAGTGGAGAAGGTTACAGGGTGTCTCAGGCACTCAGAGACCACACACATCCTTTCTTGGCCATAATTGTACTTCGAGAAGGAAGAATGACAGTTGTAGCCAGGTGAGCTCTTCCCCCAAGGGATCTTATCACCCTCCACCCTCTCTCCCCTCTCACTCTATACTCTTTTCCCCCCAGGATGGAAGGAGCAGTGGACAGCACAGAGCTTCTGCGCCGCCTCAGAACCGTCATCAAGGAAAATGAAATTTGCCTGACAGCAGCCAGAGCAGAAAGGTGAGTCAGTTTGGTTGGCTGCCCTGATCATTCCTGGACAAACCTTTGCTCTTCCCTTCCAGGATGGAGAGAAGCTTCAACCAAACCCTGAGGGCGCAACAGGACGAGGCCTACCAGCAGTCTCTGCTCGCCGACCAGGAGAAGGAGCGACTCCGGCTGGCAGAAAGAAAGAGGATGGAGGAGTTGGAGTCAATGAGGAAGAGGAAGGAAGAGGAGGAAGTGAAGAGGAAGGAGGTGAGTGGCTGCAGTCTGGCGTCCGTGGAGGCGGGCTGATGGAGGGCTCTTGCAGGAGATTCGCCGCATGAAGATCGAGTACCTGGACAGGGTCCCGGAGGAGCCTTCGCCGGAGCACCCCGAGGCGGTGCAGTTGGTGATCAAGCTGCCGTGCGGGGCGAGGCTGGAGAGGAGGTTCCTGCGGAGCCACTCGTTGCAGGACGTGTACAACTACGTGTTCTGCCACCCGTCCTCTCCCGACAGCTTCGACATCGCGACGAATTTCCCCAAGAGGAGTTTGCAGTGCACGAGTCAGAACGGGGAACCGGTGAAGACCTTGGCGGAAGCCGGAATCAAGAAAAAGGAGGTGTTGTTCGTTTACGATTTGGAAGCGTAATATACGAGTACATAACGGAAAAGTTTTGTTTGTAATTTTGGAGGACGAGAGGAGGTCGGTGGGCGACGGGCTCAGAAAGTGCTTTCCTCATTCAAAAGCAACCGAGCTTTTATTTTGCTTCGATTGGCCAACCTTTTCATTTTTGATTGGCGATTCGGGGCAACATTCTCCGGAAGAGGCGGCGGGTTTCCTCGGGGTCGAGACAACCCTGCTCACACGGCATTTAAATTAGGGCCCATCAGAAGGCTAAATTTCATTATAGAAGCACAGAATAGCCTGTAAGCCACCGAATGCTGTGTGAGGGTGCGGAAGTGGGGTTGGAAGGAAGGCGGAGCTGCCTTAGGAGCAACAGATGAATTGTGATTGTATTGGACTCGAAAGGAAGAGCAACCTTTTGTGTTTTGACCAAAGAATTCGTAATTTTGTCTAATTTTGATAAATCTATTAAATGGTAATTTTATTTATTTTTAATATTTGGTTGTACGCGTGTTGACTTTGTCCGAATCCAAAAACAGTTGCTATTTTCGCCAAACATTATTGTTTTCCGGGTTTTTAGTTTCGAAATCGACCTAAAATTTATCTTGAGTTAAATGTATTCGATTTAGCTTAATTATAAATGACTTGCACAAGTCTGCCTCCGTGTGATGCGTTCCTTTCTCCACACTTCCTTCCCTTCATCGTTACTTCTCCGCGCGTTGAAGTGGGCAGTGGCTTTGGCAGTTTCCTCGTGAGGGCGAGTGTTGCAAAGGAAGACGTCCAGGTTGGCATCCTTCTCCGCCGCTCACTTGCCGAGGTGAGAGGAGGAGTAGTCAAGCGACGGGGGAGGCAGGGCGAGCACGGGGGCGCTCGACGTCACGGTCGTGTCCAGCTTCCTCGCCTCCTGCTCGAGCAGAAGGGAGTCCAGGGCGGGGTCCTGGGAAACCGTCCTCAGGGAGTCCCCCAGGGCCTGCCGCAGCTGCTGCATCTCGCGCCCCGCCCGCGAGCTCCTCAGCACGTACATCTGCCGCCGCTTCACCTCCTGGTTGAGCTGGTCGCGGAGGAGTTGTACCTGGAAGAGGAGTGCGTGAGTTGGGCTCTGAGTGTGGGGACGCTTTCTGCGCACCTGGTTCTCCAGTCGCAGGACTTGCTGGCGGTGGGACTGCTCCCTCGCTTCGAGAAGGCGTTCGGCCTGCAGCTGAGCCGCTCGAATCTTCTCCATCTCCGCGCTGCGATCGGTCTTCACGTCGCTGCACTGGTGGCTTCGAAGCCTTGCTAACTCTGCCTCTTTCTCAGCGAGCTTTAAAAAGGTATCATGGTCACACAGAGAGTTGTGAAGAGGCTCTCGCGAGCGAAATGCTGTACCTGAGCCTCCAGGCGACGGATGTTCAACCGGAGCTCTCTGTTCTCCTGCTCCAGGTGAGCCTGCAGGGAGCCGTCCCCGCCTTTCTCCGCTCTCTCGAAGCTCTTGCTCCTCGACGCCGCTGCCTTCGCCACCTGCCTTTCCAGCCCTCTCTTCTCTGACTCCAGCTGACGAACCTGCAACGGACAGTCACCACTCATCTGCCCCCTCCTCCACCTCTCCGCACCTCACCTTCTCACTCAGCGCCTCCACTCTGCCCCTCAGATCGATCTTCTCCCTCTGCACCGTCTCCAGCTGGCGCACCAACTCCTTGTCCTGGTTCCCAGATAAGCCCTGACCACTGTCGCCTCCCCAAGGCGCCGTCGCGTGTCGCAGCTGAGCTTCCAGGCCCGAGCGCTGCACCTGACAATGCGATTCCCGTGATCGACTCCTCTCAGCAGCCATCCGCCACAAAAGCTTACCTCATTGTTGGCGAGGTCAGTCTGGAGTCTCTGCGTCTGGTCCTGCAGTGCCTGGTGATTTCTTCGCAGTTCCGCCAGAGCTTGCTGACTGGCTTCCAACCGCTCCGCCAGCAGACGGCGCTCGTTCTCGGCGTTGGTGAGCGACTTCTGCAGGTGCTTGAGCTTCTCGTTGCTGCTGGCCGTGCTCGCGTTGGCCTCCATGAGGGACTTCTGCAGGGCCGCTATCTCCGCTCTAAGGTCTGACTCCCCTCCCGAGGCCCTCTCGAGGGTGGCGTGCAGGTTGTCGATGGTCGTCTTGAGGGAGGAGCACCGTTCTTCCAGGCTGCTCACGTTCCTGCTCTGAGTTTCGCACTTCTCCTGGAGCTTCTCTATGTGGGAGTCCTTGTCCTGCAGCATCATCTGCACACGCTGCAGGTCTCCTTCCAGGGACATCCTGTGCAGCTCCAGCTTGGTGGCCCTCGACTCGCTGCGGCTGAGCTCCTCCTGCAGCGTCCTCTTCTCCGCCTCCACTCGGGAGATGGAAATCCTCAGTTTTTCCATCCTCTCCTCGTGCTGTGCCTTCTCTTCGGTGCAGGTGTGGAGGGCGAGCTCAAGATGGGTGATCTTCTCGCGCATCTCCTGAGTCTGGTGGGACTTCTGCTGCAGGGCTCCGTCCTGCAAGGAAGAGGGAGTGGGTGGGAATGGGATACGAGGCGCCCCCAGCGCCCCCCGCGCCCCAACTCACCTGGGCCTGCAAGGCCGCCTGCTTCTGCGCCAGCTTGGCCTCGAGGCTGTGTTTCTCCTCCTGCAGAAGCCGCAAGTTCTGGAGGGTTTGGCTCAGCTTCTCGTCGGTTTTGTTTTGAATCTCAGACGCCTCACTCAACTGCTTTTTCATCTGACCGAGCGACGTTTTCAGGTCATCCTGCAACAAATATTCTTCATTTCTCAGAATGTAAAATAGTAAATAAAAAAAGAGGAAACCATAAATAGAACGATGTCCCTATTGGATAACAATTTGTAACAATAATTACGAGATGAAGAAGAAACAACAGTCATTATGACCCTCGTGCATCCCCAACCCACTCACCCTCTCTCTCTCTATCTGGGCCACCTGCTGCATCAGCGTTCGAACACCTTTCCTGATAATCTCGGGGTCGACGTCGACCACGAGGTCCCTTCCGTCGCCGTGGCAGTGGCCGTGGGGGTGCCCGTGGTGGTGGTCATGCGACCTGCAACACAACACCGCTTCAGTCTGTGCCGCTTTGCTCTCTCCCTTCCAAGTGCACTCTGACAGGAACTCGAATGATCAATGATTGGAGAGCAGCAGACAGACGATATGAGAATGAGTGGCAAAGCAATTCTAATCTGCTACGTTAAACTTACTCAGAGGAGGGTTTGCTTGTTTCGCTTCTAAACAGAAAAGAGAAATTAGTTGGGTGTGGTGTTGGCGGGGGGAAGGGTTGAAAGGGGCGTACCTGGCAGGGCTCCACCTTCGAGAAGGGCTGAGCAGCTTGAAGGGGAGGCTGATGGAGCCGTCGAGCTGTATGCCGGCGATGCGGCGTAGAGTGGACCCGACAGAGCTCAGTTTCTGCTCGGCTTCTTTTTTGGCAGCTTCCAGTTGCTGCAGCTGCTGCTCCAGAGCTTTCACTCTCCCTTCTGTTCCACCGAGGCGGGCCTGGGCACAAGCATTGTTTGTAGACAAGAGTGGAAACTCCGTCGGCTTCGAAGCTCACCTTCAGTTCCTGTATCTGCTGCGTGGCGTCGGCTAAGCAGATTTCCAGGTTGTGCTTCTGATCTTCGAGCTTCCTCTCCTTCCCCCTGCTGTCTTCCAGACGAGCAACCAGTTCCTGCTCGCGATGACGCCATCTGCTCTCCTCTTCGTCGGACCGCGCCCGCAACCGCATCATTTCCTGTCGCGCTATCTCCAAGCTGCTATCCAGCTCCGCGATCTGACAACCGTGCGCATGAGAAGAGCACTGCTTCACAGACAATTACACCCCCCACTCACCTGCTTCTTCAATTGGTGCAACTCCTGCTGCGCTCTCTCCCTCTCCTCGATCTCAGTGCTCAACCTCGCCTGCCTCTCCTTGTCCTCGCTCTGCAGGGTGGAGGAGGTAGTCTGGGCGCGAGTCAGCTCATCCTGCACCCTGTTGAGGCGCTGAGACGTCTGCAGGAGGTTCCTCTCCTGGTCCCTCATGTGCGATTGCAGCCTCGTCTTCTCCGCCTCGAGACCGGCCTTGGCGTCTTCCAGGGCTGGAAGAGTGGCTGTTAGTCTAGGTGGTGCCCTCCCCGTGACTCCCCCCGGCACTCACATGCAACTTTCTGCAGAGCTTCCTCGAGGTATCGGGTCGTCTCTCTCTTCTCGGCTTCCGTTCGCTTCACGTGGTCCCTCAGCTCCTTGTTGGTGCTGTGGTACTTCTCTTTCTCGATGTTGCAGTCCGCCAACTGTCGCCTCACGTCCGTCAACTCCTTCCTCGTGCTCTCAATCAGATTATCCGCTGCAAAAAATTACGTTTGACTGTAGAACGACCGAACGCCGTCAGTGACACCCACCGACTCACTTTCTTTCAGCCGCCTTTGAGTGTCCTGCAGCTGGTTCTGCAGCGAGTCGTTCCTGTCCTCCAAAATCTGCATCTGCATCTTCAGTTCTTCGCCCTCGGCCTGACAAGCGTCTCTCTCTGCTCTCCTCTCTTCTATCTCCTTCTCCAGTCGCATCTTCTCCTCCTCCGCCTTCGCCCTGCATCAGAAGCCTTCATCAACCTCTGCTCCTCCCCTCCCCTCCTCCTCGTCCATCCCCCGCTCACCGCAGCTCCTCCATCCTGCTCTTTATTCGACTCAACTCCTCCCGAAGCCCATTCATGGCCACTCTGTCCTGCTCGGCCCTCGTCGCCGCCTCCCTCCTCACGCGCTCCAGAACTCCCTTCTCCTCCTCGAGCTTCTTCTGGCAGCAGTCGAGTTTGTCGGCCAGGGCTTGCTGGTCCTGGTGGGCTGCAGCATTTGAGGGGAAGTTAAAGAAAAGCGTGGCAGGGGTGACTCTGTCAGCTGCCACGTACCCAACATGAGGGACTGTTGCTTTTCGTTTTCTGCTCGGAGAAGAACCTCTTCGTGCTGCTGGCATAAGTTGTCGATGTGCTGCTGCAGCGCTTCCGCTCTCTCCTGAAGCTGCTGAATTTCCCGATCCTTCTCCGCGCTCAGCTGCTGGACGGAGGTGAGCAGTTTCTTCTCGAGCGACACCTTCATTTGTTCCTGCAAGCACCGCTACAGTAGACTCGAGGAGACGGACAGTCGTGGCTCACTTACCTTCTCCTCCGACAGCTTTCGAACGCTCTCGTCGTTGCATTTCTTTAGGTCCGCGATCATCTGGTGGTAGTCGTTCTCCTGCGCGGCCATCTGCTGCACCAGCGAGGCTTTCGTCTCCCTCGCCCTCTTCTCGAGGGCGTCCATGTCCTTCGTCAGGCGGGCGATTTGACTCCGCAGTGCTTCCTGCTTTATCAGGAGTTCCTGCTTGTCCTTCTCGAGCTGCACCTTCCTGATGTCGGACGCCTCCAGGTTTGTCTGCGTGTCGAACAACACCGCCTCGAGCGCCTCCTTCTCGCTCCTCAGCGACGCCAACTGCTCCTGGGATCTCTGCAAGTCCTTCTCGATGTTCTCCAGCAACATCTGTCACACAAATGAGGAAACGATGAGTCAGTCTCCGAGGGGAGACGAGGTCACGAAAGTCGACACGACAGTGACAAATTGGTTGCGTGAAAGGGCGGATTTGCGAGGGAGGGGCGGAGGCGGTTCGTGCCTGCTTTTCCTCGTTCTCTTTGACCAGTTCCTCGAGGTTCCTGTTGATCCGCGAGTTCGTCTCGGCCGCCTGCTCGAGCCTCTGCCTCAACCTCGCCGTCTCCTCATTGAGGGCCTCGCGCTTCCTGACCGCACCGCCCAGCTCGTTCCTCAGCTCGTTCCTCTCTCTGGCGATACTGGCCAACTCGACTTCCACCTGCAATGAGGAGAATCCTTTGGCTTTGGCACGAGGCCTGTCCCGGTGTGAACACTCACAAATGCTACCGTGAAAAGAGCTCGTGCTGGGGAAGTGCGAGTGCAGCAGAGATAGTGCGCAAAACGGACAAAACAAAGCACTGACAGGACGGTTTCAGGCATTGATCCGACAGTTGAAGCAGCGTCTCTGCAACATATGTGCAACAGGTTCTTACCACTAGAACGCGAAGATGGTCATTAGGACTGCTGAATTTAAGCGAGGTTCTAGTCTTAAATGGGAGCGCTCACCTTCTCTTTCTCCACCTCGAGAAATTTTATTCTCTCTTGGAGGGACACTCTTTCTGACTCCAAATCCAGTCGGAGTTGCTCCGCCTGAAGAAGTTCCTTCCTAAGGGAGCTCAGGTCGCTGTGCTGGTCGGCGCACTGGTTCGCCAGATGAGCTTTCTCCATTTCCAGCTGGGATGAAAGTCACTCCTGTAGTTGCTGTGCTCGAAGCACCACCCGCGCCCCCCAGTGCTCACCCTTCTTATCTCGTCCTGAAGGCGTCTCTTCTCGTCCTCCAGATTGGAGCCGTGGTTGTCCATCTTCTCGAGGGAGTCCTGCAGGTCGGCCTTCTCGAGGACGAGCTTCTCCAGCTCGAGCTCGAGTTCGCTTTTGGCTTTCTCGAGGTGAGCGACGAGAGCGGCGGCCTCCATCTTCTGACTCTGCAGCATCTCCTTCTCCAGGTAGGCCTTGTTGAGCTCCTCCCTGAGGGTGAGCATCTCTTCCCTCATTCGACTCGACCTGTCTTCTTCCGCCCTGAGGTTTCTCTCCCGCATTTCGGCATCCTTCGCCAGTCTGTCGACTTCCGCTTGCAGGAAGAGTTTGTCGTCTTCTGCGGCGTCCACCGCCTTCTGAAGCCTGGCGTGAGCTTTTTGGAGCTTCTCGTAGTCTGCGGTGAGGGAGTCCAGCATGGAGGAGAGTTCGACGCGAGTCTTCTCCAACTGGCTCTTCTCCGTTCTCGCACTTTCCAGGGACTTTGACAGGAAGAGTTTCTCCTGGGACAGCTGACTGGACTCCGATTTCAGGCCATCCAACTGCTGCGTGAGTTCGCTCACTTTGCTCGTAAGTTTTTGCTGAGCCTCCGTCGCCTCCTCGAACTGTTTCTTGAGATTCCCGTACTGTTCCTTGTTCGTCACCAGTTTAACCTGAACAGAATTAACAATTAAAACCAGTTCCGTGGTCCCGCCGAGGTTGGAGTGCTCACCTGAAGCTCGTGAATCTGCAGTTGGTACTTGTGCAGAGCAGCTTGCACAGCTGAAATGGTGCTTTCGGCGAAAGCGGGAGACGAGGGAGTTCTCAGAATTCCCCTTTTGGGGGACTTCGGGGGCACCGGGACGGCGCCCGTTAGATGCACATGGTGCGCCGTCTCGGACTCCCTGGATTCTGCGTCCTGGATGACCGCGTGGGCAATGTCCCTCAGCGCGCCCTGCAGGAGCTCCACCTCTTCCTGCAACCGAGCCATCTGACCCGCACCTGAGGACATCATCGGCACCGTGATTAGTGTTCTCTCAGTAGCCGCCCATGCCAACCCTCACTCACTCTGATCAGCCTCAACGCAGCGCTCCTCCAGAACCCTGACATCTCGCAGGAGCTGTTGCAACCGCTCATCCTTGTCCCGCGCTTCCTGCAGGAGAGCCTCGTTCTCTTCTCGCAAAGCGTCCAGCTTATTGTGGAGCTGTGACATCTCCTGGTCTCTTTGCAAAGCGTGGTGGTCCTGCAATGAGAGCTGTGTGTGTAGCGGGGTGTCGTGTCACAGCGACAGGACAGAAAGGGGGTGGTTACCTCGCAGTGCGCCGACGGGGCAGCCGAACCGATGCCGGTGGTGGCTCTGAGCAGGTCTCTCCAAGAATTGGCAAATTCGTCCTTCATTTTGGCGAGGTCCCTCTCGGTGGTCATCTGCATTTCGGCGAAGAGTCTTTTCACGCAAACGACGTCCCGCCAGAGCATGAGGAGGCGCGAGTGCTCCGCGGTGTAGTACTCGTTGAAGGCGTGCTCCTCGTCCCTCCACTCGTCCTCCTTCAGGATGAGCTCTTCCCTGAGGGTCTCCCACTCGTTGGTTATCTTCTGCAGGTCGTTGGTGAGACTCTCGTTAGTCCGGTGGGCCTCTTCAAGCTGGTCCTTCAGCCTAAGGTTAACTCCCCTCAGCTTGTCGCACTTTCTTCTCTCCTCCTCCAGCAGCCTTATCGCCCCCGCCAAGTCCAGGTCCGGGTCGTCCAGGGCAGAACTCGGTGGAGGGAGCTGCAGGACGGACGGACGGCTGACTCGTGGCGAGTCTCCATCCAATCTGTTGGTGTCCAACTGGCCTTCCAAATCTGAAAACCGAAGTTAACTCTCTTAACGGTTGAAATGACCGATTTCTTCTTTCACCTCAAATACTATAATGTCCTTACATTGAAATTAATGTAATTTCCATTTAATATTTGTGTCAATTTCTTTACTTTACCTTTTCTCTCTTTTTTCCTTTTTCCAGTTCCCTCATTTTTGAATCTTTCTCCTTCACTAATGTTTCAGAAAGTGATAAAAAAGACTTACCTGTGCATCTCTGCTTGTACTGTAGTATCTTCGCCTGCAATCGGCTCACCAAAGCGGCTTGGTGCTGCTGGGCTTGCTTGTACGATTCCAATCGCCTTTTGTAGTTGATCGATTCTTCCTCGAGCCTCTTCCTCAGGTCCTGATTCTGCCGGAGCAGAAAATCCTGTTCTTCCACTCCTGCACCGGGGACCGAATGTGGGCCCCGAAGCAGACTGCTCTCTCTCTCCCTCTCCCGCTCTCTCTCTCTCTCCCCTCTCGAAGATCCGCTCCCGCTCGTCTGCAACCAAAAACTTCTCAGCAACAGCACCCACACCCCTCACCTCCACTCTCGCACACCCACCTCTCTGCTCTTCGCCACGGGCCTCATGAAGTGTGCCAAAGATGTCCTCCTTCTCTCGGTCATCTTCAGCGGCGTTCCGTCCAGTGGTTTCTCATCAGCGTTGCTACCCTTCCTGCTCGCCACCTGGAACAGAGAATCCTTCTCGTCCTAGACATTTCGAATTCAAAAGAAGTAAATAAACAAGGCAAATGTCGGTCACGCGTCGGGGACGATGAGGGCTTTAAGGCGCGGGTTGCAGTCGCCGCTGGCCTTTTCGGGGAGATTCAGCAGCAGGTGAGTGGTTTAAGAAGAGCTTTCGACCATCTTCTATTCCATTACTCGTGAAAAGAGACAGACTGAGGGCATCTCTGCTATAATCGCTTTTGTTGGTGGCGAAAAGGGTGCACTAAAGGTCGTTCTGAACTCCAGATATGTTGTCAATATCGACCCCCTTCCCACGAGATACGGAGGAAAGACGAACGTGACCATTCTGCCGGGGGTGGGCATCGGCCCCGAGATCATGGCCAGCACTCTTGAAGTCCTCAAGGCAGCCGATGCCCCCCTCTCCTTCGAGATTCTCTCCCTTCCTGCCCACAGCGACGACGAGAACGCCTCCGAAGAATTCGAAAACGCTCTCATTTCCATTCGGAGGAACAGAGTGGCTCTGAAGGTGAGCCGACGTTCCCTGGCGAAACCATCCGCTTCTCCATCAGTGTAGCTTTTCTTGCAGGGGAACATAGAAACAAAGAGCAAGGATCCGCACGAGGCGTCCAGGAACGTGCTTCTGAGGAAGACCCTAGACTTGTTCGCCTATTTGCTGCACTGCAAGACGTACCCGGGCTTGAGAAACAAGTTCGGGGAGATGGACGTGGTCGTCGTCAGGCAGAATACCGAGGGCGAGTACCTCATGCTCGAGCATGAGCCGGCCCCCGGGACAGTGGAGAACCTCAAGATTATCACCAGGTACGCCTCCGAAAAACTCGCCAGGTTCGCCTTCAACTACGCTCTCGAGCACGACCGGAAACTCATCACTGTCGCCCACAATGCCAACATACAAAGGGGCGCCGAGGGCATGTTCCTTGACGCTGCCCTCACGGTTTCCAAGGATTACCCCACCGTGAAGATAAACGTGTCTGAGGTGAACGTCCTCGCGGCGACCATCGTGAAAAACCCGGGGCTGTTCGACATGATTCTCGCGACCAACCTCAACGGCAGCATGATCTCGAACATTCTGAACGGGATGCTGGGCGGGCCGGGGCTGAGTGCCGGGACCAACATGGGGGAGAACGGGATAGCGGTGTTCGAGCCCGGTGCCCGGAACAAGGGGTCGAGCATTGTGGGGACGGGGAGCGCCAACCCCATCGCGATGATCATGGCGGCGGTGAGTATATGTCGTTCGGCGAGGGAGGAAATGTTTGTTTCTCTACCTCTTCTGCTTGCAGATAAACTTGCTGCAGTATCTGGGCTACAGCAAAACGGCGCAGGTCCTGCAGCACTCGGTGTACAGCACTTTGGTGTTCGACAAAGTGCTCACGAACGATTTGGGCGGGAAGGCAACGACCAAAGACATCACCGAGAACGTGATCTATCACATCAGGAAGCAGCTCGAACCGAGAACCGACAGCAGGGGATCTAAATTGCCCGGGCAGTGGAGGAGCTATTGCGACGTGCCCCCTGACTTCAACCCGTTGAAGAAGGGGTAGGGGCCGTCCTCAGAGGAAAGGTCGCCACCAGAAGTCACGTAACCAAGCACAGTCTACGACGCGGAAATGGAAACTTCCCACTGAATGACTAATTCTCGGCCACAGACACACTGAACGTGAATTCTGACATGTCCGACCTTCTCTCCGACAGATTATGTTTACTCATGGCTTTTTCAATGAATGCATCACTCGTCCTCAATACCCATTTGTGAACCGCCGGGAAGAGGGTTCTGCAGCGAGTGAGGGGCGACTTTTCCCAACTTGAGCCGCCCTGGCTGGACATTCGCATGAGAACAGCCTCTTACGTAACTCGGAGGGTCATCTGGGCACTTACGTGCTCTCTAACTATCGCGAGAGAATCGGTCAACCGTGGACAGCGATTAGGCTTTGTCACTTGTGAATCACATGGCTGAGTCTAAAGTTTCTGTCGAAGCCAAAGGCGATCGCCTAAGATTTACCCTTGCCTAAGCCACAACGAACCCGGCCTTGCCCCGACGGTCCTTTCCTGCTTTGCGCTCTCTTGTGCAACTCTTCACTCTGAATAAATCGCCTGCTAAATTTCAAGCCAAGATTCTGCCTGGATTCAAAGCTTTATCCCGAACGAACCCTTCGAAAGGCCAGTGCCTTAGTGTACTTTTTCTGCACTTTCTCTCAACCCCACTCGGCGTTGACGTACAAACCTTTCCATCGACCAAGTCAGCAGTCCATCAGAGCCAGAACCAGACGGAGAGACATGAAGATGGTGAACACAAGCAAAAGCTAAAGCGAAACGCACTTTGTCCACCTGGGAAACTCGCGAGCGCACCGTGCGTGGCTGCGTAAGCCTCACTAGAATTTCCCGGAGGAAAATGAGTGAAAACAGATTGGGGCTCACAAGTCCAGATCACGAAATAAACAAAAGTCCCATGGAAACGAGTCGAAATGCCGGCGACTTTACTGAATTCCGAAATGAAATGAAAAATGGGCGCCCCGTTTCACTTAAGGGGCTTCTTTATGCGCTGCGTCCTGATTTGTTCGTCTGAGACATTTGCTGAAATCGCTTTCACTCAGCGTCCCTGCTGACTCTTGTGTTCTCTTCGCCTGAATTTAACCAACAAGTGGTGAGAAATAATTTTTCGTTATTATTTTTTACCGCGATTTAGAATGCTCCAGAACTGTACTCCATAATCAAGCCATGATTGCTTTATTATTAAAATTAACACAGTAAGAGTCAGAATAGTCAGAATGGACGCTGCCCTACATTTTTCCCTCTTTCCCTATTTAGGATAGTAAGGCTTAAGAAAATCCCATAAAAATCTCAGTTATGACATTTAAGCAGTCATTTTTGTGCGGTGTTTAGAAAAGAAAAGTACATTTAAAAATAAGTCGCTCAAGGGTCAAAATGACTTCCTTGACCGTTTTACTGTTTAGGGCTGGTGAAGTTTCAAGGAGCGCATACGGTCCATCAGCTGTGCTCTACAGCTGAGGTCAGCCTCCGTGACTGCCGCCCCTTCCGAAGGTTTGCTGGCCAACCAGAGCTACAAGTGCAAGTGAAAGGGTTGCCGCCATACGAACCCTTCTGCCGGAGAGCAGTTGCCCCGTTCCTGTTCCGTTGGCTCTTTCGCCCATCCGACGCGTGTGCGCACCGGTGCTGCCCGAAGACGCTCCAGTCGAGTGACTGATGTCCTCGAGGGAGACTCCCGGAGGAAGAGCGAGCGGGGCGCGGGATCTGGGAGGGAGAAGCCACAAGTCACGTGAAGACTCCATTCCGGCCAAATCGGGTCCCCAGTTGTCAGTTCCACTGCACTCCCAGATACCCCGATAAACCATAAATTGGGTTGGGGGCTGGGGGGCGTGAGCTTTCCCCTAATCGAAGGGCGTCGCAGTTGCCAGTTTGCAATTGTTAACAAGTAACGAGATGCTGAATGAAAGCGAAGGCGTAGAGCACATAAATTGGTGGGAATTTTTTCTGGGGTGCAAACTCCATGTTCACCCCCTCCATCCGCTCCCCGCACTCCCTTCTTTTTACTCAATCCATCAACTTTAACTAATTTCACAACTTTTCATAAATCGCACTTTTTAAATTTATGTCCTCCGCGAAGGCAAACTGTTTTATTGCCGTTTGTCAGGGAACACCCGTGGAAGACTGATAGATCCCACCGAGGCAGAGAGGGAAGACTAATGATGGCTTCGACAGCTTTTCAAAAGCCCAAAGCTCTCGCACAGGGGAAGACGATGACTCACGACCATTATTTATAATCCCCGACAGACACTCCGATAACCCATTGAACCAGAATTTAATCGATTCAAGTTCGGTATATGCAAACAGCGGGGGGAGAAGAGGAAGAGAGGAGAGAGAGAGAGAGAGAGAGAGAAAGAGAGAGAGAGACAGAGAGAGAGGATGGACGCTGATCACTTCTGGGGGTGAGCCAGGAGCAGTTGCAAGCAGCCACAGGAATGATAAGCGACTCGCGAGGTGCGCATTCGGTGCAATGGAAGTGGAGAATTGAGGGCAGAATAGGCAGTCAGGGGGTGAATGAACTGCAAAGGGTGGTGAATATTTGGAAGAGGAATCTGTCGTCGTGCTTCCACATCCAGGTAATCCCTGCCTGGCACCGGCTCTGGAGAAGATGCCACGAAACTCCCAATTGTAGCGGGTAATGGCTTTTTGGAGGGGAGGGGAGGATCCCCACAAAATTGTTTTTATTTATTAATTTAAAACGGTGGCGGTTGGCTGGGGGAAGGGAGGGCTCAGAAAAAATCCAAATGAGACTCCCTTTCCTCGTGCTGAGCGTGCAGATAGCAATCATGATAGCTTTTCATCGAAAGAGTAACGAATGGATGCCTGAGGAGCCCTACCTGGAGGTATTTCGAAGGCAGCGGAACCTCTTAATGAGCCAGTTAAGACTCTCTGGATGGCGTGGCTTAGTTTAAAAACTTTCCCTCCGCTCAGCACAAAATCTTTTTAACGTAGCGTATATTTATTTAATATGTAATAAAATTAAATGTGAGCTGTTAGTTGAATTATAGAAGGGAGGGGAGGGGCAGGAGGGCGGGGGAGAGGGCCGGGCGGAGCGGGGGGTGTCAGCACGCGCTTCTTCAGCGAAATCCCCGCTTGGCACCGCAGCCATCCTCCCACTTCAACCTCCGAAATCGCTAGAGTTATGCCATTTTTGGGGACGGAGATGTCCTGGTATCAGGTCTTGGGCTCCCGAGTGCAGCCAGTTCAGTGCACCTAGGGAACCGCGAACGTAATCTGATCTTGAACTATTGCACCGTCCAAATATAGCCGAAGATAAGAGAGTTTACTGAACGACACAAAGCTCCGACGCCTGTGCTCTGGGGCATTGCTAGGTAAACATGAGCTGTGTATCGGTCTGTTTCTGCGACATTCGGCCTTAGATACTGTATCTGTGTTTCTCGGAAGAGGGTGTCAAGTGTAAACGGCCCCTCTCATGGGAGTGCACAGAGCGAGAATTGCGCAGGTTATTGGGAGCGAAGCGTCACTCTGCGATGATTAGATTATCTCGAGGCGGTGAACGGAGGCCAAAAACCTCTGTCGACTTTCTTGTGCGTGCGCCATCGACTCTTCGAGAGGAATTGTGGTACAAGTGACGCCCCTGGGACCTTCCCTGAAGTTGGAGGATGGGGTCCCCATTACAAAACAAACAAGCGGCCTCACTAAAAGGCGCACACACTGCACGCCACACGATTCATCATAAAATTAATAGACAATGCATTTTGGTCTTGAGTGAGTTATTGATATTTCTTTTAATTAATACAGGCACGGCAAAGAGGGGTCAAAATTACAGCTTTGTTTTCTTCTCTTTTAACTCACATTACAAATACTGTAATGCCATTGCTATAGCTTGCCCTATTTTCCATTTTTTCCCTGTTTTCCATACTTTCCTTACTCTTGCTCTTCTTTTTTACTTGTTTTACACTTTCCTTATTTCATTTTTTTTTCTTTTATTAAAATATATATTGATAAAAGTCAAAGAGGATTAAAATGCCCCCTTTTTGACCACTTCCGCCGTTCTAGCATTATAACTCTTAACGACTGCGAAATGAAAACTTGACTTTAATGGACTCGGATATACTCGAGGGATTTTCCATGACGGGTGAAGAAGCGGCGCAATGCCCACATAAAACCCCCCAAATTTAAGTCACACTTAAAGGTATAAATAAACGTATATTTTATGTACAAAAAATCCAAGAGGTTATGGGTAATATTTGCAGCATAAATAATCAAGTTCGGATTTTTCCGTTGACTTCACGACAGAAATAATAAAACAAGATCAAAGTCCACTTTGCTTGAAGAAAGTCTCTGCTGCAACCGTCGCCGAACTGTTAACCAATTCATTCAGTCACCAGAACCGCTCCGGGGACCGGAGGCCCTCCCCACTTGAAAATCTCTTCAGCCATTAACACGCGAGGAGGTTACCAATGCCCGGAATTCCCTAAAACGGCCTTTAAAACTACCAATGACTTTTTAATTAGACCCAGAAAAGTTTCGACTTAATGGCTCCTCGTTGAGTCGATTCTTCCGGTGGCAGCGAGGCTCAAAGAAGAGGGTTTCGTCCTTCCGAAAAGGGGTCAAGAGGTCAAGAACAAAGTTCGCTGCTGAAACGAAGGAGTCATTCACACTGAGGACGTGTTGTAAACATTACACAACGGCTGCGGGCGGAATGCTGAGGGAATTCAAGGGCGCGGGCGCATCGGGCGTTTGGCACACGGGGCGGGAGATATTATTTTCAAAGGAAAGGCGGTTTTTTGGGGAGTCGAAGGAAGCCTAAAAGCAATGGGGGTCAGCTAAAACAATAATGAGGCTTGGGAAAAAAATGAGTGATGAAAGGATGCAGCGGAGAAACAGAACAGCAAAGTTGTGTCCAGTAACCTAACTAAAAGTTAAGAAGAAATACAGGAGAGATAATACTTATTATTATTAGAGTGAAAGAAGCCGAAGGGAAGGGGGCGATTAAGTCCTCCTGTGAGCTTTTACTTTTGGCCATTCAGCTCCCAGCAGAGAGCAATGAATGAAATGACTAGAATGTCTAACACTGGTATACTGCCGTTGTCACGAAACGTTCCCTGTCCTCTGTCGGTTCTGTCTGTTTCGCCTGCGGACGAAGTTGACGATGTTGCCCAGAGGCAGCTGCAGATGGTAGTAAGCGCAGTACGGGAGGGGGTCCCAATACACGAAGAGGGCTTCTCTTTTGTCCAGGACGGTCCCGATGAGTTTGGTGACGGCCTCGACAGAGGGGTGCCGGAGCGTGGAAAGAAGGGCGTCGTGCATCCAGTAGCGGGGCCTGTCCACCACCAGCGGCCCGGAAGACTGTCTCGAGAAGTGCTTGCAAGGCTTCCAGACGATCCGGGGGTGGACACTCGTGAAGCATATGTAGGGAAGAGACACGCCCACTTTGCACCCCAGGGGCACGACGGCTCCCGTCGCCGCGGAGATGACGAACCGGAAACTGAAATGCCCGCACACGGAGCGGAGCTTCAGCTTCGTGAAGAAGGTCTGTATCCAGGCCGTGATTTCCTCCCTTTCGATGGGGACCAATCCTCCCTTATCCTTCTCTACCCTGCAGGTCACATTCCCGACGACTATGGCCTCCTTCACGGTGGTGCACGTCACGTAGTGCTCTCCCTTCAAGTCCTGCACTATTATCCATGGTTTGTGGTGGGTGATTTCGTGGGAGGTTCTGAAATCCTGTCGAAAGGGCGGAACCTGGATGCGGACGCGTTGGCGCACCCCCAGAGGACCGACGTTCGCCATGAAATGACGGGCGGTTCGGAGAAGGCCCGAGTCGTACAGCCGAAGAATGTCCTCGCGGGAGGTGACGCTGTAGTACAGCGGAGTCGCCAGCCCGACGGCACGGCACTTGCTGAGCACCTCGAAGAGGTCGTCGAAGAACAGGACATCCTTCACCGTGGGACAAAAGACAACGCAGTTTAAGAGTTCCAGCTGTGGTTTTGCGAGGGCATCGTAGAAGGACTCATTGGTGGCACTCACGGGGATGTAATAAGAAACGTTCTCTTTCTCGACTATCGCGCACAAAGCGTTCACGTAATCCACGGCATGGGCGTCGTCCGGTTTGGGAACGCTGTAGAATTTATTAACGGCCGTCGAAAACCTGGCCAAGCCGAAATGGCCTTCGATCTCACACACGACCACCCTCGCACCGGCCGAATAGAAATTTCTCGCCAAGTGCAGAGCTTGCACGGTGCTCCCTCCGCTTATCAACACCGTCCTCTTCCGCGACCCTCGCCCCAGAAACGTCTGCAACAACGACAGCACCCACTTCACCACACTCAGGGGCAGCGAAACGCACTTCCAGAACACCCACAGCCAGGCAGGCATCCACAGCGTCGGCCCGATCAGGATCTGACTCCATATGAGGTACACCAAGGCGAACAATGTGCTGCGGGCCAGGTTGACCCCCAGCCCGAACAGCCATGCTGCCACGCTCGTGCAGGGTTCTTCTGGGGGCGGAGAAGGGCTGAGCGACCTCGAAGACTGCGCCAGGAGCAGCGCGGAGGGAATCCTGTGTATCCTCGGCACAGGAGAAGTCGACAGGGGCGACACTGGACTCGGAGGCGACGGGCACTTGGCGCTTCCGTTCGGAGAGGCTTCGCCTTTCAGGTTCCCATTCCTGCCGTTGTGCTCCTGCTTCCACACCTGGGAAATGCTTTCCTGAGCCAAGGCAGGCATCCTGCCGGCCATGGATATCAGCCGGCGACTCTCAATGTCCTCTTGTAGTTCGCCTAAAGCACAGGCAACATAACTAACGCCCGCGGACGAAAACTAATAACAACACGCGAAAACAACTCATCCACTGATGGCACTCTCGCAAGTAGTCTTCTGTTTGTGCGGCGTGTGACTTTTGTTGAGCTGTTATCAACGGTGGAAGTCACTAGAGGGCGGACTTAGGACATTTGACGTGACACCATTTTCGGTTTCTCAATTAAATTATCTCGTGTTTATTTCAGAGGATTTCGCCGCCAAATGGCCCTTAGCACTCAATGGCCGTCATTTCCTAGTACCTAGATGAGGGTCATCGTGAGGAGCCTTTCAAAATTAATATTTTTCAAAGCTGACATTAAAAGTAATTGGAATTTGGCATAATTATCAAAAAATTAAGACGCAAAATCATAATTTAAGCTAAAATTCAGGGATCAGAACGTTCTAGCATTAGGTTAAGAATCGCTCCAAATGTTAGGAACTAAGAGTTATAAATAAGGAAAAATAATTAGAAAAGAAACAGACCCATTCATTGGGAAATAATTGACATTATTTTTTCCTTTTAGATATTTAATGGAGGAATTTCTCCAGTGCTAGGTACGGAGCTACAAGAGGCGAATCCTTGCAGGCGGGGGATGAAGGGGTGGAAGGAAGGGTGCTTTTTCCCCATATTGCATGTCACGATCATTCATTCCACGATGACATTCAAATATAAAAATAAGATTTTTACGACCATCTCAGACGACTTTTTAATATGTTTTGTCTAAAGTTATTTTCAAGAATCGAAATACTCATGTGAACCCCTTTCCTTTTCATCGAGAACCCTCTCCTAATACTTTCATGATTTTTTCTACTTAGTCGTTGAGTTTTAGTTTCGTGTCATCAAATGAATGAATATGGGGGAAGTAAGGGTGAAGTTTGTCCCAACTCATGAGTTTTCCTAACAAAAAGATAAAAAACCAATCAGTTGTATATTATAAAAAATGTCGTTTGTCACCTCTCTAGAGAAATAAATAAATAGTATTAAAATTAAAGAAACGCTGACTTTAAAATGGGGTCGCCATCAACTTAGATTCGCTTACTGACGGTGCGAAAAAATTAAGAGAAATTCGGCGGTGACCTGAACGCTCCATTAATCGCCTTTACCAACTCTCCAAAAGTTTCGAAAAATGTTTTTTTACTTTTATGTTACTGCCGCAAGATGAGTTTGCAGTAAACTAACATCGCCAAGTACCTTCTATGGAACCGGAAGGCATACAGTATTTTAAAAATAATGCTGCCTTAAATTGTTAAAATCGAATGTATTAGTTTTAACGGTCAGCAATTTAGTAAGTAAACTGAAGCTTTCTAATAGCTGCCCAAAATAGATAGTAGTTTTCCAAAGAATAAATTACACGAAAATTTTTAAAAAACAGTTTCAGTTCAAATTTCCAGAAACTGTGCAAAACAAACTTACCCACTTCGATACTTTAATCTCCAATCTCTAAGGTCTGCAACATACACATAACATAATTAAACCAAGTCAAAATTAAAAATAGTATCTATGGAATTTTGGAATCATTTTCAAGTTTCCCAGTAAAACACTAATAAAAATTATAAAGTACCTTGGCAACGTTTTTTTTTAAAAATAAACAAATTGACGCCATTTAAAGTTTATCAGTGGTGCCAATGGAAATTGGTGTAACCGTCAGAACATGGCTCAACATTAGGATGTTATTGAAAATGAGCGGAATAGAAGAAATCATCAAGGAAGTGATTGTTCTAGGTGATCTTATACAGAAACTTGAGTTTAGATCTTCTTTTATCACACATTTTACTAGTAAAGTGAACGAATTAAGAAACAATTCGTCAAAAGTAGATGTCAAAATTTTGCAAAGGTTACAGTTAAAACTTTTGGAACCTTTGCTGCTTCATTTACGGACTACGAATAATTCAAACGATAAATGTGCATTGATCGAGGCTATTATTCTCGTGCTCAAACTAGCACCAATATGCAGCGTGAATGCTTTATTCGAAGTGTACACGCTGGTCTTTTTTCAAATTTTCAAAGATCGAGATTTGCAGCATCAAACGTCAGAAGAACTCAAAGAATGCGTTCTCGAGTGTTGCACTTTTTTGATGAAGAATTCAACCGCAGAAGTAGCAGAAAAAATTTATCAGGAGGAATTCGGAGCCAAATTAAGTCTGGGGATTTCTGTGTCTGTGAATATAGTAAAAGAGGAGAGGAGTATCAAACTTAGGTAGGTTTTTGATAGGTTATCGACTTCGATAGACTCAAATTTGGCTACTCCTTGGCTAATCCTACTTTTTCGTTTCATGTCAGAATAGCAGCTCTAGATTTTTTATTAGCTGCAAGTAAATTTGAGAGCCAGGCTCGGTATTCAGATAGTCTTTTTAATCAAGTTGGTGATTTGTTTATGTTGTACCTGCCTGGAATTTTGGCTCCACTTCTTGAGGTTATTTTGAGAGATGAGACTCAGCATCACTTAATTACTGCTGTAAGTAGAATATATTACTTACTATAAATAGCATAAGCATTCTTTCTATTGGTGCACAGATTCTGTTTTTTTAATTTCTTATGTATTGGTTTGTGCAGAGCCCTAATCAAATTATTTCTTGTGCAGAAAGCCCTGACATGTTGGGGACATGTACTCTGTTTGGTTATGAGAGATACCATTGGAGAAGAAACTCCTCCTGACATTGAAGTCATGAAACAGTGGCTGGACTTGAAGAAACTGCCTCAGGAGCCAACAGTGGATGTCAGTAAGGGATTGAAGGAGAAGAAAAGAAACCATCTTTGGTTAGAATCAGCAGCCATAACATTAGCTCCTTTAATAGCAAAGCTATCTGATGTAAGGAAGCATTCTCATTTCAAATGCAGACTGGAATTGACTCAACTCATGTCAAAGTTACTGAAAAACTGTATGAGGAACCTGAAAACCTGTCTGTCAGTCATTGTTGAAGTGCTGGTCAGTTCAACCATGGATGAGGATGCACAAGTCCGCCAGGTGGCAGAGACAGCTCTGAGTGAATTTGAAACTGAGTGTGATAAGAACATTGGCCTCTTTGCATCTGTGGTGGAAGAAAACCTTTATTCCCTCATACACAGGCTGCCCTGCACACTGCGCACAGGGAATGAGCAGTTGCTGCTGGTGTCCCTCAAGTCATTCTCTGGCTACTTGAGGATCTTGGCCAGACTGAACAGACTCTCTCATTTGGTTAGTTTGTCTTCCACTTTAAAAAAGTTAGTCTCTGTTCTTAAAGTTAGTTTGGAGTTGGAAACATATCTGGAAATTTCTAACCAAGATTTTTCAGTTTGGGGTGAGTCAAGAAAATTATTGTTTGGTATTTGTTCAGATGGTTTTGATTTGAAAACACTGAAAACTGCCACTCTTCTTTTTCATATTCCTGCTCACTTACCTTTTCAGATAATGAAAGGGATCTTCAAATGTGGTACAAACCTTGGAAGCGGTTCAGACATTTCGCCGATCGCTCAGTCCAAACTCAATTAGAGGAAATCTGCCGCCTTCTCGGAAGGTTCGCCGAACCTGAAACGATATTCGACTTCCTTCTCGACACCCACGACGAGGACTGCGCCCACAGGAAGGAGATCCTCCTCATTCTGACTCAGGTCACCGCCGGGGCCCCTCGAATCGAGGACCACGTCGTCTCTCGCCTTATCGACTTCTACTTGGACCCACAAAACCTGTACCTGCCCCTGCAAGCGAGTGCCTGCGACAGTCTCAAGGAAGCCCACTCAAACATCATGAGAGTAAGTCCCGCTTTCTGAAGAGATTCCCCCTCGAGGTTGACTCACTGACTCACCTCTTGTTCAGGTGGCGCTCATGATGGAGGGAATCGGAGAACTGGCCAAAGGCATTGGCAAGCGCTTCGAGGATCACCTGCTGGAGACCCTTTACTACGTGCTGGAGCGGATGGGGAGCAGCTACTCGGTTATTAGAGAGGCAGGTGGGAAGTTGTTGGGAGGTGGGAGCGCGAGGGGCGCCGCCAGCTGAGCGATGTTTGGTGTTTCAGCCCAGAAATGCGGTGTCGAAATAGCGAAGGCATGCGAAGTGGAAGGCGGCGTGACGGGGCTCATCCAGCGCAACGTGGACTACCTCAGCTATCACCTGTCGGTGAAACTGAAGAGGAATGAGGAAAGCGTGTTCGAGGTGGTGACGGTGTTGATGAGGAATAGTCCTTTCGAGAGCATGCCCAATGTCGAGGAAATTATTAATAATGTAAGGCTCCAAGGCGAGTAGCCATTGAACTGAGATGGGAGAACATTGCTAACTCCTTGAGTAACTGAGTGGATTCTGCTATTAATATCTAATCACTGAGATGTTAGTTGAAACTGTCAACAGGAACAGAAGGTTTGATACTTCCAATTAAATGAATGTAAAATGTCTCATAAAAAGCAGAAGATGCTCATAACTCGATCTAATTTTACTTAATCTTCCGACCGCACGCGAATGAGCTAAAACTTTCAGCGTAATATTCATTCTGTGCTCGATAAAAATGCTAATGAATATCTTTGCGATAAAGGTGTGTTATGAAATTAGTGTTCGCTTTATGTGATAAATGATACAAATTGTACGAATTTACCTTTTCCCTGCTTTTTGCCATGTTTCATTTCTACATTTCAGGTACTCAAAAGCAGTTCCCAAAATCTGGATTCCCCTCACACGCTTTCTTACCTTCGGGTATTACAAACTTTCGTCCTCTGCGTCAAAAAATTTATGAAAATCGACGCAAACATCTCACCCGCGCACCCACCGCCTCCAGAGTCCCTCCTGGACAGACTCCTGAGGGATCTCGACGAGCCCCAGGAAGCGGAACCTGAGGACGAAGCGCCAGACGAGAACCTCCTGGAAAGCCCCGAAGACGAGGACCTTCCGCAGGAGCCCGAGAAGGCAGAGCTGCCGAGGCACCTCAAGCTGACGCTGGCCGTCGCCAAACATTGCCTTCACTTCCTCCCCTCCAAGGATAGAGCCAAGAAAATAATAGTGTTGGAAGTTCTCGACGACTGCGTGTGGGCTCTGTCCGAGTGGGAGAACGAGTTGCTTCCGCTCGTGCACCAGATATGGTCGCCTCTGGTGACGAGGTTCGAGTCGGTGAGCGAACCGCTTCTGATAAACAGAAGCTTTCGGCTGCTGTGCACGCTGTCATTCACCTCCAAGGACTTTATACGCGCGAGGACGTTGAAGTAAGTGCTATTATATTATAATTTATAAAAATGTACTGTATTAACAATTCACTATTTTCGTTTTACATCAATACTGTATTGTCGTGCGAACTGATCTGCCGTGCCGGGGTTGTACACTTTGGTAGAAACCTGATTCCTGAAGGTTGGTCGAGAGATGAAGCAGTGTTGCCACTCTCACCTGCGACAGAAGAGTTAACATAATTGGGGGTTGTTCTTCGGCTGAATGGCGTTTGGTTTCAGGGAGGTTCTGCCGGCGCTCGAGGCTTTCCTGACAAAGCAAGCGGCCAAAAGCAAACTGAAAAGCTCCGCATCGGACTACTTTTTCACGCAGAGCTTCAAACTTCAGCGAGAGCTTCTGGCCAACCTGGGAAAGCTCACAGCGAGCCTGGGACTCTTCGAGAGACAGACCGACTTGGTGATTGAGAGCGCCCTGCCGTATCTGAGCGTCAGTCAGCCGCGGGAACTTCAGGTTCGTTTTCCCTGGTTTGTGTTTCTATCGTTTCCCCTTCTCACCCGCTTTTTTACTTTCAGGACAAATGCGTGCTCCTTTTTGAGGACCTCAAAGCCCACGACCCACATCTTGTCTGGTTCAAAGTTCACCGTCTGCTCGACTGCCCAGAGTTCGCTAAAAATGCTCAAACTGTTTTGAATTCCATCGAATAAAAAATGTTTAAAGTTAACTGACGTAAGAGAGTTTCTTCTCCCGTTTCCCCTTTTTTATTTGCGCCTTTGCACCTCCAAAGAAAACCATCAGGACTTACAAAAATCACTTCCACGCCTGCTTCAACGCTTTTCTCGATGCCAGTCTTTTTGTAATGTATGATGTCGCCGTGAGGGCGAGCAGCACCAGCGTCAGCAGGTAGTAATCGAAGTCTTCTTTCAGCAAGTCAAAAGTCTTCGACGGAGCGACCCTCGTGTAGAATATATCTGCAACACGACTCATTGCTCAACTGGGCTCAATCGCCACTGCGCCATTTCAGCCTTACCCAGACCGTAGGCGAAGACCAGGCAAGTCGATTCGAGCCCGCTCGAGGAAGTGTGGATGCCCCTGATGTTCATCACCGTCTGGTTGTGGTTGATGACCGCCTCCAGCGGCATCGGGAGCTCTGGCATGTACGGGATGACCCCCTCTTCCCTCATCTCGGGGGTGACCGTCATCGACCTCCTGGGGTCCGCGTACGCCCACGGAAGTTGCAGGATGCCCCCAGTCGACAGCGCGACTGCAATCACAAACATCGGTTAGCTGTCACGAATTGGGTCCTCTCCAGCAGGTGACACTCACTTAGGATGTGCTTGCTCGTTATGCCTTTCTCGGTGATGGTCTCCCTGAGGGCCAGCACGTTCGCGGGCAGGATGTAGGCCTGCTTCTCGACTATTGGGAGCAGAATGCTGGAGTCGATGGAGGAGAACACTGTGGCGTTGCTCTGGGTCTTGCCCTCGTACATCTCGAGGGCGGCCAGCTCGGTGCGGCGGTTCTTCTCGTTGAAGTACGTGTACACGAGCCAGTTCTCCGAGTGGACGACGTGCACCGGCTCTTTGACTCTTCGATGAGTTGACGAGTAAATTATGTTGCCGGTGACGACATCGATCAAGTGGAGGTTGATAACGGCTTCAAAGATTAATTTAATAATGCAATTGGGCCAGAGTCAAAAAAGACAACACTTATTACTTACTTTTGTACGAAGGATGACTAGCGCGAGTGACCACCGCCACCAGATTAGGATTCACATATTTGTACAGCACACTTCTGTCGCCCAGAACCCTCCCCTGCGAATGAACCCTCTCGTTCCTGTTCTTCCCCACCACGCTCACTATCTCGCTCCCCAGGCACACCTGCCACGTCTTCACACTCCTCAGATCCCCCCTCCCGCTCGACCACAGACTGAACCCCTCCACCACCCCCGTGTCCGCCTCCGCCGTGAACATGAAGCTGGACCACGGGTTCGACGAGACCACCCCCCTCGAGGACTCGGGGTACACGTGCACCCCCTTGTCCTCGTCCATGAGCACGACGCCCTTGGAGAAATTCTCGTCCGAGAGGTGGTGCAGCAGCGACTGCTTCACCTTGTACGGCAGCCGGACGATCTTCCCGAGGGAGCCCACGATGGGGTTGAACACGACGAGGACGCCCTTTCCCGTGGAGGAGTCCTTGGCCAGGAGAAGGGACTCGGCGGGCAGGGGGTAGTGCCTGGCGTTCCTGAGGAGGTACAGGGGCATCACGGGGTTGGAGCCCGACGAGAAGGGTTGGATCCCGTCGATTTTGATCTGCCACACGAGTTTGCCCCTGAGGTTGTCGACGCCGTAGATTTTTCCGGGTTTGGTTGCGACGACTATGAGTTTGTGGAGGCCGAATTCGTCCTGGATCATGGCGCTGTTGCCGTTGGTGGCGGATTTTCTTTTGAGCCCCAAAACGGTTGAAAAGAGGTTTTCGAGTTGAAGGAATTGGCTGAGTAGTCGACGAAAGAACATTCCGAAAAAACCAGCTGAAATTGAGGGTTAGGGTTAAAAACACTGACGGTGCATCGCTTTTGAGAAACAAACAAGAGGAACTTTTGCTTCATTCGCGGTTTCTGTGGGCAACAGAAGACTAAAGCTTCATTTTCAGCTTGGATGCAAAGCTCAACAAATTGTACAGCATTAATAATAAAGCCAGGAAGTCTCACTTTCCGTCGCAAGTGCAAAGACTGGACAACACAGAATTGTTATAATGCATTATGTTTTGCACATTCTAACTTTTATAGTTTACATCTCAACAATTCATTTGGATTTTAAGCTACATTTGAAGTTTTAAAAAAAAAAAAATTGAAAACATTTAAAAGCCAACAGTGGCTGTAAAGTGTCACTGTAAATTTCAAGGTGTGACAAAGGAAAAACCATTGGGTCTCTGCTTTCTTGAACACTAGAACGGCCGGATGGGTCAAAATGACCATTGAATTACATTTTATTATTTAAATATCGTTTTGATTAACAACTAAACTGTTGTATATCAAATAAATTAATATAATAATATTAATTTAAATATTACAGATTAGAAATAAAGTAAATTTTATACTTTAAGTATTTAATAATTGTTACTAATTGTCTGCATTTCCAATTTTTTTTGTTATTTTCTTTATTTTCTTTTATGTTCTTTCAGTTTTTCTTTCCCTTTTTATTTTTTTTATGAAAAAAAGCATTAAATCATATTAAAAGTCATAAATCACAATTAAAAATAACTGTTAGACCATTCCAGTGTTAAGCAAATGCAGAGTGGCTTTTCTACTCTGACTCAAAAGATGTCAGTAAGTGCCTCAACAGTGTGTGTCTGTTTCAAAATGCAAAATATAAATCAAAATCCATCAAATCACTGACTTACATGAAATGCCAAAATCAGGAAATGCTATAAAACAATACATAATGCATGAGATTGAATTTCATTAATGAGTGGAGTTGAATGTAAAGAGAGCCAACTTACAGTTTTTATTGTCAAATTCTTTTTCAATGGCAGCATCAGTGTCAGACACTGGCAAATTGACCATCTCTGCACTGACAACAGATGAAAAGGACTCTTCCCTGTTCCAGAGGATCTTTCCTGGGTGCTGAATAAGGGAAATCACATGATGAGTGGTGCTGATGAGTATCCTGCATGCCACTCCCTTGTCCTTCCTGGGCTGGCAGAACACCAGGCCAAAGTCTGGCTCTCCATGTGTCTGTGGGTAGCTGAGTCTGTTGCTCAGATCATTAAGCACCTCACCACTCAGGGTTCTTGTCACTATGTGCAGGTCCTGAAATGATGCTTTGATGTGACAGGAGCTCATGTCCAGCAAGTCATAAAACTTTTAATTACCTCTTTCTCCAGTGTGAGTGAAGTGATCACATTTTCCTGATCTACTGCTGTTGTTCCAAAGAGTTTTCTGGCTAATCCTCCAGTGTTGACCACTTGGATTTCTGGCTCCAGAAGTATTGCCTCATCCACATTGCCCACATTCACACTCACCACTGGCAACTTTCCAGTTGTCAACTTCAGTCCTCCAACAACTTCCTTTTTGAAGAGATCCAGTAAGGACCTGTGATGCACTTTCACATCAAGTTCATCACCACCATCTGATATTCTGACAGAATATAGTAATTTATCTGTATTGAGACAAGCCACAACCTCATTTTGCAGAACACAGTTCTCAGGTTGCAGCCAAGTGGCTGGGATGTCTTGTGACTTCAGTTTCCTGCCAGTGAGGCTCTGATACTGTGTCAGGCGCAGATAAGAGGAATGCAAAAAGTCAATTTGAATGAGCTTTTGCCCAAGGGTGATCCACTTTGTGAATTCATTGAGAGGAGTGACTCCCCATTCCCAGAGCAAATGGCCACTTTCCAAATCCCAACCCCTGACCAATGGTGTGGTGGTTCCAGAAACAGTCAAGACTTCTTTATCTACAGATAGTAACCTTATACTGCCAGATTCATCTGCTTCTAAGCTCTGCCTCCAGATAATATCTCCTGATTTTAGGCTGAGAGCTGCAACTGTATTTTGCTCAGTAGCTGCAATCACTTTCTTAATTGGTGAAATTACATCTAAATGTGCGAATTTAAGTTTCCCGATGAACTGCTGCCTCCTGAAAACATTAACGGTTGTAAGTATTGATTCAATACTGAAGCCAACATATGGGGCAATCTAAATTTGCCAGTAAGTTTGGCATAATATTTCGAATTCTAAAGTGCTCAAAATATGCGGTATAATAGATTCAAATAACGGAAAAACCTAAGTTGAATTTCTTCATCTGAATACTCACCATTCAAATTTTCCAATTTGATCTTCATGCAAACCGGTACATATGCTCAGAAAAAAAACAAAAAAGAAGCATTTAAAAATTACAGAGATCATTTTTCCGAGTCAAATGGCCTCGAAAACATTTATACTATATTCCAAAATTGATTAAATAACCTTAACAGAACGACATTGTGGACTTCTCATGCCGGGGCAGCAACCGATCGTGGCAGGAGCGGGATTCTTCATGAAGTGTCGCCATTCGGCAGAATCATTACGGTTTGACCTTGAAAGCTATACTATGGTAAAGTGATTCAGTCTTTGAGGGTGTGATTGTCAGTTTTGTTTTTTTGTTAGTTTTTATTTTCATTTATTGTAGTTTATGTTATCCGCCGGAAAAATTGCGAAAATATATATACCTTGAACGTATAAATAGGTAAGGACTGTTAATGAGCAAAGCTCTTGTTTTATTCAAATGGCGCGTCTTAAATTTAATACCGCACTCAAATATTGATTAGGTATTTACCTTTATTTGTTAGGACGAAATGTCTGCAGAGCGACCGATTAAGTGTGTCGTCGTGGGGGATGGAACAGTGGGAAAAACATGCATGCTCATATCGTACACGACGGACAGTTTCCCCGGAGAGTATGTCCCCACAGTCTTCGACAACTACTCGGCGCCGATGATCGTCGACGGTATTCAAGTGAGTTTGGGTCTCTGGGACACCGCAGGTCAAGAAGATTACGACCGCCTTCGTCCTCTCTCCTACCCACAGACTGATGTATTTCTAATATGCTTTAGTGTGACCAGTCCTTCCTCCTTTGAAAATGTTACTTCCAAATGGTATCCCGAAATCAAGCATCATTGTCCTGACGCTCCCATGATCTTGGTTGGGACAAAAATGGATCTTCGAGATGACAGAGAAACCCTAACAACCCTGGCTGAGCAGGGACTCTCACCTATCAAGAGAGAGCAAGGCCAAAAATTAGCTAATAAGATTAGGGCTGTTAAATATATGGAATGTTCTGCACTGACTCAGAGAGGCTTGAAGCAAGTTTTCGATGAAGCAGTCAGAGCTGTTCTAAGACCTGAACCAATGAAACCTAGGCAACGAAAATGCATTCTAATTTAGAATAGGTTACTCTTTTCACTTTGCAATGTGCAGGGCAAAAGTAGTGAGTTATACAACAATTGTTGGCAGCATTTTGTGGATTCATTTACAATTAAATTTGATTCAGTTCAGTGAGAACAGCAACAGCAGTCATTTCCAGATAGAGCTGTTTGCTGTAGTGCTCCAAATGACCATTGCATTTGGCCATTCTAGTGTTGGACATTACAAATTCATTGTGATTGGAACCTGTACCAAATCCTGCTTGCCTCTCATTCAGTTTTGTGTATCATTCTAGTCTTGTAAATGCAAAGGCCTTATGACTCTCCCATCAGAGAAAAGGAGATGAAAACTTTATTGGAAAAGTGTGACTGTGTGATTTTTTAAAGAATTGAGTTGCTCTTAATCTGACAAATATAAAAATGAACTGTTGAAAGCAGGCAGAAGTTGTGACAGCTTTTCCCCTTTTTCCTTTATTTATTTAAAAGGAAATCTTTCCAGTGAAGATTGTGAAGCTGGTTCTATAATTCATGAATGGTTTTTCATAGTGAGTTATTTATGTAATAGTTTTTTTTTAGTTTTCTTTTTGGTGTGGAGGTTTGAATCTCAAAAACACAAGTTTATATAATCAATTATTGTATTTAGGATTTCTGGCAATGAACTGTTGAGAATTTGGAAGTTTTATACAATTTGCAACTCATTCATCATTGTAAATATTTGTTCAAATAATTGTCACTTTAAATAAGTTGAGTTTATTTCAAGTATTTCTTTGTAAAAAAGGAGAATTTCAGGGTGGAAAATATAACATATACACGTGTATAAATATAGAAATGACCAAAAACGTATAAGCATTGAGGCTAACGCAATCAAAAGTGGCCCGAAAGGGGCGCTGAGTAAAATAATTATCCAAAGATGGTTTATATAAAAGAATAAATGCGGGGTGGCCAAATGTTCGGGTCGAGGGTGGGAGCTCGTTGAAAATTATAATAAAAAAAAACAGGCAGGAAGACAAGTTTGTGTCGTGGCTAAGGAGGCAAACTTGCTACTTTTCTCTAGCCATTTACTTAAGTTCACTTGTAACTTGTTAAGTCGTATAAAAGCCAAAACAAATGAAGAAAGTATTCATAGCTATTAATAATGAATAGGACACGAAATAGTTTTTTATTAATTATGATGATATTGATTAATATTTATAGGGAAATTGACAATTTTATTTTGGTCACGAATGGAAATTACGTATTCGAGTTCTCATTTTTTGGATCTTAAAACGATTTGTAATGGCAGAAGTAATTCATGTCGGCTTCGAGGCACCGGAGTGGTTTAAAATAAACAATCCGCTTTCGAGAGAGAAAGGGGAGACGGAAGCCTAAAATTATTTTTGTCAGCTTCAGGGATTTTGTAGCGCATAAAATAAGTTTTTGTTTGGTATTTATAGCGTGATTGTGTTTTGAACTCATCATCGAATGTCAGAGACGAATTCACTTCCTTTTTCATTTTGTACCAAATTCACTGCAGTTGTCATTCGAGTACCAAAGCGAGGACGAGCTGCAGTTGGCGGCTGTCGTGGGCGGCATTGCCGGCCTGGCACTGCACCTGCAGCTCGAAACCTCCCCCGTTAAAATGTCAAATTGCACCTTTCCTGCATGACTCGGTGGAATTTGACGCCAAGCCAAACTAATCATTGAGGGGGTTGATATTATGTATATTTTTTTATGCAGATTTATATTTATGCGCAGTTGTTAACACTATTTCGGCCAAAGCAGCCACCGCCCCGGGTGACTAATTAAAAATATACCGAGTAATTACTTAAAAAGGAAAAGTAGGGAAAAGAAGCAGCGTTGTCTCGGCCGTTGTAGTGTTAATCAACTGTAGCTGTTTTAGTGTAGTTGCATTATTCTAGTCACTTTTTAAAATCCCTCGGCGTCACATCGTCAGTCCACGAACCAATCCAGGACCTGCCCCATGTAATTTTTGCTCAAACCGAGCGCAGACACGTGCAACCAAATAAAAGATTCTTCCCACGTTTGGCCGGAAACTCGTCTGGCATTTGGCCAGGTGCGGAACTCCCCCAAAGTCGCCCTTTGGGGGTCAGAGGCCGAACTCGCCAAAGCGTTTCCTACTTATTCTTTATTCAGGTTTCCTGCCGAAGTGAGATTAACAGATATCATTCAAGTTTAGTTCTTTTTTAATAACAATTAATATTGTTGAGTTTTGCTTTCTGAGTGAATTTTTTTATGAGAACATTGATTGGACATTGTGTTAGGCAAAACATTTGTAATACAGAGTGTTAATAAATATTTAACCAAAGAAGTTTTTTTTTCATCAATTCTCTACCTCTGCACCAGATGAGTGATTAACAATGCAGCCATTGTTTGTGTCTAACCCCTGGGTCCACCCCTAGGCAGTGAAGGGCTATAGAAATACAACTTCTAACAATGACTGGCATATTTTACAGAATTTGAATTTTGGCAAAATTTCAAAAAATAAGGCTATTACAGCAAAATTAAGTTAAATTTCAATGGTCAAAACCACCTTACTTTGCCTTAATTAAGGGTTATAAAAGTTTTTTCAACTTCTTAAAAAATTTTAAACAGATATTCATGGAAGAAAATAAAAGAACTCCAGTGAGACTTCAGTTTAAGGTGCGAAATGTGAGCTTTCACATTTTGCTCTGCACATGACTTCTAATGCCTCTGAATATAAAATACTTATTTCATGTCCTAAATGTACACCAGTTTAAATAAGAAAGTGCAGACAAAAAATGCTTGATTTTTGTCTTTCATTACTACATGTTGTATCTTGGAAGAAGAATGCAAGATTAGGTTCAAACTCCTGAAAGGAAAATATTTTCTAAATAAAACCAAACTTTTAAAAGATATGTTAACTATCAATCACTTTAATCATTACACTTACACATTTTTAAAAATATTTCACATTAAATAGAAGAATTAATGTTGAGATTCAGTCCACTTTTTTAAGTTCTGGTAAATTGAACATCCATTAAACATAGTTTTTTGATTTTTCATATTTGGGGCGAAGTAAGAAGTAAAAAAATATTCGGGCTGTAAATTAGGTTTTGTGTATTTATTAAAGTCAATTTCAGGATCCTTTTTTAATCTACTGCAAGGTTGACTTCTGACTTCATTCACAGTTTCGCAGTCAGATACAACCAAGTCCACCAAATCTTGGTAGAGTTTTTCGTCCGGCAAGAAATTTAAATTTTTCGTTTTCGTTATTTCTGTGAGACCCCGAGGAAAGCTTTGAGCGCTGCTTATAGTCTTCATTTCATCGGCCAACTGTAAAAGAGTGCAAAATTCGGGAGCAGTAAAAGTTGGAGGTGTTTCAGATGCGACTTCCGAAAAATGAACTTTTTTTGAATTGGTGGTTTTCTCGGCACTTTTGCGGGAGCGAGGCCCTGTTGCTGAATTACGATTGAGATCTTTATTCGGCTTCTTATTTTTCGACATTTTCTTTAAATGCTTACTTAACACTGCAAAGAATAATAAACAGTCCCGGACTAAGTACTACAAATGAAAAAAATACTGTGAAAACTATCCATTGGTTTCCGTTTACAAGTTGAAACCAGTGTAAACAAAACGCTTATTCTTCTGCCACGATCACTGAAAATGTCGACATAACACTTGTTCTCAAAAATTCAAAATGGCGGATTGCCCTTATTCGGTTTTGTTTGTTTTATAATCTCCAAATAGTGTCACCCACCGAAAGCACATTTTTTTATATAAATGTGCAGTACTACTAATTAATAAAATAATCTAACACGTTACGGCGACTGTTAAAGTAATTTTCTAAATATGGCTAGGGTTTTAAGGACGTACATTCCATTTTATAGTATTGAAAATTTGTTTTCATTGATTCACTTATGTCATGAATTACAAAATTTCACCTACTTCGGTGATTCCTTCTCTCGATGATTATTTAGTTATTTCCAATAAAAGTTTACTTGAATCAAAGTTTGGTTCTTACTGAATACAACGGCCTCTATGAGGACATCCGCCCTTTATCATTGGATTGAAAATGCTCGCAGAAGTGAGCTGGATATTCGCGATACCTGCTAGTATTTTCGGTACAATTTGCCTCATCCTTTCCGCTGTGATATGTGTCTGTGGGTGCAGGTCGAAGGAACACAAGTAAGTAATAATGTCATCTTTCAAATTGATATGATGAATGTTTCTACAGTGCTTGTAATTATCCAGGGATGAGCTGACAGGAGTAGAGGGGAGAGTCAAAATAACTAACCCAGATGATTACCAGCAGGAAATTGGTTCCACTACTCTCCCCACAGAGCCACCACCTGAAAAAACTCAGAGCACTGCCAAAAGGAGTTTGCCAGACTTACCTGTGGACTCAAATGCAAATGGACAGGGTGATGTCACTTGGGAACCAAATGGAGATGCCACTTCAGAGTTGTATGCTACTGTTGTGCTGCAGGATGAGAAAAATAAGAGGCACAACAGGCAGAAAAGTGAATCAGATTCCATGAGTCCTTCATTAACTTATTTCAAAGTTAATGAAGACCATCCTTATGATAAACTCAAGAAAATAGAACATCCTTATGCTAAAGTAAGAACCCACTTCCTGTAGTTTTAAAACCAAGTTTTCCCAAATTCAACCAAAACACATGTCAAAATTGATTAAATTGATTTTAAATTATTTTACCAAGCTAATGTTTTTTTAATGAAGATCTTATTGAATGGTTGTATGTAACCAAAACAGGTTAAGGATCACAACACCAGTGAACCCCCTTCAACCACATCACATAACAATAGCAAAAACACAGAAGACTCCTGTAGAAGCCAGGAAAGCCCACTTGAAGTTGCTCCATCCAGCAGGAATGACACTGAATCCACTGCAAACATTCCTGCTGCCAATGCCATAGCCGGCCATGTCACTGCCAGTGATGACCTTCCATACATGACACCACCAGCACACTTCAGTGGAGACTCCCAAGACTCTGGAAGTAAGTCTGGTTCTGGTTGTGGTTCCCCTTGCAGGCACCACCTGATGACAGCTCACTTTTCAGAGGGCTACACGAGCATAAGCGTGAGGGAGCCGCTGTCGGCCATTCGAGGGGAGAGCAAGACGACCAACAGGAAAACGGACCCGCACTACGCGACGGTTTCCGACGATTCGGACGACATGTACGCAGCCATAGAGGATCCCAGCCAGGTGTACACAAGCGAAAGCGAAACCTACGCCCAAATCCATCCTGGCTCGAACAGGCCCAAGTCGGCGCCGCAGCCCCCGAGTGTGGATAGTTTGAAGCAAATGACCATTACCTCCCTGTCACATTCCCGACAAGGTGCGCTCTCCTTTCCTCCTCCTTCGACCGAAGAAAAAGACATTGACGACCTCGCAAGTGCTTTTTCCAGCTTCGTCGTCCAGTTTGGCGAGCTCGACGAACGTAAGTTCGCCCAAGCACGAGAAACGAACGGCGAACTCTCCACTTCCTCCCACGCCGAGCAGAAGTCCCGACTCGACGGAAGATTTATACTCGGCCGCTGACGGCAACTTCAGGCAGCAGACTTCGCCCAGGAACCTCGAGGACATGTACGCCAAAGTGAACAAAAAGGGCAGACGGGAACTTGACGTTATAGAAAGGTGCGGCTTTATTTCACTCCCCCAGATATCCTTTTGATTTGTTGATCAAACAACCGACCCGAACAACTTATGCTACTTATATACAGTTATTTGAATGAAAGCTTTTCCAGGGGAGGCAGCACCGAAAGTGGGGCCAGCGAGAGTTCCGACTCGATGAATTACAAACTCCAGTCAGCCACAACCACTGAGAGCAGTCGTTCCTGCCACAGCTACCTCAGCAAGTCCACCTTCACCGATTCTCCTTCCTCCGTCTCCAACAAAAGGGACACCACTGACTTCTCCTTCAGCTCGGAAACCGACCCCCAGTCGGGATACGAGAAACTGGCCGCCAGTTCCCTCGACCTCGACCTCGACGCCAAGTCCGACCCGGGCTACGAGACGGTGCACAAAGGCCCGCCCTCGGAGTCGGACCCCGACTACGAGAAGCTCAAGCCCCAGAACCACGACTACGCCAACGCGGGCTCGTGCGGGAGCGACGGCTACGCGAGGGTGGAGCCCCAGGAGGGGATGGACGACGGGTATGCGAAGGTGCTCAAGCACAACAACAACCAGCCGGCGAAGGGCGGGGACAGGAAACATTCCGAAGGCGTGAGTGAGCCGATGTACGAGAGTCTGGGCAACGAGTTCGAGGAGACGAACGAGCCCAACTATGAGAGCGTTCACTTTGTGGAGAGCAGTGCTCATACTGAGCCACCGTATCAGTTGCTGAGAGAGTGCGAATCGGGTACGGTGGAGCAGTGAAGTCCGCTTTGGCATTTTTCTCTTTGTTAGGACCAGAACGGCCGGTAGGGTCAAAATGACCGCTGCATCATATGTCATCACATATCATCAATGCAGTAACATTCCGTTAATGTAATAATGATTACAGAATGGTCGCATTTTTCGTGATTTTGTCTCATTTCCCCCCGAATAGGGAAAGTTTTCCTGTTCTTTTCGATGTATTGTTTTCTGAAATGGAAACACATCAAAAATTTTCATACCTTTTTTAAAGAATTTACGGAAGCTATAAAAAATACAAAGAAAGCGAGCTAAGTACACAAAAAAAACGTTTAAAAGGATCAAAATGATCACTTTGGTCGTTCCAGTGTTCATTTTCATTCGGTGAACGTATATGTTCAAATTTTATTTTATACGATTTAATTATTGACTAAGTTTATTATATAAATTATTTTTTTGTACGAAGTAGTGCCTGCCTTTACATCCACTGAGAGTCCAACATGGCGGCCGGGGCTAAACCAACCCCAAGCACGCGAGATCCTCCAGTGTCATCGGGGCCGACTCGCGCTCTCCCTTCCCCAGCATTTCCAAATCTTCCTCTTGGAAATCACACACCCCGGGGCGAGAGGACCCGAACTCCTCCAGGGAAACTCCGTCTTCCTCACAATAACACTGCACAAAGGGGGCGGACGCCGCCCCCTTGGCAACCCTCACTTTGCATCTGCACAGCCCTCCGGTCCTCAGAACTGCCGGAGCAGTGGCCGCGGATAAGTCCGACTTGTAGCTCAGCTCCGAGAAACTGGCCGCTCCACTATAGGACATATTGTACTCGATCTCATCGCCAGAGATGGTGCTCGTGAGTTTGGAGGGCGCAGTCGATAAGTCGGAGCTGCCCTCCTCGGCTGGCGAAAGCGGCGGCTGCGTTGCGGACTCCTCGGGGATTGGGATCCTGTCGATCGCTTCATTGAGAATGAGCCAGGACATGCCCGCGGGGTGGTGAAAATAGTTGGGGACTTTGTGGTACCTGATGCTGTCCTTGTGGTACTCCTGCAGCATGACGTAGTATTTGCTCATGTCGAGATAGTGCTCAAGCTTCTCCGAGTGGACGGACTTGAGTTTCCGTTTCTTGTTGATGAGAGACTCTGCGACGTGGGCGTACATCTCCCCGAGAAGCTGCTGCTCATTGCTTGAGAGCCTCTTCAGGTACTCCTCTATTCCCTCGGTCGGGAGTTGGATTTCTGGTGCCTCATCCACCTCACAGAAACTGCACCCGATCTCTCCAATCGCCGGTGAGAGTTTGGTTCTTTTAGTTTCTATGAAAACCCGGCAGGACAGAGGGTAAGGGACGTGGAATTTGGGCTTTCGTTTGGGGAAGGGATGCATCCAGGAGGGAGGAGAGCCATAGGTGGAGCTGGTTTCCCTTTTGGCGGCGTTGGGTCTGTACCTGGGCTCAGGGAGGATAGAGGCCACCTGCCATTTGCTTCGGGCGGCGCGTATCTGCGGAGTTATGAGCACAAAGAGGCGAGTGTCGGTGGCCGGAAGTGATTCGATGAAGAGCAAACTGGCCTTGTCCCTTTCGGACAGCGCGGCGCTGACGTCGTCCTCGTGGAGCACTTGGAAACCGGTCATGTCTCTCTTGAGCACGAAGTACTTGTTCAAACGCGATAAAATGGTCGATCCCTCTGTGTCGACGGAGGGAGGGCGCTGCAGGTCCTCCGAGGCGACGAACTCCGACAGCGACAGCCGAGACTGAGTTGGGTGCGAGGATTCCTCGCGCGTGTCGGAGTCTTCGGACACTTGCTCCTCGTCTAGGATGTAGCAGTTGGAATTGGGCTCCACTATGAAGATCTTCCCCTCTAAGTCCTCCATGTGGCAGTAGACTCCTCCCTCCTTGCTCTCAAACACAGACAGGTCGGCTGTCGCCGCACACTCCAGCTGCCTCCCACTCGAGTACCTCTTCAACTGGATGATGGAGTCCTCCGCCCGAACCTCTGTACGCTCATCGATGTCCAGAGAATACTGCCCGTCGGGGTCGACGGTGATGGTCGAGTCGTAGGGTAGCACAACGGTCCATTTTTGCGTGCAGGTGTCGTATGTGAGCGTGGCGTAATCGGGGTGCTCCATGGTGGTCTTCATGTAGACGAAAGAAAAGTCCGACTCGGAATCGGCTCCTCCAGGGGCCTCGCCTTCCTCCGGAGAAGGGTCTAGGAGGAACCCTTGACTGTGTATCTTCGTCCCGTCCTTGAACTCGACACAGAGTGACCCATCGCCTTGCAGCATGTAACTCGTTCCGTCTTGACGCCGAAAGAACGTCTGGTTCGTGTCCAGGTCGGTGTTCAGGAGGATTTGCATTCGGTGTGGAGGCGTCATTTGGCCGTTTTGGAAGGTCCGGCTGTAGCCTTCGGACGAGACGAAACTGAAGCTCTCGAAATGAGGTTCGCCCTGGCTGACGAGGTCCTTGAGAGAGGCGGTCATGATAGAGGTGTCCGGCTTGAGCACCTCTACGGTGTCGTCGCTGAGCATTCTGACGACGTTGCCGTTGGGCAGGAACAGTCGGGAGTTCTCCAGGTAGGTCTTGCCTCGGTGCTGCTGGACGATGTAGCAGGGCTCGACCAGTCTGCGGACGGTGCGGATGCACAAGCCGTTGGGAAGCGACGCCGCCATGTCGTAGACGAACTCCTCGTCTCGGAGCGTCTTGAGGACCTCTCGCTTGATGACTCTCGTCGACAGCTCGGAGGAGTGCTTCTTATTACCCTTAGAGGCTGTCCTTGACTCCACTACTTCTTCCACTTCCTCAATGGTTTCGATGAATCTGCGAGTGAATGCAACGATGATGCCGTTCTTGTAGGTGAGATGGAAGGTGAAGGGGTCGAGAATGTGGGGTTCGGGGCAGACGTAGCTGTAGAAATGGAGGCCGTGGCCACCGGCCGCCACGTGGATGCCCAGTTCCTGGCTGCCGTAGAGCCTCTCGCACAGTTGGACGGTCATGCTGCAGTCGTTTGAGTAGTAGACCGTCTTGAGTCCGGAGAACTGTACGGCCATGTCGCTCACGTTGTAGCCTTCGAATGCGAACGAGGACTTTTCTGCCATGTCCCCTGACGCTGGCCTCGTCCCGTCAACAGCCTTCTCCCCACTCATGTTTTTGCCTTTCGCACTCTCCTCCGCGTCTCTCCTCCCCAACCTACTGCCCTCTTCATACTTGATAGAGTTGGGCAACCAGAACTCCGACTCGGAAAAGTCGTTGAGGAGCTGGGAAAGAGCCGAGTCCTTCTTGCAGAAGGCGAGCAAATGCGAAGACCGTTCCTGGCTCGCCAGCCAGTCGGCCTCGTCCTCCAAAATGTACTCGTAGAAGTCCCTCAGGCCCACTCCTGTCTTCAGCGCCTCGTTGAATGTCTCATGATGAATGTTCTCCCCCTCCGTTCGGTTGTGCAGCGCGACGAATATGCAGTCGCCGACGATGGAGTAAACGTGGTCGACGCAGGTGTAGTTGTTCCAATACGTATCTTTCCTCTCCAGGAGTTGTTCCTTGCCCAGCATCTCGACGAAGTCGAACCCGTTTGTGCTGGCAAGCAGATTCTCCCCGAGAAATTCTCTCAGGTTGGTGAAGATGTTGTCGGAAGTGCACTGCGAGAATATCTCGCTGGTGAAAGCCCTGTGCACCTTTGGGCAGCGGCCTACGCGGAAATGAGGAGCGGAGCTGGCCTTCACCATCTCCGGGCTCACCACTTTCAACTCCGCCGGACTAAAGAAGTCTTTTGCAGTGTCCTTCATGTTGTAGGGAAACGCTTTCAGGATGCTGCGGGAGGAGTCCGTCACTGTGAAGTGAGGCCTCCGCATTTGCCTTTCGAGGTTCTCGATGAGCTCGAAGTTGGAGTTCTTTTTGAGAGAGTGGGTCGAAGTGGCAGTGGGTGTCTCGTGACGAGGCAGGTACGGGCAGAACACCCTCGTCATGAGCAGAGGATACAGGCAGTAGTCCAGGGCGAAGGGGGTCCCCGTGTGTTCTGGGTACCCCTTCCAGTACGACCGCAGCGCTCCGCCCGCTTCCAGAGCCTCTTTCATGTTCTCCCCGGGGGACTGGAACCGATACTCGCATGTCGTTTGGGAGTTTCCTTCGACACGTTCGACAGAACTCTTTCTCTCCGAACGGTGTAAATAAACACTTTTGTCATCCAAATCATATTTAACATCGAGTTCCTTGGTTTTATGGTACACCCTCAACAGGTCGAGGTCGGGCTTCATGATGAGAGATTGACTCCAGTCGTGCCGAATTCCGAAGGAACCCATGAGAGCTTGCGCGCTCAAAGTGAACGACTTGTCCGATGGTTCGGACTCTTTCTCCATTGAGTCTATCGAGTCCGATGAGGAACTCTCCCCGCACTCGTCATCCTCCCCGCAAATGGCGTCGATGACACACTGCAGCACTACCGGCGCGGACATGCACTCTTCGGGGATGCTCTTCAACCCCATGGAGACTGCGTACCTCTCCCCGTTTTTCTCCTCCACATCCCACAGCTTAAGGTGGCCCAGGTAATTGTTCAGCTGCCTCTTGAAGTCAGAGAGATCGTACAGAAGGTAACTTATCTCCCTGTATACGAATTCGCGCAGTTTTTTCTGCTCGCAGCACAGTCTCCGGGGCACGTACACCTGAAAAATGGTGTCCTTAAAGTACGGACTGGTTTTCGGATCCCAAAGGATCTTGAGGAAGGCGTTCCAGAAGTTCTGGATCTTGGTGTCCGGAGAGAGTTTTTGTAAGCAGTTGTCAGTGCCGGGCGCGTCTCGTCTGACGCCGGACAGAGCCGTGTCTATGCAAAGCAATCCGTGCAAAGGAACGCCTCCTTTGAGGAGCTCCAAAGGAAAGTCAGCCCGGTAGAAGCCCGTCAGGAGGACGTAGAGATTGAAGTAGCCGTTGAGGGGCGCATCGTCTATGCACTGGTCGTCCTTCACTGGCTCTCCTCTCTTCAGGAGTCTCGTGTCCTCCTTGGTGATGCTCTGGGGCCTGACTTTGGGGGGGTTGTCTCCTTTCTTTGTCGGTTCTTTTTTCTTGGTGTCGACTACTCCCCAGTTGGGCGGTCGTTCGGCCATGGCCAGAATGGGGTCCTGGGGCCCGGCGGCCTTCTTCTCGATTCTTATTAAACTCTCTTCTCTGAAGTGCAAGAGAAGGACTTTGAGGACCTTTGCCAGTAGGGGCGTGGGGATGTCAGTCTCCTTGGTGACATATTCACTAGCTTCCTGCAGAATGAAAGAGAAATTAAGGAGAGAGGAGTATTTATTGGACAGTTCTCCAATGGCGAAATCCTTTAATATTTTTAGGACGACAGTGTCGAAATCAATGAGTCCGACTTCCCGACGACGTCCATGAGAGAACTCCTCCATGAATTCTTTGAGGACAAAGCTGTCGTAAGAGGTTCTTTCAACGGCCATGACAACAACGCATCTCCAGGAATCCGTGTTGATCGGCTCCTCGATGTTGGAACTTTGATCACGTTTCTGAGGAGCTTTCTTCACATCTTTTTTGGGGCCCATATTCGTAAGGAATCTGAAGGATTGTCAAGTCAATTTACAAGTAAGCGATGGAAGTGATTAGGCATAAGGAGTGAATAGGAACAATCACAAGAGCATTATAAAAAAATAAGCTTTGGGAAAATTAAGATATAATACGATTTGATATTTTAAACTAATTTTATGCCCATACGGTGTCATTTGTCCTCTCTCCATCACAAAAATTAAGTAACAATTCTCATAAATACGTTTCAATTCAGTTATGATTTTCAGCAGTAAGGGGTTGAGTCATAATAAGAAATAAAACGTCTACTCTCCATTGTGATTAAAATTTTTTATATAATTCGAGACTGTCACTGAGTTTCAAACCACTTTATTATAAAATTCAAAATAAGATTAACGTATAAACAATTCCGAAATCTGCCATTGGCGGAGTACTGTCGCAATTTGTAAATATTGTCGCAGTTCCTCGTTCTGGTTCCACGTCCGTGAGTCTTCCCATGACGATTAACCTCAACTGTCTCGAAGAAATTATGAACGGGAGTCCTTTGGTCCAGTACATAATTATTCGGAAGGATTTGACGAAAGTATTAAAATGGTCTGTAGGCGCTGTTGTGGCCCAAGCATGTCACGCCACAGCGGCCGTTACTCATTTGTTTCATGATGATCCGCACACTAAAAAATACCTAGAAGACTTGGATTCCATGCATAAAATTATATTAGAAGTAAGTAATGAGGTATTCGAAGAGTTTTATAGAAAAAAGGGTTACAGTGGTTGACTTGCTCTGTTTTAGACTCCCGATGAGGATTCGATTAAGGCGTTGGAGAATGAATTACTGAAAAATGGAGTTCAACATAAAATATGGATAGAAAAACCGGAGAACATTCCCACATGCCTGGTTTTGAAACCGTATCCGAAAGACCAAGTTCAGTGTTATTTCAAAAAACTAAAACTTTTTAAAGATGAATAGAGTAAAATTGTTCGTTTTGTGCTGACCACATCTATTCACTTTAAAATGGTGGTCACTACAATTTGGTGAAATTAAGTCAAAGATTACAGACTAAGTGATGCTTTACAGCAACTAATTCAGGTGCTTTCATTTTTGATTGGGTTACACTTGACCTTTACATTTGTAAAAGAGGAAGAATCAAAGTGTATTAGTGCTCACAATGTAAAATACAATAAAAAATTATTGGATTCACAAATATTTTGGATCAATTTTTTTGCCAGAAAAATTGAAAAATCACCATTAAGTTGGCTCAGAATGGACAATTCTTAACTGAATATATGAATTTTTCACTGTAAAAAATTTTCTTTAATTTTTTAGACAAAATAAGACTGTATTTTTTGGGAAAGTAATTTTGGTTTTTGCAAACTGAAGGGTTTTCAATTCATTCATTTGTTGGCTCTAAAATTTGTTTTGCTTCAAATCTTTTCACTTGACAAAGATTAGTTTCTCTTTCCCACTAAATGGTGGAGTGATAACCACTTTATTTTCATGAAATCAAGAAAATGTTTGATGCTGTTAAGATAAAATGAATAAATTTTGTAAGAATCAAAACAAGACGCAAAGCGAAAAAATTAGCCCGAAACTTTTTTTTAATTCTGTATATTGTCGTTAACTAATGTATATTAATGAGCCGTTGACCGTTTATATAGAAAATATAAAAAGATTACTGTTATACAAAAGAATTCTGTACTATTTCAAACTTCAAACTATCTCCAACTTTTTTCTTTCCGCTTAAATGTACCAAAAATCGAAATCTCTCAGATTAAAACGAGCAAGCTCATAATAATTATATTTTAAAAGTTAAATTCATTAAGATAAGATTTCGATATATGGAAAAAATCGATTTCTCGCATTAGGGCTGCTGAGGATTTTCGATATACCTAATGGAACTTAATTAAACATCTGAAAAAACAGTAATTTATGCAATAAAATGTGAATATTTTATTTATAAATATATTTTTTTATATGCAAATATTAACAAAACTGTTTAAAAACAATACACAAAAGAGGTTTATTTTTTTATATTTTAATGCTGCAAAAATTAAGCGATTTTTAAACACCTTCGTGAAGTAGTAAAAGAAATAAAATAAGTGAGGCTTTCTGACTGAAAAATACGGCTTCCGTATTGGAAATTGTAAAAAATAATTGGAAAACATTGCATTGGTCACAAGCAAATCAGCATTTACATTGTTTTTTCTCTTCAAATCAAGAGTTTAGTGTAATCACCGTTTTTTTTTTATTTTTGATAACCCAGAAAAATGTATTTAGCATTCCCAGCCCCTTTGAGGGAGGAAGCTGGGGTATGTGGGACTAAGGCTGAAGGCCCACTACCCACTAAAAAACTGGGGAGACTCAATCGAGGGGCCCCACGGCCTCGTCCAGAGTGGACGATTTCATTGGGGTGATCCCTCGGGCGCCCACACTGGACCGGAAAGAAAGAAAAAAGGTGTCCGGCAAAGACGGTTCTCACCCCATCCGCCGAACAAAAAATTGAGGAGAGGCCCTCACCGACTCCTCCTTTATTTCAACTTTATCTTAAGAATATAATTTAAATATAAAAGAAAGAATTTAATTATCTTATCTTAAGAATATTATAAGATTTGGTCTCAGTGAGGGCTTAAAAAACCACGACATACATTCTGTATACATACATTCAATAATAAATATACCCTGGACCAGGGATGGCGAATCTGTTTTCATGTTCGTGCGACAAAGTAAAAAAATCTTAAGTCTCGCAGTAAAACTTCATCCGAAATGTTAGCGCGGTTAAAGTTTATTTAAGTCAAATTTAGAGTATTTTATTAATATTACCGTATAATATACCGTATAATGTACATATTTTATTAATAAAAGGTTTAATTTTACGGTTCTAGCTAATAATACAGTAGGTATTCAGTATTAAAAATATATATTATAAATTATAATAAATTACGTTAAAACCATTAATTTTGTTTTATTGAAAATATATAATAAATAATAATATAAAAAAATAAATAATATATAATATATAATAAAATAATAAAATGAAGAATATAGAAAAAGAATGAAAGAGTATTGGGAGGAGAAGGAAGAAAAGTGGCTGCTTAATTATCGTGGTCCAAGATAGGCAAAACGAAAAAAAATAATAATAATATAATATAAGTAATAATATATAATAAATGTTTACTTATGTATTATAATATTTACTATATATATATATACTTTTTTTGAGACTAGAAGCGCCTAAAAGGCTTTCATTAGGCCTTTTTTTTACCCACTGTACTCCTGTCTCAAACACACGGCAGACCAGATGAAGGATATACAGTATAGCATGAGACCCAAAACGTATGACTGACAACAATATGAAACAACACCTACAGGAGGGACGTACCCAATACGTTAGCTAAAGCAACCGCTCAATATATCAAGAAACCTAAGCCCCCACATACAGTTAGGTCATACTTTATTATCATACAGTTACACAATGCGGTGTGCATAAGGGGCAACCACTCAGATCGCGAAACCCTCCCTCCCGCCCGGCCGAAGCCCGGCGGTGAACGGTCATCGATGACAGAGTCAGTCCTTGCGAAGGACCGACAAAGTCTGCCTCGCGCTCAGGAGAAGACACCATTAATCGTCATCATGGCTGCATCACATCGCTGTGCGCGACTGGGATCATTTCTGTAGTATTTTAATGTAATATATACTGCAAATTAATGTATATATATATATATATATATAATAGAAATAAGGAGGTTGGCAACATTGCCTGATAGAGTGAAGACGTACCTGAGCTTAGTGAATTTATTTATTTAATTTCTATGTGCAATAATCCGTTAATGAGTGAAAGCACGGTTTCTGACGAAGTGTTGGAGTTAGTGCACTATTTGGATTAATACCCGAAACTGAACCTCGGTGAGAAAAACTTTTGTGGACTTTTACAAATTTAACGACAAGATCGAGCCGGTCCTGACGAGACGTCAATCACCTGCTTATCATTGTTCACTCAAGGACTCGAAGTTATCATTAGCCGCATCTGTCAACTGAGGGCAGCCGTGCGGGATGTCTACCCAGCAATCTGCAGGGGAGACTCCCACTGGTGGAAGTGACGTCAGCATCAAGAATTGGGTCCAATCCAGTTTGACGCCGGACCCTTTCCGGCCAAGGGTGAGTCTCCAACGGTCCCCGTACAAGGGATCGGTATCCCTAGGAAGTTCGATTCCAGGCCATGGGGAAAACGCACTAAAAAGAAGACTCGAATGGGAGACTGAGGAGGAAATCCCATCCGAAATTTCGGAGTTTTCCTTGCTACTTAGGGCGGCGGAGGGTCTTGAATCAATTCTTTCCGGTTGTCCTACGGCGAAGAAGGAGCTCAGGAGTGGGGTTTTGCGCCTTATAAAAATTTCCCAGGAGGTATTCGCAAACGCCAAGCGCGGTAAATATTCCGCCCAGCTGAAGAAAGGTCGATTCGAGGATCCTAAGCCAAAATCCAGGGAGGTGGGCACCCAGACCGTCGACCCGAAGAGATGGGAAGCGGAAGCTCAATCGGAGAAGATCTGGAGGAAGATCGCCGAGGGAGTAGAAGATTCGGAACTGGAGAAAATCCTGGACGAGGAATGGCCGGAAGAGGCCTTCAGCAAGGTTGAGTTGACCAAGGAGAATTTCCTTGGCTGCACAACCTGTGACGCGCACATCCTTCTGGTGGACGAGAGCGACGGCAGCAGCATGATGACTGCTAAAGCACTGCGCAACAGGGTTCCTCTTCTGGAAGGGTTTTTGAACAAGAAACCCCTCCAGCCAGGCAAAACCGTCCGCATCAGGACTTCGGAGATAATCCAATGCTCAGGGGAATCTGATGGGGAAGAAGAGGGTGAGGAAGAAAGATACCAGCAAAGACAGGGGACAATAATTCTGGCAGCTGTCCCGAGGCTAGATGAAACGACGTCGGAAACCCAGAATTTAAAGAAGATCTTTGAGAGAGTTAGGACCGAAATCCTCAAAGGAAAAGTCACTTCGCCAATTGTGTCCCTTCCAGGGAACATTGACGGGAGAAGAGCAAGAAGGCTGTTAGAGCTGACCGTGAGAAAGGAAGATGTCAGAATGAAACTGGTAGCCTCAAAGGAGGAAAGAGAAGACCCGGCTGCGAAGAAGGAGAGGAGACCCCGTGGATTTACTTCTGTGGTCATTAATCCACAAAATGGCAACTCTACGACCTTCGCAGACATCGTAAAGGACCTACGAAGTAACCTATCCCCCGAAAAAATGGGCCTAAAAATCCAAAACATCAAAAGAACCGAAGGAGAGGGTGTTAGAATTACTCTAAAGGAGCAAACACCCGGGAGTCGTGAGAAGTTGGTCCAGGCCATTCGTGAAAAAATGAATAATATAGGGGAAATCCAAAGTGGGGATAAAGAGAGCAGAATTGAAATTCGCGACTTGGACGACAGCGTCAGCAAAGAGGACGTCCTAGCAACCCTGTCACAACTCACTCGAATCCCTCCAGAAAAACTAAAGGTGGGTGAGCTTCGCAGGCACCCCTACGGGCGTGGCTCGATTTTCGTGCAGATTCCGGAGGAAGATGCCCACACTCTTCTACTTCGGAAGAAGATAAAAATAGGCTGGACAGAATGCAGGGTGGTGGAGAAAACGACACCTCCCTTTTGCACCCGCTGCCAGAACTACGGGCACAACAAATTCCGGTGCCGTAACCCGGCGGTTGGGGGAATCAGGTGCCTAAAGTGTGGGGAACTTGGGCACATCGCCAAGAACTGCGCAGCAGAAGCAAAGTGCTTCAACTGTGATGGGGCAGCGCACCGGGCAGACAGCACCAAGTGCCCAAAATACGTCCAAATGCTAGGAGAGGCCAGGGCTAAGGCCAGAAGTTTGGTACGCTAAAATGGCTAAATTCCTACAAATAAACCTGAACCGGGCAAAGACGGCACATGACGCCTTGGAGAACGAGGTCAAAAGGGGTGGATGGGACGTAGTGATCGCATCAGAACCCAATACGGCCAGAGCAAACTCTTCCAATTGGCTGACTTCTACCAATGGATCCGCGGCATTATGGATCGCCAACGGCCTTCTGAGAGTGGGAGAAAGAGCTGGAGAGAAAAGTCACGTATGGGCGGTGGTAGAGGGGTTACTCCTCATCAGCGTCTACATCTCACCCAACATTGCAGAAGAGGAAGCAGCCGAAATCCTTTTCGACATCGAAGAGACCTTGGCAAGGCATCGGGGGAAGAGGACCTTGTTGGCGGGGGACTTCAATGCGAAAATCCCGCTTGCAGGAGCCTCTTACCTGGACAACAGAGGAGCAGCGATTCTGGAGGTCGCGACCAAATACGAGCTCAACCTCCTAAATGACGGACAGGCGCCGACGTTTCAGAGGGGGGTACAATCTTCCTTCCCAGACCTGACCTTCACAACGAGCCCTGACGCCAAAGATGCTGCGTGGGAAGTTCTCGACCTGGAGTCTTTGAGCGATCATAATTACATTGGGATATACCTTAAGCAATCCATTAGAAACCACGACGAAGATGCCCGTCCGGTGTGGGACATACGGAGGGTTGACGACCAGGCCTTGGTGAACAAGATCCGGGAATTGGAAAGGATGGGCCAAATGGACGACCCCTCCCCAGAGAATCTAGTTGCCCTGTCAGGAAAAATCTGCGAGGCATCAATGCCCAGAGTGCGTATTCGCAAGGGGAACAAATCATACTGGTGGAACAGCACCCTTCATCAACTCAAGAGGGAATGTATTAGAGCTCGACGCACCCTCACCCGACTGCGAACCAAAGGGATCATGGGCGATGAGCGGACGCGAGCCGCGGCGGAATATTCTGCCAAGAAAAAATCTTATTCCAATGAGATCATAGCGTCCAAAAAGGCCAAATGGAAAGAGCTCTGCGAGCAGATAGAGCATAATACCTGGGGACTGGCCTACAAAATAGTCACCAAAAGGCTGGGCTGCTCTGCCCCCAAGTTGGACTCTGCTTTAGAAAAAGAACTAATAGCAGAACTTTTCCCGGAGGAAGCAAGACAACTCGGTAGGCCGATACTTAGTCTATCAGAGCCCGGTCCGCCCTTTCGCGTGGAAGAACTCGCGGAGGCGGTAAAAGAAATGGGCGTGAAAAAGGCACCCGGACCGGATGGCATTCCTGCTGCGGCGGTTAAGAAAATTGCGGCTGCAGCTCCGAACTACATCCTCCAAGTCTACAACTTGCTGATGGCCCAGGGGAAGTTCCCTCCCATCTGGAAGAATGCGAGAGTGGTCCTCATTCCGAAGCCAAAAAAAGCTCCGAGGGATCCCCCCAAGTTCCGCCCGATATGCCTCTTGGACGAATGGGGAAAACTCTACGAGAGACTCCTGTGTAGGAGACTGGTGGAGGTCCTCGAAGACGGGGGTGGCTTAGCCAACAACCAGTTTGGCTTCCGAAAGGGTAGGGGCACATACGACGCCCTCCAACTGGTTACGGAGAAGGCTCTCGCCGAAATCAAGAAGAACTACGCGAGCCGAGGCATCTGCATCCTAATCACCCTGGATGTAAAGAACGCTTTTAATTCTGCCCCCTGGGGCCGCATTCTAAGCAGTCTCCAAAGAAGAAAAGTTCCAGGATACTTAATACACGTCCTCTCATCGTATTTGTCCGAAAGGACCATTGTATGTGGGTTTGGCGTGAGGTCCGTCTCAGCCGGCGTTCCACAAGGTTCCATTTTAGGCCCAGTCCTATGGAATGTTCTATATGACGACGTGCTGCGGTTAAAACTCCCCACGGGGGTTGAGGCCATAGCATACGCCGATGACCTGGCCCTCTGCATCGTGGCCAAGACGGAAGAGGAGGTGGAAGTGAAGGCAAACGGGGCTCTTCTTAGAATAGAGACTTGGATGGCACAGACTGGCCTTCTGCTCGCCCCTGACAAAACCGAGGCAGTCTGCTTGTCCGGCAGGAAAAAGGTCGGACCACTGGACATACGCCTGGCTGGCACCAAGATCGAACTCAGAGAAGAGGCCCGGTACCTGGGCGTCATCTTCGACAGAAAAATGACATTCACGCCCCACATCGAGCGACAACTCAGGAAAGCCCACTCCCTGAATGAGGCGCTGTCAAGGTTGCTCCCCAGGTACAGAGGGGCGAGCGAACACAAACGAAGGCTCTTCAAGAATGTGACCGAGTCTACCCTCCTCTATGCCTCCCCAATCTGGGGTCGTGTAGTGGTGGGAAAAAAGACTCTGGTCAGAAGAATGGTCCGGGCCCAGAGAAGACTGGGCTTGGGCATATGCCAGGCGTATCGGACGGTGTCCACGGAGGCGGTATTGGTCCTCTCCAGGACAATCCCAGTGGACCTCCTAATCCTGGAGGCCATGGACAGGAGGACACGAGGGACACCTGCCCGGGAGGCCAGAGGGAAAACTCTGGCCTCCTGGTCCTCCAGGTGGCAGGCCGGAACAGAGTCGGGAATGCGGACGAGGCGTCTCATTCCTGACCTTCCGGCCTGGTACAATAGGAAATTTGGGGACGTCAACTGCCCCGTCACCCAATTCCTGACGGGCCACGGTGCCTTCGGCTCATACCTGAAGAGGATCAAGAGGAGGGACGGAAGCCACTGCCCCGAATGCGCCGGTGTGGAGGACACCCCAGAGCACACGTGGGATGACTGCCCTCTCTGGAAGGTCGAGAGGGAGCATCTCACAGAGGCCCTGGGGGCACAGCCAGGATATTGGAACATCGCTTCGGAGATGCTCAAGAGTTCCAGGAGTTGGAACCTCATCTCCGAAGCTATGGGAAAAATCCTGGCCAAAAAGGCCAAGATATTGAGACTCTAGGAATATCTAGTGTTTTTCTGTGTGATGTGTGATGTGCTTTAATGTGTTATGTATGTATTGTAAATATATGTAATGTATGTATGGAACTAATGGCCTGAAGAAAGCCAAAGGCGTTTCCAGGCCATAAATAAATTAAAAAAAAAAAAAAAAAAAAAAAAAAAATAGAAATAAAAATAGAAAAAAGAATAAAATATAAATATATAAATAAATAAAATAGAAAGAATAGAATCAATAATAAAATACAAATCAAATAGATAAAAAATAGAAATATAAAATATAATAGAAAAATAAATATATAGAAAATAGAAAAACAATAAAAGGGAAACAAAAAAAATGGTAAAAAAATTTTAAATATGTTAAATGATTAGCCTACGGGCAAATTAATAAATTGCGTTATTATAAATATAACAAATAAATATAATAATATAATAAAATAAAAAATATAGTAAAATAAACAAAATATAAAATGTATTAAATATTCTAATTTCATTAATTTCTTTACTTCAAACTAAAAAGCAAGAAAGGTAAACTTAAAAAAATACCTAACCAAATACAAGAACCTATAAAAAATTATATTGGCGCGCACAAAAAAAAATTATATTTTTTTTGTGCGCGCCACTAATATTATCAAACTTGCAAACGTTTCGCCAGTCCTGTCCTGGAGGGCTCTCTCACATTTTTTACAACAAAATTTCAGTTGTGTTCTCCCATTAAAGAAAAATATACATCGATAACAATATAAATACATTATAACATTACAGTGGGCCCCGTACAATGAACGCCTCTAATTTACACGGACCAAAATGGGACTCATACAATGAACCGTACGGGGGCATAAAAAATCAAATTTTGATTTTTGGGCATTTAGTTTTTTCGAAAGGACATGCTGCCATGTGTGTTTTCCTCCCTACGGTCTTCTAACATCCTCTCTCGCTCCCGTGAGTGTTTCCTATGTTTATCCCCCATATAACAGCGCTGCGCCTTCATTTTTCCAATTTTTTGCTGCCACTTGGAACGGATTAATTTAATTCATAGAGATATATATGGGAAATCGCGTTTGACAAAACGAACGACCCTTAGAATGAACGTAGTCTAGGAACGAATTACTTTCGTTGTACTGGGTTCCACTGTATAACAGCTATAAATAAGTGTACAGTAGCGCTCAAAAGTATTTTGACTATACAAAGTATAATAGTTTATTAGTTAATTATTTTACTGTAAGATTTTCTTTAATACTATTACTTAGTCTTCTGTCTTTTATTAGTAAGTATAATTATAGTATAATTCTAAAGATAAAATCTTTGTTTCCTCTGTTCTTTAATTAATATATATTTATAAATGTTGTAAAGCCAAAGAAATTTCACTTTGTAAGTAACTCTTACGGGTGGAAAACAACAAAAGTTGTATTGTCAAAATACTTTTGAGCGCTACTTTATATGTTGCAGGCAAAGTGCGAATTCATGCGAATTTCACACTTTGCCTGCAACATATACATTACATTTACACTAGAACATCTATAAGGCAAACATTATAACATCAGTAACATGCATCTATACATGATATATACAGTATATAAATTTTTGCTATGAATATTAACACCTAAAAAGACCGCATGCGTCACCAGTGGTCACTCTACGACTACATTACCGGACCGCATGCCCACCGGTGGGCACTTTAAATTGAAATAAATGTAGGAGTTAAATAATGCTCACTTCAAACTATTGCATACTAAAAAAGTATTTTAAAAATAATTTGCGTAATTAACAGTAAAACAAAAGAACAATGCCCGTCCCTAAATGAGAAATACTATTTTGCATGCCGGTCTTGTAGGTGTTATAAAAATATAAACGACGAATTATGATTCATTACAGTACGTAAATCAAACATAATTTTAAAAAAACGAGCGCCTTTAATTTTCATTGACCATTCCCTTACTTACCGTATTTAAGAGCCATTGAGGGACTCACCCATGAGGACGCAGACACATGTCAATTTAGAAAAAAAAAGTTCACTAAAGCAAAAAATTTCAAACAAAGCAAAGAATTTTTACAGAACACAAATTCGTAGATTTCCCTTCGTTGATTATATAAACTGTGATACAATACACACTACAGTCAACATAAACTACAGAAATATATTATGGTACTTTAAGCATTTTTTAATAAACGAGTGAAACATCGTCAAGCAACGCCAAAAACTTCATTATAATTTGATATGTCCTTAAAGGGATCCCTTTGAGGAGTTCATACAAAAAACAGTGATATATGGCAAAAATATAAATAAAAAAAAATATATAAGAAAAAGGAACAAACTCACCCATTTTCGCAGATTTTCCAGCCGTGGACTTCCCTTCGTCGATTTCCATACTGCAGTGCCGCTGCATTGTACCTGAAAACATCGGCCACAAAATTTAAAGTATTTATAAATATATCACACTAATAATTTACAGCAATAATAATACTACTAATAATTATTCATTTAATTCATTAAAAGAGGTTTAGGGCCTGCCAACAAAAAATAAAATCACCCTTTTGGGTTCTCAAATGGACATTTTCTAAAAACCAAATAAAACAACTAAAAAGGTAAACTAAAAAAAATACACTCACCTTTCGTAACGCAACTCCAAGACGAATCTTCCTTTGCTGATTCCATGATTCCATACCCTAATACTCCACTATAATAGTTAGTAATGTATACTATTGCAGTTAGTAAAATATTGGTGTCCCACTGGGGGGCATCACCCAAAATATGTAAACTAAATATTGGTGTCCCACTGGGGGGCTTCACCCAAAATATATGAAATAAAATACTGGTGTCCCACTGGGGGGCATCACCCAAAATCCATAAACTAAAACATTGGTGTCCCACTGGGGGCTTCACCCAAATAATTTTAAAAAATATAATAATAATAATGTAAAGGACTTATCCTTTTATGTGGAATTCCAATCCCTGGATATTTCTTCGCTGGTTCCATGTATCATAGATATTTGCTGCAGCCGCTTGCACAATCCAGGTTCTTTTGTACCTGAAAACTAAGAGAACAAAATTTTAGTATTGCTGAAAATTTTTCTACCATAAATTAAATTTTTTGGGAATACGACAAAAAGTAAAATAAACTACTAAAATTCACTCACCCTTTGCAAAGCATTTCCACGCCCAGTCTTCCTTCGCTGATTCAATCCAGTATCACTCCAACACTTAATTCTGGCTGATTGCAGTTTTGTAGAAAATTGGTGACACACTGTACAGCTTCAATTCAGAATTTTCATTTTCAAAAAAAAAATACTGGTGTCCCACTGGGGGGCTTCACCCAAAATATATGAACTATAATATTGGTGTCCCACTGGGGGGCATCACCCAAAATCTATAAACTATAATATTGGTGTCCCACTGGGGGGCTTCACCCAAAATCTATAAACTATAATATTGGTGTCCCACTGGGGGGCATCACCCAAAATATATAAACTAAAATATTGGTGTCCCACTGGGGGGCATCACCCAAAATATATAAACTATAATATTGGTGTCCCACTGGGGGGCTTCACCCAAAATATATAAACTATAATATTGGTGTCCCACTGGGGGGCTTCACCCAAAATATATAAACTAAAATATTGGTGTCCCACTGGGGGGCATCACCCAAAATATATAAACTATAATATTGGTGTCCCACTGGGGGGCTTCACCCAAAATATATAAACTATAATATTGGTGTCCCACTGGGGGGCTTCACCCAAAATCTATAAACTATAATATTGGTGTCCCACTGGGGGGCTTCACCCAAAATTTATAAACTATAATATTGGTGTCCCACTGGGGGGCATCACCCAAAATCTATAAACTATAATACTGGTGTCCCACTGGGGGGCTTCACCCAAAATCTATAAACTATAATATTGGGGTCCCACTGCGGGGCTTCACCCAAAACATATAATTAAAGAAAGGTCTCACACTGAAGGAGCTCATTCAAAATATGCAAAACAAAATATTGGTATCTCAATAAGGTTCTAATTTATATCATATGAAATGTAATACTGCTGTTCCAGTACAAGTCATCATCCAAATTCAATATTAAAAAAATATAGATTCTCCACTGAGGCCAACTAACAAAATATATTTATTAAAATATGTAGCCTTATAGAAAATTAAATTTTCATTACTTTCTTTTATTAAACCCAACACCAAATCGCATAAACGCATTTTGCCCGAAGGCACCCAACACCAATTTGCCCGAAGGCAATCGCTAAAACGCATCTTGCCCGAAGGCAATCCCAGCACCAATTTGCCCGAAGGCAATCCCCACACATATATATGCCCGAAGGCAATCCCCACACATATATTGCCCGAAGGCAATCCCAGCACCAATTTGCCCGAAGGCAATCCCCACACATATATATGCCCGAAGGCAATCCCAGCACCAATTTGCCCGAAGGCAATCCCCACACATATATATGCCCGAAGGCAATCCCAGCACCAATTTGCCCGAAGGCAATCCCCACACATATATATGCCCGAAGGCAATCCCAGCACCAATTGCCCGAAGGCATTCCCCACGCATATATATGCCCGAAGGCAATCCCAGCACCAATTTGCCCGAAGGCAATCCCCACACCATATATGCCCGAAGGCATTCGCATAAACGCATTTTGCCCGAAGGCATCCCAGCACCAATTGCCCGAAGGCAATCCCCACACATAAAATTGCCCGAAGGCAATCCCAGCACCAATTGCCCGAAGGCAATCCCCACACATATAATTGCCCGAAGGCAATCGCATAAACGCATACTGCCCGAAGGCAATCCCAACACCATGTCGCATAAACGCAATCTTTGTATTACAGTCTTTATTTATAATTAAAATACATTATGTTCATATAGGCGTTTTCAATTGTTCGAAAAATATATAGCTACTTGGGGGCTCACCTAAAACACACATAATAATTTAATGGTGGCTCACTGGGCGTAATCATTATAATAAAATATTCGCTCCTCAGAGAAAGACCTTTCCTCAACATACACTATAGAATACTGGTGTCCCACTGGGGGGCATCACCCAAAATTTATAAACTATAATATTGGTGTCCCACTGGGGGGCATCACCCAAAATCTATAAACCATATTATTGGTGTCCCACTGGGGGGCATCACCCAAAATCTATAAACTATATTATTGGTGTCCCACTGGGGGGCTTCACCCAAAATATATAAACTATAATATTGGTGTCCCACTGGGGGGCATCACCCAAAATATATGAATTAACATACTAAAATATTCCGTATAATATAATACTGGTGTCCCACTGGGGGGCTTCACCCAAAATATATGAATTAACATACTAAAATATCTAGAATAAATACTGGTGTCCCACTGGGGGGCTTCACCCAAAATATAAAATTAAATACTAAAATATTCTGATAATATAATACTGGTGTCCCACTGGGGGGCTTCACCCAAAATATATGAATTAACATACTAAAATATTCTGAATAATATAATACTGGTGTCCCACTGGGGGGCATCACCCAAAATATATAAACTAAAATACTAAAATATTCCAAATATAATACTGGTGTCCCACTGGGGGGCATCACCCAAAATATATAAACTAAAATACTAAAATATTCCAAATATAATACTGGTGTCCCACTGGGGGGCTTCACCCAAAATATATAAACTATAATATTGGTGTCCCACTGGGGGGCTTCACCCGAATAATTTAAAAAAAATATAATATTGTGACATGCCTGAACTTAATTATGAAGACAACGATAAATACTAATATTGTAAAAAACTCACCCTTTCTGGTTGAATTCAATCCGCTGGATATTTCTTCAGTGGCCTCATGTGTTTGCAGTCGTTGGCATAATTCACGTTCTTTTATACCTGAAAACTGTGGCAACGAAATTTGAGCACTGATGAAAATTTTACTCCCCAAAATATCGTTTTTTGTATAATTTCCATACAGGGCCTCCTGCCCAAAAAATTAAATTCAGACGTTATGGAGAATTTTTCATAAAACATCATAATAAATATTACACTGACAAACTGACAGAAATACACTCACCACTATTTGGAGATTCTCCAGTGAAACCGTGAACTTCTCTTCGCTGATTCCAATACTGCAGTTCCCTTTCGTTGTGCCTGAAAACATTGGAAACAAAGTGTAAAATATTTATAATAATATCAGCCTAAATAATTAATATTCACAGTAAAAGATTGCTTAGGATCCGCCAAGAAAAATTCAAATCACTTATTGGGCGCATAAATGGCTAGTTTGTAAAAACTAAACAAAATATCAAAAAAGATAAGCTAAAAAAAATTACACTCACCCTTTCCAAAGCATCTAGAAGTATATTCTTCCTTCGCTGATTCCATTCACTAACACTCCCACACATAATTCTGCCCATACTGTATTTCGACACAAAATGAAAACCTTTTGATGTCTCACAGAAGCGAATCATCTCAAAAATTTTATTTTCAAATGTGAAGACCCCTAGGAACTTAACCCAATATGAGACTAAATATTGGTGACCCATTCAGGAACATCACTCTTAATAAGCAGAATAAAATACCGGTGACCCATTGAGGAAATTGCGGCAAACTATATGGAAAATTTAAAACATTGGTGCCCCACTGGAGCTTATTCAAAACGTATGTGATTAAGTATTGATAAACACATAAAACTGTCATGCATAAAAATGCTTGAAGGAAATTCCACCACCATTATGCATGCCAGAAAGCTATGCATAAGCCCAAAGAACATTCCATCACCATTATGCATACCCGAAGGCTATGCACAACCCCGAAAGACACAATCCACCACCATTATGCATACCCGCAGGTTATGCATAAACCCCGAAAGAAACACTCCACCACCATTATGCATACCCGAAGGTTATGCATAAGCCCAAAGAACATTCCATCACCATTATGCATACCCGCAGGCTATGCATAAACCCCGAAAGAAACAATCCACCACCATTATGCATACCCGAAGGTTATGCATAAGCCCGAAAGAAACACTCCACCACCATTATGCATACCCGAAGGTTATGCATAAGCCCGAAAGAAACACTCCACCACCATTATGCATACCCGAAGGTTATGCATAAGCCCGAAAGAAACACTCCACCACCATTATGCATACCCGAAGGTTATGCATAAGCCCGAAAGAAACACTCCACCACCATTATGCATACCCGAAGGTTATGCATAAGCCCGAAAGAAACACTCCACCACCATTATGCATACCCGAAGGTTATGCATAAACCCGAAAGACACAATCCACCACCATTATGCATACCCGCAGGCTATGCATAAACCCCGAAAGAAACAATCCACCACCATTATGCATACCCGAAGGTTATGCATAAGCCCAAAGAACATTCCATCACCATTTATGCATACCCGAAGGCTATGCATAAACCCGAAAGAAACACTCCACCACCATTATGAATGCGCGAAGGCCATGCATAAAATTCCCCGAAGGCAAGATGAGTATAAATGTACTATATATAAAAGAACAGGCTCACCCATTTTCGCAGAACTCAAACCTGAGGATTTCTTTTCGCTGATTCCATCTAAATGCTGTCGCCCGCTGAGTTCCCACTCTGTTTTACCTGAAAATTCCAGCAACGAAAATTGGTATTGTTACTGAAAAGCATCACGATAGATAATTAATGTCAAAGTTTGATATACCCTCAGAGGCCTTTAAAAACACTATACCCATTTGTTGTGTTCACTCAAAGGACTCAACGAAAAAGACTGCGGTAAATATAGTGAAATGAAAAATTAGAGATGCACCGAAGAACCGAATACCGAATACTTTTATTGAATTCATCGTTAATAAAATTAATAAAATTGAATTAATCGTGTAGTAAACTAATAGAACAATACTAATTAGTATAAACTATATTTCCTAATATCGATCTCACTATAAATTACCCTGAAAGCCCGCGAACATCCGCTCGCCGCGGGAGCAGAAGTCATAATGATGGTGGTTGCGCAGTCTCCTCCCTCGGCGCTCCGGTGCCAGGAGCTGCCATCCACCGTTGCCATCTCGCCTAATCCATTGTCATTATGAATGCCTACTATTTAGGAACTATTATTATGTATATATTATTACCGTCGATATTTAATATATTTAGCCGGCACTTGCGTGGGCCGCACAAATCGGTTAATCATTTTATTGTTTTCCCGACTAAATGTAAACCAAAATCCAAACGATGAATTTTGGCTTCACAAATACAATAACCAGAACTTACTCGGTTCAGTGTATCCAAATACATAGTGTATCCGCATAGGGTATCCAAAGCCACTGACACCGGCACTCTTAACACACTTCACTCATTTAGAACTCTGCTGAGTAAACCCCGAAATTATTTACAGAATATTTTAAATTAGTAATTTGTATAAAGAATGAATTTGCAATAAGAATAGTAAAAGGGATATAAATACTGTTAAAAATATTCATAAATAATAAGAGAATTAAATATGATAATTAAGAAAGTAATGAATCAAAAATTAGTAAATTTAAATGAATATTATATATGACAGAAATAAATAAATGTAAATGAAAAGTTATTAATAATAAAATATATATATTAAATATAAAATTATGACATGTTAAAGTAATACATAAATTATTTTAATTATTAATATGACAAATAAAAGAAAATAATAAATAAAGTATAAAATTTAAATAGTATTTCGATAAAATTATTTGAAAGTAACTAAAAGTAAAATTAAACATACAATGCAAAAGGAATGATAATAAAAACAGAAAACTTAGTTGTTACACCGCCAAAGATAAACACTAATTATTATAATAATAATTGTAAATTCACTTCATTACACCTTCACACTGTGAACTCCCGAACTGAACTGACTAAAAACTGCGGCAGCAGCAACTTATATACCCTCATGTGAGGGAAACAGGGAAAAATGACGCAGGGAATATGGCGCTTTTAAGATGACGAAAGCAGGGAAAATATGGCCGTTGTTTTCATGAGGTTAAAGCAGAAAAGCATATTTTGCTACTGATTTTGCAAATCCAAATTCGTTGCTCCAATTAAGTTACTACATAAAATTCGAAAATGAATACGCATTCGTTTTGCAACGACCTGCGATTTTCCGGTTTTGCACCGGGTACGACTCTCACGACAACAGTTTTCTCCTAAGCATTCATCATTAAATACTGTATTAATATATAACTAAGAAGGATTTTAAAAATAAAAGAAATTTTATTAGACAAGCAACACTAAGAGGTATACGACTAATAAGGAAAAGTTGCTCTTTCTTCATTGACAAAGCATTCGTTTAGGTCGAAAAAACTGTCTTTTATTAGTATTATAATGCGAAAACCCCAAATCTCTCAGAATAAAACAGGGTGCACATAGATCTATTCTTTAGGACGTAGAGAAACGGAAAAAACCCCTCCGGAGCCTCAGCTGACGCCGTTGTTTCAAGTTATTCGTAAAACTAACTTTTTCAAACTTTTTCAAACTTTTTCCTGTACTCCCAAATGTACCAAAAATTGAAATCGTCCCAGAATAAAACAAAATGCACATAGATCTATTCTTTAGGATGTAGAGAAACGGAAAAAACCCCTCCTGAGCTCAGCGGACGCCGTTGTTTCAAGTTATTCGTAAAACTAACTTTTAAACTTTTTCAAACTTTTTCAAACTTTTTCCTGTACTCCCAAATGTACCAAAAATTGAAATGTCCAGAATAAAACAAAATACACATAGATCTATTCTTTAGGAAGTGGAGAAACGGAAAAAACCCCTCCTGAGCTCAGCGGACGCCGTTGTTTCAAGTTATTCGTAAAACTAACTTTTTCAAACTTTTTCAAACTTTTTCCTGTACTCCCAAATGTACCAAAAATCGAAATGTCTCAGAATAAAACAAAATACACATAGATCTATTCTTTAGGAAGTGGAGAAACGGAAAAAACCCCTCCTGAGCTCAGAGGACGCCGTTGTTTCAAGTTATTCGTAAAACTAACTTTTTCAAACTTTTTCAAACTTTTTCCTGTACTCCCAAATGTACCAAAAATCGAAACGTCATCAGAATAAAACAAAATACACATAGATCTATTCTTTAGGACGTAGAGAAACGGAAAAAACCCCTCCTGAGCTCAGAGGACGCCGTTGTTTCAAGTTATTCGTAAAACTAACTTTTTCAAACTTTTTCAAACTTTTTCCTGTACTCCCAAATGTACCAAAAATCGAAATGTCCAGAATAAAACAAAATACACATAGATCTATTCTTTAGGAAGTGGAGAAACGGAAAAAACTCCTCCTGAGCTCAGAGGACGCCGTTGTTTAAAGTTATTCGTAAAACTAACTTCAAACTTTCAAACTTTTTCAAACTTTTTCCTGTACTCCCAAATGTACCAAAAATTGAAATGTCATCAGAATAAAACAAAATTCACATAGATCTATTCTTTAGGACGTAGAGAAACGGAAAAAACCCCTCCTGAGCTCAGCTGACGCCGTTGTTTAAAGTTATTCGTAAAACTAACTTTTTCAAACTTTTTCAAACTTTTTCCTGTACTCCCAAATGTACCAAAAATTGAAATCGTCACAGAATAAAACAAAATACACATAGATCTATTCTTTAGGACGTAGAGAAACGGAAAAAACCCCTCCTGAGCTCAGAGGACGCCGTTGTTTCAAGTTATTCGTAAAACTAACTTTTTCAAACTTTTTCAAACTTTTTCCTGTACTCCCAAATGTACCAAAAATTGAAATGTCACAGAATAAAACAAAATACACATAGATCTATTCTTTAGGAAGTAGAGAATACGGAAAAAACCCCTCCTGAGCTCAGAGGACGCCGTTGTTTCAAGTTATTCGTAAAACTAACTTTTTCAAACTTTTTCAAACTTTTTCCTGTACTCCCAAATGTACCAAAAATTGAAATGTCACAGAATAAAACAAAATACACATAGATCTATTCTTTAGGAAGTAGAGAAACGGAAAAAACCCCTCCTGAGCTCAGCGGACGCCGTTGTTTCAAGTTATTCGTAAAACTAACTATTTCAAACTTTTTCAAACTTTTTCCTGTACTCCCAAATGTACCAAAAATCGAAATGTCATCAGAATAAAACAAAATACACATAGATCTATTCTTTAGGACGTAGAGAAACGGAAAAAACCCCTCCGGAGCCTCAGCTGACGCCGTTGTTTCAAGTTATTCGTAAAACTAACTATTTAAAACTTTTTCAAACTTTTTCAAACTTTTTCCTGTACTCCCAAATGTACTAAAAATCGAAATCTATCAGAATAAAACAAAATACACATAGATCTATTCTTTAGGAAGTGGAGAAACGGAAAAAACTCCTCCTGAGCTCAGAGGACGCCGTTGTTTCAAGTTATTCGTAAAACTAACTATTTCAAACTTTTTCAAACTTTTTCCTGTACTCCCAAATGTACTAAAAATTGAAATCAGTCAGAATAAAACAAAATGCACATAGATGTATTCTTTAGGACGTAGAGAAACGGAAAAAACCCGTCCGGAGCCTCAGCTGACGCCTTTGTTTCAAGTTATTCGTAAAACTAACTTTTAAACTTTTTCAAACTTTTTCAAACTTTTTCCTGTACTCAAATGTACCAAAAATGAAACTACAGAATAAAACAAAATACACATAGATCTATTCTTTAGGATGGAGAAACGGAAAAAACCCCTCCTGAGTCAGGGACGCCGTTGTTAAGTTATTCGTAAAACTAACTTTTAAACTTTTTCAAATTTTTCAAACTGTACTCCCAAATGTACAAAAATGAAATCACAGAATAAAACAAAATACACATAGATCTATTCTTTAGGAAGTAGAGAAACGGAAAAAACCCCTCTGAGCTCAGCTGACGCCGTTGTTTAAAGTTATTCGTAAAACTAACTTTTTCAAACTTTTTCAAACTTTTTCCTGTACTCCCAAATGTACTAAAAATCGAAATCTATCAGAATAAAACAAAATGCACATAGATGTATTCTTTAGGACGTAGAGAAACGGAAAAAACCCCTCCTGAGCTCAGCGGACGCCGTTGTTTCAAGTTATTCGTAAAACTAACTTTTTCAAACTTTTTCAAACTTTTTCCTGTACTCCCAAATGTACTAAAAATCGAAACCTATCAGAATAAAACAAAATACACATAGATCTATTCTTTAGGAAGTGGAGAAACGGAAAAAACCCCTCCTGAGCTCAGAGGACGCCGTTGTTTAAAGTTATTCGTAAAACTAACTTTTTCAAACTTTTTCAAACTTTTTCCTGTACTCCCAAATGTACTAAAAATTGAAATCAGTCAGAATAAAACAAAATGCACATAGATGTATTCTTTAGGACGTAGAGAAACGGAAAAAACCCCTCCTGAGCTCAGAGGACGCCGTTGTTTAAAGTTATTCGTAAAACTAACTTTTTCAAACTTTTTCAAACTTTTTCCTGTACTCCCAAATGTACCAAAAATCGAAATCTATCAGAATAAAACAAAATACACATAGATCTATTCTTTAGGAAGTGGAGAAACGGAAAAAACCCCTCCTGAGCTCAGAGGACGCCGTTGTTTAAAGTTATTCGTAAAACTAACTTTTTCAAACTTTTTCAAACTTTTTCCTGTACTCCCAAATGTACTAAAAATTGAAATGTCAGAATAAAACAAAATACACATAGATCTATTCTTTAGGATGTAGAGAAACGGAAAAAACCCCTCCTGAGCTCAGAGGACGCCGTTGTTTAAAGTTATTCGTAAAACTAACTTTTTCAAACTTTTTCAAACTTTTTCCTGTACTCCCAAATGTACTAAAAATCGAAATCTATCAGAATAAAACAAAATACACATAGATCTATTCTTTAGGAAGTGGAGAAACGGAAAAAACCCCTCCTGAGCTCAGAGGACGCCGTTGTTTAAAGTTATTCGTAAAACTAACTTTTTCAAACTTTTTCAAACTTTTTCCTGTACTCCCAAATGTACTAAAAATCGAAATCTATCAGAATAAAACAAAATACACATAGATCTATTCTTTAGGACGTAGAGAAACGGAAAAAACCCCTCCTGAGCTCAGAGGACGCCGTTGTTTAAAGTTATTCGTAAAACTAACTATTTAAACTTTTTCAAACTTTTTCAAACTTTTTCCTGTACTCCCAAATGTACTAAAAATCGAAATCTATCAGAATAAAACAAAATACACATAGATCTATTCTTTAGGAAGTGGAGAAACGGAAAAAACCCCTCCTGAGCTCAGAGGACGCCGTTGTTTAAAGTTATTCGTAAAACTAACTATTTAAAACTTTTTCAAATTTTTCAAACTTTTTCCTGTACTCCCAAATGTACCAAAAATTGAAATCAGTCAGAATAAAACAAAATACACATAGATCTATTCTTTAGGAAGTAGAGAAACGGAAAAAACCCCTCCTGAGCTCAGAGGACGCCGTTGTTTAAAGTTATTCGTAAAACTAACTTTTTCAAACTTTTTCAAACTTTTTCCTGTACTCCCAAATGTACTAAAAATCGAAACTCTATCAGAATAAAACAAAATACACATAGATCTATTCTTTAGGACGTAGAGAAACGGAAAAAACCCCTCCTGAGCTCAGCTGACGCCGTTGTTTCAAGTTATTCGTAAAACTAACTTTTTCAAACTTTTTCAAACTTTTTCCTGTACTCCCAAATGTACTAAAAATTGAAATCAGTCAGAATAAAACAAAATGCACATAGATGTATTCTTTAGGACGTAGAGAAACGGAAAAAACCCCTCCTGAGCTCAGCTGACGCCTTTGTTTCAAGTTATTCGTAAAACTAACTTTTTCAAACTTTTTCAAACTTTTTCCTGTACTCCCAAATGTACTAAAAATTGAAATGTCAGAATAAAACAAAATTACACATAGATCTATTCTTTAGGAAGTGGAGAAACGGAAAAAACTCCTCCTGAGCTCAGAGGACGCCGTTGTTTAAAGTTATTCGTAAAACTAACTTTTTCAAACTTTTTCAAACTTTTTCCTGTACTCCCAAATGTACCAAAAATCGAAATGTGTTTAATTAAAACAAAATACACATAGATCTATTCTTTAGGAAGTGGAGAAACGGAAAAAACCCGTCGGACCTTCAGCTGACGCCGTTGTTCATTTTTTTCAAACATTAAAACTTTCGAGGACTTCATTCGTTTCTTTATAAAAGCGTTCGAAGTTTAAACACAGGCTTGGGGCAATATTTATACTTCTACTATTTATACTAGCAATACTATACTTTCATACCTTTGTAATGATTTGATTGATATCTGTTTATTGTAAGAATGAAATATTTTGAATTGTAGTTTAATTGCTTTATTTTTTTGGATAAATTCCATATATTATTAATTAACTATTTAATTATTTTCCATTACTTTCATATGAAGGTTTTCTTTCAGTTCAGGCAAAAAATAGACATACTCGAACCGAATGCACAAGCTGAATATCAAATACCTACCGAATATTCGGGGCATCCCTATTAAATATAAAATCCAAAATTTGTCCTCCAATTTTATCCAGGCTATATCAGGATTATCTAGAAATGACCGTTGCACTAAAACTCAGCCAGCTGCGCTTCATAGGAAATAATAACCAACATTACATTTTAAACCCGATTACCTTTAATTATAATAAGCTAAAAACACTTCACTCAACATAAATCTCACATTTTCTCACATTCAAAAAACAAAAATCTCATTCTTCATTGGAAAACCACACAAATTCTCAATTCCTTTATAAAAAAAAACGGCAACGGGTAATACAAAATGGCAACGCTGTATTCTCATCTCAGCCTTACGCTCCTCCTCCTCCTCTCAAGGATGACGTCGCCAGACCGAAGTCAACTTGTTTACATTTTCATTTCCGGCCTTTACATTGACGAATACAGAAATCCCAATGGTTGACCCCACTCACCCAATATATTTATTAATTAATTAAAAAAATATACGATTCTGAATTACCTAAACACTGTAATTTATTTTAATATTCAATGTCCTTTACTTAAAGAAAAAAATTAACAGAGAAATATTAAATTTCGCCCTTACCCTTATAGATTTTCCAACTAAAAAAAAAAAGATTAAAATGAATATATTGCCATTAAATTATACATTGTGAGAAATACAAGAAAAAACACACACTCATAATAACATTCCTAAACTCAATTCTGCACAACTACATACATTAATAATAGAAATATTCAGATTAAAACAAGATGCACACAGACCTACACTTTATGAAGTAGAGAAACGGAAAAAACCCCTCCTGAGCTCAGCTGACGCCGTTGTTTAAAGTTATTCGTAAAGCTAACTTTTTCAAACTTTTTCAAACTTTTTCCTGTACTCTTAAATGTACTAAAAATCGAAATCTATCAGAATAAAACAAAATGCACATAGATGTATTCTTTAGGATGTAGAGAAACGGAAAAAACCCCTCCTGAGCTCAGCTGACGCCTTTGTTTCATGTTATTCGTAAAACTAACTATTTCAAACTTTTTCAAACTTTTTCCTGTACTCCCAAATGTACTAAAAATCGAAATCTATCAGAATAAAACAAAATGCACATAGATGTATTCTTTAGGACGTAGAGAAACGGAAAAAACCCGTCGGAACCTCAGCTGACGCCTTTGCTTCAAGTTATTCGTAAAACTAACTATTTAAAACTTTTTCAAACTTTTTCAAACTTTTTCCTGTACTCTTAAATGTACTAAAAATCGAAATCTATCAGAATAAAACAAAATACACATAGATCTATTCTTTAGGAAGTGGAGAAACGGAAAAAACTCCTCCTGAGCTCAGAGGACGCCGTTGTTTAAAGTTATTCGTAAAACTAACTATTTAAAACTTTTTCAAACTTTTTCAAACTTTTTTCTGTACTCCCAAATGTACCAAAAATCGAAACCTATCAGAATAAAACAAAATACACATAGATCTATTCTTTAGGAAGTGGAGAAACGGAAAAAACTCCTCCTGAGCTCAGAGGACGCCGTTGTTTAAACTTATTCGTAAAACTAACTTTTTCAAACTTTTTCAAACTTTTTCCTGTACTCCCAAATGTACCAAAAATCGAAACCTATCAGAATAAAACAAAATACACATAGATGTATTCTTTAGGACGTAGAGAAACGGAAAAAACCCCTCCTGAGCTCAGCTGACGCCTTTGTTTCAAGTTATTCGTAAAACTAACTTTTTCAAACTTTTTCAAACTTTTTCCTGTACTCCCAAATGTACTAAAAATCGAAACCTATCAGAATAAAACAAAATACACATAGATCTATTCTTTAGGAAGTGGAGAAACGGAAAAAACTCCTCCTGAGCTCAGAGGACGCCGTTGTTTCAAGTTATTCGTAAAACTAACTTTTTCAAACTTTTTCAAACTTTTTCCTGTACTCCCAAATGTACTAAAAATTGAAATCAGTCAGAATAAAACAAAATGTACATAGATGTATTCTTTAGGACGTATAGAAACGGAAAAAACCCGTCGGAACCTCAGCTGACGCCTTTGTTTCAAGTTATTCGTAAAACTAACTTTTTCAAACTTTTTCAAACTTTTTCCTGTACTCCCAAATGTACTAAAAATCGAAACCTATCAGAATAAAACAAAATACACATAGATCTATTCTTTAGGAAGTGGAGAAACGGAAAAAACTCCTCCTGAGCTCAGAGGACGCCGTTGTTTAAAGTTATTCGTAAAACTAACTTTTTCAAACTTTTTCAAACTTTTTCCTGTACTCCCAAATGTACTAAAAATTGAAATCAGTCAGAATAAAACAAAATGCACATAGATGTATTCTTTAGGACGTAGAGAAACGGAAAAAACCCCTCCTGAGCTCAGCTGACGCCTTTGTTTCAAGTTATTCGTAAAACTAACTTTTAAACTTTTTCAAACTTTTTCAAACTTTTTCCTGTACTCCTAAATGTACCAAAAATTGAAATCAGTCAGAATAAAACAAAATACACATAGATCTATTCTTTAGGAAGTGGAGAAACGGAAAAAACTCCTCCTGAGCTCAGCGGACGCCGTTGTTTAAAGTTATTCGTAAAACTAACTTTTTCAAACTTTTTCAAACTTTTTCCTGTACTCCCAAATGTACTAAAAATTGAAATCAGTCAGAATAAAACAAAATGCACATAGATGTATTCTTTAGGACGTAGAGAAACGGAAAAAACCCCTCCTGAGCTCAGCTGACGCCTTTGTTTCAAGTTATTCGTAAAACTAACTTTTTCAAACTTTTTCAAACTTTTTCAAACTTTTTCCTGTACTCTTAAATGTACCAAAATTTGAAATCAGTCAGAATAAAACAAAATACACATAGATCTATTCTTTAGGAAGTGGAGAAACGGAAAAAACCCCTCTTGAGCTCAGCTGACGCCGTTGTTTCAAGTTATTCGTAAAACTAACTATTTAAAACTTTTTCAAACTTTTTCCTGTACTCCCAAATGTACTAAAAATCGAAATCTATCAGAATAAAACAAAATACACATAGATCTATTCTTTAGGAAGTGGAGAAACGGAAAAAACCCCTCCTGAGCTCAGAGGACGCCGTTGTTTAAAGTTATTCGTAAAACTAACTTTTTCAAACTTTTTCAAACTTTTTCCTGTACTCCCAAATGTACTAAAAATTGAAATCAGTCAGAATAAAACAAAATGCACATAGATCTATTCTTTAGGACGTAGAGAAACGGAAAAAACCCCTCCTGAGCTCAGCTGACGCCGTTGTTTCAAGTTATTCGTAAAACTAACTTTTTCAAACTTTTTCAAACTTTTTCCTGTACTCCCAAATGTACCAAAAATCGAAATCTATCAGAATAAAACAAAATACACATAGATCTATTCTTTAGGAAGTAGAGAAACGGAAAAAACCCGTCGGAACCTCAGCTGACGCCGTTGTTTCAAGTTATTCGTAAAACTAACTATTTAAAACTTTTTCAAACTTTTTCAAACTTTTTCCTGTACTCCCAAATGTACTAAAAATCGAAATCTATCAGAATAAAACAAAATACACATAGATCTATTCTTTAGGAAGTGGAGAAACGGAAAAAACTCCTCCTGAGCTCAGAGGACGCCGTTGTTTAAAGTTATTCGTAAAACTAACATTACTTTCAAACTTTTTCAAACTTTTTCCTGTACTCCCAAATGTACCAAAAATCGAAATCTATCAGAATAAAACAAAATACACATAGATCTATTCTTTAGGAAGTGGAGAAACGGAAAAAACCCCTCCTGAGCTCAGAGGACGCCGTTGTTTCAAGTTATTCGTAAAACTAACTTTTTCAAACTTTTTCAAACTTTTTCCTGTACTCCCAAATGTACTAAAAATCGAAACCTATCAGAATAAAACAAAATACACATAGATGTATTCTTTAGGACGTATAGAAACGGAAAAAACCCCTCCTGAGCTCAGCTGACGCCTTTGTTTCAAGTTATTCGTAAAACTAACTTTTTCAAACTTTTTCAAACTTTTTCCTGTACTCCCAAATGTACTAAAAATCGAAACCTATCAGAATAAAACAAAATACACATAGATCTATTCTTTAGGAAGTGGAGAAACGGAAAAAACTCCTCCTGAGCTCAGAGGACGCCGTTGTTTAAAGTTATTCGTAAAACTAACTTTTTCAAACTTTTTCAAACTTTTTCCTGTACTCCCAAATGTACCAAAAATTGAAATCAGTCAGAATAAAACAAAATGTACATAGATCTATTCTTTAGGACGTAGAGAAACGGAAAAAACCCGTCGGAACCTCAGCTGACGCCGTTGTTTCAAGTTATTCGTAAAACTAACTTTTTCAAACTTTTTCAAACTTTTTCCTGTACTCCCAAATGTACCAAAAATCGAAACCTATCAGAATAAAACAAAATACACATAGATGTATTCTTTAGGAAGTGGAGAAACGGAAAAAACTCCTCCTGAGCTCAGAGGACGCCGTTGTTTAAAGTTATTCGTAAAACTAACTTTTTCAAACTTTTTCAAACTTTTTCCTGTACTCCCAAATGTACTAAAAATTGAAATCAGTCAGAATAAAACAAAATGTACATAGATGTATTCTTTAGGACGTATAGAAACGGAAAAAACCCCTCCTGAGCTCAGCTGACGCCTTTGTTTCAAGTTATTCGTAAAACTAACTTTTTCAAACTTTTTCAAACTTTTTCAAACTTTTTCCTGTACTCTTAAATGTACCAAAATTTGAAATCAGTCAGAATAAAACAAAATACACATAGATCTATTCTTTAGGAAGTGGAGAAACGGAAAAAACCCCTCTTGAGCTCAGCTGACGCCGTTGTTTAAAGTTATTCGTAAAACTAACTATTTCAAACTTTTTCAAACTTTTTCCTAGTACTCTAAATGTACTAAAAATCGAAATCTATCAGAATAAAACAAAATACACATAGATCTATTCTTTAGGAAGTGGAGAAACGGAAAAAACCCCTCCTGAGCTCAGCTGACGCCGTTGTTTCAAGTTATTCGTAAAACTAACTATTTAAAACTTTTTCAAACTTTTTCCTGTACTCCCAAATGTACTAAAAATCGAAACCTATCAGAATAAAACAAAATACACATAGATGTATTCTTTAGGACGTATAGAAACGGAAAAAACCCCTCCTGAGCTCAGCGGACGCCGTTGTTTCAAGTTATTCGTAAAACTAACTTTTTCAAACTTTTTCAAACTTTTTCCTGTACTCCCAAATGTACTAAAAATCGAAACCTATCAGAATAAAACAAAATACACATAGATCTATTCTTTAGGAAGTGGAGAAACGGAAAAAACTCCTCCTGAGCTCAGAGGACGCCGTTGTTTAAAGTTATTCGTAAAACTAACTTTTTCAAACTTTTTCAAACTTTTTCCTGTACTCCCAAATGTACTAAAAATTGAAATCAGTCAGAATAAAACAAAATGCACATAGATGTATTCTTTAGGACGTAGAGAAACGGAAAAAACCCCTCCTGAGCTCAGCGGACGCCGTTGTTTCAAGTTATTCGTAAAACTAACTTTTTCAAACTTTTTCAAACTTTTTCAAACTTTTTCCTGTACTCTTAAATGTACCAAAATTTGAAATCAGTCAGAATAAAACAAAATACACATAGATCTATTCTTTAGGAAGTGGAGAAACGGAAAAAACCCCTCTTGAGCTCAGCTGACGCCGTTGTTTCAAGTTATTCGTAAAACTAACTATTTAAAACTTTTTCAAACTTTTTCCTGTACTCCCAAATGTACTAAAAATCGAAACCTATCAGAATAAAACAAAATACACATAGATCTATTCTTTAGGAAGTGGAGAAACGGAAAAAACTCCTCCTGAGCTCAGAGGACGCCGTTGTTTAAAGTTATTCGTAAAACTAACTTTTTCAAACTTTTTCAAACTTTTTCCTGTACTCCCAAATGTACTAAAAATCGAAACCTATCAGAATAAAACAAAATACACATAGATCTATTCTTTAGGAAGTGGAGAAACGGAAAAAACTCCTCCTGAGCTCAGAGGACGCCGTTGTTTAAAGTTATTCGTAAAACTAACTATTTAAAACTTTTTCAAATTTTTCAAACTTTTTTCTGTACTCCCAAATGTACCAAAAATTGAAATCAGTCAGAATAAAACAAAATACACATAGATCTATTCTTTAGGAAGTGGAGAAACGGAAAAAACTCCTCCTGAGCTCAGAGGACGCCGTTGTTTAAACTTATTCGTAAAACTAACTTTTTCAAACTTTTTCAAACTTTTTCCTGTACTCCCAAATGTACTAAAAATCGAAACCTATCAGAATAAAACAAAATACACATAGATGTATTCTTTAGGACGTATAGAAACGGAAAAAACCCCTCCTGAGCTCAGCTGACGCCTTTGTTTCAAGTTATTCGTAAAACTAACTTTTTCAAACTTTTTCAAACTTTTTCCTGTACTCCCAAATGTACTAAAAATCGAAACCTATCAGAATAAAACAAAATACACATAGATCTATTCTTTAGGAAGTGGAGAAACGGAAAAAACTCCTCCTGAGCTCAGAGGACGCCGTTGTTTAAAGTTATTCGTAAAACTAACTTTTTCAAACTTTTTCAAACTTTTTCCTGTACTCCCAAATGTACTAAAAATTGAAATCAGTCAGAATAAAACAAAATGTACATAGATGTATTCTTTAGGACGTATAGAAACGGAAAAAACCCCTCCTGAGCTCAGCTGACGCCTTTGTTTCAAGTTATTCGTAAAACTAACTTTTTCAAACTTTTTCAAACTTTTTCCTGTACTCCCAAATGTACTAAAAATTGAAATCAGTCAGAATAAAACAAAATGTACATAGATGTATTCTTTAGGACGTATAGAAACGGAAAAAACTCCTCCTGAGCTCAGAGGACGCCGTTGTTTAAATTTATTCGTAAAACTAACTTTTTCAAACTTTTTCAAACTTTTTCCTGTACTCCCAAATGTACCAAAAATCGAAATGTGTTTAATTAAAACAAAATACACATAGATCTATTCTTTAGGAAGTGGAAAAACGGAAAAAACCCGTCGGACCTTCAGCTGACGCCGTTGTTCATTTTTTTCAAACATTAAAACTTTCGAGGACTTCATTCGTTTCTTTATAAAAGCGTTCGAAGTTTAAACACAGGCTTGGGGCAATATTTATACTTCTACTATTTATACTAGCAATACTATACTTTCATACCTTTGTAATGATTTGATTGATATCTGTTTATTGTAAGAATGAAATATTTTGAATTGTAGTTTAATTGCTTTATTTTTTTGGATAAATTCCATATATTATTAATTAACTATTTAATTATTTTCCATTACTTTCATATGAAGGTTTTCTTTCAGTTCAGGCAAAAAAAAGACATACTCGAACCGAATGCACAAGCTGAATATCAAATACCTACCGAATATTCGGGGCATCCCTATTAAATATAAAATCCAAAATTTGTCCTCCAATTTTATCCAGGCTATATCAGGATTATCTAGAAATGACCGTTGCACTAAAACTCAGCCAGCTGCGCTTCATAGGAAATAATAACCAACATTACATTTTAAACCCGATTACCTTTAATTATAATAAGCTAAAAACACTTCACTCAACATAAATCTCACATTTTCTCACATTCAAAAAACAAAAATCTCATTCTTCATTGGAAAACCACACAAATTCTCAATTCCTTTATAAAAAAAAACGGCAACGGGTAATACAAAATGGCAACGCTGTATTCTCATCTCAGCCTTACGCTCCTCCTCCTCCTCTCAAGGATGACGTCGCCAGACCGAAGTCAACTTGTTTACATTTTCATTTCCGGGCTTTACATTGACGAATACAGAAATCCCAATGGTTGACCCCACTCACCCAATATATTTATTAATTAATTAAAAAAATATACGATTCTGAATTACCTAAACACTGTAATTTATTTTAATATTCAATGTCCTTTACTTAAAGAAAAAAATTAACAGAGAAATATTAAATTTCGCCCTTACCCTTATAGATTTTCCAACTAAAAAAAAAAAGATTAAAATGAATATATTGCCATTAAATTATACATTGTGAGAAATACAAGAAAAAACACACACTCATAATAACATTCCTAAACTCAATTCTGCACAACTACATACATTAATAATAGAAATATTCAGATTAAAACAAGATGCACACAGACCTACACTTTATGAAGTAGAGAAACGGAAAAAACCCCTCCTGAGCTCAGCTGACGCCGTTGTTTAAAGTTATTCGTAAAGCTAACTTTTTCAAACTTTTTCAAACTTTTTCCTGTACTCCCAAATGTACCAAAAATCGAAATCTCATCAGAATAAAACAAAATGCACATAGATCTATTCTTTAGGATGTAGAGAAACGGAAAAAACCCCTCCTGAGCTCAGCTGACGCCGTTGTTTCAAGTTATTCGTAAAACTAACTTTTTCAAACTTTTTCAAACTTTTTCCTGTACTCCCAAATGTACCAAAAATCGAAATCTATCAGAATAAAACAAAATACACATAGATCTATTCTTTAGGAAGTAGAGAAACGGAAAAAACCCGTCGGAACCTCAGCTGACGCCGTTGTTTCAAGTTATTCGTAAAACTAACTATTTAAAACTTTTTCAAACTTTTTCAAACTTTTTCCTGTACTCCCAAATGTACCAAAAATTGAAATGTCACAGAATAAAACAAAATACACATAGATCTATTCTTTAGGAAGTAGAGAAACGGAAAAAACCCCTCCTGAGCTCAGAGGACGCCGTTGTTTAAAGTTATTCGTAAAACTAACTTTTTCAAACTTTTTCAAACTTTTTCCTGTACTCCCAAATGTACCAAAAATTGAAACGTCACAGAATAAAACAAAATACACATAGATCTATTCTTTAGGAAGTGGAGAAACGGAAAAAACCCCTCCTGAGCTCAGAGGACGCCGTTGTTTAAAGTTATTCGTAAAACTAACTTTTTCAAACTTTTTCAAACTTTTTCCTGTACTCCCAAATGTACCAAAAATTGAAACGTCACAGAATAAAACAAAATACACATAGATCTATTCTTTAGGACGTAGAGAAACGGAAAAAACCCCTCCTGAGCTCAGAGGACGCCGTTGTTTCAAGTTATTCGTAAAACTAACTTTTTCAAACTTTTTCAAACTTTTTCCTGTACTCCCAAATGTACCAAAAATTGAAATGTCCCAGAATAAAACAAAATACACATAGATCTATTCTTTAGGAAGTAGAGAAACGGAAAAAACCCCTCCTGAGCTCAGAGGACGCCGTTGTTTCAAGTTATTCGTAAAACTAACTTTTTCAAACTTTTTCAAACTTTTTCCTGTACTCCCAAATGTACCAAAAATTGAAATGTCCCAGAATAAAACAAAATACACATAGATCTATTCTTTAGGACGTAGAGAAACGGAAAAAACCCCTCCTGAGCTCAGCTGACGCCGTTGTTTCAAGTTATTCGTAAAACTAACTTTTTCAAACTTTTTCAAACTTTTTCCTGTACTCCCAAATGTACCAAAAATTGAAACGTCACAGAATAAAACAAAATACACATAGATCTATTCTTTAGGAAGTGGAGAAACGGAAAAAACCCCTCCTGAGCTCAGAGGACGCCGTTGTTTAAAGTTATTCGTAAAACTAACTATTTCAAACTTTTTCAAACTTTTTCCTGTACTCCCAAATGTACCAAAAATTGAAATCAGTCAGAATAAAACAAAATACACATAGATCTATTCTTTAGGAAGTGGAGAAACGGAAAAAACTCCTCCTGAGCTCAGCTGACGCCGTTGTTTAAAGTTATTCGTAAAACTAACTATTTTCAAACTTTTTCAAACTTTTTCCTGTACTCCCAAATGTACCAAAAATCGAAATCTATCAGAATAAAACAAAATACACATAGATCTATTCTTTAGGAAGTAGAGAAACGGAAAAAACCCCTCCTGAGCTCAGCTGACGCCGTTGTTTCAAGTTATTCGTAAAACTAACTTTTTCAAACTTTTTCAAACTTTTTCCTGTACTCCCAAATGTACCAAAAATTGAAATGTCACAGAATAAAACAAAATACACATAGATCTATTCTTTAGGAAGTAGAGAAACGGAAAAAACTCCTCCTGAGCTCAGAGGACGCCGTTGTTTAAAGTTATTCGTAAAACTAACTTTTTCAAACTTTTTCAAACTTTTTCCTGTACTCCCAAATGTACCAAAAATTGAAATCATCAGAATAAAACAAAATACACATAGATCTATTCTTTAGGACGTAGAGAAACGGAAAAAACCCCTCCTGAGCTCAGCTGACGCCGTTGTTTCAAGTTATTCGTAAAACTAACTTTTTCAAACTTTTTCAAACTTTTTCCTGTACTCCCAAATGTACCAAAAATTGAAATGTCCCAGAATAAAACAAAATACACATAGATCTATTCTTTAGGAAGTGGAGAAACGGAAAAAACCCCTCCTGAGCTCAGAGGACGCCGTTGTTTAAAGTTATTCGTAAAACTAACTTTTTCAAACTTTTTCAAACTTTTTCCTGTACTCCCAAATGTACCAAAAATTGAAATCGTCCAGAATAAAACAAAATACACATAGATCTATTCTTTAGGACGTAGAGAAACGGAAAAAACCCCTCCTGAGTTCAGAGGACGCCGTTGTCTCAAGTTATTCGTAAAACTAACTTTTTCAAACTTTTTCAAACCTTTTTCCTGTACTCCCAAATGTACCAAAAATTGAAATGTCCCAGAATAAAACAAAATACACATAGATCTATTCTTTAGGAAGTGGAGAAACGGAAAAAACCCCTCCTGAGCTCAGAGGACGCCGTTGTCTCAAGTTATTCGTAAAACTAACTATTTCAAACTTTTTCAAACTTTTTCCTGTACTCCCAAATGTACCAAAAATTGAAATGTCACAGAATAAAACAAAATACACATAGATCTATTCTTTAGGAAGTAGAGAAACGGAAAAAACCCCTCCTGAGCTCAGCTGACGCCGTTGTTTAAAGTTATTCGTAAAACTAACTTTTTCAAACTTTTTCAAACTTTTTCCTGTACTCCCAAATGTACCAAAAATCGAAACCTATCAGAATAAAACAAAATACACATAGATCTATTCTTTAGGAAGTAGAGAAACGGAAAAAACCCCTCCTGAGCTCAGAGGACGCCGTTGTTTAAAGTTATTCGTAAAACTAACTTTTTCAAACTTTTTCAAACTTTTTCCTGTACTCCCAAATGTACCAAAAATTGAAATGTCCCAGAATAAAACAAAATACACATAGATCTATTCTTTAGGAAGTAGAGAAACGGAAAAAACCCCTCCTGAGCTCAGCTGACGCCGTTGTTTCAAGTTATTCGTAAAACTAACTATTTTCAAACTTTTTCAAACTTTTTCCTGTACTCCCAAATGTACCAAAAATTGAAATGTCCCAGAATAAAACAAAATACACATAGATCTATTCTTTAGGAAGTGGAGAAACGGAAAAAACCCCTCCTGAGCTCAGTTGACGCCGTTGTTTAAAGTTATTCGTAAAACTAACTTTTTCAAACTTTTTCAAACTTTTTCCTGTACTCCCAAATGTACCAAAAATTGAAATCGTCACAGAATAAAACAAAATACACATAGATCTATTCTTTAGGACGTAGAGAAACGGAAAAAACCCCTCCTGAGCTCAGAGGACGCCGTTGTTTCAAGTTATTCGTAAAACTAACTTTTTCAAACTTTTTCAAACTTTTTCCTGTACTCCCAAATGTACCAAAAATCGAAATCTATCAGAATAAAACAAAATACACATAGATCTATTCTTTAGGAAGTAGAGAAACGGAAAAAACCCGTCGGAACCTCAGCTGACGCCGTTGTTTCAAGTTATTCGTAAAACTAACTTTTTCAAACTTTTTCAAACTTTTTCCTGTACTCCCAAATGTACCAAAAATTGAAACGTCACAGAATAAAACAAAATACACATAGATCTATTCTTTAGGACGTAGAGAAACGGAAAAAACCCCTCCTGAGTTCAGAGGACGCCGTTGTCTCAAGTTATTCGTAAAACTAACTTTTTCAAACTTTTTCAAACTTTTTCCTGTACTCCCAAATGTACCAAAAATTGAAATGTCACAGAATAAAACAAAATACACATAGATCTATTCTTTAGGAAGTAGAGAAACGGAAAAAACCCCTCCTGAGCTCAGAGGACGCCGTTGTTTCAAGTTATTCGTAAAACTAACTTTTTCAAACTTTTTCAAACTTTTTCCTGTACTCCCAAATGTACCAAAAATTGAAATGTCAGAATAAAACAAAATGCACATAGATCTATTCTTTAGGACGTAGAGAAACGGAAAAAACCCCTCCGGAGCCTCAGCGGACGCCGTTGTTTCAAGTTATTCGTAAAACTAACTTTTTCAAACTTTTTCAAACTTTTTCCTGTACTCCCAAATGTACCAAAAATCGAAACCTATCAGAATAAAACAAAATACACATAGATCTATTCTTTAGGAAGTAGAGAAACGGAAAAAACCCCTCCTGAGCTCAGAGGACGCCGTTGTTTAAAGTTATTCGTAAAACTAACTTTTTCAAACTTTTTCAAACTTTTTCCTGTACTCCCAAATGTACCAAAAATTGAAATCGTCCAGAATAAAACAAAATACACATAGATCTATTCTTTAGGACGTAGAGAAACGGAAAAAACCCCTCCTGAGCTCAGAGGACGCCGTTGTTTCAAGTTATTCGTAAAACTAACTTTTTCAAACTTTTTCAAACTTTTTCAAACTTTTTCCTGTACTCCCAAATGTACCAAAAATTGAAATGTCCCAGAATAAAACAAAATACACATAGATCTATTCTTTAGGAAGTGGAGAAACGGAAAAAACCCCTCCTGAGCTCAGCTGACGCCGTTGTTTAAAGTTATTCGTAAAACTAACTATTTCAAACTTTTTCAAACTTTTTCCTGTACTCCTAAATGTACCAAAAATCGAAATCTATCAGAATAAAACAAAATACACATAGATCTATTCTTTAGGAAGTGGAGAAACGGAAAAAACCCCTCCTGAGCTCAGCTGACGCCGTTGTTTAAAGTTATTCGTAAAACTAACTATTTCAAACTTTTTCAAACTTTTTCCTGTACTCCCAAATGTACCAAAAATTGAAACGTCACAGAATAAAACAAAATACACATAGATCTATTCTTTAGGACGTAGAGAAACGGAAAAAACCCCTCCTGAGCTCAGCTGACGCCGTTGTTTCAAGTTATTCGTAAAACTAACTTTTTCAAACTTTTTCAAACTTTTTCCTGTACTCCCAAATGTACCAAAAATCGAAATCTATCAGAATAAAACAAAATACACATAGATCTATTCTTTAGGAAGTGGAGAAACGGAAAAAACTCCTCCTGAGCTCAGAGGACGCCGTTGTTTAAAGTTATTCGTAAAACTAACTTTTTCAAACTTTTTCAAACTTTTTCCTGTACTCCCAAATGTACCAAAAATTGAAATCATCAGAATAAAACAAAATACACATAGATCTATTCTTTAGGAAGTAGAGAAACGGAAAAAACCCCTCCTGAGCTCAGCTGACGCCGTTGTTTCAAGTTATTCGTAAAACTAACTTTTTCAAACTTTTTCAAACTTTTTCAAACTTTTTCCTGTACTCCCAAATGTACCAAAAATTGAAATGTCCAGAATAAAACAAAATACACATAGATCTATTCTTTAGGAAGTGGAGAAACGGAAAAAACCCCTCCTGAGCTCAGCTGACGCCGTTGTTTCAAGTTATTCGTAAAACTAACTATTTCAAACTTTTTCAAACTTTTTCCTGTACTCCCAAATGTACCAAAAATTGAAATGTCCAGAATAAAACAAAATACACATAGATCTATTCTTTAGGAAGTGGAGAAACGGAAAAAACCCCTCCTGAGCTCAGAGGACGCCGTTGTTTAAAGTTATTCGTAAAACTAACTTTTTCAAACTTTTTCAAACTTTTTCCTGTACTCCCAAATGTACCAAAAATTGAAATGTCACAGAATAAAACAAAATACACATAGATCTATTCTTTAGGAAGTGGAGAAACGGAAAAAACCCCTCCTGAGCTCAGAGGACGCCGTTGTTTCAAGTTATTCGTAAAACTAACTATTTTCAAACTTTTTCAAACTTTTTCCTGTACTCCCAAATGTACCAAAAATTGAAATGTCCCAGAATAAAACAAAATACACATAGATCTATTCTTTAGGAAGTGGAGAAACGGAAAAAACCCCTCCTGAGCTCAGAGGACGCCGTTGTTTCAAGTTATTCGTAAAACTAACTTTTTCAAACTTTTTCAAACTTTTTCCTGTACTCCCAAATGTACCAAAAATCGAAACCTATCAGAATAAAACAAAATACACATAGATCTATTCTTTAGGAAGTAGAGAAACGGAAAAAACCCCTCCTGAGCTCAGAGGACGCCGTTGTTTCAAGTTATTCGTAAAACTAACTTTTTCAAACTTTTTCAAACTTTTTCCTGTACTCCCAAATGTACCAAAAATTGAAATGTCCCAGAATAAAACAAAATACACATAGATCTATTCTTTAGGAAGTGGAGAAACGGAAAAAACCCCTCCTGAGCTCAGAGGACGCCGTTGTTTAAAGTTATTCGTAAAACTAACTTTTTCAAACTTTTTCAAACTTTTTCCTGTACTCCCAAATGTACCAAAAATTGAAATCATCAGAATAAAACAAAATACACATAGATCTATTCTTTAGGACGTAGAGAATACGGAAAAAACCCCTCCTGAGCTCAGCTGACGCCGTTGTTTCAAGTTATTCGTAAAACTAACTTTTTCAAACTTTTTCAAACTTTTTCCTGTACTCCCAAATGTACCAAAAATTGAAATGTCCAGAATAAAACAAAATGTACATAGATGTATTCTTTAGGACGTATAGAAACGGAAAAAACTCCTCCTGAGCTCAGAGGACGCCGTTGTTTCAAGTTATTCGTAAAACTAACTTTTTCAAACTTTTTCAAACTTTTTCCTGTACTCCCAAATGTACCAAAAATCGAAATGTGTCAGAATAAAACAAAATACACATAGATCTATTCTTTAGGAAGTGGAAAAACGGAAAAAACCCGTCGGACCTTCAGCTGACGCCGTTGTTCATTTTTTTCAAACATTAAAACTTTCGAGGACTTCATTCGTTTCTTTATAAAAGCGTTCGAAGTTTAAACACAGGCTTGGGGCAATATTTATACTTCTACTATTTATACTAGCAATACTATACTTTCATACCTTTGTAATGATTTGATTGATATCTGTTTATTGTAAGAATGAAATATTTTGAATTGTAGTTTAATTGCTTTATTTTTTTGGATAAATTCCATATATTATTAATTAACTATTTAATTATTTTCCATTACTTTCATATGAAGGTTTTCTTTCAGTTCAGGCAAAAAAAAGACATACTCGAACCGAATGCACAAGCTGAATATCAAATACCTACCGAATATTCGGGGCATCCCTATTAAATATAAAATCCAAAATTTGTCCTCCAATTTTATCCAGGCTATATCAGGATTATCTAGAAATGACCGTTGCACTAAAACTCAGCCAGCTGCGCTTCATAGGAAATAATAACCAACATTACATTTTAAACCCGATTACCTTTAATTATAATAAGCTAAAAACACTTCACTCAACATAAATCTCACATTTTCTCACATTCAAAAAACAAAAATCTCATTCTTCATTGGAAAACCACACAAATTCTCAATTCCTTTATAAAAAAAAACGGCAACGGGTAATACAAAATGGCAACGCTGTATTCTCATCTCAGCCTTACGCTCCTCCTCCTCCTCTCAAGGATGACGTCGCCAGACCGAAGTCAACTTGTTTACATTTTCATTTCCGGGCTTTACATTGACGAATACAGAAATCCCAATGGTTGACCCCACTCACCCAATATATTTATTAATTAATTAAAAAAATATACGATTCTGAATTACCTAAACACTGTAATTTATTTTAATATTCAATGTCCTTTACTTAAAGAAAAAAATTAACAGAGAAATATTAAATTTCGCCCTTACCCTTATAGATTTTCCAACTAAAAAAAAAAAGATTAAAATGAATATATTGCCATTAAATTATACATTGTGAGAAATACAAGAAAAAACACACACTCATAATAACATTCCTAAACTCAATTCTGCACAACTACATACATTAATAATAGAAATATTCAGATTAAAACAAGATGCACACAGACCTACACTTTATGAAGTAGAGAAACGGAAAAAACCCCTCCTGAGCTCAGCTGACGCCGTTGTTTAAAGTTATTCGTAAAGCTAACTTTTTCAAACTTTTTCAAACTTTTTCCTGTACTCTTAAATGTACTAAAAATCGAAATCTATCAGAATAAAACAAAATGCACATAGATGTATTCTTTAGGATGTAGAGAAACGGAAAAAACCCCTCCTGAGCTCAGCTGACGCCTTTGTTTCATGTTATTCGTAAAACTAACTATTTCAAACTTTTTCAAACTTTTTCCTGTACTCCCAAATGTACTAAAAATCGAAATCTATCAGAATAAAACAAAATGCACATAGATGTATTCTTTAGGACGTAGAGAAACGGAAAAAACCCGTCGGAACCTCAGCTGACGCCTTTGCTTCAAGTTATTCGTAAAACTAACTATTTAAAACTTTTTCAAACTTTTTCAAACTTTTTCCTGTACTCTTAAATGTACTAAAAATCGAAATCTATCAGAATAAAACAAAATACACATAGATCTATTCTTTAGGAAGTGGAGAAACGGAAAAAACTCCTCCTGAGCTCAGAGGACGCCGTTGTTTAAAGTTATTCGTAAAACTAACTATTTAAAACTTTTTCAAATTTTTCAAACTTTTTTCTGTACTCCCAAATGTACCAAAAATCGAAACCTATCAGAATAAAACAAAATACACATAGATCTATTCTTTAGGAAGTGGAGAAACGGAAAAAACTCCTCCTGAGCTCAGAGGACGCCGTTGTTTAAACTTATTCGTAAAACTAACTTTTTCAAACTTTTTCAAACTTTTTCCTGTACTCCCAAATGTACTAAAAATCGAAACCTATCAGAATAAAACAAAATACACATAGATGTATTCTTTAGGACGTATAGAAACGGAAAAAACCCCTCCTGAGCTCAGCTGACGCCTTTGTTTCAAGTTATTCGTAAAACTAACTTTTTCAAACTTTTTCAAACTTTTTCCTGTACTCCCAAATGTACTAAAAATCGAAACCTATCAGAATAAAACAAAATACACATAGATCTATTCTTTAGGAAGTGGAGAAACGGAAAAAACTCCTCCTGAGCTCAGAGGACGCCGTTGTTTAAAGTTATTCGTAAAACTAACTTTTTCAAACTTTTTCAAACTTTTTCCTGTACTCCCAAATGTACTAAAAATTGAAATCAGTCAGAATAAAACAAAATGTACATAGATGTATTCTTTAGGACGTATAGAAACGGAAAAAACCCGTCCGGAGCCTCAGCTGACGCCTTTGTTTCAAGTTATTCGTAAAACTAACTTTTTCAAACTTTTTCAAACTTTTTCCTGTACTCCCAAATGTACTAAAAATCGAAACCTATCAGAATAAAACAAAATACACATAGATCTATTCTTTAGGAAGTGGAGAAACGGAAAAAACTCCTCCTGAGCTCAGAGGACGCCGTTGTTTAAAGTTATTCGTAAAACTAACTATTTAAAACTTTTTCAAACTTTTTTCTGTACTCCCAAATGTACCAAAAATTGAAATCAGTCAGAATAAAACAAAATACACATAGATCTATTCTTTAGGAAGTGGAGAAACGGAAAAAACTCCTCCTGAGCTCAGAGGACGCCGTTGTTTAAACTTATTCGTAAAACTAACTTTTTCAAACTTTTTCAAACTTTTTCCTGTACTCCCAAATGTACTAAAAATCGAAACCTATCAGAATAAAACAAAATACACATAGATGTATTCTTTAGGACGTATAGAAACGGAAAAAACCCCTCCTGAGCTCAGCTGACGCCTTTGTTTCAAGTTATTCGTAAAACTAACTTTTTCAAACTTTTTCAAACTTTTTCCTGTACTCCCAAATGTACTAAAAATCGAAACCTATCAGAATAAAACAAAATACACATAGATCTATTCTTTAGGAAGTGGAGAAACGGAAAAAACTCCTCCTGAGCTCAGAGGACGCCGTTGTTTAAAGTTATTCGTAAAACTAACTTTTTCAAACTTTTTCAAACTTTTTCCTGTACTCCCAAATGTACTAAAAATTGAAATCAGTCAGAATAAAACAAAATGTACATAGATGTATTCTTTAGGACGTATAGAAACGGAAAAAACCCCTCCTGAGCTCAGCTGACGCCTTTGTTTCAAGTTATTCGTAAAACTAACTTTTTCAAACTTTTTCAAACTTTTTCCTGTACTCCCAAATGTACTAAAAATCGAAACCTATCAGAATAAAACAAAATACACATAGATCTATTCTTTAGGAAGTGGAGAAACGGAAAAAACTCCTCCTGAGCTCAGAGGACGCCGTTGTTTAAAGTTATTCGTAAAACTAACTTTTTCAAACTTTTTCAAACTTTTTCCTGTACTCCCAAATGTACTAAAAATTGAAATCATCAGAATAAAACAAAATACACATAGATCTATTCTTTAGGACGTAGAGAAACGGAAAAAACCCCTCCTGAGCTCAGCTGACGCCGTTGTTTCAAGTTATTCGTAAAACTAACTTTTCAAACTTTTTCAAACTTTTTCAAACTTTTTCCTGTACTCCCAAATGTACCAAAAATTGAAATCAGTCAGAATAAAACAAAATACACATAGATCTATTCTTTAGGAAGTGGAGAAACGGAAAAAACCCCTCTTGAGCTCAGCTGACGCCGTTGTTTAAAGTTATTCGTAAAACTAACTATTTAAAACTTTTTCAAACTTTTTCCTGTACTCCCAAATGTACTAAAAATCGAAATCTATCAGAATAAAACAAAATACACATAGATCTATTCTTTAGGAAGTGGAGAAACGGAAAAAACTCCTCCTGAGCTCAGAGGACGCCGTTGTTTAAAGTTATTCGTAAAACTAACTTTTTCAAACTTTTTCAAACTTTTTCCTGTACTCCCAAATGTACTAAAAATTGAAATCAGTCAGAATAAAACAAAATGTACATAGATGTATTCTTTAGGACGTATAGAAACGGAAAAAACCCCTCCTGAGCTCAGCTGACGCCTTTGTTTCAAGTTATTCGTAAAACTAACTTTTTCAAACTTTTTCAAACTTTTTCCTGTACTCCCAAATGTACTAAAAATTGAAATCTATCAGAATAAAACAAAATGCACATAGATGTATTCTTTAGGACGTAGAGAAACGGAAAAAACCCGTCGGAACCTCAGCTGACGCCGTTGTTTCAAGTTATTCGTAAAACTAACTATTTATCAAACTTTTTCAAACTTTTTCCTGTACTCCCAAATGTACCAAAAATCGAAATGTGTTTAATTAAAACAAAATACACATAGATCTATTCTTTAGGAAGTGGAAAAACGGAAAAAACCCGTCGGACCTTCAGCTGACGCCGTTGTTCATTTTTTTCAAACATTAAAACTTTCGAGGACTTCATTCGTTTCTTTATAAAAGCGTTCGAAGTTTAAACACAGGCTTGGGGCAATATTTATACTTCTACTATTTATACTAGCAATACTATACTTTCATACCTTTGTAATGATTTGATTGATATCTGTTTATTGTAAGAATGAAATATTTTGAATTGTAGTTTAATTGCTTTATTTTTTTGGATAAATTCCATATATTATTAATTAACTATTTAATTATTTTCCATTACTTTCATATGAAGGTTTTCTTTCAGTTCAGGCAAAAAAAAGACATACTCGAACCGAATGCACAAGCTGAATATCAAATACCTACCGAATATTCGGGGCATCCCTATTAAATATAAAATCCAAAATTTGTCCTCCAATTTTATCCAGGCTATATCAGGATTATCTAGAAATGACCGTTGCACTAAAACTCAGCCAGCTGCGCTTCATAGGAAATAATAACCAACATTACATTTTAAACCCGATTACCTTTAATTATAATAAGCTAAAAACACTTCACTCAACATAAATCTCACATTTTCTCACATTCAAAAAACAAAAATCTCATTCTTCATTGGAAAACCACACAAATTCTCAATTCCTTTATAAAAAAAAACGGCAACGGGTAATACAAAATGGCAACGCTGTATTCTCATCTCAGCCTTACGCTCCTCCTCCTCCTCTCAAGGATGACGTCGCCAGACCGAAGTCAACTTGTTTACATTTTCATTTCCGGGCTTTACATTGACGAATACAGAAATCCCAATGGTTGACCCCACTCACCCAATATATTTATTAATTAATTAAAAAAATATACGATTCTGAATTACCTAAACACTGTAATTTATTTTAATATTCAATGTCCTTTACTTAAAGAAAAAAATTAACAGAGAAATATTAAATTTCGCCCTTACCCTTATAGATTTTCCAACTAAAAAAAAAAAGATTAAAATGAATATATTGCCATTAAATTATACATTGTGAGAAATACAAGAAAAAACACACACTCATAATAACATTCCTAAACTCAATTCTGCACAACTACATACATTAATAATAGAAATATTCAGATTAAAACAAGATGCACACAGACCTACACTTTATGAAGTAGAGAAACGGAAAAAACCCCTCCTGAGCTCAGCTGACGCCGTTGTTTAAAGTTATTCGTAAAACTAACTTTTTCAAACTTTTTCAAACTTTTTCCTGTACTCCCAAATGTACCAAAAATTGAAATGTCACAGAATAAAACAAAATACACATAGATCTATTCTTTAGGAAGTAGAGAAAAGGAAAAAACCCCTCCGGAGCCTCAGCTGACGCCGTTGTTTCAAGTTATTCGTAAAACTAACTATTTCAAACTTTTTCAAACTTTTTCAAACTTTTTCCTGTACTCCCAAATGTACCAAAAATTGAAATGTCACAGAATAAAACAAAATACACATAGATCTATTCTTTAGGACGTAGAGAAACGGAAAAAACCCCTCCTGAGCTCAGCTGACGCCGTTGTTTAAAGTTATTCGTAAAACTAACTTTTAAACTTTTTCAAACTTTTTCAAACTTTTTCCTGTACTCCCAAATGTACCAAAAATTGAAATGTCACAGAATAAAACAAAATACACATAGATCTATTCTTTAGGAAGTGGAGAAACGGAAAAAACCCCTCCTGAGCTCAGAGGACGCCGTTGTTTAAAGTTATTCGTAAAACTAACTATTTTCAAACTTTTTCAAACTTTTTCCTGTACTCCCAAATGTACCAAAAATTGAAACGTCATCAGAATAAAACAAAATACACATAGATCTATTCTTTAGGATGTAGAGAAACGGAAAAAACCCCTCCTGAGCTCAGAGGACGCCGTTGTCTCAAGTTATTCGTAAAACTAACTTTTTCAAACTTTTTCAAACTTTTTCCTGTACTCCCAAATGTACCAAAAATCGAAATCTATCAGAATAAAACAAAATACACATAGATCTATTCTTTAGGAAGTAGAGAATTAGGAAAAAACCCCTCCTGAGCTCAGCTGACGCCGTTGTTTCAAGTTATTCGTAAAACTAACTATTTTCAAACTTTTTCAAACTTTTTCCTGTACTCCCAAATGTACCAAAAATTGAAATGTCACAGAATAAAACAAAATACACATAGATCTATTCTTTAGGAAGTGGAGAAACGGAAAAAACCCCTCCTGAGCTCAGAGGACGCCGTTGTTTAAAGTTATTCGTAAAACTAACTATTTCAAACTTTTTCAAACTTTTTCCTGTACTCCCAAATGTACCAAAAATTGAAATGTCCCAGAATAAAACAAAATACACATAGATCTATTCTTTAGGAAGTAGAGAAACGGAAAAAACCCCTCCTGAGCTCAGCTGACGCCGTTGTTTCAAGTTATTCGTAAAACTAACTTTTTCAAACTTTTTCAAACTTTTTCCTGTACTCCCAAATGTACCAAAAATTGAAACGTCACAGAATAAAACAAAATACACATAGATCTATTCTTTAGGAAGTAGAGAAACGGAAAAAACCCCTCCTGAGCTCAGAGGACGCCGTTGTTTAAAGTTATTCGTAAAACTAACTTTTTCAAACTTTTTCAAACTTTTTCCTGTACTCCCAAATGTACCAAAAATTGAAATGTCCCAGAATAAAACAAAATACACATAGATCTATTCTTTAGGAAGTAGAGAAAGGAAAAAACCCCTCCTGAGCTCAGAGGACGCCGTTGTTTAAAGTTATTCGTAAAACTAACTTCTTTCAAACTTTTTCAAACTTTTTCCTGTACTCCCAAATGTACCAAAAATCGAAATCTATCAGAATAAAACAAAATACACATAGATCTATTCTTTAGGAAGTAGAGAATTAGAAAAAACCCCTCCTGAGCTCAGAGGACGCCGTTGTTTCAAGTTATTCGTAAAACTAACTTTTTCAAACTTTTTCAAACTTTTTCCTGTACTCCCAAATGTACCAAAAATTGAAATGTCCAGAATAAAACAAAATACACATAGATCTATTCTTTAGGAAGTGGAGAAACGGAAAAAACCCCTCCTGAGCTCAGAGGACGCCGTTGTTTCAAGTTATTCGTAAAACTAACTTTTTCAAACTTTTTCAAACTTTTTCCTGTACTCCCAAATGTACCAAAAATTGAAAGTCATCAGAATAAAACAAAATACACATAGATCTATTCTTTAGGACGTAGAGAAACGGAAAAAACCCGTCGGAACCTCAGCTGACGCCGTTGTTTCAAGTTATTCGTAAAACTAACTTTTTCAAACTTTTTCAAACTTTTTCCTGTACTCCCAAATGTACCAAAAATTGAAATGTCCAGAATAAAACAAAATACACATAGATCTATTCTTTAGGAAGTAGAGAAACGGAAAAAACCCCTCCTGAGCTCAGCTGACGCCGTTGTTTCAAGTTATTCGTAAAACTAACTTTTTCAAACTTTTTCAAACTTTTTCAAACTTTTTCCTGTACTCCCAAATGTACCAAAAATTGAAATCAGTCCAGAATAAAACAAAATACACATAGATCTATTCTTTAGGAAGTGGAGAATTACGGAAAAAACCCCTCCTGAGCTCAGCGGACGCCGTTGTTTCAAGTTATTCGTAAAACTAACTATTTCAAACTTTTTCAAACTTTTTCCTGTACTCCCAAATGTACCAAAAATCGAAATCTATCAGAATAAAACAAAATACACATAGATCTATTCTTTAGGAAGTGGAGAAACGGAAAAAACCCCTCCTGAGCTCAGAGGACGCCGTTGTTTAAAGTTATTCGTAAAACTAACTTTTTCAAACTTTTTCAAACTTTTTCCTGTACTCCCAAATGTACTAAAAATTGAAATCATCAGAATAAAACAAAATCACATAGATCTATTCTTTAGGACGTAGAGAAACGGAAAAAACCCGTCGGAACCTCAGCTGACGCCGTTGTTCAAGTTATTCGTAAAACTAACTATTTCAAACTTTTTCAAACTTTTTCAAACTTTTTCCTGTACTCCCAAATGTACCAAAAATCGAAATGTACAGAATAAAACAAAATACACATAGATCTATTCTTTAGGAAGTGGAGAAACGGAAAAAACCCCTCCTGAGCTCAGCTGACGCCGTTGTTTAAAGTTATTCGTAAAACTAACTATTTCTTTTTCAAACTTTTTCAAACTTTTTCCTGTACTCCCAAATGTACCAAAAATTGAAATGTCACAGAATAAAACAAAATACACATAGATCTATTCTTTAGGAAGTGGAGAATTACGGAAAAAACCCCTCCTGAGCTCAGAGGACGCCGTTGTTTCAAGTTATTCGTAAAACTAACTTTTTCAAACTTTTTCAAACTTTTTCCTGTACTCCCAAATGTACCAAAAATTGAAATCATCAGAATAAAACAAAATACACATAGATCTATTCTTTAGGAAGTAGAGAAAGGAAAAAACCCCTCCTGAGCTCAGCTGACGCCGTTGTTTCAAGTTATTCGTAAAACTAACTTTTCAAACTTTTTCAAACTTTTTCAAACTTTTTCCTGTACTCCCAAATGTACCAAAAATTGAAATGTCCCAGAATAAAACAAAATACACATAGATCTATTCTTTAGGAAGTGGAGAAACGGAAAAAACCCCTCCTGAGCTCAGAGGACGCCGTTGTCTAAAGTTATTCGTAAAACTAACTTTTTCAAACTTTTTCAAACTTTTTCCTGTACTCCCAAATGTACCAAAAATTGAAATGTCACAGAATAAAACAAAATACACATAGATCTATTCTTTAGGAAGTGGAGAAACGGAAAAAACCCCTCCTGAGCTCAGCTGACGCCGTTGTTTAAAGTTATTCGTAAAACTAACTTTTTCAAACTTTTTCAAACTTTTTCCTGTACTCCCAAATGTACCAAAAATTGAAACGTCACAGAATAAAACAAAATACACATAGATCTATTCTTTAGGACGTAGAGAAACGGAAAAAACCCCTCCTGAGCTCAGAGGACGCCGTTGTTTCAAGTTATTCGTAAAACTAACTTTTTCAAACTTTTTCAAACTTTTTCCTGTACTCCCAAATGTACCAAAAATCGAAATCTATCAGAATAAAACAAAATACACATAGATCTATTCTTTAGGAAGTGGAGAAACGGAAAAAACCCCTCCTGAGCTCAGAGGACGCCGTTGTTTAAAGTTATTCGTAAAACTAACTATTTTCAAACTTTTTCAAACTTTTTCCTGTACTCCCAAATGTACCAAAAATTGAAATCGTCCAGAATAAAACAAAATACACATAGATCTATTCTTTAGGAAGTAGAGAAACGGAAAAAACCCCTCCTGAGCTCAGCTGACGCCGTTGTTTCAAGTTATTCGTAAAACTAACTTTTCAAACTTTTTCAAACTTTTTCAAACTTTTTCCTGTACTCCCAAATGTACCAAAAATTGAAATGTCACAGAATAAAACAAAATACACATAGATCTATTCTTTAGGAAGTGGAGAAACGGAAAAAACCCCTCCTGAGCTCAGAGGACGCCGTTGTTTAAAGTTATTCGTAAAACTAACTATTTCAAACTTTTTCAAACTTTTTCCTGTACTCCCAAATGTACCAAAAATTGAAATCGTCCAGAATAAAACAAAATACACATAGATCTATTCTTTAGGAAGTAGAGAAACGGAAAAAACCCCTCCTGAGCTCAGCTGACGCCGTTGTTTCAAGTTATTCGTAAAACTAACTTTTCAAACTTTTTCAAACTTTTTCAAACTTTTTCCTGTACTCCCAAATGTACCAAAAATTGAAACGTCACAGAATAAAACAAAATACACATAGATCTATTCTTTAGGAAGTAGAGAAACGGAAAAAACCCCTCCTGAGCTCAGAGGACGCCGTTGTTTAAAGTTATTCGTAAAACTAACTTTTTCAAACTTTTTCAAACTTTTTCCTGTACTCCCAAATGTACCAAAAATTGAAATGTCCAGAATAAAACAAAATACACATAGATCTATTCTTTAGGAAGTAGAGAATTACGGAAAAAACCCCTCCTGAGCTCAGAGGACGCCGTTGTTTCAAGTTATTCGTAAAACTAACTATTTTCAAACTTTTTCAAACTTTTTCCTGTACTCCCAAATGTACCAAAAATTGAAATGTCCCAGAATAAAACAAAATACACATAGATCTATTCTTTAGGAAGTAGAGAATTAGAAAAAACCCCTCCTGAGCTCAGAGGACGCCGTTGTTTCAAGTTATTCGTAAAACTAACTATTTCAAACTTTTTCAAACTTTTTCCTGTACTCCCAAATGTACCAAAAATTGAAATGTCACAGAATAAAACAAAATACACATAGATCTATTCTTTAGGAAGTGGAGAAACGGAAAAAACCCCTCCTGAGCTCAGCTGACGCCGTTGTTTCAAGTTATTCGTAAAACTAACTTTTTCAAACTTTTTCAAACTTTTTCCTGTACTCCCAAATGTACCAAAAATCGAAATCTATCAGAATAAAACAAAATACACATAGATCTATTCTTTAGGAAGTAGAGAATTACGGAAAAAACCCCTCCTGAGCTCAGCTGACGCCGTTGTTTCAAGTTATTCGTAAAACTAACTATTTTCAAACTTTTTCAAACTTTTTCCTGTACTCCCAAATGTACCAAAAATCGAAACTGTCCAGAATAAAACAAAATACACATAGATCTATTCTTTAGGAAGTAGAGAAACGGAAAAAACCCTCCTGAGCTCAGAGGACGCCGTTGTTTAAAGTTATTCGTAAAACTAACTATTTTCAAACTTTTTCAAACTTTTTCCTGTACTCCCAAATGTACCAAAAATTGAAATGTCCAGAATAAAACAAAATACACATAGATCTATTCTTTAGGAAGTAGAGAATTAGGAAAAAACCCCTCCTGAGCTCAGCGGACGCCGTTGTTTCAAGTTATTCGTAAAACTAACTTTTCAAATTTTTCAAACTTTTTCAAACTTTTTCCTGTACTCCCAAATGTACCAAAAATTGAAATGTCCCAGAATAAAACAAAATACACATAGATCTATTCTTTAGGAAGTGGAGAAACGGAAAAAACCCCTCCTGAGCTCAGCTGACGCCGTTGTTTAAAGTTATTCGTAAAACTAACTATTTCAAACTTTTTCAAACTTTTTCCTGTACTCCCAAATGTACCAAAAATCGAAACCTATCAGAATAAAACAAAATACACATAGATCTATTCTTTAGGAAGTGGAGAAACGGAAAAAACCCCTCCTGAGCTCAGAGGACGCCGTTGTTTAAAGTTATTCGTAAAACTAACTTTTTCAAACTTTTTCAAACTTTTTCCTGTACTCCCAAATGTACCAAAAATTGAAATGTCACAGAATAAAACAAAATACACATAGATCTATTCTTTAGGAAGTAGAGAAACGGAAAAAACCCCTCCTGAGCTCAGAGGACGCCGTTGTTTAAAGTTATTCGTAAAACTAACTATTTAAAACTTTTTCAAACTTTTTCAAACTTTTTCCTGTACTCCCAAATGTACCAAAAATTGAAATGTCCAGAATAAAACAAAATACACATAGATCTATTCTTTAGGAAGTAGAGAATACGGAAAAAACCCCTCCTGAGCTCAGAGGACGCCGTTGTTTCAAGTTATTCGTAAAACTAACTTTTTCAAACTTTTTCAAACTTTTTCCTGTACTCCCAAATGTACCAAAAATTGAAATGTCACAGAATAAAACAAAATACACATAGATCTATTCTTTAGGACGTAGAGAAACGGAAAAAACCCCTCCTGAGCTCAGCTGACGCCGTTGTTTCAAGTTATTCGTAAAACTAACTTTTTCAAACTTTTTCAAACTTTTTCCTGTACTCCCAAATGTACCAAAAATCGAAATCTATCAGAATAAAACAAAATACACATAGATCTATTCTTTAGGAAGTGGAGAAACGGAAAAAACCCCTCCTGAGCTCAGAGGACGCCGTTGTTTAAAGTTATTCGTAAAACTAACTTTTTCAAACTTTTTCAAACTTTTTCCTGTACTCCCAAATGTACCAAAAATTGAAATGTCACAGAATAAAACAAAATACACATAGATCTATTCTTTAGGATGTAGAGATACGGAAAAAACCCCTCCTGAGTTCAGAGGACGCCGTTGTCTCAAGTTATTCGTAAAACTAACTTTTTCAAACTTTTTCAAACTTTTTCCTGTACTCCCAAATGTACCAAAAATTGAAATGTCACAGAATAAAACAAAATACACATAGATCTATTCTTTAGGAAGTAGAGAAACGGAAAAAACCCTCCTGAGCTCAGAGGACGCCGTTGTTTAAAGTTATTCGTAAAACTAACTATTTTCAAACTTTTTCAAACTTTTTCCTGTACTCCCAAATGTACCAAAAATCGAAATGTATCAGAATAAAACAAAATACACATAGATCTATTCTTTAGGAAGTGGAGAAACGGAAAAAACCTCGTCGGAACTCTTCAGCTGACGCCGTTGTTCATTTTTTTCAAACATTTAAACTTTCGAGGACTTCATTCGTTTCGTTATAAAAGCGTTCGAAGTTTAAACACAGGCGTGGGGCAATATTTATACGTCTACTATTTATACTAGCAATACTATACTTTCATACCTTTGTAATGCTTTCATTGATATCTGTTTATTGTAAGAATGAAATATTTTGAATTGTAGTTTAGTTGCTTTATTTTCTTGGATTAATTCCATATATTATTAATTAACTATTTAATTATTTTCCATTACTTTCATATGAAGGTGTTCTTTCAGTTCAGGCACAAAATAGACATACTCGAACCGAATGCACAAGCTGAATATCAAATACCTACCGAATATTCGGGGCATCCCTCATTAACTACAAAATCCAAAATTTGTCCTCCAATTGTATCCGGGCTATATCAGGATTATCTAGAAATGACCGTTGCACTAATAACTCAGCCACCTGCGCTTCATAGGAAATAATAACCAACATTACATTTCCAACCCGATCACCGTTAATTATAATAAGCTAAAAACACCTCACTCAACTTAAATCTCACGTTTTCTCACCTTACAAAAATCAAAAATCTCATTCTTCATTGGAAAACCACACAAATTCTCAATTCCTTTATAAAAACAAACGGCAACGGGTAATGCAAAATGGCAACGCTGTATTCTCATCTCAGCCTTACGCTCCTCCTCCTCCTCCGCTCAAGGATGACGTCGCCAGACCGAAGTCAACGCGTCTACATTTTCATTTCCGGCCTTTACTTTGACGAATACAGAAATCCCAATGGTTGACCCCACTCACCCAATTTATTTATTAATTAATTAAAAAAATATACGATTCTGAATTACCTAACCACTGTAATTTATTTTAATATTCAATGTCCTTTACTTAAAGAAAAAATTTTACTGAGAAATCTTAAATTTCGCCCTTACCCTTATAGATTTTCCAACTAAAAAAAAAAAGATTAAAATGAATATATTGCCATTAAATTATACATTGTGAGAAATACAAGAAAAAACACACACTCATAATAACATTCCTAAACTCAATTCTGCACAACTACATACATTAATAATAGAAATATTCAGATTAAAACAAGATGCACACAGACCTACACTTTATGAAGTAGAGAAACGGAAAAAACCCCTCCTGAGCTCAGAGGACGCCGTTGTTTAAAGTTATTCGTAAAACTAACTTTTTCAAACTTTTTCAAACTTTTTCCTGTACTCCCAAATGTACTAAAAATTGAAATCTATCAGAATAAAACAAAATGCACATAGATGTATTCTTTAGGATGTAGAGAAACGGAAAAAACCCCTCCTGAGCTCAGCTGACGCCTTTGTTTCACGTTATTCGTAAAACTAACTATTTCAAACTTTTTCAAACTTTTTCCTGTACTCCCAAATGTACCAAAAATCGAAATGTTCAGAATAAAACAAAATACACATAGATGTATTCTTTAGGACGTAGAGAAACGGAAAAAACCCCTCCTGAGCTCAGCTGACGCCTTTGTTTCAAGTTATTCGTAAAACTAACTATTTACAAACTTTTTCAAACTTTTTCCTGTACTCCCAAATGTACTAAAAATCGAAATGTATCAGAATAAAACAAAATGCACATAGATGTATTCTTTAGGACGTAGAGAAACGGAAAAAACCCGTCGGAACCTCAGCTGACGCCTTTGTTTCAAGTTATTCGTAAAACTAACTATTTAAAACTTTTTCAAACTTTTTCAAACTTTTTCCTGTACTCTTAAATGTACTAAAAATCGAAATCGTATCAGAATAAAACAAAATACACATAGATCTATTCTTTAGGAAGTAGAGAAACGGAAAAAACCCCTCCTGAGCTCAGAGGACGCCGTTGTTTCAAGTTATTCGTAAAACTAACTATTTAAAACTTTTTCAAACTTTTTCCTGTACTCCCAAATGTACCAAAAATCGAAATGTCAGAATAAAACAAAATACACATAGATCTATTCTTTAGGAAGTAGAGAAACGGAAAAAACCCCTCCTGAGCTCAGCTGACGCCGTTGTTTCAAGTTATTCGTAAAACTAACTATTTCAAACTTTTTCAAACTTTTTCCTGTACTCCTAAATGTACTAAAAATCGAAATCAGTCAGAATAAAACAAAATACACATAGATGTATTCTTTAGGACGTAGAGAAACGGAAAAAACCCGTCGGAACCTCAGCTGACGCCTTTGTTTCAAGTTATTCGTAAAACTAACTTTTTCAAACTTTTTCAAACTTTTTCCTGTACTCCCAAATGTACTAAAAATCGAAATCTATCAGAATAAAACAAAATACACATAGATGTATTCTTTAGGACGTAGAGAAACGGAAAAAACCCTCCTGAGCTCAGCTGACGCCGTTGTTTAAAGTTATTCGTAAAACTAACTTTTTCAAACTTTTTCAAACTTTTTCCTGTACTCCCAAATGTACTAAAAATTGAAATCAGTCACAGAATAAAACAAAATGCACATAGATGTATTCTTTAGGACGTAGAGAAACGGAAAAAACCCCTCCTGAGCTCAGAGGACGCCGTTGTTTCAAGTTATTCGTAAAACTAACTTTTTCAAACTTTTTCAAACCTTTTTCCTGTACTCTTAAATGTACCAAAAATTGAAATCAGTCAGAATAAAACAAAATACACATAGATCTATTCTTTAGGAAGTAGAGAAACGGAAAAAACCCCTCCTGAGCTCAGAGGACGCCGTTGTTTAAAGTTATTCGTAAAACTAACTATTTCAAACTTTTTCAAACTTTTTCCTGTACTCTAAATGTACTAAAAATCGAAATCTATCAGAATAAAACAAAATACACATAGATCTATTCTTTAGGAAGTAGAGAAACGGAAAAAACCCCTCCTGAGCTCAGCTGACGCCGTTGTTTAAAGTTATTCGTAAAACTAACTTTTTCAAACTTTTTCAAACTTTTTCCTGTACTCCCAAATGTACTAAAAATCGAAATGTCAGAATAAAACAAAATACACATAGATCTATTCTTTAGGAAGTAGAGAAACGGAAAAAACCCCTCCTGAGCTCAGAGGACGCCGTTGTTTAAAGTTATTCGTAAAACTAACTTTTTCAAACTTTTTCAAACTTTTTCCTGTACTCCCAAATGTACTAAAAATCGAAACTCATCAGAATAAAACAAAATACACATAGATGTATTCTTTAGGACGTATGAGAAACGGAAAAAACCCCTCCTGAGCTCAGAGGACGCCGTTGTTTCAAGTTATTCGTAAAACTAACTTTTTCAAACTTTTTCAAACTTTTTCCTGTACTCCTAAATGTACTAAAAATCGAAATGTCAGAATAAAACAAAATACACATAGATCTATTCTTTAGGAAGTAGAGAAACGGAAAAAACCCCTCCTGAGCTCAGAGGACGCCGTTGTTTAAAGTTATTCGTAAAACTAACTTTTTCAAACTTTTTCAAACTTTTTCCTGTACTCCCAAATGTACTAAAAATTGAAATCAGTCAGAATAAAACAAAATGCACATAGATGTATTCTTTAGGACGTAGAGAAACGGAAAAAACCCCTCCTGAGCTCAGAGGACGCCGTTGTTTAAAGTTATTCGTAAAACTAACTTTTTCAAACTTTTTCAAACTTTTTCCTGTACTCTTAAATGTACCAAAAATCGAAATCAGTCAGAATAAAACAAAATACACATAGATCTATTCTTTAGGACGTAGAGAAACGGAAAAAACCCCTCCTGAGCTCAGAGGACGCCGTTGTTTAAAGTTATTCGTAAAACTAACTATTTCAAACTTTTTCAAACTTTTTCAAACTGTACTCTCAAATGTACTAAAAATCGAAATCTATCAGAATAAAACAAAATACACATAGATCTATTCTTTAGGAAGTAGAGAAACGAAAAAACCCCTCCTGAGCTCAGCTGACGCCGTTGTTTCAAGTTATTCGTAAAACTAACTATTTAAAACTTTTTCAAACTTTTTCCTGTACTCCCAAATGTACTAAAAATCGAAATCATCAGAATAAAACAAAATACACATAGATCTATTCTTTAGGAAGTAGAGAAACGGAAAAAACCCCTCCTGAGCTCAGCTGACGCCGTTGTTTCAAGTTATTCGTAAAACTAACTATTTAAAACTTTTTCAAACTTTTTCCTGTACTCCCAAATGTACTAAAAATCGAAATCATCAGAATAAAACAAAATACACATAGATCTATTCTTTAGGAAGTGGAGAAACGGAAAAAACCCGTCGGAACCTCAGCTGACGCCGTTGTTTAAAGTTATTCGTAAAACTAACTATTTAAACTTTTTCAAACTTTTTCAAACTTTTTCCTGTACTCCCAAATGTACTAAAAATTGAAATCAGTCAGAATAAAACAAAATGCACATAGATGTATTCTTTAGGACGTAGAGAAACGGAAAAAACCCCTCCTGAGCTCAGCTGACGCCTTTGTTTCAAGTTATTCGTAAAACTAACTTTTTCAAACTTTTTCAAACTTTTTCCTGTACTCCCAAATGTACTAAAAATTGAAATGTCAGAATAAAACAAAATACACATAGATCTATTCTTTAGGAAGTGGAGAAACGGAAAAAACTCCTCCTGAGCTCAGAGGACGCCGTTGTTTAAAGTTATTCGTAAAACTAACTTTTTCAAACTTTTTCAAACTTTTTCCTGTACTCCCAAATGTACCAAAAATCGAAATGTGTTTAATTAAAACAAAATACACATAGATCTATTCTTTAGGAAGTAGAGAAACGGAAAAAACCCGTCTGACCTTCAGCTGACGCCGTTGTTCATTTTTTTCAAACATTAAAACTTTCGAGGACTTCATTCGTTTCTTTATAAAAGCGTTCGAAGTTTAAACACAGGCTTGGGGCAATATTTATACTTCTACTATTTATACTAGCAATACTATACTTTCATACCTTTGTAATGATTTGATTGATATCTGTTTATTGTAAGAATGAAATATTTTGAATTGTAGTTTAATTGCTTTATTTTTTTGGATAAATTCTCATATATTATTAATTAACTATTTAATTATTTTCCATTACTTTCATATGAAGGTTTTCTTTCAGTTCAGGCAAAAAATAGACATACTCGAACCGAATGCACAAGCTGAATATCAAATACCTACCGAATATTCGGGGCATCCCTATTAAATATAAAATCCAAAATTTGTCCTCCAATTTTATCCAGGCTATATCAGGATTATCTAGAAATGACCGTTGCACTAAAACTCAGCCAGCTGCGCTTCATAGGAAATAATAACCAACATTACATTTTAAACCCGATTACCTTTAATTATAATAAGCTAAAAACACTTCACTCAACATAAATCTCACATTTTCTCACATTCAAAAAACAAAAATCTCATTCTTCATTGGAAAACCACACAAATTCTCAATTCCTTTATAAAAAAAAACGGCAACGGGTAATACAAAATGGCAACGCTGTATTCTCATCTCAGCCTTACGCTCCTCCTCCTCCTCTCAAGGATGACGTCGCCAGACCGAAGTCAACTTGTTTACATTTTCATTTCCGGCCTTTACATTGACGAATACAGAAATCCCAATGGTTGACCCCACTCACCCAATATATTTATTAATTAATTAAAAAAATATACGATTCTGAATTACCTAAACACTGTAATTTATTTTAATATTCAATGTCCTTTACTTAAAGAAAAAAATTAACAGAGAAATATTAAATTTCGCCCTTACCCTTATAGATTTTCCAACTAAAAAAAAAAAGATTAAAATGAATATATTGCCATTAAATTATACATTGTGAGAAATACAAGAAAAAACACACACTCATAATAACATTCCTAAACTCAATTCTGCACAACTACATACATTAATAATAGAAATATTCAGATTAAAACAAGATGCACACAGACCTACACTTTATGAAGTAGAGAAACGGAAAAAACCCCTCCTGAGCTCAGCGGACGCCGTTGTTTAAAGTTATTCGTAAAGCTAACTTTTTCAAACTTTTTCAAACTTTTTCCTGTACTCCCAAATGTACCAAAAATCGAAATCTATCAGAATAAAACAAAATGCACATAGATCTATTCTTTAGGACGTAGAGAAACGGAAAAAACCCGTCGGAACCTCAGCTGACGCCTTTGTTTCAAGTTATTCGTAAAACTAACTATTTAAAACTTTTTCAAACTTTTTCCTGTACTCCCAAATGTACCAAAAATCGAAATGTGTTTAATAAAACAAAATACACATAGATCTATTCTTTAGGAAGTGGAGAAACGGAAAAAACCCGTCGGAACCTCAGCTGACGCCGTTGTTTAAAGTTATTCGTAAAACTAACTATTTAAAACTTTTTCAAACTTTTTCAAACTTTTTCCTGTACTCTCAAATGTACTAAAAATCGAAATCTATCAGAATAAAACAAAATGCACATAGATGTATTCTTTAGGATGTAGAGAAACGGAAAAAACCCCTCCTGAGCTCAGCTGACGCCTTTGTTTCAAGTTATTCGTAAAACTAACTATTTCAAACTTTTTCAAACTTTTTCCTGTACTCCCAAATGTACTAAAAATCGAAATCTATCAGAATAAAACAAAATGCACATAGATGTATTCTTTAGGACGTAGAGAAACGGAAAAAACCCGTCGGAACCTCAGCTGACGCCTTTGTTTCAAGTTATTCGTAAAACTAACTATTTAAAACTTTTTCAAACTTTTTCAAACTTTTTCCTGTACTCCCAAATGTACTAAAAATCGAAATCTATCAGAATAAAACAAAATACACATAGATCTATTCTTTAGGAAGTAGAGAAACGGAAAAAACCCGTCGGAACCTCAGATGACGCCGTTGTTTAAAGTTATTCGTAAAACTAACTATTTAAAACTTTTTCAAACTTTTTCAAACTTTTTTCTGTACTCCCAAATGTACCAAAAATCGAAATCAGTCAGAATAAAACAAAATACACATAGATCTATTCTTTAGGAAGTGGAGAAACGGAAAAAACTCCTCCTGAGCCTCAGAGGACGCCGTTGTTTAAAGTTATTCGTAAAACTAACTTTTTCAAACTTTTTCAAACTTTTTCCTGTACTCCCAAATGTACTAAAAATCGAAATCTATCAGAATAAAACAAAATACACATAGATGTATTCTTTAGGACGTAGAGAAACGGAAAAAACCCCTCCTGAGCTCAGCTGACGCCTTTGTTTCAAGTTATTCGTAAAACTAACTATTTCAAACTTTTTCAAACTTTTTCCTGTACTCCCAAATGTACTAAAAATCGAAACCTGTCAGAATAAAACAAAATACACATAGATCTATTCTTTAGGAAGTGGAGAAACGGAAAAAACTCCTCCTGAGCTCAGAGGACGCCGTTGTTTAAAGTTATTCGTAAAACTAACTTTTTCAAACTTTTTCAAACTTTTTCCTGTACTCCCAAATGTACTAAAAATTGAAATCTGTCAGAATAAAACAAAATGTACATAGATGTATTCTTTAGGACGTAGAGAAACGGAAAAAACCCGTCGGACCTCAGCTGACGCCGTTGTTCATTTTTTTCAAACATTAAAACTTTCGAGGACTTCATTCGTTTCTTTATAAAAGCGTTCGAAGTTTAAACACAGGCTTGGGGCAATATTTATACTTCTACTATTTATACTAGCAATACTATACTTTCATACCTTTGTAATGATTTGATTGATATCTGTTTATTGTAAGAATGAAATATTTTGAATTGTAGTTTAATTGCTTTATTTTTTTGGATAAATTCCATATATTATTAATTAACTATTTAATTATTTTCCATTACTTTCATATGAAGGTTTTCTTTCAGTTCAGGCAAAAAAAAGACATACTCGAACCGAATGCACAAGCTGAATATCAAATACCTACCGAATATTCGGGGCATCCCTATTAAATATAAAATCCAAAATTTGTCCTCCAATTTTATCCAGGCTATATCAGGATTATCTAGAAATGACCGTTGCACTAAAACTCAGCCAGCTGCGCTTCATAGGAAATAATAACCAACATTACATTTTAAACCCGATTACCTTTAATTATAATAAGCTAAAAACACTTCACTCAACATAAATCTCACATTTTCTCACATTCAAAAAACAAAAATCTCATTCTTCATTGGAAAACCACACAAATTCTCAATTCCTTTATAAAAAAAAACGGCAACGGGTAATACAAAATGGCAACGCTGTATTCTCATCTCAGCCTTACGCTCCTCCTCCTCCTTTCAAGGATGACGTCGCCAGACCGAAGTCAACTTGTTTACATTTTCATTTCCGGGCTTTACATTGACGAATACAGAAATCCCAATGGTTGACCCCACTCACCCAATATATTTATTAATTAATTAAAAAAATATACGATTCTGAATTACCTAAACACTGTAATTTATTTTAATATTCAATGTCCTTTACTTAAAGAAAAAAATTAACAGACAAATATTAAATTTCGCCCTTACCCTTATAGATTTTCCAACTAAAAAAAAAAAGATTAAAATGAATATATTGCCATTAAATTATACATTGTGAGAAATACAAGAAAAAACACACACTCATCATAACATTCCTAAACTCAATTCTGCACAACTACATACATTAATAATAGAAATATTCAGATTAAAACAAGATGCACACAGACCTACACTTTATGAAGTAGAGAAACGGAAAAAACCCCTCCTGAGCTCAGCTGACGCCGTTGTTTAAAGTTATTCGTAAAGCTAACTTTTTCAAACTTTTTCAAACTTTTTCCTGTACTCCCAAATGTACCAAAAATCGAAATCTATCAGAATAAAACAAAATGCACATAGATCTATTCTTTAGGATGTAGAGAAACGGAAAAAACCCCTCCTGAGCTCAGCTGACGCCGTTGTTTCAAGTTATTCGTAAAACTAACTTTTTCAAACTTTTTCAAACTTTTTCCTGTACTCCCAAATGTACCAAAAATCGAAACCTATCAGAATAAAACAAAATACACATAGATGTATTCTTTAGGATGTAGAGAAACGGAAAAAACCCCTCCTGAGCTCAGCTGACGCCTTTGTTTCAAGTTATTCGTAAAACTAACTATTTAAAACTTTTTCAAACTTTTTCCTGTACTCCCAAATGTACTAAAAATCGAAATCTATCAGAATAAAACAAAATGCACATAGATGTATTCTTTAGGACGTAGAGAAACGGAAAAAACCCGTCGGAACCTCAGCTGACGCCTTTGTTTCAAGTTATTCGTAAAACTAACTATTTAAAACTTTTTCAAACTTTTTCAAACTTTTTCCTGTACTCCCAAATGTACTAAAAATCGAAATCTATCAGAATAAAACAAAATACACATAGATCTATTCTTTAGGAAGTGGAGAAACGGAAAAAACCCCTCCTGAGCTCAGAGGACGCCGTTGTTTAAAGTTATTCGTAAAACTAACTATTTAAAACTTTTTCAAACTTTTTCAAACTTTTTCCTGTACTCCCAAATGTACCAAAAATTGAAATCAGTCAGAATAAAACAAAATACACATAGATCTATTCTTTAGGAAGTGGAGAAACGGAAAAAACCCCTCCTGAGCTCAGAGGACGCCGTTGTTTCAACTTATTCGTAAAACTAACTTTTTCAAACTTTTTCAAACTTTTTCCTGTACTCTTAAATGTACTAAAAATCGAAATCTATCAGAATAAAACAAAATACACATAGATCTATTCTTTAGGACGTAGAGAAACGGAAAAAACCCCTCCGGAGCCTCAGCGGACGCCGTTGTTTCAAGTTATTCGTAAAACTAACTTTTTCAAACTTTTTCAAACTTTTTCCTGTACTCCCAAATGTACTAAAAATCGAAACCTGTCAGAATAAAACAAAATACACATAGATCTATTCTTTAGGACGTAGAGAAACGGAAAAAACCCCTCCGGAGCCTCAGCTGACGCCTTTGTTTCAAGTTATTCGTAAAACTAACTATTAAACTTTTTCAAACTTTTTCAAACTTTTTCCTGTACTCCCAAATGTACTAAAAATCGAAACCTAGTCAGAATAAAACAAAATACACATAGATCTATTCTTTAGGAAGTGGAGAAACGGAAAAAACCCCTCCTGAGCTCAGAGGACGCCGTTGTTTAAAGTTATTCGTAAAACTAACTTTTTCAAACTTTTTCAAACTTTTTCCTGTACTCCCAAATGTACTAAAAATTGAAATCAGTCAGAATAAAACAAAATGCACATAGATGTATTCTTTAGGACGTAGAGAAACGGAAAAAACCCCTCCTGAGCTCAGCTGACGCCTTTGTTTCAAGTTATTCGTAAAACTAACTTTTTCAAACTTTTTCAAACTTTTTCCTGTACTCCCAAATGTACTAAAAATTGAAATCAGTCAGAATAAAACAAAATGCACATAGATCTATTCTTTAGGACGTAGAGAAACGGAAAAAACTCCGTCCGGAGCCTCAGCGGACGCCGTTGTTTAAAGTTATTCGTAAAACTAACTTTTTCAAACTTTTTCAAACTTTTTCCTGTACTCCCAAATGTACCAAAAATCGAAATGTGTTTAATTAAAACAAAATACACATAGATCTATTCTTTAGGAAGTGGAAAAACGGAAAAAACCCGTCGGACCTTCAGCTGACGCCGTTGTTCATTTTTTTCAAACATTAAAACTTTCGAGGACTTCATTCGTTTCTTTATAAAAGCGTTCGAAGTTTAAACACAGGCTTGGGGCAATATTTATACTTCTACTATTTATACTAGCAATACTATACTTTCATACCTTTGTAATGATTTGATTGATATCTGTTTATTGTAAGAATGAAATATTTTGAATTGTAGTTTAATTGCTTTATTTTTTTGGATAAATTCCATATATTATTAATTAACTATTTAATTATTTTCCATTACTTTCATATGAAGGTTTTCTTTCAGTTCAGGCAAAAAAAAGACATACTCGAACCGAATGCACAAGCTGAATATCAAATACCTACCGAATATTCGGGGCATCCCTATTAAATATAAAATCCAAAATTTGTCCTCCAATTTTATCCAGGCTATATCAGGATTATCTAGAAATGACCGTTGCACTAAAACTCAGCCAGCTGCGCTTCATAGGAAATAATAACCAACATTACATTTTAAACCCGATTACCTTTAATTATAATAAGCTAAAAACACTTCACTCAACATAAATCTCACATTTTCTCACATTCAAAAAACAAAAATCTCATTCTTCATTGGAAAACCACACAAATTCTCAATTCCTTTATAAAAAAAAACGGCAACGGGTAATACAAAATGGCAACGCTGTATTCTCATCTCAGCCTTACGCTCCTCCTCCTCCTCTCAAGGATGACGTCGCCAGACCGAAGTCAACTTGTTTACATTTTCATTTCCGGGCTTTACATTGACGAATACAGAAATCCCAATGGTTGACCCCACTCACCCAATATATTTATTAATTAATTAAAAAAATATACGATTCTGAATTACCTAAACACTGTAATTTATTTTAATATTCAATGTCCTTTACTTAAAGAAAAAAATTAACAGAGAAATATTAAATTTCGCCCTTACCCTTATAGATTTTCCAACTAAAAAAAAAAAGATTAAAATGAATATATTGCCATTAAATTATACATTGTGAGAAATACAAGAAAAAACACACACTCATAATAACATTCCTAAACTCAATTCTGCACAACTACATACATTAATAATAGAAATATTCAGATTAAAACAAGATGCACACAGACCTACACTTTATGAAGTAGAGAAACGGAAAAAACCCCTCCTGAGCTCAGCGGACGCCGTTGTTTAAAGTTATTCGTAAAGCTAACTTTTTCAAACTTTTTCAAACTTTTTCCTGTACTCCCAAATGTACCAAAAATCGAAATCTATCAGAATAAAACAAAATGCACATAGATGTATTCTTTAGGATGTAGAGAAACGGAAAAAACCCCTCCTGAGCTCAGCTGACGCCTTTGTTTCATGTTATTCGTAAAACTAACTTATTTCAAACTTTTTCAAACTTTTTCCTGTACTCCCAAATGTACTAAAAATCGAAATCTATCAGAATAAAACAAAATGCACATAGATCTATTCTTTAGGATGTAGAGAAACGGAAAAAACCCCTCCTGAGCTCAGCTGACGCCTTTGTTTCATGTTATTCGTAAAACTAACTATTTAAACTTTTTCAAACTTTTTCAAACTTTTTCCTGTACTCCCAAATGTACTAAAAATCGAAATCGCTCATCAGAATAAAACAAAATACACATAGATCTATTCTTTAGGATGTAGAGAAACGGAAAAAACCCCTCCTGAGCTCAGCTGACGCCGTTGTTTCAAGTTATTCGTAAAACTAACTTTTTCAAACTTTTTCAAACTTTTTCCTGTACTCCCAAATGTACTAAAAATCGAAACCTATCAGAATAAAACAAAATACACATAGATCTATTCTTTAGGATGTAGAGAAACGGAAAAAACCCCTCCTGAGCTCAGCTGACGCCGTTGTTTCAAGTTATTCGTAAAACTAACTTTTTCAAACTTTCTCAAACTTTTTCCTGTACTCCCAAATGTACTAAAAATCGAAATCTATCAGAATAAAACAAAATGCACATAGATGTATTCTTTAGGATGTAGAGAAACGGAAAAAACCCCTCCTGAGCTCAGCTGACGCCGTTGTTTCATGTTATTCGTAAAACTAACTATTTCAAACTTTTTCAAACTTTTTCCTGTACTCCCAAATGTACTAAAAATCGAAATCTATCAGAATAAAACAAAATGCACATAGATCTATTCTTTACGACGTAGAGAAACGGAAAAAACCCGTCGGAACCTCAGCTGACGCCTTTGTTTCAAGTTATTCGTAAAACTAACTATTTAAAACTTTTTCAAACTTTTTCAAACTTTTTCCTGTACTCCCAAATGGACCAAAAATCGAAATCTATCAGAATAAAACAAAATGCACATAGATCTATTCTTTAGGACGTAGAGAAACGGAAAAAACCCGTCGGAACCTCAGCTGACGCCTTTGTTTCAAGTTATTCGTAAAACTAACTTTTTCAAACTTTTTCAAACTTTTGCCTGTACTCCCAAATGTACCAAAAATCGAAATGTGTTTAATTAAAACAAAATGCACATAGATGTATTCTTTAGGACGTAGAGAAACGGAAAAAACCCCTCCGGAGCCTCAGCTGACGCCTTTGTTTCAAGTTATTCGTAAAACTAACTTTTTCAAACTTTTTCAAACTTTTTCCTGTACTCCCAAATGTACCAAAAATCGAAATCTATCAGAATAAAACAAAATACACATAGATCTATTCTTTAGGAAGTGGAGAAACGGAAAAAACCCCTCTTGAGCTCAGCTGACGCCGTTGTTTCAAGTTATTCGTAAAACTAACTATTTAAAACTTTTTCAAACTTTTTCCTGTACTCTTAAATGTACTAAAAATCGAAATCAGTCAGAATAAAACAAAATGCACATAGATCTATTCTTTAGGACGTAGAGAAACGGAAAAAACCCGTCGGAACCTCAGCTGACGCCGTTGTTTCAAGTTATTCGTACAACTAACTTTTTCAAACTTTTTCAAACTTTTTCAAACTTTTTCCTGTACTCCCAAATGTACCAAAAATCGAAATGTCAGTTTAATTAAAACAAAATACACATAGATCTATTCTTTAGGAAGTGGAGAAACGGAAAAAACCCCTCCTGAGCTCAGCGGACGCCGTTGTTTAAAGTTATTCGTAAAACTAACTTTTTCAAACTTTTTCAAACTTTTTCCTGTACTCCCAAATGTACCAAAAATCGAAATCTATCAGAATAAAACAAAATGCACATAGATCTATTCTTTAGGATGTAGAGAAACGGAAAAAACCCGTCCTGAGCTCAGCTGACGCCTTTGGTTCACGTGATTCGTAAAACTAACTATTTAAAACTTTTTCAAACTTTTTCAAACTTTTTCCTGTACTCCTAAATGTACCAAAAATCGAAATCTATCAGAATAAAACAAAATACACATAGATCTATTCTTTAGGACGTAGAGAAACGGAAAAAACCCGTCGGAACCTCAGCTGACGCCTTTGTTTCAAGTTATTCGTAAAACTAACTTTTTCAAACTTTTTCAAACTTTTTCCTGTACTCCCAAATGTACCAAAAATCGAAATGTCATTGAATTAAAACAAAGTACACATAGATCTATTCTTTAGGAAGTGGAGAAACGGAAAAAACCCCTCCTGAGCTCAGCTGACGCCTTTGTTTCAAGTTATTCGTAAAACTAACTATTTAAAACTTTTTCAAACTTTTTCCTGTACTCCCAAATGTACCAAAAATCGAAATCTATCAGAATAAAACAAAATGCACATAGATGTATTCTTTAGGACGTAGAGTAACGGAAAAAACCCGTCGGAACCTCAGCTGACGCCTTTGTTTCAAGTTATTCGTAAAACTAACTATTTAAAACTTTTTCAAACTTTTTCCTGTACTCCCAAATGTACCAAAAACCGAAGTCTCTCAGAAATGATCATCTGTGCAGATAGAGGGAAAACAATATTTAATGGAACATTAGATTTAACTTCTTCTATAATTTTATTTACGAAAAAATAGTTTTAAATTTATATTTAGTAAGGATTTGGTATCTAAATTGTTTTTTAACAACGCCTAATATTTATAATTGTGGCAAGATTACTGAATATAATTTAATAAACCCAAATGCACTGAACCAAAGCAGAACTCAACCAAAAGCAATTTTAATGAACTTTAGATAAAAAATTTAACTTTGGAGAATAAAATTCGGAAGATGAGAATTAATATTGGTAAACCTTCCAATACATTTCTTTTATATTTTAATGTAACTTATATAATATATCAAAAGCTAAAAAATGAATGTAACTTTAATAGTTTCTTCAACTTAAATTTTTGAAAATGTCTTCTACAATGCAGAACAAGCAAGCAAACGAAATTACTGCTTAATTAAATCAGTTTCTGTTATCCCAATAAAATTTAACTTTTAAATTCTCAATTTAGGATCAATAAATTTTATTATAGAAATTGCACATCATGAAAAGCTTACTAGAAGATCATGATAACTGCAAAACCAAAAAATTTTCAAAAAGAAATAAGAGTGAAAGTGAATCAAATGACTTAACCAATCTCTTATCTTTGTTTCACAAATATAATCTTGTTACAAAATAATTATAAAAAATCCTTTTGTCTTTGAAAGGCAAGAATCCAGTAGTGAACTACAGCAAATATGAAGTACATAATGAAATAATTCAAAGAAAGGAATTTAATTTTCCCTAATGTACATAATTTCTAATGTAAAAAAATCTGTTTGAAAATATCTGGCAGAAAGGGTAATGAATCATTTCAAAAACAGGAAACAATGAAAAATTTTACAATATTATCTTGTAAATTTTGAAGTATAAAAACAGTAAATGGATATTCTGGCAGCAAATAAAATATATGTCAGAGTTCATTAAACTAAAAGTATCTAAGCAGTTAAGAATTTGGCTGACATGAAATTTGAGTCTAAATTTAAATTAATCACTTTTTTTACATTTAAAGAGAAAATACATTTGAAATAAAAAGGCAGAAAGATTCATCAATAGAAATTATAAATCTGCAGTCTTAATAAGCTCGATACTAATTAAAATAGTACAAAATTCTTGATAATAATGCTTTATGAAACTGAGGTCCTTAGTATATTCTAATTTTCGTTTAATAATTTTTCAGGATGACTTCGCTGAGTCGGAACTTTCTTCCAATTACCTCGTAAGAGCACTCTGAGTTTGTGCGACTCTTTCTAATTTCTCAAAATATTTCCTAGCGTTCTTAATATTAATCAGTGTTGCTGCTGAAGCTGTAAATAAATTTTCCATTTAAAAAATTTTTATATTTTAATCTAAATTTCAAGATTTTGGACAACTATTAAGGGCATTAAGCATAGATTCAATATCCAATATACCCTGTTAAATATTTCACAATTTAACAAAAGACAAATTTATAAAATAAAGAATTTTATAAAAAAATTCATTAACAAAATGTGTGGGTTTCTGTTTAAATAAAAACTTACGTATTCCAGGATCAGACATTATAACCATGACATATGTATTAGATGTAAAAACATCTATAAAGCATGCAAAATTCATATTCCTAACTTCCATGCTGTGAAACTGGGCAGCCAAACGACTGGAATAAAAATTATTTAATATAAGAACAAATTTCAAGAGATTTTATAATACTTGTTGAAATATATTTTTTTTAATATATTTTATTCACCTGCAACTTAATTTGAACTGTTTTATGATATTAGAAACTTTTTCAAATCTGTGAACATCTCTATGCTGCTTTCTTTCACAATGGGAAATCACAAGAAAAGTTGCCTTTTCAAAAAGCAAAACTTCATCAGAGTCTATAATGTTAGCAAATTCATTTAAACTCTGTTCTAGCTCTTGAACATTTGGTATTAATTTGTAAACTATACTTGACCAGGCCTAAAATGAGAATTGCTTATTTGATTAAATCCATAAATGCTGAATTAAACTGATGAAATAAAATCTAATTCACTCAATAGACATAAAAAGCAAAATAAAAAAGAACTTTTTACCCTGTATAAAGTTTCATCCCAAATGGAAGTCCTAAAGCAAGTGCACTGCAAGGGTTTAGACAGTCTCTTAAGATCTTCATCTCTTTCTCTAAATATCTAAAATTAAATAATAATAAATTCACATGTTTTTCACATGCAGCATTCACTAATAATTGATTTCAATATCTCACTAGTTCTCTCTGATCTTCTTGAACTAAATCCATTTTATGAATTAAACAAAATATTTTGGCCTCTGGTGAGTTTTGCAAAATTGCTTCCAAACAGCTTTGATAATAATGCATATCTTTATCTAACTCCCTACTTTCTACATCAAAAACATAAATGAGAACTTCAACATTTCTAAATATGTTGTCCCTTTGACTGGCAAAATAATTTTCCATAAAAGCTTCTTGCCTATAAAAACATAATCATGATTATGATTTGTATGATGACAATCATACAGATTAGCTATAAATTTTTATAAATTTACAGAAAATAATTCAAACTATAACAATGGCTGAAATGCCTACCCTCCACAATCCCACAAATTTAAAACCAAATTTCCTAAAAATCTGACATGTGAATGTTCAACATCAATTGTTGCTCCAAGCCGTCTAGTATCTCTTGCAATATAATTTGCAAAAATAATTGATCTCATGCTCGTTTTACCGGAGCCACTTTTTCCCATTAAAAGAACCTAAAAAAGATAAAAAGACAAACGCCCATTGAGTAAAACAATTACCCCAAAACTCTATAAAAAATATCGGAGGAAATTTATTACGCTTTAATATGTTTTGGGTTAAATAAATTATGAGTTTAATTTTCAAGAGTAAACAATATTGGGGACTCGATATTATATCATTCAAAAATGAATCATCTGGTCAATTGCGCTTTGTCGTTATCGAAAAGAAATCGATATATTAAAAAATCTAAAATATGTACTTTTTTCTTCATTGTCCAAAGCACCGTATTAAAAACAATAACTTGTAAAATTATAAAACCAAGTAAAATTTTAAATTCAACTTAGTCTATTAATAAAAATTAAGATAATATAATAACGTCAACAGTCAGAGCACATTTTGCTTTCGTCTTGCCACTGCCTTCTTGAAGTATTGACTTTCGAAGATCAAAAAAATTTTTTTTACTTAATCATAACTAAAAATATATATCATGACTAGAAAATATTTTGGTAGAAAAAATAATTTTTTTATCTGTATCATCCTTTTACTCAAGTAAAAATCTTAAATGATTTTTTAACAATAATCAATAAAATTTTTAACTTCCGGTTTTTCGATTCGATTTTTTCTTGGATTTCTAAATTATTTATTTTTATAAATATGGCGGCTTGGTATTTGTCCATAATAAAGACTTGAGTTCTAGGTTTTTGTTAAAAAGTAGAGACTGGAAATAAATATTAATTTTACTGATTGTATATAATGTAAGGTTTAAGAAACTTACTAGGAATGGTTTCAATGGTTTACCTCTTGAGCTGTGGATAAATAAAAACTATTATGAAATATTACTTTTAATGACTTAAAATCATGTTAAACTGTCTCGAGTATTGCACGTCGTCTGAAAAACCGATTCTGCCTTGCGGATTTGGCCTTTTATCGCTCGTAAAAGAAGTGCTGATGTATCATTGGAAATTTGTGGTTCATTTGTTTTAATTGTGCATAACTTTAAAGTGTGAATAGTAAACAAATTATTTTTTCAATCAGAATAAGGGCGTGGGTATTTTTTAAAGTTAACTTTTGTGGCAGTCGACATGTCCGATGAAGAAGATAAACCTCCTGCACCTCCTGTGCGATTAACAAGTAACAGGTGCGCTTTTGTGCTTGTAATTTTTACTTCCAAATTTTAAGAAGAAAATTGTATATTCAAATGTGATGAGACATTTACTTGTAACTAAATTTCACAATTGTCATCTTTCTTCTATTAAATCTGTGATATATTTTTGCATACAAGTTTTCTGTATAGTAGCAATCATCTAAAATATTACTATTCAATTATATAAATAATTTTTTTTGGGTGGAAAATAATATGTTTTTAATTTCAGGGGAGATTCAGCCCCAGCTCTACCTGTTGACAGACCTCTTCCAAAAGAACCAGAATCAGATTCCTACAAAAAGAAAACTCTTAAAAACAAAATGAAAGTGAAAACCAGAGAAGAAAAACCCAACATATCATATCCAACCAATTTTGAACACACAGTACATGTTGGCTTTGATGCTGTTACTGGAGAATTCACTGTAAGTATGCAGAAACTAATATAAAATCACTTAAATATAATTAAACTAAATTAATTCTCATGACTGAAAAATTAGTTAAGAAACAGAAGGATGGTAGAGCATTTAGAATGCTTATTACCTGCTTAAAGTAGGTCAGTACAGTCTGAATTATAATCAAAAAGAAAATCATTTGATAAAACTAAAAAAATATTATAAATGATTACTTTCTCTTTCTCAAAAATAATACATTGGTTTCCTCCTAAGCACTATTAACCATAACCATACAAAGCCCCATAGCTTGGTTGGCACTTCACATTCTTCATTATCACTTCTATTGATTTATTTTCTTCCTCTGTTCATAAAAACAATGATGCAATTCTACCAATTTTAAATGTTATGTTTTAATTTTTACTTGGCTTTTCAATTTTAATTTATTTTGATTATCAACTTCTTGTCTTTAATATCCTGTATCTGTCAGTTGAAATTTCATTACTTTTGACAGTAGGAACTGACTTGATTGCAAAAGGGTTTTTAAAAATATTTTTTAGGCAGTTTCTAATAAAATTAGACTGTATTAAAATTTTCAGTCTAATTTGTCTTTAATGAGCTTTCTTAAGAATATTTTCTAAACTGCTGTGACTTGAAACATTAAAAAATGTTGGAATGGATATCCAGCAAGAATTATTTTAAGCATTAGTATTTTATTTATACTATCAAATACTACTTCACAGGCTCTGCATTGTTTCTGTTTCTTTTATATTTCCTTAATTGCAATTTTAACCTGATTTATCTCAGCCTTTATTTTTTTTTACAAGCTGCCTTTGAAAGTAAGTACTGGCCAAAGTTATGATAAAATAAATGTCCCTTTCATTCACCATATGACACTCCATTGGAATTTTTTTATGTATAATATTTTCCAATTTCCAAACAAGTTTTATCATTTTTCTTTTAATTCCATGTGAAGTAGGTAATTAATTTGATTTTATGAGAATCTACTAAAAAAGTAAAATAATAATTTTTTGAGAAGTGCAGACATTTTGGACCTGAAAACCCATTCAGACAATTTAAAATGTAAAATATTAATCATTACTGGATCATTTAATATTTAATTCAAATTTATAATAAAAGGCTCACTTTTTGGAGTTTTTATTATGAATCTGCACTGATTTTACTTCTTTTAGGGAATGCCTGAACAATGGGCAGAACTTTTGATGTCCTCCAACATTAGCAAGCAGGAGCAGAAGAAAAATCCTCAAGCTGTCTTAGATGTGTTAAACTGGTATGATAATTCAACGAAAGAAACTAAGGGTTCCAAATTTATGACCACAGCCAAAATGTGTGGTAAGTTAAAAAAAAGAAATGTTTGTGTCGCCATATGCAGCAGCTGTTGATTAAAATCGTTTTATTATACTCTCAGCCACCGCAGATTTATCGCCTAGACCTAGTCTACGTCAACACACGACCAATTCTAGTTCCAGTCACAGCCAACATAGTTTGTCCCACCCTTCTAGTAGTTCTCCTAGTTCTACCACTCCGGATACAGAAGCTGCTACCACGACGTCTTCTGACCATGAAGAAGAGCCGACTCCTCCACCCGTGGCTGCCAGGCCCGAACGAACAAAATCCATAGTAAGCGACTTTTAAAGGAACAATGAGATTGAGAGATCACTTGTAGAAGCACAGATTAATTTCGGAAATGAAATGTTGCAGTACACCAAGCCCATCGAAGAAGAGCCCATAGTGATTCCGACGACTCCTAATAAGACTCAAACTACCATCAATGGAATCAGTACGACACAAACGTTGGATAAAAACAAAAATCACAACCCGACAGTTGTAAATAACGTTAATAATGCGAATCAAAACCAATTGGATCAAAGGGCAAATAGCGACAACAAACAGAGGAAAACCAGAACGCCAGGGGAAGGAATTTTAGACAAGTTGCGAAATATAGTTTCTGTGGGAGATCCTAACAGAAAATACACAAAGATGGAAAAAATTGGTCAGGGGTATGTTCTGAATATGATTTTTTACGATGGATAACTTAACAGCGGTTTTGAATGAATTTTAGTAAATATGAGTTTAATTTTAGTGCTAGTGGTACGGTGTATACTGCCATTGAGACTTCAACCGGAACCGAAGTGGCCATTAAGCAAATGGACCTAACTCAGCAGCCCAGGCAGGAATTAATTATTAATGAAATATTGGTTATGAGAGAAAATAAACATCAAAATGTAGTAAATTATCTAGACAGTTATCTTGTCGGTGAAGAACTGTGGGTATGTATGCCATCTGTGCAATAAAAATCATTAATTTAAGTTCTTGATGCTCAAGCTATGTATCAAACTCAGCCCTATATATAAACTTTTTTCTTGCTCTCAATACTTGTTGCTTTTGATTGATAAGTATTTATTGCATTTTGTATAATAATGAGTGAGGTAATCTTTAGAAACAGTTTTTCATTTATGGTACTGCCTCAGTCACGGTAATAATTATTAGATACGTAATATTTTGTTTAAATATGAAGGTGGTAATGGAGTATCTGCCGGGAGGTTCACTCACCGACGTCGTCACGGAAACCTGCATGGACGAAGGACAGATAGCATCTGTTTGTCGTGAAGTTTTGCAGGCTCTAGAATTTTTACACAGTAATCACGTTATTCACAGAGATATAAAATCGGACAATATTTTATTAGGATTAGACGGAAGTGTAAAATTAAGTACGACTCTCAGTCTATTTTATTTGTATCGCACTTTTGTTATTTATTTCAAGAACTTAATTGACTTTTTCAGCTGACTTTGGATTTTGTGCTCAAATCTCTCCGGAGCAGTCCAAGCGGACGACAATGGTCGGAACGCCTTATTGGATGGCTCCTGAAGTTGTTACAAAAAAACAGTATGGCCCAAAAGTTGATATATGGTCCCTCGGAATTATGGCTATTGAAATGATTGAAGGGGAACCTCCTTATCTTACCGAAAATCCATTAAGGGTAAGAAAATTGCTTAGATTTTAATCAAACCGTCTTTAAATAATCCATTATAAGTTCTTTTTCCCGCCATCAATTCACCATTTTATGTTTTCTAATATAAAAGGATCGGTTGTTTAATATCTTGTCAAATTTTGATGCAGGCTTTATACCTAATAGCAACGAATGGGAAGCCCGAAATTAAGGAAAAGGAAAAACTATCACAGATATTTCAAGATTTTTTAGACGAGTGCCTCGAAGTAGATGTCGACAAGAGATCCTCAGCTAGTGAATTACTTAAGCATCCGTTTTTAAAGCTAGCTCGACCTTTAGCAAGTTTAACTCCGCTTATAATGGCTGCAAAGGAAGAGGCCAAAAATCACTAGTAGTAGGTTAATGTAAGTTAGTCAAGCTCCCAAGTTTTTATTTATAAGTGAACAGTTGTCTCGATATTTCCAAATTTAGTTAGTTTCATTTTTATTTGGACGAGCATTATTTGTTTGATTGTTTCTATCCGAAAATGAATGCATGGAGCCAAAACAGTCTGAAAACAAATAGTCTGGCTCCTTTACTAAAAATAATTTTGTTAATTTTAAGGGATAAGATTTCACTTTTAGTTCTGTAACATTTCTTTTCTTTAAACATCTGTTGGGTTTCTTCTTTTTTTAAATATTATGAATGAGTATACTTTCCCATTCTCTTTTTTGCATTGTATTGTGTTTTGACTGTTTGTTTTTTTTTTCCAGCTTCGACGAGTTGAGGAATAGATGGACACGTATTTGGGATTAATTATTTTTTATTTATCCTGTTAATCTAACAATTTTGTATAAAACATAATGGATGAGAATTTAAATAGTCATTGTATTTTATCAGTGCCTGTTGTTGTCTCGTGAGTTTTTTTCTGTATTGTATGCGAAGTCCATAGAAAAACTCATTGGCATTTTTTCTACCGGTCACGTCGAAACCAGTAATGTTATAATGTAATTATTTATACTTCGTTCAATCTTAAACCATTTCATTATTTTTCGTTGATGAAAATTGAAAAAGTAACATTTTTAAGTTTTTTAATTTTTTTTTCAAATTTGACCATTTAAGAGGTTTAATATTTTTAATGAGACTTATAGGCATCAATAATTTTTAAATCTTTGTCTTTTATAAGCTGAACTTAGAAACAGCGAGAAGTCCATGCATGCTAGCCGGTTTGGCTCTCTCTTCTGCAATTGATTATAAATTTACACCCCTTTCTAATAGGAACAACAGCAGTTCACCTAATAGGTGCTGAAGAATGACTATTTTCGAGTAAGCAAGCTTGGTAGAACCGGCACTGCATGTTTATGAGACCGTAAGTTCCGTTTTGACCGTTATTAATAAATTTTCAAAGCAATTATCAAAAGTTTTACGGATATTTTTATTAGGAAAAAAAGCAGTTGCGTTTCGCATCTTAATAACTTTTTCAACCCTTGAGATCAGTTAGTTTTTTGCGAGTTCTTTTAAAGACATCTTTTCAAGACAGCTCTGTCGATTTTAAAAACAAAAAAATCTAGTGAATGTCATAATGTAGTATTGACTATCTGTAAAACTAACAATTTAATTACACTTAATGTCAAGCTAAACGTTTGCTTGACCTCCAGTACAATATGGTCGAAGCGTCTTTTAAATATATTAAAAATAAATCATTAAAAATTATAAAAAAGTAATTTTATGTATTTCTTTTATACCTATGTTTTTCTGGGTAAAATATCGAATACTGTAATTTTGATTTTACTCGAAAATAAAATTTGGAAGGGGGCAACTTTTCAGATCTCTTCAAAAAGATTATTTTTTTAAGAAACAGATGCGTATTTTGTCAAACAAAATGCAGGAAATAGCAAATCAAGAGCCTTTCTGTATAAAATAATTACATTGATTTCCTTAAATTCTAAAGATTCACGAACTGGGACTAAACCAATATTCTCACTTTTTTCTTATCTCAACCTGATGAAATTGCTTAGATTCAACACCGTGGCGGATAAGATATTTAGACTTCTAGCTCCCGATAACCATTACAAACACGATTTGAATGAGTCGATTTCAAAGTGACAATGATATAGACCTCTATTTAATTCTTGCTTGACTTTGATTTTATCCATTCTACGCAAAAAATTACTGCCCGAGATACAGTCCTTCATAAAAAGCATAGTCAGATCAAAATTCATCTTCATTATCACATTATCAAGAAAATCACATGTTTCATACGAAACTAAGTGAATTGTTTAATTTCGCTTGGAGCTTTTATTGAAACCATTAATTTCGTTCAGAAATTGGATATGCCAATTGGTGCTTACACTCCTTCAGGAGAATTTGGAAGAGAAATTTTAATTCAATGAATTAATGAAGGAGCCAATCACAAAGTACAGCAGTACTTTATAAAATATTGAAAATATTTAATTCTTATGGCAGTCTTTACAGGACCGAAAGAAACTGCCGATTAAAAAGTTTTATTTACCACCGTTATAGTTTTATAATCGCTAAAACTTAAATTTTTTATTTTTTATTAAACGCCTAAGATTAATTTGGTTGATAATTAAATATTTGATATGAAGAAAATCTGATATTCGTTTTTGTTTCTGATAGGAATATAGTTCAGTGAAATGATAAGAAGAGATTCGCCAATTCTCACAAATGGAATTGTATTTGAGCTAACTGGAATTGCACCTTTCTTGCGAAAAGTAAAAGAAATAAGGAGAAATTTAAATCAATAAAATAATCCCATCATATTTGAAGTTGAAACGATATTTTACATTTTGTATTAGATGCTCGTGCTGCTCCCAAGTGACAAATATTTTAATTACTTCATTTAAGAGCATGCGCATTTTTATTTTTAGATTGGAATGTCGAACTAGTTGTTTTGACAAGTAGCTGTGGGTTGGTTTTTTTGTCGGTTTTTTTATGTTTTGGGATAATCAGTGACCGAAAATGGCTAAGTGCCCAGAATTTTTCAATGAAAGTACTTGAAAAAACCGTTTTTTTAAATCAACAACGTCTGCCTTAGCTTAAAATATTTTTCTCCATAGTTCGTTAGCTTCCAGGCCGCTTTTATTAAATTGAATAAGATGAATTTTATATATCTGGCAGCAAGTATGACTGTTAAATCTTGGAAACAAAAAAGATGCTTAAATATGAATTTGTCTGTATTAGTGTGGACGTTGGCTTTATTAATTCTCCTGTCAAGTGTTTCGGGTTCTGGTAGAAGCGAACTGTCTTGCCATAAATTGAGAGCCGTTTTGGAGAGTAGAAAATACTTAGATAGTAAAATTCCTCTGGAATTAATGAATGGTAAGTTATTTATTTCCTGCAGAAGCTTTTTTAATTAATTTATTTTTAAATTAAATCTTTGTGCATTAGAGTTAAAGAGACTCTCCATTGATAATTTTTTTGAAAGAAAAGTTTTTAAACAAAAATATATTTTTTCAGTATAATTTAAATTTGCTTTCAAAACGTCCTTAATTCTATTGCAACCCTTTTTTAGTTATTTTCAAATTAAAAAATTGAAGACTGCTGTAATTTCTGCAGTTCTGTAAAGTTTCAAGATACTTAGGTTTATGCATAGTCTTTTTTACTGAATGCTTTTATTACAACAATAAAAGTGTTAATAAAAAAGCAACTATTTTATTTAAGTTTTAAATTCCTTTAATCTAAAAAACTATGACCTGAGAGAGTATACTGTGTATAATAAAATTAATGTATTAATTGTATTATAAATAAGTATTTACCCTATACTGTAAATCCCAGTAAAGGGTCATCTAATACTACCATATATGACTAAGAAAATTTTACCCCTTGTAAAAAAATGTCTAGACTGTGTGCAACTTTATATTGAATTTGATTTGATTATTATGTTTATGTTTGATTGGAATTCATTTCCCCAAATCTGGTTAATGGGCAAAGTAATAATATTGTATTAAAAACTTTTCTTTTCAAATGTTTAAGCAGTATTATGTGGAAATGAGGTTGCGACAAATGTTCATAAATTGCATTGTGATAGGTTTTACTTTCATAAGTGTTTTAATAACTTCTAACAAATTTTTTGTTGGTTTTAATAGTAATCTTATTTACACTTACAGTAGCATTTCACTAGAATTTGTATGTAGCAGTTTTGTTAATTGACTAAAAGTAGGGTAAAGATCAGAAAAAATGAATCTGAGACTTTTAAAAAATTAAAGTTTGTGTAAGGTTAAACACCTGCTGCATTCACTATTGCAACAAAAATCCATTTTTTTATATCATCAAAACAATCAACTGACCCATAAGCTTTCTTGGACTTCAAAATGCTTTTTTTACTCACCTAAAGGCTTAACTGATAAAACACAATAGGATTTGCTTTTGCTCTGCTTTTGTAAAAAACAGACTGATTTTAAATGGTGGTCTTTCTTAATTTTCTGATAACTTTAAAAAAATCTATTCTAAATTAATTTGTTTAACATTGGGTGGTCAGTGCATGGATTTTGGTTGTACAATTCATTCATTGCAAATTAATAGCTTTTAAAATAAAAAAATAATCTGAGGAAATTATGTGTAATGGCTTCTGGTGATTTTTGTTTCCACTGCCACCGCGAGACGTTAAAAAATTTAAAGTGAAGGGACCGTCTGTCTGTTCGTCTGGCTGAATTTGTTTGCGCGTTTTGTAAACAGTTCAAGGTAGGCTTTCAGCTGTAATTGCTTTTGGTCCCCTACAAATTAACTCCCCATAAGGTTTACGCATATGCTAATTAATACAGTTCGAAAGGCTTTCTCTTTTCTTATTAACCTTTCTACGAGGGAAAGCCCTTTGAACGATTTTTGGGTGAAAAAAACCAAAGAACATTTAGTCTCATTGAATACATGAATTGAGCCTCCCGCTATGTTTCTCTAAATGACTGTATAAGCTCGAAGGATTAGCCAACTATATCCAGTTAAAGAAATCTGAATTCCGACTGCAAACCAGGTTACTCATTTTTTTTACGAGCTATGCTTAAATTTAGTTTTATTTTACGTTGATTGGAGTTTCGATAAATGAATACATCCCAATGACAGGTATACAAAATTTCTTAATAAAACTGATTCCAGCTCCACCTTCAGGTATTTTTTCCTCAGTGAGGGCCTATTATTTTCCAAAGTGTATTTATCATGCATTTGACAGTTTAAGAGCAAATATTTATTTTAGAAATACATAAAAGTTTACCGTTCCTTCGTCGACTCGGTACCTGTGCCAGACTGTGGATCTATAAAGGTGTGCCTTGTTTTATTAATATAACGCTACAGCTTAACTGCTTTAAAAAGTTTTTACTCTCTACTTTTTTATAAGCTGAAAATATTTTTTTATGGTTGTTTGATTTGTTTAACAATCAAATAGAAAATCTTCTTCAGTGGGAATAAAATAGTTATTTAATAGATTACTTTCTTATTTCCCTTTCTTACTCATTAATAAATTTGGAAGTATAGAAACAATTTTTAAAAAAGGCATAATTTAAATCATATAAATATGGTGAATTTGAATGCTATTCTTTAGAGAGGAATATTTCAAAAAATATTCCAAGGGATGGATTTTCACACAGATTGCCGTCAGCAGTGGTTTAAGAGTGTGGAATCGAATGTGGAACACCGGTATTTTATATATTCAATACCTTAGTCCGAGGATTTATTTCTAGTATGAGGCATTTGTAACCTTAATCGAACTATCCAGACATGTTGGTAATAACAACAAATTTGTAAACAACAAAATTTTGAAAGCAGTCAAAAAAGGAACAAATTTTTAATGCTTTTGTTGGTTGTCTAATGGTAGCCCGCAGCGGAACGAAACAAACAAACGAACATCAACCCCTTACCAACATTCAACAGTGATTCGTAAAGTTATCTGGTTTTTGCTAGCAACTCAAACGGGGTTTCCGTAAATTTCTCGGATGTTACTCATCCTGGTAAAATGAGACATGGCGCAGTAAAAACTTTGAAACAATAAAAAAATGGTCTTTTGGAAAAAGCCCAGTCGGAATCGGCTCAGTGGTTCTTTAGTGAAATAGTAACAAACATGGAGCACACGCACACGCACAAGCGTCTAACAGATTTATTACATTAGATTAGGAGAAGATTAAATAAGATGTAAGATTAGGTGCAAACATCTTTATACCAGACAAAGAGAAATGAAGTCCTGGTCAATATATTGCTGGGGTATATTTTAAAAACTTCATTGTGATATAAACACTGTACTCTTTAATCTTCACCGGTAATATTAATAATTAATAACAGTTTTACGAGAAATGTTTGTATGAAGTGCAATAAAAATATATGCAACAAAAAGGAATTTATTATAAATGTGATTCTATTAAATGACTTATATTATCATAATGGCCAGGATTTAGCAGCTCAACACAGTCAAAATTTTTTTTCAGACGATCACCTGAAGAAATGTGTCAAAGACTCTGGAACTTGCTGCCTAGAAGAAACGGAAAATTTTTTTTTAATCGAAAGTCGGAAAGAATATAATAGTGCCGTTCGAGCTGCCATCAATCAGCTCAGTTTGGTGTTGAGAACTCGAGCCAAGCGCTTTGATAGTAAGTTCAGATTTAATTAATTATTTAGTTCATAGATTAATTTCTCTGTTTTACATCTTGATTTAGATCTTGACTTTTCTTGATTAAGTTTTGTGATCATTTTGTAGTTAGTCAAGCTCGCATTTCTTACAGCATACATACGTAAATGTCACAAAAAATTGTAATGTTTACGAGAGGGGGGGAAGAAAAGAGAATAAAAACGAATTGCGGTAAGAACCTGGAAATGAAAAAATACCCTATGAATGAATTTAAAGCCACGCCGCAATTGCACATTAAAGCGGGCAGAACGATTTCGATTGCCCTTTGGATGCATTAGAAGAAAGAGTAATAAATCATAATTGAGTTTATAATCCAAGATACTTGATTTGACCGACACTAAATATTATTAAGTTTTATTAGAATTTTTTTGTTAAATGAAGGGTGCTTACATTTGCATACCCGTAGCAAATACATTAGGCCATACGAGACTATGAAAAATGAACAAACCAATAGTGAGAAAAAATGCAAAGGAAACTGACACAATTCTTTTTTTCTCAGCCACCAAACAGGACAGGTTAGAATTCCCATTCCCATTTTTTACTTAATTTAATCTACGGCATTTTTATAACTGAGTTCTTTTAAATTGCCGAATCTTTAATTTTCACCCATATTTTCAACTCCGTCTTCATTTTTTCTTTCCTCGGTTTTCCGCCACCGAATGGCCAGAGAAAATGGCTTAATGTGAGCTACATTCTTTTAATCTGATTCAGAACGGCTCTGGCCAAGTCACCCCTTTTTACGTTCCAAATATAAAACTCCCCTTCGGCACCTTTCGTTCCCCTCACCGGCTTTAAAAGTTTTCATTTCATTTTGCCCGTAGAGTATGTGGGGGTTTTCTTTATACCATCCTCTTTTTCCTTTCATTTTCAATTTCGATATTACCAAGTTCCACGCGTTTTGTTTACACATTAACTCTCAAAACTCTCCAACACAATTCTGTGTCCTCTTCTTTCTGCTCGCTCCAAAGTTCATTCACTCTCCTCCAAACATCATGCACATGTTTTCTTCTATTTTCCCTCAGTAAGCCTTGTTTTAAATTCTTTTATATATTCAAAATTCCTTCCTGATATAACCCAAGCTGTCCGTGTTATTCATTTTGGAATTCCGTATGCTCTCCGTCTGTGATAATTAGTCGTATAATAAAATAACTAACGGATTGGCAACCATCTTCCCCGCAGATTTCCCGCAAACGCCTCAAAGGAGGCGGGAGCACTAATTGTCATTCGATACCTCAGCCATTATTTCTAATCAATTGGTACCAGATAATAGCGCCAGTAGTTGCATTAGGTTTAAATTCGTATAAGATTCCGTAACTGAATTAACATGGCGCCGTAGATGCTTTGAAACTATAAAAATTTTTTTATAGCGCCCACGCTGTTTCAGGATATCTCTAATTCCTTAGGTGAAATTTTGCTTTATGCTTCAATACATGTAAAATAAAATCTTATGAATTAAACATTTTTAAAAAATCTTTTTTTTTAAATACGTAGAATATTAGTAAAAGACGTAATACCTTCTGATCACAGAGGAGGGCAGCTGGATTTTTGTTTATTGTTTAGTTGTCTGGTTTTCTTTCCTTTACTTTAGAGCAAAGATCTAAAGACTGGATAGTACCCCTAATTATTTGTGCACGCCATTAGGTTGTTAGCTCCTCGTTTCCATAAGTGCAGTTTACACGTAGCATTGCTAACCGACTGACAGCTACAGATTAAGTATTTTACTGAAACTTTTGACGCCATTTAGTATATCGTAGAGCTTTTACATACTGCTTTTACGAGGTTTTTCTTTATTTTTGCCCTTTATTTTTGCAACGGTTGAGTCTTAAAAAGCGTTAGATCCACAGTTTAATATTATCAGAGCCATTTGACCCGAATTGAATTAAATATTTTCTACACAATATTTTGAGTAAATTCACAGGTAAAAGAAATTTTTCATCCTGAATAATCATTCTCTTTGGAGACCTAAACTTTATTGTGCAAAGTTGTACGAGCCTCGACCGCCTTGATGAAATCCAGGGTTGTATTTTTCGTAAAAAAGTTATGGTAAATGAAAGTGTTATAAACAGGTTTTTTTTTCTAAACTTGGCCATCTCTGAGAAGTTGCTGAATCAGCTCAAGAAAATGACTTATAAATTATGAGCCGTTTGATCAGCAATGATAAATGCGGCTAATTAAATGCCTTGTTATGCTTCATATTTAAGTGGTTTATAAATTTGATTTTTAAACCAGTTGTAATTTAATAAAAAAATAATTGTAATTTTTATATAGGTTTTTTTAAGAATCTTCTCTCCGAGTCTAAAAGAGATTTTGATAAAATGTTTAAAAAAACCTACGGGATTATTTACGAGCAAAACGCTTATGTTTTCACGGATTTTTTCGAGGAATTGGAAAGGTACTATATAAAAGGCCAAGTGGATTTGGAAGAGGCCATGGAAAATTTTTTCAACACGTTATATCAGAAAATGTTTACGGTTCTAAACGCTCAATACCAGTTCGATGACAAGTAAGTGCAACTGTTTCTCTCTGTTTTTTATTATATTCCCCCACATCCGCTTTTCAATACTTTTTTTCAGATATCTCATTTGCATCGGGGACCACATGAAAGAATTGAAACCGTTCGGCGATGTTCCCCAGAAACTTTCCGTGCAAATTAAGCGTTCCTTCGTTGCTACCCGAACCTTCGCTCAAGCCTTGAACGTGGCCAAAGAAATATTAGACTATATGAAAGACGTGAGTTAATTATATTTTCTTCTTTCGATCTTCCATGCAGCGTGCAACTTTCTGGGATAATATAGGCATCGCCTAATTTAATAATTTATTGCTGCCGTCGACCACCTCTTTTCAGGTCATATCAGGCCCTGAAAAAGCTCTATTCAGAAGTATCTGTATTTTCCTTCGACTTTCTGACCTTTTCAGTTTTCAAATAGTATCTCTTCATTGTTAAAGGGAGTCAGTGTTTTTTAATTTTGAGAAGGGGTTATATTAACAAGGACGGGGATTCAGATACTTAGTCCAAGAATATCCTAGTAAGCATCGAGCTGTGATGTCTCTGCATTGGATTTCTTGCCGTGCAAACGCATGTCTGCCTTGTAAAAGATTACGCGGGGTCCGGGTGCAACGAACCAACGAAGACATTCCGCCTTAGGAGGTGACATTCACACTTGCCAGGAAACTGGCTTCTGTCGAAGACACGACTCGGCAACTGGCGTGAGAAATTAATGCTCATTGAGGTTCAGTCCTTAGCGCTGTTACCTTTAACTTTTAAACCTTGCCATCTCGTTTTTAGAGTACAACAGTGTGCCGTAAAGGCGACAAAGGCCAGAAGTAATACACCGTCACGGCAGTTACTGGCTATCGTCTGTTACTGCTTACTTTAGAATTCATAGCACGACTGTTACGTCTGTTATTCTGTCTATTGTGGGTGAGGTCTTTTTAGAATGCATAGCAATTTCGCGGCGTAAAATTAGAGTCAATGAGGCGGCAGACTCGAAGATTAAGACAGGGAGGTTACAATTCGCTTTCGAAATTTTCAAAAGTAAACTGAATTTCGTTATTTAAGAAAAGATTGTCAGAATCTAGCGCAATTCTGATAAAGCTTGGATTTAATTTTCGATAGAGCGTTCCTGAAAAACCTTTCATCTGTCAGATCGGTTGCGGGTGATGCTGACTTGAGTCATCGTATGCTGACGATGCTTGATAAGCCTTGCCAATTTTATGAGTAGACATTGCAGCTCGAGTACTGGATTAATACGATTTTGGCTATGGGTGTCCCGGATAGTTGCATGAAGTATATAAACTGTGTTTCGATTTACTTTAAGTAAAATTTATTATTAGAGTGAAATATTATTTTTTTTTTTGAAAGTTGGGAGCCGCAGGTGATTGTTATGATGCTCTTTTGAGGATGTCATATTGCCAAGCTTGCAAAGGAATGCCTGAAATCAAGCCTTGCACCAATTTGTGCCTTAATGTCCTTAAGGGTTGCCTTGCGTATCAAATGGATTTAGACACAGAGTGGAATAATTTTGTTGGTGAGTTGCGTCGAGTCTGCAGTTAATTGGTAAAAGGTATAAATTATAAGAAGAGTTTGCCAGATTAAGGTGTTTACACTCTTTCAGATGCCATGGACAAAGTATCCGACAGACTTTTGGGGCCTTTTAATATCGAAGTTGTTGTGGAGCCTATCAATATAAAAATTTCTGAGGCAATAATGAATTTTCAAGAAAATGCTCACGAGGTTTCGGAAAAGGTACAAAAACGAAATTTATTAATTCCCTGAATTAAACTCCAGTTTTGGCGCTTTCAAAAATTTATATATGTCACTGATAAAGATCTGAATTAAGGTGTTCAATGGATGCGGGCGTTTGCACCTCGGCCGAAGAACCCGAAGGGAAACGAGGGAAATCGAGCTGGAAACTTATGAATTCGCCAAGGAGGACCTAAAATCGCAGCAGTCGCAACAAACTCCCACTTTGGAAAAACTCATCCGAGACATTAGGCAGAAAGTGAGAGATTCCAAATCTTTCTGGGTGAATTTGCCTTATCAAATATGCAATGACGATAAAGTAGCCGTCCTTTCGAAAAACACACCTTGTTGGAATGGCACTGCCGTCGGAAGGTAATCATGTGTGATTTTTTCTTCTTACACAATTAGAGTACCAAATGTTTAAAAAATTAGTCGTTCGGAAGAATTAATTAAATATAATAAAAAAGTATATATCAGCTGCTTTTAATAAAATTTTATGAGCTTTAAAAAAAATTTTATAAAAAATTTTTTCTTTCAGTTACAACAGAAAAGTAGCAAATAATGGCCTCTTTAACCAACAAAACAACCCTGAAGTTAACGTGGATACGTCGCGGCCCAAAAGCATTTTAAACGAGCAGATATACAATTTGAAAATGGTCACTAATAAGTTGAAAAATGCCTACAACGGTTTCGACGTTGACTGGATTGACATAGGTAGGATGAACGTGCTTTTATCCAGGTTGATTTTAAAATATTTTTATATTATATTTATATTCCTCCGAAACGGAAGCCGCACATTTCAACGGAAAAAGCCTAAATTTGAGTTCAGTTCACTCTTGAAATTCAGTAAATTCGGATGATGGAATCATTACAAATAGTTAATTTTAATATCTAGCTTATTTTGTATTTGAAAGGTGTGCCAAAGTCATTTTTAATTGTTTGATGACAGAATCCGAATAATGAATCCCTACACGATAATTCTGAACGCAATGATAATCCCAGTGGCCCTCTTAAAGTGAATCAGTTCGAAATACTGATAAGCTGCGTTTACATACCGAATAGTCACTTCTAAAATGTTTCGCAAATACATGAAAACGATGTTACTTTCCGGTACCCCTAATGGATTTAAACTCAGCTCCAACCAAAAAGTCTCCTCTTTGGGCAGAACACATTGACTTTCTTGAAATTCATTGTTTATAAAACACAATGTTATGGTAAAAAATTGTGTATAAGATTTAAAGCATAAAATTTACTTAAACCATTGCTGATGGCTTTTGGCTGAAGCAGCAGTATAATGTGAATATTATTTGATGATATGATTTAATTAATATTAATTAAGTAACGTTTAAATTCCAGAAGAGTCTTCACCCGTCGACGTTGGTTCCGGAGAAGGTTCTGGAGACGATCGTTTAGAGTCAGAAGGGTCTGGAGAAGGGGGCCAGTCTTCGAATGAATCAGAAGACGAGGATTACCAAGTGAAGACTCCCGGAAGGAAAACTGAGCCCAACCCGAAACGTCCTGTGTCCTCAAATGACGAGTCGAACGTGATTCCCAAAAATACGGATGACTTGCTTATCCGGGGAGGGACCACAATTTATTCTTCGAGTGGAACTTCAGACATTCGAAGTCGATTAACGCTTTTGAAAACTGTCGTCAGTTATGTGTTTCCTATTTGCATTATGTGGTTGGGCAGTTCGATTTACGAATGGCTGTGAATTAAAGTTATCTACGCATCGTCGTCATCGTCGATAATGTGCTTAATACCGTTAGTCAATTTATGTAATAATAATAATTATTACAGTTATAATAATTATTATTATTGAAGAATGAGAAGGAACTCCGTGAAACTTCTCGCAAATTTCAGGGGGAGAGGAGCATATTATTATTAAAATTTAAAATGAGCTGGCACTTTGCTGACGAGCAAGAGAAGGAGGCCAAAGTGGCTGCTAGTCATGGTGTCGCTTACACCCAGCACATTATGGATAGAAGATAAAGAAAAGAAGTACTGGTAAGTGGGGCACACGAAATTCATTGGAAAGGCATAATGGGAGCCCAGTTTTTTCGGGCTTCCTATTATGGAAAACTAGAAAAATTGCCGATTTGTATTTATTATGTCGTGAATGATAATAACAAGGAGAAGAATTTATTTAAAGTACATAGCAGAAATGAAACCTGCTTTCAGTATTAATGTTTGCTTCACTGGAGAAAGGGTTATTCTGAAACTGAAGCATAAATACAATTTGGTACTTCGAATATGTGACCACCTCGACGTAAAAGATTGTCGATGATACGCCTCCAAAGGGCCACATTCACGAATTCTTCTGGAGTGGAAATAATGAATTAGCCCCTATTCACATTAGGTAGAGACGATCGGATTTGAATACTGATCAATGAAAATGAATGTGAATATAGGAATTATGCGAATTGTAATGGAGATCAGAGTGTCCTGATCATAATAAAAACTTGATTAACTTGTTGTCATGCATTTGTAAATATGAAAATATGAAATACTAATGAGTAATTTATGAGTAATTTGAAGTGAATGGGGACTGGTGTTATACCAGGACCGAGTTGAACGTCGATTTGACTGTCCGTTGTTTTGAAGAATTTTAAATATAAAGCCTTAAACGGCGAGATTTATATGAAAGAGTGCCTAAGAGGCGCTTGCATTGTTAATTTACAAGTCATATTTAATTACTTCCTTTTGTGAGTAATCTTAGTCATAATGAATGAGGAGGGGAATATATGAGCAACTGTTTATACTCAGTTGAGTTACATATTCCTTATCTCAGTCGATTCTCGATTTTCAATTGTTTAAAAACTGCATTTTGCTACTGAACTACCAGAAAAGTGAATCAGTGAAACTGCTCTTCCTTCTACTGAAGACTCTTCAAAATATTGTCTGTTCTTTGGTAGTAACTCATTGAGACATGTCAATGCATTTCAACAATCTCATTACTGAGCTAACTAATGAGTTGAGCTTTTACCAAAGTAGTTCGCATTAGGAGGTTCTGATGCGGTTTAAAACAATTGATATTTTCATATAATAAAACTGAAGAATATAAAGGTTTTTACAGTATTTTGTTAAAATGAAAAAGCGATGGAGTATTTTGAATTAAAAATTATATTTTTTAGAATTTGGAGAAATTTAATATTGAAAAATGAAATTGGGACTGAAAAATATTGAAATTTTTAAAAATTCGTACAGCCATTGCTTTGCTTTTATATTATATATATATATAAACCCTAGTCCCCATATTATTTTTGTATGGATGTAAAATTGTCGTGTGAGTCAGCATTTTTTGACTGATGTAGACTTTTGTAATTCTGTTAAACTGTGTACAAATTGTGATACCTTGCAGTGATAATTTTATTAATTTTTTTTAGTTTCTTGTAAATTGTAATTAAATTTAAATTTTTCGGCTTTTTATTGTCTTGTGACTTTCTTTCAGATGAAACTGATTTTTTCTCTTTATAATTTTTTTTTTTCATTTCAATTCATTCATTAAAATGCTGTTTCAGCTGTGAGGGAGGACATTTTATAAAAACTTTTCTCCTCTAATGTGATCCGAACTCAAATTTTATCCTTGTATTCATTTTAAAATGAATAAAGGCTGCTCTTTTTTTACAATATTTTATTTAACTCCTACGAGCGGGCGGTGTTTGTGCCTCAAAAAAACATAAGAAGAATTGAATATGGAGCAGACCATAATGACAGCTGTCATTTCTTACTTTTATAGTGACGGCGGGGTTGATGGCTGAATTTCAACGTGAGATGGGGTTTGTGTCGTAATTACATTTTATTAATAAGACCGAATTACAAAGGTATAATCGTATACGATTAAGATCTTTTAATAGTCATTTTGGAATTTTTTTACATTATTTTATTTCAAATGATAACAGATTCTGAGGTATGAATAAATGTGACGTCACAATATTTTGGCGATTGTCATATGTTTTTTTGTATAATTGTAATAGCAGCTTAACTTCTTAGTCTTGTCTCCTAACTTATGACTAAAAGTTTAAAAAATAAATAAACGAAAAAAAGTTTGTAAGTTACAAACTTTTAAATTAATACATTCACTCAGTATTTCTTACTTCCGCACATTTGCACATTCCGTTAGTTGCAGAAAAATTTTATTTGATTAGCTGCAATTATTCCACGGTCGCTTTAGTCGCGCATTAATTTGGTCTTCATTATGATGTCGGCTTTAATATGAGAAGTCCACTGTTGATAAAATGTCCTTGGAATTCAATAAAATTCCGTTTTGTCCGTTCTGCACTCTTCTAAATAGAACTCAGTTAAATTTTCTTTTAAAATGGCCTTTAATTTTGTAAAAAACATCTTTCGAAAGTATCCTCGACTGGCGAATTCCGCTACTTACGGTTCACTTTATGTGGGAGCTGAATATTCTCAGCAGCTCTTGAGAATTAAATTCACGGTATGTATGTAACCGATTCGTTCTTATTTTCAAGCATTTTTCACTTACAAATAAGTTTTGGTTTTCATACTTTATCGGAATATTTACGGGATGGATCAGCCGATTTCATGATTACTGATTTAATTGCAAAACTTCTTTTCCGGTCTCATTTCAGAATATTCAAATCTACATCCTTTTTAAAAATGAAATAATGATATTATGCATTTTTCAGGCTAAGGAAGAGGATGAAAAATGCATCGATTACAAAGCTCTCGGAAGATATTTAGTGGTCGGATCGTTAATTAATTCCAATTATTTTTATTCATGGTGGGTTGCCGTAACAAATTATAATTAATCCTTTGTATCGTTAAGATGATTTCAAGAAACAGCGCTTGACTCACATTTTATTATAACTGCACACTAATTTTAGGTTTACTCATTTAGAAAAAAAAAAACTGCAATTTTGTATGCTTTTTCATTTCACATATTTCCATACAGGAACACATAATACTTTGAATGGGTATTTTTTGATTTCTCAGATAATTGGCTTTTTTTTTAGGTACAAATGGCTGGACAACAAATATGTAGGAACAAATAAAAGGATTATTATTAAAAAAGTCCTTCTAGATCAGTTTGTTATGACTCCTCCTCTGTATGTTATTTTTTATGTGAGTATGAGTTTGTTAGAGGGAAAAGAGAGACTTTTGGAAGAGTGCAAAGCAAAGTTTGTCCCAACATTTCTGGTGAGATTAATTTTCTTAAAATAAAAGTAACTGCATGTTTTGGAGTATAAACATTCTTAAAATATTTTCTTCCTTCAGGTAAGCTGTATTTTCTGGCTCCCTGTACAAACAATTAATTTTATTTATTTGCCAAATGCTGCAAGAATTGTATACATGGGATTGTGTTCTTTTGTTTGGATGAATATACTCTGTTGGATAAAAGCTAAGGATGGAAAGTTAAGTGAGTAAGCATTGAATAATTTGTAACACTGATTGTGCAGTTTCTAGATAAAATACACACGAAAATAATTTGTGTATCCTTGCATATATAAAGTCCTTTTATATTCCTTTAATTTAAACCCTTGATTCCTTGTTTTACTTTTCTACTCTTCCATCTTTGCTACCTTTATCATTAAGCCTCGTAATTTTTCAATAATTTGCATTCTTAAAAATAAAAATTCCACTGATGATGAGATGGTTTTGTTGACATATCCCTTCGCCCGCCAACAGTCTTCGGGGGCAAGAAAATATTGTCAAACATTCAAATCTTTCACTTCCCAATATGCAGCATCAAAATTAAAACTAAAATATTGTTTATTCTTGCATTTTTTTTTGTCGAAGCAATGGTTTAAATTATGTTTTCTTACAAAATAAAATTTTTTTTGGCGGGTTTTTTGAAAAAACTGTACGTTAAGAGTTAAAAGATGAATATGCAAAGGTTTTCATCATAGTAATAATTAGTTTTACAGAAACCAAGAGTTTGTTGTCTTTAAAACTTACACAAATAAAAATTCATAAGAAAAATCTGTTGATCATTTTATATAAAAATTTTTCGTTTTTAGATAACAAAAATCATGAAATTAAAAGTAATTCTTATGAGACTGGAGTTCATCGTGCTTCAAAATCGTGGAGGCAGAATCCATTTTAAAATGTCGTGGCAGCATTGTGATTCCAAAATGGCGGAAATCGTACGCTAACATAAACATTCAGTCGTAGAGGTTGTGTCTGCAAATTTGCTTATTATAATATTCCTTGTGTTAAAACTTATTTTATATGGATACAGACAAACAGGAAGAAACAGAGGAAAAGGGGAGAGAAGATGACAGACTTAGTTTTTCGTTATCAGATGAAGAGGCAGAAGATACCGCTGATTCCTTGGACATAAAGCCTCCCCAAGCTATAACTCACAGAAAACCCAGACATAAAAAAGATAAATTTTCTTATAGAGATTCAAAGCGGTCACATGTAAGTTTAATTTTTTTTCTTTTAGGGTGCAGTTTTTTTTAAGGAAATTTTCAGAGTGGCTATAATGTTGAATGTTTTAATCACATTGAGTCACACACAATCATAAAACTCAAGTTTTATAGATATAGATTAATTTATTTAAAATTCAATATTATCATTAGTCATGTTTAAATATCTTTAATTGGAGACTTGTAAAACATATTTACTATAACAACATTAAACATTACATTTTAACATAAAATTAATTTTACCAGAGCATGTAATGTATATTTTATTATGTTAATACTAACTAGAGGATTCTATTTGGTTCAAAAAGTTATATATTTTTCTTGTGCTTCAAGAGAAAAAAGTGCAAAAGTGATATGGCTTTACTTAGTATAAGAAATTTAATTTTTTTTTTAGAATCATAAAGAATTGTCTTCTCATCGAAAGTCACACCATCAAAGCAGCAGTGATAGAAGAAGGCAGCACAAAACTGGGGAAAAAATTAGAGAAAGTTTACATTCAAGAGAAAAAGATCATAGGGAAAAGAGACTCAGTCATAGAGAAAGAAGATTACAAAGAGAAAAAAATGAGCATGAACATTCTAGAGATGTTAGAGTATCCAGGGAACAGCATTATTATAGAAATGATGGTAAATCAGATGAGAGATCCAGTCAAGATAAACTCTCTGTCAGGGAACTTGCAGGAGTTGATTCACAGCTAGGTAAGTGCCTTATTGCTCAGTGCTAATAAAAAATGCCTTTATTCTGTCTTTCTTCTGATATTAAAAAAATTAAATTTTTAATTTTTATTTGATTTAGCTGATCAGATTTTGTATGACTTGAGAGGAAAATTAATAGACAAAAGAAGTACTAGAGAAGGCAAAACCTATGGCTCTGAAAAATATGATGAACCTGAGAGGAAAAGAATAAAAAGGGAAAGAGAAGTTGAGATGATGAATGACAGCCCTTTTAATGAAACACCTAAAGAGAAAGCTGAGAGGCTGGAAAAGGAGGAAAGGAAAGCAAAGCTCCTGGAAGCAGGTGTGTTTTTGAACATTTTTTATTTTTACTCATTCCTTCACTGAAGACTTTCTTTTAGAATTTTGTTATAACTCTACAGATAGGGAGATGGCCAAAAGGAAAGAAGTTTCCAGGAGGGAGTTAGAAGCAAGAAGAGAAAGACACAATTTAGAAAAGGAAAAGGATAGGATGCTAAAGGAAATAGCAAAAAAACATAAAATAGATGAGATTAGGGAGAAATTAGAGTCTAGAACTCATGATGTTGTCATTGTTTCTGATAACAGTGAAGCAGATGAAACTGAAGAATCTGCAGCATCCACTCCTTCTTCTGAATCTGATGAAGAAGACAATGATGAGGAAGAAAACGACAACGAAGATTTCGAAGAGGCTGGTGATGTGGATGAAAAAACAGGTATTCCCAACTCTTAAACTTCTCAATATTCATTACCAATAGTTCTCACCAAATCTTTTATGTCCTTAGTTTTTTTTTGTAAGTTTCTTTGTGGTTACTTTGTTTGAATGTGGGAACTCACTTTTAAATTAGGTATATTAATTTTTAATTACTTAGAAGGATTTTCTGGAAATTCAGATATCGAAGAAACGGATGATGATGAGTTAATGAACGAAGGAACACCCGAATCAGTTCCACCTCTGGAAAAATCTCCTGTTCAGAGTGATATGGATGCGGAAGACGAAAAGGAAACCGAAAATGAAGAGGAAACTGAAAAGAATACTGACAAAAAAATAGAAAATGATGAGAAAACTGCAAATGAGTCTCCCAAAAATGAAGAGCCCAAAGAAGACCCCTTACCTCCTTATTTGCCGGCCATTCAAGGTACAATCTGAGTTTGAAGTCATACGGAGATTAGAAAAATAAAACTAACCTATTGTTTTTTCTAAGGTTGCAGATCAGTTGAAGAATTTCAGTGCTTAAATAGAATAGAAGAAGGAACCTACGGAGTCGTTTACAGAGCTCGAGACAAAAGAACGAATGATATTGTAGCACTTAAAAGGCTGAAAATGGAGAAAGAAAAAGAAGGATTTCCAATCACATCGCTTAGAGAAATTAACACTCTGCTAAAAGCTCAGCATCCGAATATAGTAACAGTTCGAGAAATCGTTGTTGGGAGCAATATGGATAAAATATTTATTGTAATGGATTATGTTGAACATGACTTGAAATCTTTGATGGAAACGATGAAACAAAAGAACCAAGTTTTCGTTGCTGGAGAAGTGAAATGTCTAATGCAGCAACTCTTAAGGGCTGTTGCTCACTTACATGATAATTGGATCCTTCATAGGGATTTAAAAACTTCCAATTTACTGTTGAGTCATAAAGGGGTTCTCAAAGTTGGCGATTTCGGATTAGCAAGAGAATATGGATCTCCTTTGAAAATTTACACTCCTGTTGTAGTCACTTTGTGGTATAGAGCACCAGAATTACTTCTGCAGTCCAAAGTAAGGAAGAATTTCCATACTTGTTACGAAAGATGAAAGAAGTTTTTTGAAAAAATAATTGTACTTTTTTAGGAATACACTACGGCCATTGACATGTGGTCCGTTGGGTGCATATTTGGAGAACTTCTTCAAATGGAAGCTCTTTTCTCTGGGAGGACTGAAATGGGCCAGTTAAACAAAATATTTAAGGAATTAGGAACGCCGAATGAGAAAATTTGGCCAGGTTACAGTAAATTGCCAGCAACTCAGAGAGTAACATTTGGGGAGTATCCAATTAATCAAATTAGAAATCGATTTGGAACCATACTAAGTGATTTGGGAATTGATTTAATTAACAAGTTTGTATTATTATTTGTTTGTAAGTGTTGTGTGTAAGTGAACTATCTAATAAAAATTAATTTTTAGGTTTTTAACTTATGATCCCGTCCAAAGGATAACAGCTGAAGATGCTCTCAAGCATGACTATTTCAAAGAAGCTCCCTTGCCCATTGATCCTGCCATGTTTCCGACGTGGCCGGCCAAAAGTGAGCAAGGTCACAAGAAAGTAAATAACAGTCCGAAACCGCCCAGCGGTGGCAAGGAATATAAACAGCTGGTGGGTTGAACTGTTTTTGTTGTGAACTAAATCATTATCCGCATTTAAAAAGCTATGGTCCCATCTTTATTAAGACAATGATAATTGATTCTGTCTTACGTTTGATTAGTTCCTAGTGAAATGTAATTTCTTTTCAGGGCGACACTGATGAAGATGTATCTGCGGGACGTTTTCATATGGGAGTAATGGAGCGAAGAGTCACTGCCATTGGACCCGGATTTTCCCTGAAATTTTAATGCTTTTGATTCTTAGTCTTTTTTCCTCACGTGAATTCCTCTTCCGGTGCTGTCAGAGATGTAGGTGAGAACGGGAAACGGATTACTGTTTTTATCTTTACTCTTTGCCAGAGAAATGTTGTCATGTTTTGTATCCCAAGTGGTACCGTAAGATTCAAGATGGGAAATCAGAAAATTAGGAAAATATGACAAACGAAGTTATGACGTAAAGTGGCGCTTTATTGTTCTGTCGATCTGGATGATCGACATAATAATGGAAAGAGTCCGGGTTCTCTGATGTGACAGCAAAATTTTATTATTATTGATCTGCGTTGGAATAAATATTTGGGTAGCAGTACTCCAAATGAATAACAACTTGAAACAACTGTCGATCAAGCGAAAAGCAAACTTCATTTCTGAGGAGTGATTTAGAAAAATGCATGGTTTCGTATTTAATTTATTAAAAGGCAATCTTTATAAGATTTCAAAAACCAATCTTCTAATTTCAAATACAGTAAACTAATGAAATCAAGACTTTTGATCTTTGATTTTTTGAACAAATTGAGTTTTCATTAACCCGCTCTCTCCCGAGGATCGGAAAACGCTCCTAAATTGCAAGTTTTAAACATAAGTGAAAGGTTCCTTAATTTTCAGTTTCCTCGGGGACTGAGTAGTCGAGTTTAAAACTAATATACTAGGCACAACTGAGATCATGAAAGCACTACAATGAATTTAATTATCACTTCAATTCCTTCAAGGTGCACCCTTTGCATTTAGCCATTGCTTCTCACGAGTTCAGGTTTAGGAAGACTCTTTCGCAGTCTTTCGATCCTTTCCTAAAGACTTGTCATCAGCTCGATAGCGACTTTCGGCACGGACTGAGTCTCTCCAAGATTTTGGCGCCATCATGTTATTTGCTGGAAAGAATTTCGCTGTCCCAAACTGACTTTCGGACTTTTCATCACCCCTGCGAAGGTGAACCACGTGCCCACCTTTCGGCCTCCTTTCACCTTTGCATTGCTCAAACGACCGTCCCCCACTCCCAACATCTCCTTTTGGCTGGACCTTATTTTATTCTTTCCTGAAATACACATTTTATAATTAAGCTTGGTAGAAATCACTCTGTGCAGAGTTCGTTTGGGTGGCTGATGTACACACCTCTGAGTTTGGTGGGAACCATTTTTTTTTTCACCATTGCTCCCATCTTTGCCAGTTGTTTGGCAGTGGGCGGGAGGTCTAAACCGACTTCTTTGTCGTGTGCCACAATCCTCTTCTCTTCGGCCAAAGCGCTCAACCATTTTTCTTTGTCTTCGATAGATCTACAGCAAAAAATCAACCAATTGTCCTTTGAATTACTGGTTATCCGTATCCCGTATCGTATGGTTGTTCCCAACTGCTGGTTTTTCCCATCTGCCAAATCGACTATTTCGCTTCCATCCAAGCAAATGCGCCCTAGAAATAAACCTTAAATTAGTTTTATTTCCCACAAGATGGGACAAACTATTTAAATAAGATTCACCTTTGTAAATGTAGTTGTGCCTTTTAAGTAAATCTTTTTTGCAGAAAATCATTTGATGATCGAATAAAAACAATGTAATATTTGTGGTCCACATCCCGGAAGTGATCCTGACGACATCTCCTTGGTAGATTAACTGGGAACTCAACTCGATCAGATCGTCTCCCTCCCAACCCTCCACCCTTAGCTGCCACGTTGCCAACTTTTCCAGCCTCTCCATCTTTCTTTTGCGCTCGTTAATGAGCGTGGCAACACCCCTCATGGTTTCCAGAGCTTTCTCCACGTGGCGGAAGTCCGGATGATCCGGCTTTGTGTATTTAAGAAGTTCTGCGAGTTGCAAAGGGTATTTACATATTCTCTGGACGGGGGTGAGCAGGTAGCCGTCCAAAGGGATTTCGCTCAGGTTCTGCTCCAGTCTGCACATTTCAAAAAACTTGCGGTACTTCTCTTTCCGGTAGAGTTCTTGAAGGATAGCCATCGCCATTGGATGAAAATTGCAGTAGTCTGAATACATCCGAAAACCTGAGCTCTGTCAAAAAAAATTATCATTAACGGTGATGCAAAATCAAATCAGTAGTTACTAAAGCTACTTTTTGGGAGGGATCTGTTGTTTTTTTGCCTAGAGATTCGAAACTTGACTGGCACTTACATGATTAAGAAATGCTTCACCGACACAACTTCTTTGGGGGAATTCTTCATCTATTCTCCCCTCAAGATCCTTCAGAAACTCTTCTTGGAAAACCAGAATGTCGTCTAAATTGCTAAAAATTGTTTTAATGTGTGCAGGAGTAAACATATCGGGGCGCCGACTACACTGAGTCATATAGCCGTGTTTGACGCCGCGAAGAATTTTCACGAAATCCCTTTCGGTGTTGACCAGTTCTCTGACAACATTTGACCGAACTTGTTCGCGGGACAGAAGAGAACTTTTACTTCTTCGAAGGCTGGACGAGGTTTCGTACTCGACGGGGGCCACCGCGGTCATTGGACTCTTGCGTAACTGTAAGCGAAGTGCTCATTAATATTCCAATTACAAATTGACTGTATAGCCTTGATACTCAACCTGTGGCCCACCGAGCCCTCCCGAGTGGCCCAGCCTTTTTTTTTGGTTGCATGGCCCAATCGCGATGTTATCAACGGAAGTTTGGCCCAGTAAGAAAAAGTTTGAGTACCAAGGCTGTATACCAAGAAATTTTACAGAGCTTTTTCTTTCACCATTTTTTTGTCCCAACGGACCTAAGTTTGTTTATTGGAACTGTCGCGACAATTCGCAACTTGACTTTTACTTACCCTTACAAATGCAGAGGGAAAGTATCCGTAATTTTGGTCTGTCTCACCCCACCACCAGTGTCGATCTTTCATGTCCAATATTTTAATAACATCTCCCGTTCTAAAGGACAGTTCGAAAGGCTCGAAGGCGATATGGTCCCACACTGCTTCAGCGAATTCCACCGCTTGCTCTTTCTGTGCAGGACTAAATGAGTGGTTTCTACGAAGAATAGTAGGATATATAAGTGCCGGGAGATCGTTTGGTCATTGGAGGAAATCTTCGAAGGCTGCTACCTTTCTGAGGATTCAGAGTCCGATGAGAGTTCGCCCTCGGAGTGGTCTTGGAAGGGGTTTTCGTCTTCGCTGAACGCTCGGCATTGGGGGCGTGAAGGGCTTTGGTTCTCTTCTGGGGGTAATTCGTTTAGACTCCAAGATCGCCTGAGCTGATTTTTGGTTACCCTTAAAAGAGAAAAGACGTATCATTTTTTGCTTAGTGTCAGAATGAACTTGATAAAAAACAGGCGAGGGATAATTCACCTGCTGAATGGTGCCGAATCCTCATTGAGGGCTTCCCAAGAAGTTGTTTGCGAACTTCTTAAGGAGGACGAATGAGAAGCGGGTCTTGGCTGGTGATCCTCAACGTTCCAAGTTGTTAATGTCTCCTCTTCATTCCACGTTTTAGTCCCCCAATGAGAATCGCCCTGCAAAAATTATATTCTCAATAGGATTATACGTTGTTCGTCGCGAAACGTATAAACACTGCAGATTTATTTAACGTTAGCTTTTGGACGACTGCTCATTAATTTTAATGTTTAAATTCCCAAAACTAAATGGGGAGGAAGATTATCGTTTACATAACAATGTTACAATTAACGCATCAAAATACCAGAAGGAGGTCGTTATTTTGACATTGACCGCTGTCGACGTCCTGACGTATTTCCAGGTGAGTACCGCTGTCGTGATCTCCGCTGTCGTCGTATTTGAAAACTCTGTTTCTCAGTTTTCTTTTTTTGTGCGAAGTGGATGATTTGTCGCTAATCGTTGTGCTCATATTCCTGCCGTCCCTCGAGCGATGGGATGACTGAAAAAATGAAATCATTCAAATCGGAACAATTCTAATGTTGTAATTCCAGATCGGGATGGAAATCAATAATTAAATAGAATATTTGACACATAAAATAAAAGCATTCGCTTTTAGATAAAAGTACAGCGGAAGGAAACGCATGTTAATAGTGACAGGTTAAATTAGAATCTAAGGCAGGAAAGAAAAGCGAAGGTACAATAATTAATAAAGACGATGAAAATCTGCAAAATATTAATGTCGCGGAGCCATTCCCGACTGTACAGTAAGCGATGGCAACCCTTTGTTCAAGACCTAAGCAGAAGCAGATAAAGTTTGCAAGTTACCGCAGTCGGAAGAGTCTCAGAAGCCGCTGAATTGCCCGGGCATTCTTCTGCGTGGACATCAATTATTCCCAATTGCCCTCTCCGATGGCATGAATTCCTGGAAAGTTATCATAAAATTTATCCCAGTTTAGATGGAGATTTGGACTAGGCCCAATTATTCTTTGGCAAGATGGGCAGAAATCAGCCCACAAAGATGGAATAACACTTCCTCGTTCGCAGAGACTGATCACCGGTGATCGATTCTTAGGAAAAGTGAAAAAAAAACACACAGAGAGCCTACAGCTACAAGTGGTTAGTTTTTTTGTGATAAAAAGGGATTTGCTTTGAGAATACGCAGAGTGCGACGGTTACTTGCCTTCGAGCGAAGTGTTCGGACATAAAAGACCTGGGGAGAGAGAGGGATCTGCGATAAACTGGCAGAGAAGTGCAGTCTTTGGTTGCGGGTGCACTGGCGGGGCGAGAGCACCAGAGATGGCGGAGTGGTGAGTTGTCGTTGGAAGCGAAGGATTCGGAGTGCAGACAGAGGGAATCGAGAGAGAGGTCGGAGGTGGTGGTCACTTTGGGAGTACTTGGGGTAATGCCGTGAACGTTATGTTGAGGCGCATCGGCGGACGACGACGAAGTGGAAGAATTTTGTCGGAATGTGTCAAGTGGTAACTGTCGTCTTCGAGAGTCGATTGGGGTATCCAAAGTGAAGGGTGTTTCGTCTACATTTTCCAAAAGAGTCGTTGCGGTGAGCCCAAAGGGGGAGCTTTGGAATTTGCGAGTATTTCGATGTTTGCTAACGCGAAAGCCCTGTTTTTGAAGGGGCGGAGAAGCCTGTGGTTTTTCAGTCTTAGGAAGCAAAGGCATTGGCTGGAAAGTCTGTTTTTGATGTGTCCATTTTGGCCGGGTAGCAGAGCCGTCCATGTGGTTCTTTGGCAAATGTGGATAATTATTAAGAGAGTGGAGGTTTTGAAGGGGGATAGAACTACTGGAGGAGCGAACGGAGGAAGCATCTGAATGCCTTCCTGTGTTTTGGGAAGAAGAACAAATATGAGGGTCATTCGAGGCAATTGTTGCGTATTTGAAAGGTTGTTGTGAGTGCAGGAAGCGGGCATCGGTTTGGGGTTTGGCAGGAGATTCTCCTCTATTGAAGTCTGAAGCTGCATCTTCTGATCGATTGAAGTAGCGATGCATTAAAAGGCTTCTTGCGGCAGCTCGACTTTTGGTTCCGTTTAAGAAATCGGAAATTACTTTGGCTTCTTTAGCCGCTTCCCGTATCAGTTTCAGCTGCTCTTCTTCTGAAGTGGTTATCTCTAAAATTATAAGCAATAGGGAGTCTCAGTTGTGCAGCTGAGGAATTATCTCCACCAAAAGATCCTTCGTCACGAAAGCATTTTCTTCCGGTCAACCAACAGATTAGAGTTTGGACTTACCGTTCAACAGACTAGGAGATTGGCCATCAGGTGAAATGACTGGGATGCCTTGTCCGTTCACTGCAACCATCACATTGTGCAGATTTCTAAAAGACTGAGAGTGGTGTCTATCGTAGTCATTCTTGACAGGAAAAGTGGCAGACTGAGAAGAAACTTGATCCCAGGACTTTTCTGACGAAGAGTGACTCATAGACATTGATTCATGCGGATATCTGTCTTCTGAAAGCTGTAAGCTTTTCGATCGTTTCACCCCAAATTGCTTGCTGACATCCCCGAAGAAATGACCATTTTTTGGTTGAAATGGCTTTGGGATGAATCTTCTTGAGCTCTTTTTCAAACTTCTGCCGCTGGCACTGCTTTCGCTGCTGCTGTTTGAGTCCAAAGAGGGTGACCTTGTTCTGCTCCCGGAAAGGGAATCATTAAGGGAAGTACGTTTTCCATTGAGCTGAAATCTTCGCTGTCGGCGACCGCTTGGCACATCCCTCAGCGCATTCAGTCTGTCAAGGGATGAAACCTGGGACGCGGAGGAATATTTGCTGAAATGATTTTCTCTGTCTTCTTCGGAGTCTCTGTAATCTTCCTGGTCGGAGATCTTTGCCCGTTCTTCCGATGTATGAACACTTTTAATAACAGAATTACTCCCATTGATTTTCACACAGTTTGTTCTTTTAAAGTCATTATCAAGGCTGCGAGAAGCAAATAACGGCAAAGGTGCAGCAGAGAGAGAGCGGCCGCTTTTGGGGGTTTTATCCAACGATTTCTCATCCAGAGAATTCGTTTGCAGATACACACGAGAGTGGTATTTTGAACCAGAAGACAAAGTTGAGCCGGACACTTCTGTTGGTTGGTCTGTTCGAGACCTCCAACCCAGAGAGTCTTCAAAGTCAAAGGGATTCCTGGCATTGTGCACGGGGATTTCGACGTTTCTCTGCTCGTCTCGGAAGGCCGGTGGAGGAGACAGTATTGGAGTTACCGAAGGGGGAGGAACGGTGACCAATTCCTGAGTCAACGAATAAGGCGTTTTTTGGTTTTCTGTACTCGATCGTCTTTTCGAAAATAATGGTAAATTGACTGGTCTATTTTGCTCTGTTCTTCCGAGAGAATTACAATTAGAATTAAGATTATAAGAAAACTTTCGAGAGCGAAGACTAGAAGTTGCACTGCTTGGCTCGCGGAGGGTTTCTCTGCTGTCATGTAAAGATTTTTGCTGAGTCTGAACCCATCCGGACCTTCCCAGGTAAACTGCATCGGGTGACAACTCGCGATGGCTTCCACAGGAAGTGTATCTGCCCAGCGAACATGTCTTCGAACTCCTGCCGGGATCGTACGCTTCGCTGAGATAACTTTCCAACGAATGTTGACTCAAGACTTGTCCTTTCGTGTATGCATTACTGTCGTAGCCTCCATTGCTTTCGATTTTGAAGGAACTAATTGGCATTGCTCTTCTTGTCGTGGAAGGAATATCCAAAGGCTCTATTCCGCGTAACTGGAGAAAAGAAACATTTTGACCTCTGAAAGAACAAAACATCATAGAATTACAAGTAGATAAAAACTCAAAATTCTTAATTAATTCGAGCAGCTTTAGGCTCAAAGCAACGACCGACCTAAGTGCCTTTCTTGGTCCTGCTGAAATTGACTTGAGAATTTAAATGAACTCTTCGGTCTTTGCCCACCTTACTTAACTTATGAATTAAGTAAAACGCCCTTTGACAGCCCACGGATGCCTGTTCAGGCGCCCAAGGTTGTCCTAACTGGTTCTCTCCATTTGGAGCTTTCTCTCCCTACTTCCTGAACTTCACTATTTTCATTTTTTTCCAAAAATCAGCGATCACCCTCGGTGTCACTACAATGTAGTCCACGATCCCATTCCGACATCTGATGCAATCGTCCAACCTCTTTGTGTCAAATTCAAAACACTTTAAGAGAATATATCCGTGACACCCACCGGCACGCTAGCCTTTACATAAATGCAAAATATTAAAACCGTCACCTGAGGTGAAAAACTTTCGGAAACGTCAGCTTATTTAGATCAACAATGTTATCGCACACTTTGACAGGAACAGGGAAAGCTGCATCCTTTTCAATGGGGCTCTTAACAACACATTCATTGATAAGAGGGCAGAGGAGGCAAAATACAACCGGAGTTACATAACAAGCAATTCGACAAGGAAGTCATAAAGGAGAAGTGAGAACCACAAACCTGATCGAGGCCATATCGTCTTCAGTATAACTCGAAGAGAGAACAACTGGATTTGACGAGGCGAACATTCGCACTGAAACAGAGTCGGGCGAACTCACACTAAAGTTCTTTCGACTCGGGTTCAAGCAGACACTGGGCTGAGTGGGAAGAAGCCCACGTCTTCGGTGACTGGTTATGGAAAAGACAAACAGTTTCTCGTTGTGAGGAAGAGATGGTTATGAAGAGGGAGAACAACGGGATGGCAGCAGTCATAGAGGGAGGTTTTCCGAGGTATTTAATAAATGACATCTTAGCAGACGATGCCAAATGGTGTTTGTTTATTTTTGCGAGTCGTTATGGGATCATTTTTTATCTGTATTTATTTGATACTTGGTTTGGGATTTACGTCGTGCGATGATCGGCGGTACACGGTGCAGGAACTGAGATGCGAAATCTGCAAATCGGTCGTTAGGGAAATGGAAGGCTTGGTTAAAAAAGAGAGCCCTTGGGCGAAGACCAAGGTGGATTCCTTTCGATTGGACGAAAAGGGCAATTCCATGTCCAGAACAATACCCGTTACGCAGTCGGAAGCATACTTAATAGAAATGTTGGAATCTGCCTGTTTTAATATGAAAGAGTACGCGAGAGGTTATGACAAAAAAACGCAGAAGCTGCGGGTGGTCAGAATGAAGGAAGGCGATAGAGTAAGCACAGAACTTTCAGAAGTCAATGCGATATCCGATGCTGATTTGAATGATAGTCTTATGTATTATTGCGAGGAAATCACTGATCAATTCGAAAGTGACTTTGTGGAAGCCTTCAAAACGGACGTACCGAATAAAACCGCGAGTATATGCGAAGAAAGAGCACATTTTTGTGAATCCCACCATGAAGTTAATGTTGAACTTTAAAAGGGATCTCATTAATAAATAAATATTATTCTGCAAAGAGTTTATGTATCCCTGTGCACTATTCGCAAATCACAACCATTTTTTCACCCTCCACCCTCATTCCTATGTGCTTTCTAAACCACCGCCGAACATCCCCCTCTTATCTGCCACTCACCCTTCACCACATTTACACCATTCCAATCAAAACACACAATCGCGCAAAAGATTCTGACTCTACCTTTCCTCCTTACCCTTCTTAGCAAATACTAATTCAACCCTTCCACGTCCACCTGACTTTTTTCTTTTCACTGCGAATATAATCCACAGACCGAAATTTCCTTACCTCATTTCACACACAAGGAAAACAGAAAAGGCAAAATTTGCATTGAAATTCGCAGAAAACAATCAAGAGGACCAGAAAAATCACAAAAACGGCATTGAAACTGAGGCTGCGAACGGTGCAGAACGCAACATTCCAAATAAATGCGCATGTTCTCCATAACGCACATTCGCATCTTATCGACGCAGCGAAACTTTCTGTTTCGACGACTGTATTTTGGCAATGTCGTCCCGAGGCGTTTTCCGCTCACGTCTGCTCCTGAGCGACCATTTTCTGCTCTTTTCTAAGGTTCCCTAAAGCTTTTCTTTGTTTTTAGAGGAGAGCTGTGGGGACTTCGCCGCAGTAAAATTTCCCTCTCCACGCCTACTATCTGCAAAATCGTTTCGAGAACCGATTCCATTACCCGCTGTCAAAAGAGATTGAGGCGACGGCAGCAGAATAAGATTCAGAAACAGGAATCAAATTATGGACAAAAGGGGTGAATTTGATGGGCACTTGAGAAACCCCTAATTACACACTGCCAACAGTGCCTCTTATGCTCCCCGCAGTTTGTCTCTTTCTAGGGTACTTCAGGACTTATCCTTCCACTTATCCTTTCGATCTGCCGAATCAGCTGTAAAGCCTCGTGTGTGTAAACCCTTTATAATGTTTTGGTCCGTTTATTAAATTTAATAAAAGGTTTTCAATTAGCCAAAAGCTGTTGGCTTTGAAAGGAGTACCCCTGGGATGAGGAAGTCTCTGTTGTCTTATTTAGTTGTGAAAGTGTCCCGAAGGTGATAAATGTGATGTTGAGTGTGTCAAAGGTCAAACTTCCTTAATGAGAAAAATCACAGTGGCGATGATGATGGTAATTAACCGATGGAAGAATTTTAAGGCACGCAAATTAAAAAGTATTAAATCTAAAAGGACCTCATTAGCAGAGGGGAGAGAAATTATTAATGAGCACTTGTTGATACGCGAAGTAAAATGGAAAAGTAAGGACGCATGAGCAGATTGAAGTGGTTCCGTCAAATTGCCCAGTTTTCCGGATACAGTCTCAGTGAAAGGTTTAACGAGTGCCGACATACTTTCGTCAGAGCGGATTTATTCGGCAAAAAAGTCAAAAGTTTTCTTTTGTACGAACTGCCAAGTCAACCTTTGGTCAAAGAATTAATAATTAAACGAATTTAAATATAGCTAATTTTTTTATCTACTGGATATACTTTTGCCAGTATGTCTTACTAGTACATCATTTTATTATTAGTTTTTGTGAGTTTTCGAAAAGCAAAAATTTTTATATTTCCAATCCTTGAGGAGTCTCAATTCGAACAGATTTGCTCAGTTTCCTAAAAAAAAAAAACTAACCGGGAAATTCACAACGTTCAAAGGCCAATGAATTTTTTAAGCGAAAACTGAGTATTTTTTTTTACTGAAATAGCGTTTAACAGAACATTAAAATGGTTCACTTCTCTTAAACATCGTAGTTTTCATCTCTGGAGGAGCCCATTCAATTATGATTTACCTAAAAGTCTCATCGATAGTTTGGATTATTTGGGGTAAGTCGGAGCAATTAATAATAGAAGAGTTGTTAATAAAAATAAAATGAAGTTGTAAAGGAATGAGAAGACAGCCGGGAGCAGTGGAAGAATAGAGGCGGCAGCTTCAGGTTGTCTCTTCCTTTCCTTTATTACGGGGAAAGTAAATAAAATTGTAAGATAAAACCTTATTGACTTTGTGGTTTGCCGAAAGTCTAAACATCCAGTGGGAATGAGTACCCAAAGGGTTTTTACATTTGTTCTGCCCGTTCACTTTAGCAATTAAAAAAAAATTTTTTTTAAGTTAAACGGTTTTATTTCAAGTGCACTAAAAAGTAAAACAATTTGTGATGCAAGAGTGATTAATAAATACATGGATGTATTTTATATTTATATATATTTTTTTACTTTTTAGTGCACTTGAAATAAAACCGTTTAACATTAAGAATATTTTTTAATTTTTTGATCATTTTTATTTGAGTTGTAAAGTGATAGCAGAATATATTTACAATGCGCTCATTCATCGGCCTGAGGTAAGGCTAACTCCGTTAACTGGTTCGTAAGTTGAACAATTAATTAGACTTTGGGAATTTTTTATATTTTTACCTGAGCATTATTTTCAAAAAGTAATTGCCCAAATTTGAATTCGTCCGCCAAAACGAAAGTGTGTGCAAAATTTGAAAGAAATCGATCCGAGTGAAAAGGGTTAAATTTAGCTTCGAAGTTTTGATTCTCGGTCTTTGCAGACAGACTGACAAACAGACACGAAAACCAAGTTAAAAAATAAATAAATGAAACCGTTTAAAATAAAAACAATGTTCATTTTAACAAAAGAAAAATCAGTGAAGCAAAATTTGAATTTTATTTTGTTCGATGCTCATAAATAGTGCATCATAACACAACAGATACAAAATAAAAGAAATAAAAGGAAACCAAATGTAATTATAATTTATTAGATTTTGTGTAAATCCCACAGCGAGGATCGCCGATGTCGAAGTTTGCAATGAATTCCCACCAGACTGTATTTGTTCGTACTCAGATGTACAACACAATAAGGAAATTCACGAGAAACTGCTGAGAATCTATGAAAAAGCTTCACGTAATCCCATCTTATGCTCTGCCAGGATTAGAATATTTTGCTTAGGGGAGTGTTGGGGGATAAGGCTGAATTTCTGAACGCACCTGAATTAAAAGTGGGGTTCTGAATTTTTTGAAAGAGACTAAAAACCCATCGCAGTTGTCAGAGTCGAAAACTGCTTTCGAACTGAAGCCATTCAATCAATCATTTCCATTATTACCGCATTTGGATGGCGTTCAAATGGAGTTTACGAAAAAAAGATACAATTTAATAAAATCTCATTTTTTTCATTTTGATTTTTTCTTCTCTTTCGGCATTGTCAATGACAAAAGGCTGCCTTCAGTTTATGACAACAAAGGGAATGCCCGAAATTCTTGAATTCTAAAAAACAATTTCAAGAATTTCGGGCATTCCCATTCTTCCGAAAAGGAAAGTGTAAAATGGGAGAAAATTAAAAGTAAATGAAACGTTGTAAGCTGAAGTTGATTTTTCCGAATTAATTAATATAATATCGATAAGTAAAATTGTGAACGAAGATTGGGGAAGAAAAGTATGAGGAAAAGGGGTTGTATTTTGGACTGTTTGATATAATGTTTTTTCTCAGTGGGGGTGTATAGGGGTGGGCGCACTCGAAGCAGATGGAGGCGTAGTTGCACTCCTTTGAGTGTAAAATGTGTGAATGATTGGTGAGATGTTTAAAAAGAGTTTCGTAAAAAAGGCAAAGAAGCACTTGAGAAGATGAAGAAAATTTAAGAGGAAGGAAAGAAGAGGATTGTAAATGGAAACTTGCTGTTCACAAAACTCTTATAAGAATCAGTTATCTGATATTTCTTCTCGTCATTAAAAAGTTTTTCTTTCAATTTTGAGAAAACTGTTCTTCTAAGTACGACGCAATTTCCCTTCTGCTGAAGCCCAAATATTTCCATAAAATCTCCCCCTCTGCACAGTGCAAACTAATGACAAAAGACTTCTTTCACTGCAGGTGGATTTTGGATAAAAAGTGAAATATTGGGTAAGGCCGACGAAGAGCCGGAAATTGAATGTTCGCAGCAATACCTGAATTTCTGTTTATCGCTGTTACCCAGTCTGGTCGATCAGTCTGTTCTTAAACGGATGCCAACATCCGAAAAAGAAATAGAATCATTATGTCAGTAAGTAAAAAGAGGTTAAAACGGTATTTTTCATTGGATAGTGAATAAAGAATTTATTTTATTGATTTATATTAATGAACATAACCGATTACTAATTTCTGTGATTTTTGCAGTGGTTTTACGACAGAAATGGAGTGCTTTAATCGTTACGCGAATAAGTGTTTGGTTCCGCGTGAACGTCAGCTCATAGACGTCTATTCTTCGGGAGCGAAAAACATTTACAAGCACTTATGCAATGACAAGTCTTTCAGGGCAGGTGAGGCAAAATTCTAAGAAAGGATTCGGACCTTTCGCTCTGTCTTTTATCATTCCCACAAAACGAAACTGTCATCACATTACCGGGAAATCTCCTCCCATCACTTTCAACCGCCTTTACATATACTTTCCCTCACAGAATCACTGAAAGCAGAAGTCAATTGACTCCCCGCCTCCCACTCAGTATTTTCAATTTCGCCTCAAAAGCCATTTCCTCGGCTTTCCTTTTGTGATTTTCTTGGGCAAATTTTCCGTTTGGCAGAGAAGCGGCAGCAAATTTTTTTGAGGAAACGGCTTTTTTCCTCGAAGTAGTTTCTCCGGCTGCGACATTTGACCTTCCTGTTATCCACGACTCGAATAATTTAATTGAATTTGAAATAACTTGATTTTGTCACCTGAGAAAAAAGATTAAAATCCTCCTTCTTAAAAAGCTTTGTCATTATTATATAATAAAATAATAATTATTTATTAGGATGCGGACTGACGGTCGCTATGACGTAAAAAGTAGAGCTTGAAAAGTTCCAAATCAAATAACAACTCGCAAACGAACTGCTACAAATTACATGAGAAGGCGGAGACGAGATGATTTCATATTTCCTCTCCCTCCCCCATCTTTACTTTCGTTCCAAACAAAGCTCAACCCTCATAAAGTGGCCATTCATCCTGTAGCATTGCTGACTAAGCCACTGCCCTTTTCAGAGTACCTCAGCCACACGAGGTGCTTCAAAGGCACTCAGAGCGACTGGGAATCTTGCGTGAACCGCTTTATTCAGCTTTTCAAGGACGAACTGGACAACCAGAACATGACAAAGGAGACAAGAGTACTTCACACTTGCTGGTAAGTCGCATCTGAACAGAAAGTGGCACAAATAAGCGGGAACAAATGGAAAAGAGAGAGGATAGAGTGTAATTGCTGCAGCAGTGGGTTTATGGGTTTTAATTATTTTCAGTGCCATTCACGGATTCTCCAGATGTGTGTTTGTTCCCGGAACATTGAAATGCGAGAGAGACGACGCACTCTTTCTTCTGAAGCTGACAGAGATTTCAATTGATCGACAGAAATACTATAGAGACTGTAGGTCGATTACAAACTACACCATATGTCCCGGGTGCACTTCTCAGACCTCTTGCATTCTCCTCATCACAGGTTATGTGATACTTCGAATCAGTAATTAATCTCAATAGAATTTATGCCCGCAAAACTTCCAAAAGAATAGGCCTAATTTATTTAACAGACCGCTTTTTGTTAAAAAAAACGCACAACTTAAACCCCTTCAATTAGTACCCATAAAAAAATAAATTTTGTTAAGATCAAACCGACAAATTCTTGTGAACAGTTAAAAGTAGTATTTATGTAACAGAAAGTTAAAGTAATCTTAAATTATGGTATTAGTGCCTCAAAATTTCATTGGCAAATCGGTTGACCTGCATTTGACCTAAACGTAACTCCTCGAATCTGCCATCCAAAGACTCTGTGCCGAAAATATTCTGAAGATCTGAGAAGTCGGCCATTCTACCATTTTTAATGAAGAGTTGCTGCAACTTTGTGTTGTGAAAGTGCGACAACTGAAGCCTCCATCAGATGATGAATGAGCTGAAAAGAGGGTTCCGCACCGTCGCGACTACAGCACTAAAAGTGCACCAAATCGGTGCAACCATACAAATAACGCGCGGGTTCTGTACTTCAAAACATAAAGCTTCAGTTGTCAGAAATAGCAACAAAAGAGCGTAAGTCATCGCAGCGGAACTCTCTAATTCGCAATTAATAATCAATATTACATTCGAAACCATACAGTTTTCAAAATTGGCTGCTCACTTTTTTCCTCCAATTTATTCTGTAGCGTATTCAACAGATTTATTATTTCGTAAAATGGACCACTAATTAAAAATTCTATTAAGATTATAATTAAACGTTGACTTTGAAGGGTGAAAACAACCCTTACGATGATAAGAACCCCAATTCTAAAATTCAAAACCCCATTAACATCTCAGACCTTTCGAAAGTTTCGTTTTGACTACACAAAATGAAAACTTTTAATTAACTGCAATTTGTTATAACACGTCAAAAGCAAAAAAAGGGTGTAAAAGTAGATTTTAATTTTAGAATAAGTGAAAAATTCGGGAAACGATTTGCGGTGAAAATTCTAAAGGGTGAAATAAAGTCCTGTAAAAGAGGTCTTTTATTCCTTTATTACATCAAAATAAAGATATTAATCATCAACAAAACTGAAGCAGAAACTATATTTGCTAGTGAATTGAAAAATTAAATTGAGCGAAAAAGGTAAAATCCACTTCGCAGTTTTTAAATAATGTCAGTCTTTCTATTACTCCGAATGCGGGCGAAAGCACTCGTCAGACTTTCTCACTATTCGCTTCGTTTCTCAATGGAGTGGTTTCCGCTTTGTCGACTGAGTTTGTTTTGGCTGAGGTGTTCTTCTGCTCCGGCGAATTCCACGACTGAAGTTCTCCGCTGCCGAAGAACAGGAAAGTCAGCCCTCCGAAGATGTACGTCGCGGACAGAATCCAAAACACAATCTGCCACTGACTATAAGTTTTCTGCAAATTCAAATATAATTCATTGGCGACGCGTCAACCGAGTTTTTATTATTGAGTCTTCGATGAGACAACTGATAACAATCATTGACGTAAGCGAAAGATAACTCACGTTCTCCTGCGTCAGGATGCCCACCATTAGAGTGGACAAAAACCCGCCCAACGAAGACAAAGTGTTCGCCAATCCGAAGATGGTCCCTGAGAAATTGGGGGCGATGTCCAAACCGTTGCTGAGGTAACCCGCGGTCACAGCCCCGTTGATCGTCAACGCCAGCGTGAAAATGGCGATGGACACGACTTTGTCATAGCCGTGGTACACCTGGACTATCATCAGCAGCCCCGGCGTGACCACCGCTGCAGTGAGAAAACAAATATGGAGGAAAGTGTGAAAGATATGTCTCGGGATGGAGTAAGTCGGATGCTCACCGAACGTTGTGAATATTTTCCTCGTGGCGGTGGTGGTCAGCTTATTCGACTTTCTCAAGAAGTCGGCCAAGAAACTGGTCATCACGGCGAAGATGTACTTTCCCAGGTACGGAAGACTAGACAACAGCCCGTTGGCTTTGATGTTGTAATGAAGAATGTATTTGGTGAATGTCGGGAGCTGGTTTACAACGGTGAAGTAGCCGAAGACGCTGCAACCATGAGTGATGATGATGGCCCAGACCGGGAGGGAGGTGAGTATTTGCTTCCATGGGACACTCAACGGCTGCGAAATCAAACGAGAAGGTCATTGGGGACCGTTCGCGGGGAAATACAGCACTCAAGAGAGCTTCTCAGAGAAATCTATCAGCCTTGAAAACGCAAAATAAATTGATTGTGATTGGGGTCAATTTGAAATAATCAAAAATGGCAGTTTTGTCCTGACTTTTCTCCTCGAGTAAAGGTAGCGCAATTTCGGGGGGAAATAAGGCCAAAAGGCGGAATTCCGATCAAAGTCGCTGCTAAGCCCAATCGACCGAGCGTGCAGGCATTGTACGGTGACGCAATATGCGTTTAACGAATAGTTTTTGATTTAGTCAAAGGACACAATTGGATCTGTTCCACATTGCAGAAGGCCCGAAGTTCGCCCAAAGGAAAGAGGGTGTGCGCGCTAACTGATTCGTTGTATGCAAAGATCAATGGCGACGTTAACTGTCAATCGGGGGTCGACAACGTTCACTTTGTTTTTGGTAAACGAACCGAAACAGAGAGAGCAAAGTCCTGGTTTTTATTTGTCATTGATTTGCCTTGAACCGAGTTCCGACTTTCGACGACCCAATGATAGAGTTGTTAGGCCGCCCGTTATTGTGTGGATGTTCACAAAGAGAAGTGAAAATGAGGGAAGCGTCCATGAATGGAGAGGAACCCTCAATTAGTTTTCTCTGCCTCGATGCAGCTTGAAAATGAGAGACCAAAGCAAAAGCAGGCTGATTAAAAAAGAAATGAACCTTTCCGGAACTGGTGGTGGTGCCTATGGAGTCTTCAATGTAGGCTCTTTCCTCTGGAGATATTCTCGGATGCTGTGCGGGGGTGTCGTAGATGAGAAGGAACCAAAAAGTGCTCCAGAGTATGCCCACAAATCCCGTCACGTAGAACACGGACTCCCACCCTAAGGAACTGATTAAGTAGCCGCATACGGGCATTGTCAAAGCTGCTCCCAGTGAAGACGCTGTAAGAAAGCGTATAAAATTATAAATATTGGCAGAAAGTTAAAAAATAAATTTGCCTCTATGTATTTACCCATCATATTGGACATGAACTTGCTTCTCTCCATGGGGGGTATCCACTTCGAACAAATTGGAGGTATTGCCGGCCAAGTAGCTCCCTAGAACAAGTCCTAATTAAAGAATCGACAAGAAGAGGTGTGGAAGTCCAAAATTTAAATAAAAATTCACGTTGGCTAGTAGTGGACTAATTTAAATTATAGTGCGGCACTGTTCGACGAACAGTGACCAAGATAACGCCGACATGGCGAATATAAATCCTAAAAAGTGTAAAATATAAAAAGCAAATAATTCAATACCAGTTTTATTCTTTGAGCCATTCAAGAGTGACCATGCCAACGAATCCCGATCAATGCAGAAACTTCCAAATTTCAGATAAATTTTCGAAAAGTCGCTCATCCTTCTGAGGATACACTGAGCTGAAATCTACTTAGGAATTAGGGATTACCAAAATCTTATTTCGGGATTTCCACTGGGAAACCTTCAAGCAAACTAAAAACCTGCCACAGTATTACATAGAGCACATTATTCATTAGATAGTCCTTATTAGTTGGCAAACTTGTTTTTTACCCTCAAAGGACATCGTCCATTGCCAATTGCCACTACGATATATCTGACAAATTAAGCTTCAATTTTCAAATTTAGGAATTTGCATGTTCAAACTTGGAGTCGTCCACGTATTGGATTTCATTAAACAGCGAGCGAAAGCTTTTCAATTAAAGTGGGTTCACTGCAAAAACCATTTTACGCAGAGGAATAATTGTGCAGCACCGAATTACGAAATAACGGCCTTCATGTGCTCACCATGGCGTCTTTCGAGAAAATGTCAACACTTTTTTTTTACCAGATTCTTGCCTCTTCTTCTTTTTCTTCTTCCCAAAAGAAATGCGTGGGTTCAAATACTTCTTTTTAATACTAACCAACATGAATCCCAAAATGACTCGAAGAATAATAACTGCAATATAGTTAATATTACAAGCTAATGGAGTGACAACAGTGAGAATTGATGCGCACATTGTGGAATAACCAAATATTCGTCGGGCTCCGAAGACTTCCGCCAATCTCCCGCCGGGCAGTTCAGTGCAAATATATCCCCAGAAGAAGCATCCGAGGATGAGATTCTGAAGATAGGCATCCCATTCAAATCGACCACTCGTCTGCAACAGAATTCGAGGCACAACATCATGCACGGGACACTTCTCCTCTTCCACCCCTCATTTGCGAGCCATGTCGGGGGCGGGGGCGGGGGCGGAAGCAGAAGAACAGGGATTGAGTCTTACCGGGGATTCGGAGGTGGGAGTGGCGTCGGTTTCGTTGTTTGGCAGAGCGTCATCACTCGAATGGTTTGAAGGTGTTACCATGGCTACAATGGCGATCGTGAAATTTACTCTGAGCATGTAATTGACCATAAAGCCCAGCAACACCATCATATTGAGTACTTGGCGGCATGTCACCTTATCTGGAAAGTACAATGCGCACAACAAATTAAGCCGATTCGGGCATTTTGAGTTTACCATCATTTCGTACAGGCAAATGAAAACACTGAACGGGAACAGAGTGAGAATGACCCATCAAAAGAAACGGGAGAACACCAAAAGCAGAAGCGATACTGAAATTTCAACCTCCATTAGAGCAAAAGTCTTTTCAGAAGCTGTTTCTCTGCAGTTGGCATTCAAGGTCTCGGAGAAATAATTTGCGGTCACCTTTGCATAAAGCGAAAAAACGCACAAATCGCGACTTGTGTAGAAAGCATTAATACATCTTATATAATTTTTAATGAAACTCTTTCATATTTGATGGGAACATAAAATATAACAAGGAATATTATATTTTAAATTTTTTTCCAAGCATTAATACCGTAACCCAAAGCTCAGTTTGAGTCAAACCCATAAAGTTCTCATCCGCCGATGCCAATAGAAAACGTACTTCCGATGATAAGAAATAACGACGAAGTTAAAATTATAGTTTGGATGCAAAATAAATTTTTAAAAAGAAATAATAAGGAGTACTTTAGAAGGAATGAATAAAGCACTTGAAAGGGAACTGATTTAAGGTTTAGCTGCAGCCGTGGAGGCTCTTAAGGAATAATAAGCTTCTATAATCTGAAAATGTACAAACCTGTGCAAGATCGAAGAAAATTTTTGTCCCTCTGCGACGCCATTGTTTTCTATATCTGAAACATGTAAATTAAGGAAGCTGCGTAAGTTAATCTGCATCACAAGTGACTATTTATACGTCTCAGAAGATCCTAAGCTGCATATTTGGAGAAAATAATTCTCATTAACCCACGTTCATCTCAATTACAACATATTAATGATTTCACATAAAACCAGCCAGAGAAGACTGGAAATTTTGAAAATAATATTTTACGTTAATATTATACGATAATATTATATTTACGAAAATAGTAATGAACGATAATATTTCTCAGAAAAGCACTCAAAACAGATTTGGGTCAATATTGCACAATAACATTATTTTACGCTAAGAATTTGATAAGGAATGTTTGGCTTTCCGAAGGTTCTTTTGGAAAAATGACACGGAACATTTCAAAAGATCAAAGTTTAAGCGAAGGAATCTTTTGATTGAATTTTATAAAAATTCGTTGAGTTGCGACCACATAATGCGATACCAACAGTTCAGCATTGACTAATACCTTATTTTTTTAAATGAAGATGAATTCCCCGAGAGAAATTATGCCAACTTTCCGCACCTGATTTTTAAAATTAGTATTCGAAACTTCCAAAATAAGAACTCCTGAACAATGACAAAATCCTTCAACTGCATTTGCAAGGAAGGCTTACTTCATTTAGCGAAAATAACGGAATTATATCAGCTGAAATTGAAATCTGATATTTCATAAAAATTGTCTCATTCTCGTAGTTTAATTAACGTAGCATTCAAATGAATATCTGCGTGATATAGAAGAGATTTGAGAGAAAGAAAGAATATAAAAATTTATAAATTTAAGGAAAAAATAATGACGCATAATTTAAGAGCTGAAATAATTCAGCCTTAGAATTAAAACCTTTGAGATTTTCATATTCGTGAAAACTTCGCTGAGTCGCCTCCAATTGCTTTTTTCATTTTATGAAAGGGTAAAACGTATGGTGAACTTTAATTAAAAGTCCTCTGAAATAATAAATTACCTATAAGTATAATTTTAAAAAATAATTAATAAATAAATCTAAATTTATGATTTTTATTAATTATCCAACAGTGCATAATATAACCGTTACTTATTTTCAGTTAACTTTTTGCTGTTTAATTTTGGACGCAAAGTTTCTCTTTACAGAGTTATTTCAACAGAGTTTAAAATACGAAGCAATTGTTATAAAAGTTTTTAATTAAATCCAGAAATTCCGAATTTTCTATTCTTTCTTTGTATGTAAGGCAAATTCTTTCGAGTGTAATTTTCTTTTCCTCATTGCTAATTTTGCTTTTCGTCATTCGGGTTTGCTTTTGCGAAACCATATAACAATTTTAGAAGAATCTGTTCACTGACTTCTGAAAGTAGATGAGCAAACTTTTACGAGAATAATTCGTCAACATGTACGATTAGTTCTCTTGTGTTTCTACTGGAAGTAAAAACTCAAAAAGTTCTAGTTCCTTCGAATAATAAGATTGCAGAATAAACCCTTCTGACTAAACCATCTCCAAATTTATATCAAGAAATAAAAGACAACACTAAATATTCAGTATCTAACCCATAGAGTAAAGCTAATTTCATACGAGAAATGGATGAAGCAAAGCTGATGAAATAAAATGACGTCTAGGCTCTTTATTGATAAGAAGGCATAAAAGCAACGTGGCAACCACTCCGAAGAGCCTTTGACTAAACCAAAGCCTAAAAAAAGGCGTCAAAGAAGTATAGTCATTTTTCGGTAATTGTTTAGTATTGCTACTTCTCGATTTGGAGGTTGTGAGTTATACCATATTATAGAGAAAGATGAGCAGGTAAAAAGTGAAACTGCGTTTCTTGTGCAAATGAACGGTTTCAAAGATATTCAATTTTAAATTTTACCAAAAAATGTAAACAAAACCATAATGTCGGCCATTAAGATCGGAGGTGTTTTTTCGAAATAATTATAAAAACACTCAATAATATCTTAATATAACAATTTTTTTATATTCCTAGTAGGTCGACAAAGTTTTTCAAAGCAAAATTTTATTGGCAAAACACATACATTCAAAATTAATTTCATGATGAGAGGTACTGATTTACATAGCGGACGAATTCTTTTTGACGTAATCAGTCCGCGAGGGGATGAATTTTTCTTGCTTCATATTCATCCGCCAAAAGTTGTTGCTCCGCAACGAGAAGTAGTTCAATTTGTATAAATTAATTAAGAAAACCTTTATTTTTTTAATGAGGGAATATTTTTTAAAAATCTTAAAACCTACCAGAAATGCGAGAAAATTGTAAAAAATTACATTCTTTGAGTATTTTCATAAATATTTAGAAAAAACACCTGCGATAGCAATGGCCGCATCATTGCTTTGTTTACATTTTTTGGTAAAATTTAAAGTCTAATATCTCTGAAACGGCTAATTTGCACAAGAAACGCAGTTTCACTTTTTACCTATATACACTCCCCTACAATATGGTATAACTCACAACCTCCAAATCGAGAAGTAGCAATACTAAACAATTACCCATTTTTCTCATTCATGAAAATAAGGTCAATGCGGTTAGAAAACCAAAAAGGGCGCCATTTTATTCAAAATTTTTATTGGCCGTTATAACATTGATGACGTCATGAAAAATAATCTTATTGGCCGATTGCTGCAGATCAAATTTTAGAGGCTGCCAAACTCCTTCCACTTTGATTACTCATTTCAATTATTGTTTGTACTAATGTTTCGGTTGAAGAGCGCAGAATAATGTTGATTCCGTGTAAGAATTAACAAAAATACGAGAATTATATGTTAAAATAATTTTCCGTGACATACAAATGAAAATTCATGCCCAAGCTTTTTGATTTATTGAAAATCCTCGTATGTAATTGCAGTTTTTTTATGGCAAAACGTTAAACGAATGATGTTTTAAAAACTCTTTAAGCTCAATTACCAACATACTGTATATCTATATTGAGCGAAAAAAACATGTTTTCCGAGCAATATTAGTTTTAGATTAGTTATAAATATAATTGAAAAATTTCCATTCATAATATAAAAACAAGAATTAATCAGTTAAAATTAATCTGGTTCATTCACGTTCATGTATCATTTGCAACAACAGTTTACGCACATAAATAATTAGGTTGCGATGTATTTTGTCCTCGCAACGGCTTATCTTAAAAATTAATGGAAGCATTCAGTAATCAGCAGACTGACAATTTTTATTTTTACCCAAAAACAATCTTAAGACAAATTTCATTTTTTCTTTAACCGTATATGAAACCTGAGGATTTGATTGAAGTAAAAATAAGGAATGACTCAATATGAACTGAATGACAAATATGAACCATATGAGAAAAACCATAAAAAAAACAAAGGGATTAAAATGCATAAATGATCAGTTTAAAAGCAAATTGTGTTTAGGATCTGCACATGTATTCTTGTGAAAGAAAAGCATTCTATACATATATATATGCATATACATAAGGGAGAAAAATCACATGTTGACCCTTAGAGAAATATAAATCCTCCAGTTTTCTGGTATTCTCCTGATGATAAGCACATCATCTGCAAATGGTGAAAGGACTTGTTCACATTTAATTAATATTCATGATTCACTTGATGTTATTTCCCAATATCAACTCCCTTTGCATATTCTAATTGCCATTTTTTAGTATCATTCCATTTGTTGTACATTACATTGTTCTTTTCAATTTGGGCTTTTCTTTTCCTGTATTATTTAAAAAAAATTTTTCTATTTTTAATAGCTCCCTTGTCTAAGATAATTCTCAAGTTTTCAACCTTATTACCAGTGCAACAGCATAGGAGGGAAACTCAGTTCTGCTTTTTTGAATGGGATAAAAAAATCACTAAAAGAAACTATTTTTTACTGTTACACTAAAGTATTGTAAATATTTACTAAACGTTATTAATTTTTTGATGACAATTCAAAACAACGATCGCCACAGTAAAACTATTTTCAAATGAACCCCATTTATGGAATTTCACTTATGTTTGATACTTATTGTATTCAGCGGATAAATAACGGTCCACTTAAATAATCTGCAGAATATTGTAACAGGATTTTTTTTGGCAAATAAAATCACCAATCACAGGTATACATTTTTTTTGTGAAGAACACCCCTTCGAAAGGCTTCATACATTTATTTGTCCTGAGAGAAATCTACCAAAACCATAAATTCCCTTGAGAAAAGAAACGACTCAGGCACATTGTTGACAATTATTTCGAGTGGAAAAAAAAATAATTCCTTAAGTCGTTATACATTGAAAGGGAGTTTCGAATAGTGAGCCCTCTGCCACAATACTGCGGGACAAAACTGGGAAAATTCCAAGAAATTTACAAACCTTGAATTTAAAAAAAAAATGAACACGTGGGGAGAAGAGGAAAGACAAATAAATCCGTTTGGCTGCGGACTAACGAGATCACGACTCAAGCCACGAACCGACACTGAAAAGCCGCCTTAACGCCGACTGTTGAGCGATTACCTCCGCGCTCGCACTGGCAGCCTTCGGCGTTGCCGTCCGCTTGTCAGTCGGTTGTCAGTCGGTCTCTTGGTTGATTTGAAGCGATTTTCAGGTGAATCGGGCATTGGAGGGAGATTAGCAATGGCTGAGCAAATAGAATAAAATAAATTTTTAATTGAGATAATGCTTTTTTATTTTGCCACTATTTTATTCGAGAGCGATACTCCGAAGTCGTTAAGGTCAAATGTAAAAGCGTATTTTTCCTCCTTTTTGGCGAACTTCCACAATGAGAATATATAAAGAATTATAACTGAATCGTTTCTTTTATCTTCTGCGAATGACATTTACGGCGGTTTATAAAGCTTAACATATTAACAGTGAAATAATTAATTCCCCTTATTAATGGAAAAAAAAGGGAGTGCGTTAACCTGTTTTTCTGCCTTGACCTGGAAAGGGCCCATTATTTATACCATATAGTTCTTACAATTGGCAGAAGCAATTTTTCGGCCACCTGCGAAAGAAATGATTAGTTTTGTGGTCGTGAATTAGATTTGAAACGGCTGTGACGGAGACAATTATACAGTTATGCAGATTTCCGAAGAAATGAAACCCGTACTGAATGAATTTTCGTTAATGGTCCTTTTGTGATTACTTAATAATTATAGAGCTTTTAATAAAGCTTTTGTTTAATTTTTCGCATTCCCTCAGGCATGTTTGCGTTTACTCCAGCGTTTTCTTTTGGAAAGTTTTTAATATATTCAGAAAACTGCCTTTCGGGGGTTCAACAAGGAAACATTATTTTAAGAAAGTAGTGTTCGTTTCCTTAATCACTTCATATTAAATTTTCCTCGGGAAGAAATAGAGAAAAAAGCCAAAGTTTCGAATATCCATTGTTTCTCGGATACATTCGAGGATGACGTTCTTTGCGAAGATTACACTTTTAAATCCTACCTTTTTTGCAGTTATTTCTCCTTTTCTACTTATCTTCTACTTCATATTTTCTTTTTTCAGTTGTGAGTGTTCCTAGTTGATTTTCTTCAGACGGTCATCCAATTTTGTGGACAGAGAAATGTCACCGATACCGCGTAATAATTTAGAACTTTACTTAGAAAATATTCTTATTTGGGAAATAGTTTCAAGTTCATTAATAATTATCTAATAATTTAGGAGTGGGTAATGTGTAGCCTTCCATACGAAAAGGGTATAACTCTTCAAGTCATTCAATGTAGCATTTAGTATGATTTGATGAATCCCCTGGATTCATGTCGTCTTAACATCACAAGTGTTTGCTATCAGATCTAATCCCGAATTAAAATCTTTTCAAGGTGTTATACGTTCTTGTTCAAATATCTGCGATTTCTTTTCCCGGTCAACTCATTGAGAGTTTTAAAAGAGTTTGCCTTCTTTCTTCTCTTTATCTAATTCCTTTACGGTTATACTGAAATCGTAAAAAAATCATTTTATCATGGAAACTACAGCTCACTTTATCTTTGTAATTTTTTTAATAATTCCAAAATTAGTTATGTTGGATTGTCAATGTGTTTTTAACGGTAAAACAAAACCAGACTAATTTCTTGCTACTTAAAGTAAATAAACATTTGGGTCTTATTCCAAGAAATAACTGAAATTCTTTAAGACCATTATTATTAAAAAAATTAAAATGGATCCAAATAAGATGCAGTAAAATCCACATTTCTTTGCATCTTTGAAAATCAATTGTCTTTAGCCTTTTAAGAGCATATTTGTTCTCTTCATTAAATAAACACTGTTCTTTTAATATTCAGCTCCACAATATATGTCCACAACTGTCTTTTTCAGATACAAAATTTTACGTACTCTGACTTATCCTATAACGTTTAAAAGGATTAACGCATGTTTTCTGTAAACATAAATTAATAGATTAGGAAACCAACTTTTCGATAAAATAAACGAAGAGCTTATTAATTCACTAAATCCCCCAGCACTGCTCCTTCGGATTGTTGTTGTTATAAAGCCATGAAAAAATGAGTCGAAAAATGTATGTGGGGCCATCTTTTACATTTTGTTTAATTGGAAAAGGCGGTTCGTTAGGGTTACCATCAATAAAAAGTAAAAGTACAGTGGGAGAAAATATGTCTTGGTAAGTTTAGAAAGGGTTTGAGATTCAGTAGAAAGGGAATAATTACAATTTGTGGTGTACTTAGTGGTGAAGGTAGAGAGCCATGGGAGATAAAAAAGGCGAATTTACTTTTGTATCAAGTCTGGGAGAGGTGGAGTTAAGTATGGTTTTATCTCAATGGTTGTCTTGGATAAATGTTTAAGATACGCGAATGAACTGTCTTAATCCATCAATGCCACTTTATTTATTTAAAGATGTATTTAATTAAACAGAAATCACTAAATGTTTGAATCTAAGTAATATCGCATCACTAATAACAACACTAATTCATTAAAAATAAGTATATTGAAAAAAAAATTTGAAGATAAAAAAAACGCTCCTGTTCCACTAAATTGTGTGAATGAATAAATTGAAGGACTGAAAAAATTATCCTTAATTAGATAAAGCAGATTTCCCTACTGGACAATTTTATTATTTTCTAAACATGAAACTAATTTCAAATCATGAAAAACTCTGGAACCGTAAAATTGCCCAGTAGAAGAAAAATGGAAATTCGAAACATTTAATAATCACTTAATATATTAATCTATTTAATAAAAGAGACGAAAGTTTAATTGCTAAAAATATTCAATCTAGCAATTTATTTACAAGGTTTCTTTGCTTTCGTTTCCAGATGCCAAAGCATATGATTAAGCTTTTAATATCGCGGAATTTTAAATTCAGAAGCTTCGTCTTTCGTCGACGAGACTTTCCGCTTTTGAATAATATTTTGAATTTTATTCCATTCTCTGTCCAGTTGCTGCTTTTCATTCTTTTCCTTCGTCTTTGTTCTCGTCCTTCTGCCATCAGCCATTTTAACGCCATACTGAAACGCGGCCTTAGGCAAAGCTTCTTTGTTATTCATATATTGACTGTATTCTTCCTGAGTGTCAAAATCCCACCGTCCTATCGGTCCTTTTTTGTTCCCCAAATCCATCTTCGTGTAATCGACCTGAAAAAAGGCAAACTCAATCAAAAGACGAAAGCAGGAAATCCACAGAGAGTCATAAACTGATGGAAAATTACCTCGTCGTCGGAATCTTCGATTGCGTCTTGCATTTCATCCAGACCTGGATAACATTCAGCGTATCCTTCGGGTTCGGCAGCAAGTTTCGTCAGCAGTTGAGCCGCTGATTTGGTTGGTCGCTCTTCATTCGCATCGCGTGATCTTTCCTTTTTAGTAGAAGACTGAAATTACAGGTAACATTTGCATGAGTTAAAATCATTCTATCGCTATTTCTTCAAAATAATTTATCAAGAAGTACTAACCTCTGTTTTGGTTCTAACCAGATCCCAACTTTCCTTTCTGGCGTCATCGCTGGGCTTTTCAAAATAACTTCCCTTTTTCTTCTCATTCACCTTATTTTTATCTTTTGTGGTGTTGGCAACATATTCTCCAATATCGCCGTAAATGCTTTCGTCCACAATTCTGCCCTTTTCTCGCACTTTATCCTGCAATAGGTATTTTACTGACTTAGTTCAACACACAACCGATTAAGAGTTCAAAGCTGAAGAATTGGTGAAGAAATTTAAGATAATAAACTCCTACATACCCTTTTCTTGCCCTTTTTCCCATGCCTGGAGCCCTGTCTCAGATATGACAAAATCTGAGCTAATTTATTAATAACAATGTCATTGGTGGTGAGAGTAGCTGACTGTTCAAGTTGAGGTACATCTGCTTTGCTTCTGATTAAAGTTGTGGGAATGTCACTGTCAGCCACTTCATCTTCAAGATCAATGCAATAGGCCATTCTGCCAGGAGCAAATAACTCATTCTTTTCCACAGTTTTTGGCCTTTTAAAATGCACAAAAAAAATTTTAATTAATTGTATATAAGCAAAATTAAAAATTTAAAATGAAACAATTTATTTTACCCAATGGCAAATCTGTAGATGTTTCTGGCCAAAACAGTTTTGAACTGCATTTCATCATTTTCATCTTTTGCCTTTTTCTTCTCTTTTTTCAGAGCTGTATTATTTGCAATCTTTTCCATTTCTTCTTCCCCTTCATTTTCCCTCAGTTGAATTTCACTCCTCACCTGAAAACAAATTTTCAATTTTAATGCAAAACAAATAGAAAAGCTAACATTGCATTCTCTCTGATTTAAATTAACTCAAATTACCTTCTGCAATAAGGCATAATCCAAACCTTTCACCAAGTGAGTGTGCTCCATGTCGCCACCCAAGAATTTTGACTCTTGAATCATTTGTCTTCTCCTTTCAGCAGCATCCAATCCTGCCAATGATTAACAACATAAAAATCAACACAACATTTTATATATGTTTTGTTTTATTCATAAAATTCCTGATTTTTCAGTGAGTAAGCAAAATAGATTATTTAGATAAACTTTTTTTTGGGGCTTATTTGATGAAGTAAATCTTAACAATAAACCATTAAAAAATTTTTTAAATCTAACTTAATTACTATTAGTATTGTTTATTTATACCAGATTTAATATCAGGAGCCACTGCCCTATAACCACTTGCTCCTGTAAGTGGATCTTCAGCTTGGTAATCAGGGTTGGCTCCCTCTCGTCTTTCTTTGGCCCTGTCTCTGTACTTCTCTGCCAATTCTGCCATTTTATCCTCTTCCTGCTTTTTAAGTTTTGCATAAAAACTTTTCTTTTTTCTTCTTCTTTCTGCTTTGTCTTCCACCTCTGATGAGGGTGCTGTACCAACTGAACTCTTAGGTCCATCCCTTTCTCTGTTCCCTCCCAAAGGCTGAAAATTGTCAAAGTTTTTAAGTTAAAACAATCCTGCATTTTTGAATTTAAAAAAATAAGATGAAAAGCTTACAGCGCTTAAAGGAGTTGATGCTGGCACAGCAGCTCTCGGAGTCATCAACAAACGCCTAAAATCATCATTAGTGAGTCTGGATGAACGATCAGGATGATCGTCATCCATATTATCGTAATCCGGCATTCTGTTGCACAGAAGTTAAAATGAGTTTTCTGGTAAATAATACACAGAAGCAGACATTTCCAATCCAGGAAAGTGGCACGAAGTTGAAATCTAGATTCTTCTTCCACGACCACGATTGCTTCATTTCCTGTCTTGTGACACTGCATTTTAAATTCTTCAAAGAAAAGGGCCTACATTTCGTGGGTATTCTATATAGTGTCGAAACGAAATTCTAATTTTCCCGGTGACAAACACACTGTGCGAATTTTTATTACATTAGGATCAGCTACTTTAAAATTTTTACTAGTGTAAGGTGTACAATGCAGCCATTCTGTCAGCCACACATCAAAATTCTTTCCAATAAAATACTCACTTTTAACTCCCAAAGTTTTAATGCACTTAGAATAACTGATGCTTGTCCTGGTGCTGCCAGGCAAAAAATTATTACTTTTTAAAGGCCCAGTGGAACTATAACCCAAAACAATGAGTATCTAATGAAATTTCTGGTTTTGCCCACCAGGAATTTTCCATATTTTTCCTCGAATAATCAAAATTGAAACGTATATTTGCCCTACTGTTTTGCTTTGACGTTCAGTTCTTCGATTGTCTACTCCATTGGAAAGAGTAGTCGGCCAGCGTTGATGTTTTGTTGCCAAACTTTGCACAAAGTGTTGCGAAACTTTCAGTCAAAAAGGTGTAAAACATTTTGCCGAGTAATTATCTAAAACTTGGAGGTTATCACGGTAATTCATAAACATGCCTTAATCAAATCTTCTTTATTTAGTCTTTGGTATATCAGTTATAACTAATTCTTATAAATAAATACGATTAATTTAAAAGGCAGGTACAAAAACTGCGCTTTCCTTATTTTGAATACTTGAGAATTAATTCTTTTTCACGAATAAATAGTCATTAAAATCATTTCCTCCAAAGAGAGAGGATTGCCCTTCATTTTTGTGTCCAAACTGTGGTAGCGTTCATGAGCAAGATGGAGCCTAACCATTGCCATAACAAAGCACTCGGACGTCATAATGCGATTCTTGGTAAACCGCAGGACCAAACACTCGAGCACTTTGTTGGAAACCGTCGTGCCTGCCTCCCAAAGCAAAGACCTCAGGTTGTAACTGCTGGTTCTGTTTGCGTGAGACCTGTCCAGTTTTTGAAAGGCCATTCTCCAGACTTGAAGCATGTGCATGAGGACTGGTATGTCCAAAAGATTAATTCGTCCACTTATGTTATAGTCTCTCAGCATGATGAGACTTTTACACAGTTCCAGACTAGGTTTTTCTGACAGATAAGCTGAAAGAGAAAGGTCAGATGCGTGTAAATAAAAAATGTAATTTCATTTCCCAAAGGGGCACATTTATTACCTTTCCAGTGTGATTTCAGTATCTTTTGCAGCTGAACTGCATCAACTTCTGGAGGATACTTGAGCAATAGTTTGGAGATGAGGGGCTTTCCATCCGGCAGAATCACGGCCTCCTCGAGGAATTCTGCCGAAACGTTTCTGAAAACCATGTTGTCCTCATTTACTTCCCTAAAAAGTAAATTAGAGCGGAATTCAGTGAGTGTACAACTTTTATTCGATTCTAACAGAATTTTCTGAGTAAAAAAGGCTTTTACCAAATGTTACTTTGCTCGTCGGTGAATATACGCAACAGAAATTTTCCGTCACAGTTTGGGACACTCGTCTGGGGCACAACAATGTAGTCTCCTGGAGGTAACGTAAAGAACGTCACAACTTCCCTTGCCACCGAATGATTCGTTACGTCCAGAGGTCTCTGTAATATCAATTTGCTGAGTAAATTAGCAGGAAGAACTTGAAATTTGAAGCAGAACAGTTGGCAAAAGTTGCAAAAATGAAGTTCCTTACGTGTTCGGCTACAAAATGCTGTGTCAGTCGGGTAGTAGATGGTGGAACTTCATAGACGGCAAAACCAATCGCATGCAAAGGTTTTTTTTTTTTATTTTCTAAAGAGTGCGTCTCATAGTGTTGAGTCACAGAAACGACCACGTGGCATTTGCTGCCAGAACTCCTTGGAATCTGAATGTGAAACTGAGGATTCACTGCTGTAGTTTCTAAAACAGTTTTCCAATCTCTTATATCCGTCGAGGGTGGTCAGTTCTGTAGACAAAGTCTTGCACTCCTCGCACTGCTTACCTATGTACACAGGTGATCCGCCTGCATTGTAGCCGCTTCTCCATCTCCTCCTGGCCAACACCGCCCTCCAGGGCTGCTTCGATTGCAATGCGGCTTCGTTCATCCAGTCGTCAGGGCCCACGTGTACTAAATCCAAATGAGTGAACTGCTTGGCGAAGTCGTCGAAAGACATCCAGAATTCTCCCTCATTCTGCACCCTGACGCTGAGCAGCTGCTTGTCGCGGCCGCTGAGGCCGTCCCATTCCCAGCTCCTTTCGCTCCAGGGACCCGTCCACTCCCCTTTGCCCCAAGGGTTCCTCAGTCTCACCAAAGGTGTGTCCCCCAGGGGGCCGCGCACTCTGGCCAGCCCCGTCACGCTGTAGGCGTGCTGCGTCACCAGTCCATTCCTGAGTCTCAGCTGCCTCCTTCCCTCCTTCTCCTAAAAGACAGCGTCAATTGAATGACGCTTAATTGCTTCCACTCTCGAGGAGGGTTGAAACAGTCAAAGTGGCGATCTTACCGGATAAATGCTGGCTATGAGAAGAGTAGAGCGGGGAACGGCACTGTTCAGAACTTGGAAAGTCAAGTATTTTTCCTGATTGCTTAGGCCAAAACTCTGGACTATTCCGCCCGTGAGGTCCTGCAGTGCCCGGGTGGTGAAGCCGCAGTGCAGGTTCTCGTAACATCCGTAGAGCTTCGCGTAAGCTTTTTCCAAAAGGGCTGCCCAAAACTCCGTTGGATTAGTCGAGTGGAGGTAAACCAGTCTTCCTCTGAACGTTGGCAGCCGATCGTCAATTAGAACGTCTTTCCATTCCCCGAAATGCCAGAAACAAAATCTGCGACAGTAAACAAACATTAGCTTTCTCTACAAAATGGCGATCAACATGAGCAGCCGCAGACGTTTTGTATTCCAGGCTCTTACATCAAAACTACAAAGTTGGATTTAATTTTAATAAAACTAACTTTCAGTAAAACTGAGTCCCTGGCTGACTTGACCGAGGCGTTGGTCATTGCCCTTCAATGTGAAGTATCAAACCATAACTGCTGCTTTGACCAATTAACGGCAATCTTCTTTAAAAATATCCCGAGGAACTCGAGTGCCCTTCTTCCCAATGACCTACCGAAACATTCCGCAGTAATTCGCGGGATCGAAAGACTGATCCGGAGGAACGACTCTGTCTAGGAATCTCGGGGTCATGGTGAGGGACGACACCGCAGCCAAAAGCCATGTGTCCCCCAACTCTCCTGGTTCTATGTCGAACCGGGAACCTTCTATGCTGTCCGCGCAGTTTTCAGCGATAAACTTCGGTCGCTGGCAGAGTTCCTGAAATTGATACGCTGAAATTGGTTGACTGAAAGAGGAGAGCAAAGCGAGCGAGGCAGGGAGTACTTACATGAGGCCTTGCCCAGACGATGGGCTGCAGCGGTGGTTTTTTTTGCAGTGATAATGACCTGTTATTGGGGGGGAAAGCCGGATCTTCGAAGAGAACTCCCCTCTCGCGACAGCTTCTCTTGATAGCCTGGTAATTGTTAATTTGTCCGTTTCTAGGGCGTTCTACAGTCCAGTACCTGAACAAAAGCCAAAGAAAAATCACAGTGGGTTTCTGAAACACTCGACGCAAACCAAAAGTAATCGAGTTATCAGAGGTTAATAGAACGGCGAAATCATGACGTTGTTACTCATTAAGAGTGAAAAAATAATGGGAACTGACCGACAATTAGTGAATTCAAACTACAACAATAACGAATAATTTTTTATCAACAATCTTCCGAAGAAGGGCACGACCGCTACAATGAAGTTTTATTTCTTTCCTAAGCGCCCTTTCAATTCTTAAGTTATACATTTTCCCCGATGCCATTTACGACCATTCTTTTCTGTATGAGTTTTGGCTTTGAGTGTCGTCTTTCCGGAGCTCAGTCATCTGCACGCGTGCAGGTAAAGTCCTGGATACTTCCCAAGCCGAGTCCTCATTTAGCCAAAGAGGAAGGTCCTTCTCTCCTCTGTTATTTTACTCAGTTCGTCTGCTGACGTCAATTCCAAATTAAAAACATCTGTTTTCATTTCTCTTTTCGGCCAAACAAATTGTTAAACAGAAGGAAGCAACCGTTTTCTTCACACCTTTCTTCGCAAGCGTTAGGCTTATATTACACAACACCTACTTCCATTTCCTCACTTTGGGGCTGTTTTACTGACCTCGAGTGCATTACTGACACCAATTTTCATCCTCCTGTCGTATGTATTTACTGTTCAGCTAACAAAGTCTCACTGGCTCTTTTCATCCTCCCTTTTCAGTGGGCAAACTATTCGGAACGGGACTTCAAGACAATGTATTTTCTGAAGAAGTGCGACCGCCTTAATTCTATAGGAGTTAATTCGCAGGTAGTTGTGTCACGAGATACTGAGCGTTTGACAGTCACCGTAGGTTGAAACAAATCGGCAAAATGGAAGTCGAAGCAATGGTTCGAATGGTTGCAGTTTTAATCAAGCTCGCAATTTATCAAGGTCTGGCTTGAGACAAATTAATTCTAAATGGCTAATCATGAACCAGGACAGAAACTGTTGAGCAATTAGAAAAACATCTTATCACGACTTTTAGTACGACATTCGGTATCCACTCCTCTGAAAATCCGTTTCTGAATTCCGTCCAAAGTGTAAAGATGTTTTCAAAATAACCTTTTAAAGAAAAACATTTCACACCGAACTATCAACGTCAGCGATTGTGGTGCCGGAAAAATGGGTCTCTTAAGGCTGCGTCTTGCTGTCCCAGTTTCCTCCTGAATTACTTCTTCCGTACCTTCTCTTGATTCACTGTCAGACAGTTTTAGTTTCACTTGCACGAAATGAAATTGCTTTCTTAAATCATTAATGCAAAATTTCATCCGTGAAATGATTAGTGAACATCTTTTCACAAAAAGGCTAATTCAGAGTGCTTTTCTTTGTTTCTTTAAATTCTGTTGCATAAAAGATAAGGGAGAAAGAAGGGGGGACAATCTTTTCCCACCAAATGGCCGAAAATCGGAGAAGTCTGTTTCCTGACCAAATCTGGACTATTTTTCCCTACAGATTTCTCTCCACTTTCAAATGGCATCAAGGCCTAATAACCCTTTATCCTCTACAGGTTTCTACTCAATTCACTGACGGGCACAGTCATCAAATTTAGGGAATCTATCGCAGTTACTGAAAAGAGTGGACATTTTCCTGAGGTATACAAACCGTGATCTCTTTCTGCGGAGGCACCAACGCAATAGAGGCCCATAGAAAGGAAATGGTGCCCTTTACCGTGTGATGCCTTACCTCGAGAGGGTGGACTGCTTATCATCGGGTCGCAATGAGTATCCATTAGACCAAACTCTGCCTGCACCGCCGTCTGAAACAAACAAAAGTATTCTGTAACTATTATTGAAAGGTTAGTGGGCAGAGATTTGGGGCTCTGCTGATTCTTTATTGTCATAAGCTGACTGAGATGGCCTTGACCTGAGAGGCACAATGCAGGTTTTGGATCATAACTTATGGTTTCCTTTAGTGACCTATTTATTTGTGCCAGACAAGGCACTTGTCTTTACAATAATGTTTGCTATTGAGGGCACTCATAATTGTTGTGGGTCGAATTTTTCAGGTCCTCTTCTGCCTGTTAAATAAATAATGCAATTGCGCAAAATAAGAACGTGTGCACATGTGAGATCTTGCAAGAACATGTGAATTTCCTCTGAGCCTTTAGTTTTACCAAAACAAACTTTGGTCCGATTACGAAAATATTTGAAGAAAACGTTTGTGAGTGTTTATAAAGTTAAAAATGAAAAGTACTTACAGTAATTGAGGAGTAAGAAAAGCAACATAGCAAAATAATAATCTATATTAACGAAGCAAAATTTCGTATGCACGCCTTCTCTATAGTTTTCATAGGTAATTTAAAGAGGTTTTCAAAAGAAGTTGTTTTGTCAATGATTAAACTCAAAGATTGAAGGGAATTTTTCGTACAATCACCAACAAATTTAAAATAAAAATATATTACGGGATAAATGGACGTTATGATTTTTTATAGGTGATATTCATATTGAAATCTTCGCCAGTATTTAGAAATAAACAAGAAATAAAATAGTTTAAGAAAAGCGCTTAGCTGAAAAATATAACTGGAAGCTCAAAGACTTTTTGAATGGAGAGAAGCAATCCCTCTTCTTTCCAGTTAAATACAGTATTTATATTATATTCGTGCGCAACAATGAAAACTAATTTTTTTCTTGCAAAGGCAAAAGAAGAAAATAAACATTTAAATTATTTGTTCCATTAATATAGATAGGCAGGCCTGAACCGAAAAAATGCAGGTCGATTACAAAGAATCGAAGGTACGACACAAAAAGGGGCCTCCAAAACAAGTGAAAAGAAGGCCTGATCAGGCAACAGAATGCAGTTTCTTGCGGATCGTTGTTGTTAAACACTGTCCTCGAAGAAGTCGCAAAGCAATTAATGATTTAAAGATTTCTGTAAATAATTTGGTGAAAGAGACGACAAATTCGTCTTTTCGATTTGACCAAGTGGGCTTCATGGTTTAGATTTTGGATCTCGATTGTAGAACCACAAATGGGAAAATAAGTCACGGACTATTTGCACTGATCATTGAAAAGATAAATCGTGGTGTTGATGAACACCAATATACACATAAGTGACCATTTGCAGAAGTTACAGGTGACCTAATGTTGACTTGGAATATGCGTTAGAGTTTCAAACGATTGGGATATTCATTATAAGTTTCTATTTGAAGAGATAAAGGGCAAAAGCCGTGAAAGGATGTACACTTCCTGTGCGAGAAAATACTACGGTCTCTTAACGTTTTCCATCTGGAAAAACTTCATCGCTATTACTTTAAAAAATAATTTAACAGCTCAGGAGTTCGATGCAAACTGCAAATCTGTCTTTTTTTAAATAAATTCTCATTTGTTATATTTTGAATAGATTAGGTTTCACAGGATCCGGAAAGTAAATCTGCTTCTGACTGTCATTTGTCTGCTTATCGTATATCGCGAAGTCGTGTCAAAGACGTTTTAAGGCATCATTTTAACATAATTTTTAGCATTTCCTTAGTGCCGAAAAGTTTGAAAATTTGGATGATGTCCAAATATTTTATTCAGAACCCAATTGATTTTTATAGCTCGAAACTAAAAATATATACATTAAATGGCAAGTGGTTATTGATAACAAGATGATTACATTATTGATTATAAATAAATACTTTAAAATTATATTCGTTTAAATTTAATTTTAAAAGGCGGCATTACTTTCCGGTCCCCCGAATATCGTCTTACAGATATAAAATCCAAGATTCCGTTTTCATTGAAGTTTTTAGATTCGTGAAGTTATTTCCATGAAAACTGTGGAAGATTTTAAGCCTAAAATGCTCCAAACACGTTTTTGTAGTTTCTGCATAATACCGTTTTTGCCCAGAAATGGCATCCGATGAATGCCACGCAAAGACACAGACTCTTTAATAATAAATCCGTTATTATCAAATTCCACGGTCATATAATAGTTTTTACTGTTTCAACTCTTCCCTCGACGCTTACTTTTAAGGAACCCACACTGATTTGTGAAAATAGTAAGGTACAAACAGGTCTCGTACAAAAAACGTGCCTTAGGAAGGAAATGTCGAAATGAAATGTCTTCTCATATTATGGTGTATAAAAGAATAAAGATTTGGAGGGGTCTGAGCACGATGTCGGGGTAACGGAAGAACTAGTGAAAAAGTTCTTGGCCTCTGCATCACTTCGTAGCAACCGAAGCATGGAAGCCAATGAAGCGAGTCGTCTGCGGGGAAAAGAGGCAGCCGAAGTGCTCCAAGGCCCATAACAAGTTCTTATGAAGAGCTTGCTGTGTCCTTCCTTGTGCCCGAGTCTCGGGCATTCTGTCTGAAGAACCTCAAACACATCTGACTCTCTCCGAAGGATAATAATAATGAAAGAGAAATGAAAAAAGAACCGCAGATGGGTTATAGGATTTATTTTTGGTGACTGAGGAAATGTTACTGCTGTTGGATGAGTATAAGTTCAGACATGTGACGAACAGTGGAAACAAACTGAGAAAAAAAACCAGACCCCGGTTGCGATTGTTGGAGGTGAACCTTCGTTGTTGAGATGCATCATTAAGATAAAAAAACGCGAAAATTAAAGTTGCCGAGTAACACTTTCATGCGTGTCCGCAGATAATGATAGCCCTGGCCATGAAGAATTTCCTCGCAGGGCCAACGTTTTTAAAAAGTACGCATATTGGCTTAACATAACTCCGCCACTTCGACTTCTTAAACCCGCGAACTCTGTGCTTTGGACCTTCGTCTGCCTCCAATCTCCTTAACTACTGATTTACTTTACTCTGCCATTTCCACGGAATCTACTCTGGGTCATCGATTCCCTTGCAGTTGATTGAGTCTGAGAGAGAACCGCCAGTCCCTCTCGGAAGCGGTACATGCGGTTGAAAAGTGAAGAAGGAAAGCCTTTCTCCATGAAAGAATGGAGAATGCCATCTCCAGTGAAAGCCATTGAGAAAGGGTGAACCTGCCATGATAGCAAGTGCGATCCATGAGGTGTTGGGAACTGAAGGAGTTGGAAAAGCTGATGCAGAGAATGCAGTGAAATTATTGTGAATTTTGAAGCGAGTTGTTCGTTCTCCGGAAGTGGGTCGACATTGGCGGTGCTAATGTTAGGCCAAAGAAGGAGACGTTAACTGAATGAAAGAATATAAAAAGATTTTTTATCTGATTTCGAGATACTAAATGAAGGGCTTGATGGCTTTAAAAAGAATTTCGTGGAAAATAGGAGCGTATTTGCAAGTGTTGTTTTTTATTTCGAAAAGAATTGTCGCGGAATCGAAGAGCACTGCAGTCATGGCCATTAGCTGCGAGTGCATTTTGTACCGTTACAGAAAGAAGCGGTTAACTGAGTAAATCCAAGAACTGAATGGTCTAATGCAAGCACGGCAATAAAAGAGAAAAAACTAGAGTGAAAATTTTCACCCTGAAATACGGAGTTGAAATCAACCATTGAACCTGACACTCGGTCATGACCTTGAAACAAATGCAATGGAACCTGGATTATCCGACTCCAGTTTAATGGCCACACGTGGTTGTTCTCAACTGGACTTTCGGCCAACTCGAGTCAAGAAGAAAGCCAGGATTGCAAATACTGGGTGTAAGCGAAGGAAGACGATTAAAATGAGTTGGATCCCCGCAATGCCTAAATGCTGGTGGATTATACTTACTCTGAACGTGACCGTTATGCTTTCCCTGATGACTGACATTTCCGTTAGCACTGGAGCAGACCATTGAAGGGTGATGCATCCTATGACACGCACTCAAATTGCGTTCGCTGCTACAACATTTCATCCTTTGTCGAACATTTTCAACCAGCATTAAAATCAGCTTTAAAAAATACACATCATTCACACTTTGGACGGTCTCCGTAGGTTTTTGCTGACTCCCTGATTGTAAGACAACGAACCTGCATCTTCGCGTACGAGCTGAGTCGAAATTAAAAAGCGATACATATTACCGATAATTTTAGTGAGTTTTATTTAAAATTCGGTCGTAGCAGAACTCTTTTGCCTCGGAGGATGCAATTTTAAGAGACAAAGGCAGTAATCTTGTCAGCGTTGTATTTCTCGTTGAACATGACGGTTTTTTTTAAGATTGCCAAAACAGTTTAATGCCTGAAGATTGAAATTTTTTAAAGAGATTTTGTGCCATCTTTCTTTATGTGAAATAAAATTGACATTAAAGAATAAAGGAAAGCCAACGGCGATTTAACAAAACACGCACAATTTTTTATTCTTTACAGTGCTTTTTTTACATTCTACTCCACAGACGAACCACACACAAAATTTCTCATAAAGTTTCTAAGAAAAATAAAATTTTTTCCCAAGCATTTAATTAAAAAATATAATTTGAAACTTAATTAATTATAAAAAAATACATCTAACACAAATATGTGAACAGCAAAATAATTAAAATCTTCAAAAATGTTGCTAAATAACTGAGCTTTCATGAAATATGTAATTTTAAACAAAATTTAACTGTCGCGGTCGTCCTTTTAAAATTAAGCATTTTTTGAAAAGCGCCAGTCAGAAGCACAAACAATTGCCTGAGCCATGATAAACGCCACTTAAAAACCGATGTTACTGTGTAACACCTGCTTTGCAACTAAGTCGATTAGCTTGGGTAGCATTTGGAGAAGGCGTGGAGTTCTCGAGAAACAGTTATATACCTGAAACCTGATCCATTACTTTGCGCCCCGAAATACAGCCACCTCGGGATTTGCTCTCGAGAATAACCGTTAGTCTAGCAATATTTTATAGGGGCTATGAACATTATCTACTGAAAGTCAATCGAACATTGTTTTCTTTAAATTTAAAAGGCTGTAGCTCAATGTTTTATCGTATTATCCGTCAAAAATAACTGTTAGTTTTGAAAAATTCAATCCATTATTTTCATAAAAAAATAAATAATGATTCGATAACCAAATACCAACAACATTTATATGTCTTATATTTTGTATTTATCTACAATTATTTTAAGTCATAAGTGATACAAATTAAAAAGGCTGCGGATGGTTTCCCTCTAAAAATTTCAACCTCTTATTACCGTTGTCTTCCACTCCATGTCTGCGACTTCTGGAAAAAAATTTTAAAATTAGGTTTCTGAAAAACCAAGTATGTCACCCTCCCACCCAAATTTTGAGAAACTGGCAACAATAAATACAATATACAATGTAAAAGTTTTTAATATTTCCAACTTGGCACCCGCCGGGCAATCGTGATTTGAAAATATACCCGTGAGCGCAAAAAGGTTGAGGACCGCTGTCTTTGTATATTACGATTTTTCATTGGTCAAACCCAAATCCACCGCCTGTTTGGATGAGATTAGGAAGATGAATCTCAGTGTAGCCAACTGAAGCGCGAAAAATGGAGGTAAAAATCAGTTAGAAAGTAACCACTGTCATACCTGTCACTGAATTTGTTTTTCTATAACCCAGTGCGTGAATTAAAAGATATTTTAAGTCAACAGTTAAATCAAGAAATATTAAGTTTCTAATGTTTAAAAAATTATGTTGAGTGAAAAAGACGTGAGGAGGCATATTAAATATTCCATAAAAAAGAGTAGAAAGTGAAATTGTGATATTTTTACGATTCAGGGAATAGTGATTTTCTCTCGTAGTGTAACTTACTGGGAAAACCATGTTTCGGAGAAAAACCAAAAGTAAAAGTTCGTTTATGTATTTGCCTCCATCAACTTCATCAAACAGAGGGTCAGATATTACGAAGCCGGAAAGCAGTAGTTTAATAGTGAACCAAAGCGATACGGAAACGGATGATTTACCGAAAGAGCTAACTTCTATTTTCTCAGATGTTGAAAATGATGATTTGGACACTACTTCCCGAAGAAGTTCTTCGCTCGCTAAATCTTTTTCCCAGAAGAAACAATCTACGCCTTTGACTCTATCGAATGTTAGAGGAAGCGGAAAAACTGCTTCTCAGAAGTTGAATTTTATTGGTCGACAAAGAATTAATGAACAAACTTCTCAGTCTCAGGCAAAGAAAATTTCATTTTTTGAAGAGGTCTTAAAAGTTGGTGGAGCTTCTCGTTTACCGGGCAATTCTTCCTACTTGATGAGTGAGTACTTTACTGTTATCTAATTATTCGCCAATAAAGGTATTCTTCATAAAGTAGGTATTTAAATTCTTAATCTTGCAAATTTTCTCATAATCGTGCATGTTGCAGCTGAGGATCAAGCAGTGTTCACTATCAAACTGAGCAATAAGTTGAAGGAAAATTCTGAAAATTTAAAGAGATTTATTGACTCCCTTAAGGAAAGCATTAAGGATTATGAAAACTTACAAAAAATGTTGGCTCACACATTGACTGATGAAAACTGTGAAGTTGCAAGGGGTCCAGTGCAAGAACCAATAATGAGGATGTTATTAAATATAGATTACCTCAGGGCTGACTTAGTTGAACTTCTGCTGAATGCAATTGTTGATTTTATGATGGACAAGTAAGTAATTAATTTGAGAAATTTAATGAGCTTAATTATAAATTAATTTTGAAATCTTTTTCAGCAAAGTTGAAAGTGAAAAAGTTCAACTTGTTTCATCCATATTACGTCAAATGAGATTTCTCAGTGGAAACAAAGATGTTAAATTTGCTAATAAGTTGTTTGAAATAATTCACATAGCTACAGTTAATGTGGGTATTAGGTTAATTATTAATGTTTTCAGAATTTTATTGGATAAATAGTTTATAAATAATTTTTAAACTTTTGCAGGTCAAAAGAGAAATTATTTTTCTGCTTCCTGAAATTATATCAGAAGAAGAAACAGAGGAGGCTTGTTACCAGTTGTTGTAAGTTTTTGTTAAAAATAAAATTTTTAATAATTATTCTGTCACATAATGATAATGTCTGTGATTGATGTCAGGGTATTTTGATATCATTTCTGAAATCAAATAATATTTTATTCCAATTAGCATAAAATTATATTCATAATTTCCAGAGATCTGCTTAAATCTGATGAAATGTTGACCCATGTTATCATTGATGCAATGACCAATCTGCCTTTGAATAAGACTCTCAGATGTCAGGTTTGCTCAAAAATCTTGAACAAGCTTGACAAAAGTCCAGTCGAATTTCTACCAGTTTTGGTGCAGTTTATTTTAAACAAGTCTGATGCAGAAGAACACAATGAGGTACTTTGACAACTTTTCTGAGAATATTTTTTACTTATTAATTTGATATGCATTTAAAATAACATAACAGCCTACTCACATTATCACAATTATGTATTCTATCTGTTCAGGTAATTAATGGCCTTAGGAAAAACTTGCCATTCACTGTACAGCATTATAAAATGAAGGAAGATAAAAGGAGGGGTGGAAAGGAAAATTCAGATGAAAGTACTTATGTGAAGGTGACTTTTGAGAATTTAAAATTTTCTGTGATGGGCTCAAAGCAATTAGCTGATACTTGGATAAAAATCATTTCCAATATAAATTCACACACTGACTTCAGGTATGCATGCCTAAGAGAACTGTGTTGCAGCTGTTGTTTTTGTACTTTTGTCTAAAATGAATTTTTCTTTCAGATGTTTGGATTGGATCATGCTTGTAATTTTCTACTTCTGCCTGTTTGGGAAGAAAAATCAGATTTTGCAAATAATTCGAAATAAGATTAGACAGTCTGTTTTGACTGCAGCTCATGTGCAAGAAACATTCAAAATGTTATTTGTTATTGCAGAAGAATATTGTTCGCCCATATTAGAATTGGCTTCGGCACTCCTAAAATCCATTGAACCAAAACTTTGCGATTTTGGGGCCATAATTTATAAAGAGTGTTTTATTCATTTTCACTTTTACATGAAACAAATTACGGTAAGTAAAAATTCGAGTAATAGCAGAAGTGAAATGAGCTCGAATTACAAAAGATATTATAAAACCTCCTCAAAAATGATTTATATCAATTTATTCTGGAATTGTATTTATTAATAATTGATAGATAAGTGAAGTTTTGCTGCATGTGGGAACCGGAACTCCTGCGACTGTGAATGCCGCTTTGGAAATTCTGAGAGAACTCTCCGCAAATGCGAAACAAAGTTTGAGCCAACACACGTCTTCTGTAATGGGACTTCTGATGAAAGTGCAAGATTTGGACTTGATGCAAGTTAGGATTCTAATGGACGTGTTGTCCGAGTTGGTGTTTTTCGAATCCGAAGGATCTGCAATTCAGGACGAGCTGCAAATGTTCATCCGAAAGCAGTTGTTATCTTCTAAATGCGAACAGTACAAGAAAGGCATTTTGGCAGCCATTATGTTTGGGAAACATTCCATTGGAAAAGGAGAATACAGCAAAGACGCTGATCTAACACAGATTAATTCTCTGCTGGGTAAGCGCTGTATTATGTATCAGCTGAACCATCATCTTGTGACACATAGTGAAGAGTAAAGCTTGCATTTGATGAGCGTAATTTTTTTTTCAGAAATGGCAATGGGTTCAAACTGGATGTCGGAAACCAAAAGAGGATTTTTTAATGACGAATTCGCGACAATGATAATGGAATCATCTTTGAGCGAATCGTTCTTGCGAGTATGGATTAAAAAAACGTACAACCTTGTGACAGAAAACTTATTATGTGATACTTATGTAGAGTGAGTGAGAAAAAAATTTGGCTTAAAATCGGTTTGAATATATTTATTTAAAATAATTTTAATCGTTTCAGGTGTTCAGATTTCCCATTGTCGTTGCAGTATTCTTTGGAAGAGGAGGGCATCGAGAAACTTGTTTTTCCTGTTGCTGCTTTTATCGTCGAGTCACAAAACAAAAGATCACTGTGCGCAATATTTAATTGAATGAATGTCTAATATGCCAATTATTAAGTGAAGATGTAATTGAAATGTCTATTGATAATTTGCAGGAACGTTCCGGTATCAATCATTCCTTCGACTCTAAGGCTGTTATGGTGTCTCGAGGAGAAATCGAAGAGGTCGCACCAAATTTTTTACGCTTCGGTCATTATGCCGGAAATGAGGGTTTACGACACTTTTATGGATTTGGATGAGCCGCAGAAACAGAATATTCTGGAATGTCTCTTCCTTTGCGGAAATTACTTTATTGAATGTATTAATGCATTCTGCGCCCACGGAATGTTAGCCCAGGTAGGAAATTAAAATGTGCATTTATTGATTGGAAACATTTGAAAGAGTTATGTTAAAATAAAAATCGAACAATTGCATTCAGGCTGTATTGCGGCTTAAGCAGTTAATAAAGGTTAGAAAACTTATCGCTAACCACATTAACTTGATTGCCGAGTTCGCGCCACCTATTTGCCAGTTTTATGCGCCTGCACAGAAAATCATTCCAAAAAGGAAAATTTCAGAGTGAGTAGAAATTCACAATTCAAAATTAAAAAGTTTATTCTGAGTTTTTCAGAGTTGACCCGTAAAGAGATTTTGTTCAAGATTTATTTGTTTACTCTTCCGATAAATTTGTTTTTTCTAATTTACGATTATTTACTAAATCTCAGAATTTTATCTATTACAGAAAGAAGCCGAAGAAAGGTCGGAAGCGAAAATTAGATGAACCCGACACGTCAAACAATAGCATCGCGGAATCCCATCACACTTTGGGAACGCCTGTGATCTGCTCTGAGGGAAATAACGCTCCTCCAAAAGGCCCCTCACAAGAAGCTGATTTACATTCATATTGCCGCTTCTTCAGGGAATTGGATTTTCAAACCTATAAATTATTATCAGTGGATTCGAATGTTGAAAAGTCGAAACTAAACGAATCCATGAGCGTTCCAACGGATGAAAATCGGCTTTTGTGGCCCTTAAGAAAAGTGAGGTTCTTTATTTACCTCCCAATGGCGAAACTACTTTATTTTTAATTGAATTAAATAACCGATAATTGGGGATGAAAAATGTTAGTCAGCAGAAATGGCTTATTACGAATTGGAAGAGATTTTAAAGCAAAATCGATAGAGAATTTATATTTAGTCGTGAGAATAATTATTATTTTTGCATTTCAGTCCGAACTGGACTCTTGTGACATTTTACTGCTGTTGGAAGATTTGATATTTAAATCCGAACAAATTCTGAAATTGGCAGAAGTGGTTTCCCCACTCAAAGCCAAATCCACGGGCACTCTCATGCAGAAAATTACTCCAGAAAGCTTCATCCAGGCAACAATCGAAATTCTTCCTGGCCTGTTAAAAAAAATTGATATGTTTGCCAAATATTGTGAGGTAAGAAATAAGAAGGCTTAGTGTATTATGGTGTTTTGTCGTCAATAAAATGCACTGATAAAAAGAATGGTTTAGAGCTTATTGGAGGCTAACGATTGGATTTACGACAGTCGAGGGCTCTGCCTGCAGGACGCGTGCGATGTAAAGCTTGCAATGGCTGCTGGATTGAAACTCATATCCGAAATAATTTCTTGGCGGGGGTTCAACAATGCCAACAGCAAACTTCTCGGAGGTACAGTGCCAAAAATTAAGAAGTACTAATTAAGTCAGTCGTTGCCAACCTTTCTTTAGCTCTCCCCGATCTTTTTTATAAAAAAATCTGATTACCCTCATTTCTTCTATAATTTTATTTCTTAAATCGAACGAAGCGTTCACTGGTTGGAAATCGCTAACTTAAAATAGAGTAGACAGTCTTAACGTGTTGTAGCAGTAATTTCAGCGAATTGTTTGATTTACAGACTTAATGGCTCTTTTGTCGAAAAAAGAAACGGGTGCGAACGTGAGCCTGGGTTTGCCCACATTAGCTGCAAAGGCGGCCAAATATTTGGCATCACTTAGTAAAACAATATTGAATTTGCCTGGAGGGATAAGTATAGTCAAATGTTGCCAAGTTTGCCTTAAGCATTCATGCGAAACAAAAAGTTCTCTGGGTGGGTAGAACAGAGTTATGATTATATAACCGGAAGTGTAATCGTCGCTAAATGATGAAATAAATGGTTTTGGATTTTTTCAGCGGATTTGTGTATGGAATTTTTGTGCCGGCCATGGTTTACCCCGACAGGAGCGCCAGAGAAAGGAGCAGTCTACAATCAGTACATAGATTTCTTGATCAAAACGTATTTTTCTTCTGTCGACAACAAACTCGAAGTTGTTCGGACAACAGCTAAAATTGCATTCGATGAAATCGGAGGGGTGACAGGCAAAGACTGTGCCTTGAAAACCTTCAAAACAATAAATAAGTTAGCGATATTTATTTTATTATTCTTAACGGTTTGCTTTTTAAAACCTAAAGAAAGTCAAAATAAAAGCGAGGCAGATAAATACTTAGCTGCAAATTTTATTTTATTTATTTTGTTGATAGTGTCACAATGTGTAGCTGAAGTTTACTGATACTCGATTTCATTTTTTAAGGAGCAATTTTCCGATTTTATATCGAGCCCAATGCGAGGCATTAGTTTCGGCAGCGACAGATAAGATTTCCGAAGCCGGTGACAACGACCCCGAGTGTTTGCTCATTTGGAATAAAGTAATGGATACATTGTTGATTTTGGTGGAAACTGCAAAAATTCATTCTTCTCGAGTAATTTTGGCATCCCTATTGAAGGTTAGCAGCAACTTAAACTGAAGTTGAAGCAGGTGAAATAAAAGAATTAATCAAATTAAATTTTTTTTAAAATTTTCTTGCAGCGGTCGCAGTCAATTATACAATTGTTTTTGGGCAAAGGGATGCTCGTCGTGCAGTCAGCTTTGAGGGTGAAATCCATTGAGGTTTTAACCCTGCTCAAATCTTTGCAAACAGTAACCAGATTTTTGCACTCTATTTGTTGCCATTCGAGGGTAATTTTCCTCTTTCACATAATAACATTTGTTTTACTTCGATCTGACAGACGGTAGCTTTCTCTTTTAGGTTACCAATGATTCCGTTGTGGCCGCTCACGTGCCGGCCATCCGATCTCAGTGTGAAAGACTTACTTTGGAGGTGAAAGGGATGTTGATTTTAAATGGCATCCCCATGGACTGCATCACTATAGCCATTTTGAAGAATAAGGACATCAAAGGAAACGATATTTTATCTCAGGTACTTTCAATTAAGCTTCTATGAATGTCTTCGCCTGCATTGATCTTTTTGATCAAATTTTATCCAAAATAATATCATTATTTTAGGAGTTTTCCTAAATAAATCCGTTTCGCGGACATTGTGATTAAATATTTTGCAGGAAACACTTGAAGAGGATTCCGATGATGACTCCGAACTCCCACCAGAGGACACACCTGACCCCGAGAGTGAGCAGCTCCACAGTGAGTCCTATTGAGAGCTTTCCCGCGTTTCATCTATAGTTACCGGCTCTTGGCCAAGGCAAGGATTCATTTAAACTATATTTGAAAAGGATGAATGGAGCTGTGGCAAAAGGGCCCTCAGTTTTGACTTCTGTTTTTATCAAATACGTTTTTGTTGAAAGTCAATTTTAGCACTGCCTTCCGTGATTTAAAAACTTTCTTATTATTTCTCTTTGAGCAAGTGTTTATTCTAAATAGTCAGAAAATAAACTCCTGTCAAGTTTGAAAATATTTTGATTCCGTTCATGTTGAATTGACGACGTTTTAAAATGTGAAATAAAAAATTTAGGTTTTAAACTAAGTGCATCGTCCACTCGTTGCGGAATGAAGGTGAGCCTTTTCACTCTTTCCTTTCTGGCATTTTCAATTGGGAGGTTACAATAGTGTTGTAAAACGTATTGTTCGTTGATGAAACGCACCTCTGCACCTCTTTATTCTGCTTTTAATTAAGAGTCGGCAAAACGAAGAATCAGAGTGAAGATAGAAGCAGAGGAAAAGAAAATGGAGGTACAAAAAGATCTTAACATAATAAAGTTTTATGTAATTTCAGAGATCAGAGGAAGACGTGAACGAAAAAGTCGTCGAAGTGGAAGAGGAAGAAGAGGAAGTCTCAGCAGTTGCGGAAGCCGACCAAAAGCCTAAACTGTGCTGCTCGACGAGATTTCTGCTCTGTATGACTTGTTTTGTGGCGATGTTCAACGTGACTTACGTGAGAATCGGGATCTCAATGGCGTTCGTGTGCATGATGATGCCCCCAGGGAAAAGCAAAGAAATGGGGGAAAGGAAACCGGAATTCACGTGGTCGTCGGCCACAAAGGGCTACCTCACATCTGCAGTGTTTTACGGGTTCCTCGTGGGGCCCTTCTTGGCGGGGTTTCTAAGTTTCAAGTTCGGTGGGAAGATCATACTCGTGATCGGGACCATCGGGACCGGAGTGACGAATTTCTTCATTCCGGAAGCGGCGAGAGTGACGCCCGCGCTGTTCTTCGCGGTGAGAGTTGTCACTGGATTTTTTGCCAGTTTCACATTCCCGGCTTTTTACGATTTAGTCAGCCATTGGATCGTTCCCGAAGAGAGACAGCTTTTGGTGACGGGAGTGCTCGTGGGAATCCCAGTTGCTAACATCTTCAACTTCCCTCTCAGCAGCGTCATCTGCGACTGGTTTGGCTGGGTGTGGCTCTTCTACCTCATCGCCATTTGGATGGTCATTTGCGGAGTCTTCTTTATTTTCACAGTCTTCGACTACCCGCAAAACTGCCCCTTCATTTCCGAGAAAGAACTCACCTACCTCAGAAGTCGAATCCCACATCCTGGAAAGCTCAAGATTCCCTGGAAGAGTATTTTCAAATCCCTCCCCATTTACGCCTACATCGTCATTCATTTCTGCATTAACTATGTCTACCTCACTATGGTTTTCTCCCTTCCGCTGGTCATGAAAAACGTCCACCATTTCCACCTTCAAGAGAACGGTCTCCTCTCCGCCACTCCCTTTATAGGCGCCTTCCTCCTCAGAATCCTCCTCGCCCTCTTTTTCGAGCAGCTCCGGTTGAAACTCAAACTCTCTAAGAACACCTTACGGAAAATATTCGTCTTCTTAGGGGCGGTCCTCGTCTCTCTGTTCCTCCTGGTGGTCACCTTCCTCTCCTGCACGTACAGGTACTGGGCCCTGGGCTGCTTCATCCTGGCCTCCTCCAGCATGGAGCTCTGCCTCACAGGCGGATACCTCCTCAGCCTCCTGGACCTCTGCCCCAGCTACGTGAACATCCTCACGGGCCTCGCCAACACCATCGGCAACACCGCCGGACTCATCTGCCCGGTGGTGAATGGCCTCATCACCTCCCACGGGACCAGGGAGGAGTGGAACGCCGTCATCTACGTGAACATCTCCATTCTCCTGAGCGCCATGGTCTTCTACCTCATATTCGGGCAGAACCATCTCCAGTACTGGGGGTTGGCCCCTCTGCCCGCACAGCCGCCACAGCCGAGGCTCTCTTTAATTAATTAGCTCCGGCAACAAAGGAGCCATCAACTGTTACACTAAAGCTTTGGAAAGACGGGGCGTCAGTATGAGCTTGGCAAAGTTCTCACTGTGAATACGAGTGCGTGATTGTCGCACATCCTGGAATGGACTCCTGCCAGAGGAATTGCTTAGCTCCGATTACAAAACGGACTGACTTGTTCTTCTCGAAGAAAAGACATAATTTAATCTTTTATTGAAAGAAGATGATAAGGTGGATAATTTGGGAGGAATGTGACCGAAAAGGCGAAAAGTTAAAAACGAAGAGATAAAGAGTGGGAATGGTGTAAAAAAGGCAATTGCTTCGAACATCGACGGGAGTGACTCTCATTGACAACATCAAAGCTCTGACTTTGAACACTTTAATATTTGTTATAAATAACTGCAAACTTATTAAACTCGACCTGTATAAGAACAAAAAAAGTTTTGAGCACACGTTTAGTTTTCCATACGATTTATTTTCTGTTTGTTTGGGGGTTTTTCCCTTAAAAAATGGTGAAAAATGTGAGAATTCGGAGCAGAAGGCGAAAGTCGAATCTGGAAATGGGTTGTAACGAAGGTGAACATAAAAGCCCTTTCGAAAATCATAAGAAATTTTATTTTCTACATTCTGCAGATCGATTGCACGTATAATTTTCAAATAGAAGCGGCGAAAAAATAAATAAAAAGGAAGACACTCATTTGAGTACAGCAGTAAAGGGAAAAGGTTCACTAACAGATTGATTGGCGTAAACTTAGCAAAATGGTTTCTACCTTAACAAGCACCAAAATTGTCAATTACCTGTCTACGCCTAACCTCAGTTTATTGTTAAAATCCTATCCTAATTCGTAGAAAGCAGTCTTACTATACTTAGCATTAAAAAAGCTTTTAATGAATACATTTAAAAGGTTTCAGTGAAGAACCAACTGGAGAGTAATTAGCCACAGCCATTTGCAATAATCCCAATCAGCGATGGGATGAAATCCTACTTATAATACAATACAATATAATACTACATTTACTTATTGAAGCGTACAAATGAAATGAATAGTAAGTAAGCCGTGAGTCAGCCGAGGAGGATCGCTTTGTGGGCGGGGAAGAGTCAGCGATGGGACTGGGAGAAGGAGGGGCGGGCGTTGTGGGAGTGGATGTGCGTGGTCAGGTGCTTGGAGAGGTAATCGGCGCGGGCGAAGCATTTCCCGCATATTTCGCAGTGGTAGGGGCGTTCGCCGGTGTGTATGCGAAGATGGCGCGTGAGGTCGCTCTTCCCGCCGAAGGCTCTGCCGCAGAAGAGGCAGACGAAGGGCCGTTCGCCCGTGTGCTTGCGGATGTGGAGCTTCAGGTTCTCTTTCGACCTCACGCACTTTTCGCAGAAAGGGCAGGAGAACTTGTTGTCCCTCTGCCTGTCGGAGGGGTCGATCCGGAGGAGGTTGACGAGGGAGGCTTCCTGCTGGAAGCGGAGGGATTCGTTGGGTGCTGCCAGGGAGAGGGCGCACGCGAGGGAGTCTATGGCTTCGTCCTGTTCGGAGTCCGAAACGCGCTCGGAATTGGCACTTTTTTTCACACTCGGTGGGGGAATTTTCTTATCGAGGTGGTAACCATGTTTGGAGAATATTAAAATATTTTGCTGCTCTGCTTTGCTGATAGGAACGCTGGCGGCCCTGTTGATCACTGCCGAGGAACACACTTCGCCCAGAGACTCGTTGGAGCTGGACATCCGCTCGCTGCCTCCGTCGACGCAGGTCGCAGGGGGGGCAGTCACCCTCCCGCTTTCCTTCGTTTCCCCGTTCAGACGAAGGCTTTCCTGAGCAAACAGCGAAATCTTTGCTCTGAGACTGAGATCGGTGGAGGACTCCGGCGCTGTCCTCCAGTACTTCTCGAAAGCACCGTTGTTCCGCGAGCGGGAGAACGTTTCCCCCTCCGGAGATTTATTGTGAAGCTTGTCGAGGGTGTGATTGAGTCTATGCTTCTTGAAAGACTTGAGGTACCTGAACTGCATGCCGCAGACATCGCAGGCGAACAGTTTGTCCGCCGGCATTGTGGCTCTGTGGTTCTGGTCTTGGTGCTTGAGGTAGGCGGATCGATACCGGTAACTTTGGCCGCACTGTTCGCACTTGAAAGGCTTGTCCACCCCCGGACTCCCCGTCTCTGAGTTCCTCGCGTTCGTCGAGTGCTGCAGGCTCTTGTGCTGCTCCAGCAGCCACGTGGAGGGGAAAGCCGCCAAGCAGATCGCGCATCGGTACGGGCTCGACATCCCTGCGCCCGGCCGCCCCTCCTCCGCCAGGGGCGAGGGAAGAAACCCCTGCTGCTGCAGGAAACTCAGCAACGAGTTCTGCCTGGAAAAGCCTTCCGCCACTTCCCCCAGCGCTCCCAGCGGCAGCAAAGGTAACTGGAACGGCGTGTCAGCTCTGCTTTCCCTCCCGCGCCGATCCGCCGCGTACTCACTCAAACACCCGTATCTCTCATCCAGGTCCGGCTCCGAAAAGTCCTGCCAAATAAGAGCACAATCGTTACTGATTTTCCTCTGTGCGTCACTCACCCCTTGCCCTTACCTCCCTCGAAGCCTTAACCCATCTCTCTGCTGCAACGGTTTCCGTTTGGACTTTTGGACAGGAGGAGGTGAAAATGAAATACTTGTTTGGTACAAACTAACTTTCGCTTTATTTAGCCAAACACAATCTTCTCCTTCTTTTTCTGCTCCCATTTGTCGAGAGAAGAGAGCTGCGTCGGGGGCGACATTAAGCAGCGATGTTTCACTTGTGGAAACAGCAGAAGATCGGAGAGGGAGGAAAAAGAAGGAGAAAAGCGAGCGTAATTAAGGCTTAGGAAATTCTAATGTGTATACAAAACAAAGTTAAAGCTTTCCGTCTTTTCTCATTTGAATTTTTCCTAAGAGAGGAAACTCCTAAACCTTTAATTATTTACCACTAACCATCACAATCTATCACAGAATTTTTAACAATTTTCATTCATCTGCTCGATTCATTATCTTAATTAACTCCAATTTAAATGAAAATATTGGGCCGAGGAATGAAGACAGAAAAACATCTTCCATTTGTGCGCACCGAACACAGTTGTTCCCCTCCCCCTCCCCCCGTTCTCATCACATTTGCCCAAACATAACAAAACTCTGGTGTTCAGTACGTTTGCGATATTTTCAGCTAAAGCCATCGTGGAAATTTTAAACATTTTTTTACTTTTCTAAAAATTCAAACATTCAAATAAACAAAGTAACGGTCAAAATAAAACAAAACAAATGCCTCAGCGAGAATACAGTAATCAGTGTTCGCCGCTCGTCTTTTGCATTTAATCCGTTGCGAAACCCGAACAGGAACAAATGCAAAACAAACACAATTTCCCACCCTTCAGAGCCGTTAATGAGAAGAGGCAAACAAAGTTGTTAGGGTGGGAAATGACAGAGTAAAAGTCGTGAAGGAGCCTTGGAATTCCAAAGGGAAAAATCAAACTGGTGGTGCAGACTGAAGGAAGTTTTCCTCACGAAACGATCATTTTTTAACAGTTTGGAAGGCGGTGGTGTGGATTATCATTTATTTATGTATATCTTAACTGTGAATGGTTTTCTCGAAAAGGAATAATGAGAGGTTTTCCAAGGCAGTCCTCAGCAACGGTTGGAAGTAACGGTCGACCCATAACTATACTCATCTAATATCTAAACCAAAAATATACTTTAAAAATAAATATTTGGCCACTTTTAAATAAATTATTCAACAAAAATAACTAACACAGCTTTTCATGAATAAACAATAAATTATGGTAAAATTAATCAAACCTAAAACAAACTGTCGCAGAGCGACTTTTCCTCCAACCGCTGCTGAGAATCTCAATCGCGAACACTTATAATTACCAATTATCCTAACTGCTAATAATGGCAACATGCAACTACACCCCAATTACACCCCCTCCCCCCCACCGCTCCTAATCCGTCACCACCACATCCCGAAGAATGTCCTTCGCCTTCAGATGCAGACTAGACTAACAGGCCGAGGGGAACCTTTCCAGGAGAGAAGGAGGGGAGGTTTGGGGCGCTGGGGCGTCGCATAACTGCGGGGGCTCACGAGGGAGGGAGCGCGGTGAAAGTTCGAATGCTCTGGGGATGAGTGAAAGGGGTGAGTGGGGAGGGGGAGGGCTATTGCTGAGGTTGGGGGGAGGAGGCGTCGGTGTGGGCGTCGATGGGGCTGGGGGAGAATTTGGCGGGGAAGGGGGTCTGGGGCGGGGGGTCGTCCGGCTGGTGGTCGAGGGCGCTGGGGGCGAGGAACTTCTGCACGAACTTGGGGTAGTGGGTTTTCTCGTGAGCCTTGAGGATGGTCGATCTGGAGAAGGTCTTGCCGCAGATGGAGCAGCGGAAGGGCCTCTCCCCCGTGTGGACCCGGCAGTGGTCCTTCATGTGGTGGCGGAGCTTGAAGGCCTTGCCGCAGAACTCGCACTTGAAGGGCCTTTCGCCCGTGTGGACGGCGAGGTGGACTATGAGGGATCCGACGTCCGGGAAGGATTTGTTGCAGAATTTGCACAAGACGACGTTGGGGTGGCAGGTCTCGCCGAGGGAGAAGGAGGTGGAAAAGTCGGCGTCCGAAGAGGCGTCGGGCGGGTGGTCGAAGGCTTCGTACTTCTGCGGGCGGGTGGCGAAGTGGGAGCCGACCACGTTGAGCTGTTCCAGGCCGAGGATCGGATGTATCTGCAGGTGGGGCTGTTCCCTGTACTTGAGAGTTTCGAGGCTGTGCGACAGGATGTGCCTCGTGAGCTTGCTCTGGTGCGGGAAACGGGCTCCGCAGTACATGCAGGGGTAGAGTCGCGGAGATCGGTTACCCACGTCCTCCTCGCCATCCTGCTGGAAAACAAAAGAACATCAACTTCTTTTCGGCTCGGCCTAAAAGCTCGATCAAAGTGATTTTATTGTGCACTAATTTCAAGCGTTGTTAAAAAATTTATTTCGTGTTATTTATATACTTTTTTAACTAAAATTTGGAAGCCGAAAAAAAATTTAGCTGACGCTCGTTTGTTTGGCAAGTGTTGCATGACAGACGAGGAGGAAACAGCAAAAGCTTTTGTCGCTAACATGACGACAGAAGCAACCTCACAGTTACGAAAAACATCAATGCACGTTTCCAACAGTATTTTACGCTTCCAAGTCAAGCTCAACTTCGTCACAGCACGCCCTCGCACCCCAAACGCCTCCAAGACAGGGAACCACCCCTCAGCACTCACCACCCCTTCCCCTTTCACCCTCAACAGTCATCCTTATCACAACGAAGGCTTTCTTTAATTTCTCTTTCTTTCAGGGAAAGGTGATACAGATATCGAAAGAGACGATGGCGCAGTCGGCCGCCAAATTCGCTAAATTGGCCACATTGCCAAGCATTTTGAGCCCTCTCCCTTAAACTTTTGCGCGGTTTTTGTCAACACGCGAAAATCCTTTATTTACGATTCATCGAAACATCACGTTTTCTTACGTGATTATCCTTCGCTTTGACTTTCCATTTCTCGGAAATTGTTATTGAAAATGATTTTTTTCCTGATCGAGGTAAGATGTAAAGCAAGCTAAGCTCAGCGCAAAGAATGAACCTGGGAATCGGCCTGACGCACGAAAAAAGAAAGGAAACAATGCGCGATGTGTTTACAAATGCGTCACTTTTTTTGCTATGCTTTTACAGCCAACGTGGCTCAAATTCTCCTCAAACCTCAACTCCAATTCTCCGAAATAACCCTTTCGATCGCGCCTCAACTGACCCGTCCCGCGGGAACCCCCCTCGGCCTGGGGACCACTCACGTCTCCTTCAACTGTCTTAGCTCTCTGCACTGGAAGCGTCTCTCAAAGTCCTGAAATGACTGCAAGGCTTCCAAAAGGTTGTTGCCGGAATTTGGAGTGTGGGTGCACCACAGGAAAGTGGTGAGGTGTGGTGTCAGGAGAGAGAGGACACCTACTAAAGGAACGCTTATGGCCGCGGCCATTTTCAGTGTGGATAAATGGGGCAAAAATAATTAGCGAGTTAAATGAAGTGGAGATATTTTTATTCACTTGCCCCTTCGTCAGCCCCTCACCGGTTTAAAAAACAAATAGAGAACCTATTTTTGGTCGTTTAAAGGAAGTTGCGTAAATAAACTTCCTCTTCTTTATTCTTTCGACATTTCACCGTCTTTTTCTCAACGTTTTTCGTTGTTTTTATTATTGTTTCGCCCGAACTCCCCCTTTAACCTTTTATGCATTAATCGAGTTATTCTCTATTAATAAAAATCTGGCTGATCTGCATATGGGCATTTTCGGCTGAATCTTTCGTCTGCTTCTCATAAGTTCGGGTGGCACTTAGTTGTCGTTTGCCTTTGGGAGCTTTCGGCATTTGGTGCGAGTGGTTTAGGTGGAAGAGGAGGAGCGTGGGGATTATTAAGCCGAAAAAGCAGGATTGGACAGCAGCAAAAAAGAGAAATGAAGGAGAAAAGCTTGAGAGTCAAAGGGTTTCAAATGCGCAGTGTGCATTTTACGAAAATAGTATACTCACAGAATCGGGTGGATGTCTGTACTCCAAGGAACTCTCACCAGCTATGCTCTTGCTCTCCCAGTCCACTTCTTTCTTCAAAGACTGAAACCAGAAAAAACCTTTTTAAAAGGGCGCAACAACTGAAGATGAGCGGCCAAGCTTTCAAAAGGAAATTATGAACTCTCCTAAACCTCCCTCCCTAAACTACTCGAAACGAATATCTCAGGAATTACAGCGTTTGTACTGAACCTGGCAGGACACTCGTGTCGCGGTCATCAAACCTTAAGGCAGAAAGTAAATTCTAGGTGGTTATTGAATGGGGTTTTGCCCGTATACGAAATGGGTGAACAGTTTGAGAGTTTTCGAAATGTTACACGCAAATGGTGGACGGTCGAGTGTTGCGGTTGCGTTAAGAAACTTAGAGGAGAAAACTGCGAAAGGTCTGAGGGAAAGGCGTTAAAGATTCCGAAGCTAAACAGAGGCTACAACGATTCTCACATCTCCGGTGCTCCGTAAACATCATCTGCATTAGTTCCGCCAATGGCCGCAACACAAGGTCGAATGTGTCAGTGCGTGGTTGTCGCGGGTGACGTCACGGCGTCACGGTTTCCGCCATTGTCTGCCAGTCTCACGCTTCTAAAAGAACATTTGAAATTAAATCAAAGCAGGCCTTGACCCCCACCAAGGCTTTCAAATGTTTGCTGATTGTTGGAAGCTCTCGCGTTTATTTTAACAGCTCTCACCGCTGCAGAAGCGCGAAAAGTTGAGCTTTCTCGCTTTCGAGAGTGGCCAGGGCGGGCCGGACGCCGAAATTCGAGGGCGGGGGAGGTTTGGCCGAGCAAGGGACGGGGGCAGCGCTACTCACCAAAGGAACTTGCTGCACCGGCGGCAGACATGAAGTGCCGGCGAACGGGTCGCTGACATGAGGAGAAGTACACGAAGGTGGTATCTGGCACGAGGCCATGGCCGAGGCACTCATGTCGGTGGGGCCCGGGCAAGTGGCCCTGGCGTCGTTGCGATCGGGAGTGGTGGGCCCGTCCCGCTCGCAGTCGCTGGCGTCTTCGCAGTTCGGTTTTATGAAGGGTTTCTTGGCCGGGGGTGGGCCTGGGGACGGGGAGTCAGCGTCCTCGTTGATCAGTCTTTTGTTTACAGTCTCCGAAGGGTAGGGCGTCTCTCCCGCCAAAGTGTGCTTCTGGTGGTGGGGCGGATCCTCTCTTTCGGGAATCTTCTCCTCCTTCTCTTTCGCGACAGTGGACGACGTGCTCGCATTCAGATTCGTCATTTCCGCCAGTCCTTTTACTTTCAAACTCTCAGCCGTTTTGAGCAGCCCGGAAAGCTGGCAATACTCGACATTCACTTCACCTTTGTACATGAACTCGATGAGCGTATTTAATTCGCCGAAGCACACGTCTTTTAGGATGACGATGGGGTGCCTCTGAGGGTGGTCGACGAAGAGCGTCTGGAAGAAGGAGGAGCACGCCGACAGCACGACTTTGTGGGCTCTGATGAGGCGTCCTTCCGCGCACGCCAACGTCACATCTACCAAGATTTCTTCCTGAAGAAGCTGACTGAAGACCCCGAGAATATTGCTTGGATGATTGTTCCACTTTAGACAATAGTGCTCACTTCCCATGTCTACGCAATACCTTAAAGCAAACATTCAAATAATTATTTTCCAGCAATCGGAATTTGAACAAGTATGAACTTGGGACAATGGGACCATCAGAGCACTAATCATCCATCTTTGGACACATTTAGACATCGATCGAGTATGGTCGATTTCCCCACTCAGTTTCTGCCTCTTATGAAGACGTTTGACTTTCAACATCTTCATTATAATGCCCCGAGATTTAATGCGCAAAGAATGGGATGATGGGAACATAAACTTTTGCGGTTAAACAACCGAGCGTGAGTGCATTCGTTATTTTCATTTTTCGCCTAAAGGCACATGAAAAGCTTATTTTGCTTTGAGTTTGCAGTGAAGCTTCGGAGGGCGACAGCGCTGGCGAGAAACCACTGTTCGGCATAGTGGGTAAAGAGAGGTGAATCTCTTTCATTTTCAAACAGACTCGTCTTTGAAAGACTCAGAAGTGTATCGCACTGAAAGCTCAAATCTTTAGCCAAAAAGCTCATCAAAATCAGTATTTGTAATGTTTAGTCGTTACACTAACAAAATAGAAGTTTATGACCGCAAACAGACTTATAATTGATATTACAAACGAAAATCAAAGTGGAACAAAAATTTTTCGTTCAATTGTATTTTATGATTACACTACCAATTGAATGGAGAACTGAAGAAGTTTTCTCTCATCTTTTCTTGTGGTTACTGCTGTCAGCATTAGATAATATGCGTTTAACGAAACAGTTTCTGTATTGAGTTAGGGCTAATCTCTCTTCAGACCAATGGCCAGCTCTCTTCGGATACGAAAACAAACTAGTTTTTTTCTCAAACTAATAGAGAAATTCAAACAGATTGGCTTTCATATGAATACAGAAGACCAATCGGCCATTTTACCTCCGATTGGAGCCTCCGTAACGGAGTTTTGGGCGCTACAAGAAGCGTTTTAACCGCTGCCACGAACCCAAATCAAACAGCATCGCCTTCTCAGGTTACTGAACCTGAAAAGGGGGTTCGGACACTACCGAGAAAAAGTACCTGTCACTTGCAAAATGTTTAAACGATGTGAAAACGTTTCGGTTCTGAGCAGAGCACCAAGAGCAAGTGAAACACCCTCAGGGTGGAATTTCAACAAAACCTTTTAAATAAAGGGTGTCTTTATCCCTCAATAGGCTGGGCCACCTTTTTTCCTTAACTTCTTTCAATGCCATTGTTGAAGATCCATCAAAGACCTTGAAAACTATTTCGGAAAACCCAAAATCCACGTTTTTTACAGAATTTTTAAACAAGTGTTTTTAGCAATAGAATCACTTTAACTGTTGGCCCAAAGGAAACGTGAAAAGTCGGCTTTGCGATGTGCTCGCCTTCCACCCGGCTGTAAGCGACCTTTTCTCAAGAAATTCTGTCTCAGAGCCGCCGCCCATCCATTTCATTTTCACTCACAAAATGGATTCCACAAATGTTTCCTCCCACAAAGCACAACGAGTTGAAAATCCCAGCTTTGGCGGTTGCTTTTTTTGGAATTCCGTTTAGGTTAAAAGAACCGCTTTTCCACAATTTCCTCATCGTCAACCAAAACCGAAATTATATTTTTGATATTTTTCATTCTTATTTTTTCAATTGTTTGCATGGGAAAAGGAAAGAAAATGAATTTTCGAGTATTGGTGGCTAATCTTAATCCAAAAAACCCCTTTACTTTTAATACAAATCGTAAAGTTTATAAATTCTCGAATGGTCGTCTTTATGTTTTCAAATGGGTTTTTCATTAAGAATATTCTTCTGTTCCAATCATTTCCTTCAAAATTTGCCAAAATATACTTCTCGCATTTTTATATGCGGTATCTTCTCTATAATTACATATGCGGTTTCAGTTATTTAATTTAATTTCGTAACTCCACTAAAATAAAATCATTAAAAATAATGTAAAAGGAAAAAAATTGAAATGATCTAAAATGCAAGAGGAAAAGGGAATGCGTTCGAATGATAACGACATATGAAGATCCCACAGTAAATTCAGTTAATTAGAAATTTTCGTACTTAAGTAAGCGTTACATAAGTCCGAATTAAAACTTAAGGACAGATTATAATTTTACTGTGTTGATACAGACTGTCTGTTTCTGGTTTGCGACTATCGTTCGATCTGTTAACTGAAAAACATTCCTTTTCGTATTATTTCAATTGTGAATAGAAATTACAGGGAAACTTAAGTTTGGCTTTTTAACTTTGTCGTTTTATGTTATAAAAAAGGCGTATAACCTCAAATTGTTTTTTATTATTATTTAATAACCACTTGAGATATTAAGAAAATCATTTATTCGTTTTTGTATCCGATAACAATGTAGTTGAGTGAAATGATAAGGATTCATTTATGCATCATTAGAAGCGCGGAAAGCTTCGCCATTAATTTAACACTAACTGGAATTGTATTTGAAAATTTTCCTCAATGCTATAATGCGTCAGAAAATATTTTTTTATTATACTATAGCCAATATATACTCGTCATCGAAATATCAACATGAATTATAATTAATTTTTAAATTTAGTTTGAAATCTGATTCTGAAAGGTTTCATTCTTTTCTATCCGTTTTGTTTTTGTAAAGTTTTAAATACTTTAATATTTTTTTAATCTATTATAAATAACATATTATCAACTTATTAATGATTAAGTTTCCACCATAACTTTCCTATTTCCAAACCTCTTCTGTTCTATGCACACTGATTTTTCTGTTTTTCGGAACCAAATCAAAAAATGCATAGAGTTTACTGATTGCCACAGAGCAAACGAAAAAAAAAAACAATTTAACTTTTTTGTATAGCAAATACTTCATAACTAATTTTGATCTAAAAAGGATATTATTTAAAAAATATTTAAAACAATTTAAAGTGTTGATTCTCTATAAATTTAAACCGATTCCTAATATGTTTAAAAACTGAATGACTTTATTTGCTTTAATAAAAAGCAATAAAATTTCCATTTTTAAATAATTCTTAAAAAATATTTCACACCTCACAAATTTCGTTTCTTGCTTTGGTAATCTACAATAATTAACAGTGTGGAGGGCCATGGTTTTTGCATCTGTGCTCCAGTTTTCTACTCTTCCTCGATGGTTTAATAATTCAACGGTTTTTCTAATAATTTTAGACTCTTTTAAACTGAGCTTCAAAACTTCATAGGCTGTGAATAATATTAAGTGAACAATTTTGAACGTTTTTGCATTATGTGTTATTATGAAAACCCTAAAATAATAAGGGATGTAGATCCACGAAGTTTCTTAACGTTTTTCTTTAAAAATCTTTTTTAATGAAGAAGTACTTGCACTGTTGTTTATTTTTGTTTTATTTTTAATGACCACTGCGAGAAATAAACCCGACTATAAAAATATTGTTTCGAAGCAGCGAATGAGTATTCGAATTTCTATAACGAGGATTCCATGAATTCTGACTTTCGATTCATTTGATTCTCCAGTAATTTCGGATATTTTTGGCACATTGATAGGGAAAACCTTCATATAGGAAGGCTTCGACTAAAAATCTTATTTTCGAAGGAAAAATGTTCGGCCGCACTTACCGTCACTGCAGCAGTCAAATGGAAATATTATAAAAGACTCATCCCCGAATTGTCTTCGTGATATGGGTAATCGAAAGGAGGTGTAAAGGGTGGCGATGGAAGAGGAAAAAGCACCGCAGAGAAATGGGAAAAGGGCATGAAATGGACCTGGATCAGGATGGGTTTTCAATGCGTAGCCCAAGGCCTAGTAAAAAGCCGCGTCTAAAAATAGACCTATGATGACCGCATCGCCAAAATGGCGTTTGCACTTTTTCACTGGCAACAACAAAATTGGGAGCAATGAATGCAATTCGCCCGGTTGTTGACATAGTCTTCCCTCTGGCAGAAGAGTTAGGGGTTCGACAAGTGGCGGGAAAAGCTCTCGTGGGAGTCTCTAAGCTAACACAAGGTATTGCGCACATTAAAATATCAATGAAAAAAAATGGTCGCAGGTGGTGTTAAATATATAAAAAATTACCTGCCACATTAAAAACTATATCGGTAAATGTTTTGTTAAAGATTTTCTGTAAAAGCGAGAGAGAGCCGCGCGCGACTGACCTTCAGCGGTGTCGGCGGGCCACTGGCGAACTGAGAATACGAATAAAAATCCAAGAGTCAGCGCAGCGAACGGTCGAACTTCGAACTATTTTCTCACTGTTGACATTTCGCACAACTATTTTCACCAACACTTAAATAAAGAATAAATAAACGAAAAACGTGGACTGGCTCCTCGGCATGTTTTTCTCCCGGAAAATGGCACAGCCAACCCACGCCACGGACTCACAGACAATTCGGCAAACACGACCCCAACAGACAACCGACGACTCACGAATCCGGCGGAAAACTTATTGCTGAAAAAATCCCCCGTAAAGTTTCGTTACCGACTGCGAGCGGTCACATCCTCAATCCGCAGTGCTCGAAAGCAGATGTTGAATTGAGTCGGGCAGCGGTCACTGAAGAGACGTGCGGGAGAAAGAGAGAGACAGAGATAGATGAAAGGGATCTGCGAGGGGAGGAAGAGAGAGGGGAGAGGGGCTCACGCAGAAGTCTGCTCCGCCTAGCGGCCGCGCGGGAGGGGAGGCCGCACGGAATGGCAAATGAGAGGTGCTAACCGTGCATTTCAAAAATTAATTCCTACATTTAAATTGTTATTAAAAATTTCAATTGTTCGCCGTACGTCTGCCATTGTTTTTTTGGGGATCCTCTCGTTTTGTTTCCTAGATCGAACCGTATATATTTTCAACGGCCAAAATTGGGAAGGTTGCTCGCAATAATTAATTATATCTCCAACTGCCGACTCGTTGTTCTCCGGTAAAACAGAATAAGGACTTTGAGATGGAAAATGGCGACCGCCTGAAGAAACTTCAACCAATCAGGATGCGATTCCATTTCATAGTTTTCCTGGTTCTGCTGAATCAGTAACGATCTGCAGTTGCATTTCCACGTGAAAGCCGGCCTGCAGACTCCCGGCAGCCGAGTCGGAAGTTTGCAGAGGAATCCTTCGGGAACGCACTCTTGGGAGGAAGCCTGGCCACGGGACAGGCGGGGGCGGGGGCGGGGGCGGAAAGAGGGAGGGTTTAACGCAGCGGCGTCGACCCCGACGGCGATATCGATTTTTACGTGATTCCGTTTCTAGGTCAACTTCGTCTAAGTCGGTGCCGTCACATTTTCCGTTATTTATGGATATCTCGTCGCAGAATTTGAAGTGGGTGTCTGTTGGGGAGGGGAAGGGGTTGATGAGGGTGGGAGGCGCGGGGCTGGGAGGCTGGCGGGAGGGGTGAGGGGGTAAGGGAGGAAGGGAACTGGGTTAAGCGGCGGTCGAACTGGCAGAGGCCCAACAGGCGAAGATCCGGTTTATGCACAAAGAATGGAAGAAACTGCCTACATGGGACTCAGTGCACGCCCACAATGTCGATTCGAGCAATCTATTATTATTTTGTGTAACGCTTTACCTGTCCTTGTGAATAGGCTCAGGTAGATGAGTGTTTCTTCGGAATGACTTTCATTTGATAGATGAGATTTTTTTAGGAGAACGGTCACTTTCCGTTCTTTGGATTTCAGGTTCCATTTATTTTCTTTGTCCGGAGACCGATGTCAACGTGTTGGCACCTATAATTTTTCACATCCTTTCTTTAGCTCCTCTCAAAATTACTTTCACCCGAGACTACAAAAAATATAGATTGGGTGTTAGACCCCTTTTTTTTATCCGGTAGCTGCTTTACCACCACTCATTAAGACATTTCACCCCTTTCATATATTGGCTCCCATTCCTCAATTCACAAAATTTTTCAAGAGCATATTTTCATTTTGGGTCTTTCAGTGTGCTTCAGTTACAGTTGAGCACTAGCAGAAAAACCAGTTTCATAATTCTAAAAGATAACAAATCTTTAACAATCAAAAGCCAGATATTTTGTAGTAAATCATAAGCTGATTTCCTTCCAAACGGGGGAAAGGAGACATGGAAAAGCGTGATTTCTGGCAAAAGAAGCAACGCATCGGTTGAAAGGAGACAAAAGGATAGAAATTAAACATCTACTCGAGTGCAAGCACCCGCTTCAAAGAAATGTTGGAAAAAATCGCTTTAATAGAAATTTATTCAGTGTTGATCATTGAGGCAAGAATGAACAAATTTTTCGCTTGACTAAATCTCTGTGTATAGTGTAATTGAACGCAATATGTGGGCCCTGACAAACTACTTTTTCTGTTTCATTCACAACGAAAAATAGTTTGTTTTGGAAACCGTCGCGAATTAAGAGTTTCGCGTCGGTATCCGAATTCACTAAAATGTCACTGTGAGGGGTAAAGAAACTGAAACTTTTGAGACTAAATTTTGAAGATTCGGAGCGAAGATATAACGCCGATATAAAGAAAACTTTGAACTTTTAAATGCATCCTTTCTCCTCGCGCATACTTTCTGTGGTGGGACAGAAAGACGTTGGATGCGCTGTCGGGCAGAGTTTGACAAGGCAGTGAGACGGTGGGTAAAAGGAAAGGAAAGGGAGGGTATCGGGCGAGAAGTAAACAACGGGCTGGAGTTTGTCTAATTTGATGAGTGACATTCCCCTCCCCAGCAACAGAAACCGGAATAGGTGAATTGAACCGTTAAATACAACTAAACAGATTGAGTGGGACATAGCGAAGCAAAGAGAGAGAAGGCGAGAGTAAGGAAGAATAAATGAGAAAGGGGTTGGGGCCGGTTAGTGCGTTAGGAATGTGACAATGATGTCTTTTTATGGGAGGGGTAAACATTTTGCAACAAGCAAACCTCAAGGTGGTGACGCGTCGGGTTACGAAGGGCGACGACTCAGTGCAGATGGTGGACATGTCTTTCAAGCATTCCTACTCACCTGGGGAAGAGGGTCGCTGCAAAATTTGGATTTTTTTTATAAAGGATAACAACACTCGCATTTTGTGTCAACCGACTGCCGGAGGTGCATCTTCCCCTCAAACACTGCCAAAGGGTTTTGCTTGCAATCGGAGGCGACCATAAAGGGATGATGCATTCGCGTATTTCCTTACGTCCTTTTCCTCGACAATCAGCCCTTCGAAATCGCCCCCATCGAGAATCAGGTCATCTTGTCTCTTCCCTTCTGGTCCAATGAGAGATCACTCGGGACGAGCCCGTGGAACCTTATTAGGAATTAGGCCTGTGTCCAACATCCTCGGCTTCTCCCTCAAAGGGGTTAAGCATTTTGGGCATTTTCCTGTGTTATAAAAAAGAAAGGGTGAGTTTCTTCCAGTCTTTCTAACAAACTTCCTTCCTTAGAGTTTGGATATGAGTGCGCCAAGTGAAGAAGTGATTAAGTGATATTAAAGGAAAAACAATGCAGAAGGGCGGAGGGAAAAACGAGGGATTAAAGAAGTCAGGTATCCGAGTAAATGGCAGTAAATTACCGAAACACGGAGGACCTACATTAAATTACGGCTCTGTGGTCAGTGAAAGACACCGATGCAAAGCAATAATTGTCTAAAATTCAAAATTAGCCATTACCAGGAATCGTAGCCTTTTTTTCCCGGTTTCAGTTAATAGTTTGGTTACGGTTGGGGGCCATGAACAGTCGCCTAAGCAGAAGAGAAAAAAAGCACGGCAATGAAGTCCTTTTAGTTCACGGGCATTATGCCCGAATGGAAATGCCAGATAAAAGTGCGCCGCGTGATTGATGAACGATTTGCCAGAAAAAGTTTCCAGTAACTCATCCATGTGGAGTTTCGCGAGCAGAGCCTCATGTTTCTTTCACCATGTGAAGTGCCTCTTATCTGAGGCTCTGCTGAACATGAAAATCCTAACAAATAACAGCTGCTTCAAAATAAACAAATACCGAAAAAAATGATTTCCTCCTTGGGTATCTTAAAGAACAATAAGTGCAACTGTTGCTGCAGAAGAAGCAACAATTAACAACACAGTTTGAGGGAAGTCATTTTAGAAATGGAAAAAATTTCCTAAAGCTCTAAAAATTTAGGAGAGACTAAGCAAAGGAAAGCAATAAGGCCTGGGAAGAGAAGAGGAGGAACAGAGAAGAAGGGTCACGTGGTCCTTGGAAGTGCCCCGGCGAACCCGTTTGAACTCGAGCCGACCAACCTCTGATCCCGATCACGGCCCTGCTAACCATTACGTTCCTTAATGGCTCACGAAAACATTTCTCTTATTTTCTTTTTCATGATTAACTTCTTTTATAAATTAGTCGTCTTGCTATGACAGCAGAGAACTCGGATATTTGATATTTAACATAATTCACAAGCTCTGTTGAGGACTTCCAAAGGCCATCAGATCCTGAAATCTTCCCCCCGAGGCAGAATGATGAGGAAAGAAGGTGCGAATGAAATCAGATGGTGGGCGGAAGAGCAGAGATTTTGGGAAAAAATGAAGCCTGGTTGAATAGAGACGGGAGGGAAGAAAATGATTGCGTATTTCCTGGCTGGGACATCATAGAGATAAGAAGCAAAACTAAATCAGTTTCCATCATCAAGTCTTCAAAAATTAAATGGAATTGGACAGGTAAAGACGCATCTTCTTCAATTTCCATCTTAATTAGCAGCTTTAATGGTTTTTTTCTTGATTCGCTTTAGCAATAGAAATTAATGAAGGTAATTATTCGAAAAATTAAATGATTAACGACTTTACATATTTATTAAAATAAAAAAGCAAATAAGACGAAGGAGGATGTGATTAACGGGTGATCCTCGCGGCATCTCCCCTCCCCTTCGCCAATCCCGGCCTCCCATTTCAAGATCAAACAACTCTCTCACATGACAGATTGACACTAAAAAGAGCAATTTGCCCAAAACTAGTTTTTATTCCCGTCCAGCCTTTCAGCTTCCCATTGGCCTAAACTCAGCCGGAATCCGAATCCAAACCTGGCAAATGTCTTCAAATACAACTCTCACAGGAAAACTCTGCAGTGACCTCAACCCTTTTATCTTACACAATTCTTCACCTAAGTACGAAGCAGATACACAAATCCATATAAGGCCGAAGCCTAAGTTTCGGCCTTTCTACACAGGTCGACAGCAGCAGCCTGTTGAAGATGTTGTAACAACCGAGGTGGAAGCAGTGTTCGGGCTAAAGGTAGCGCCAAATTAATGAGCTGGAAATAGGGATGAATATTTAATCCCATTAGAAAAGAGGGACAGTGGAGAGACTTTCAGGTCGAACGATTCCTTCTGCAAGGACTTGTTAACTGAAAGATTCGAACTTTGGCCTCCGTCTGGAGTGTCGAAAGCGTTTCGCATGAAAGCATGACTGCCAGGTCAGAGATATATTTTCCTCCAAATATTTAGGGCAGTAAAATATTCATGCTTCACCTCTCGGAATAGGTCTCAAGAAGGAACACAAGCAATGTGCAAAATTTTAACTTAGAATTTGATGGACAGGGGGTTTGATTCAAAGTCGTGTAGTTCCTTTAACGGTGATTTTATTAAGTGCGCATCAGGAAAAAATGAAAAAAAGGAAAAGGTCTTTTACTGCTGGAAAGAAAAACTGTGTGAATGCAGCTGTTTCTGGGAAAGAATTTTTAAAAGTTTTGCAAGAACAATGGAATCCCCGAAAATCATTAAGTATTATTGATGAAATATTGCAATTAAATGACAGCGCATTTGTTAACATTATTTCTGAAGTTCCACTGGGAGATGATGTCCACGAAATATGTATACATTCTAGGTAATGTTGTTTTGTCGGCGCCACGCAGGGTGGAAGTTGCAGAAGAGAACTTACGGTAACTAGGACGCGTTCAATAATTGCAGTGTGGCCATGCTTTTGGAACCAAAGAAAGAGATGAAGAACTTGCAGTAATTAATAATCGGGCAAAAACTGCGTCGTGCCTCATGCTTTTCCATCTTTCATTCCATAATTTTTTGTTCTCGTTCACTTCCTTCAGATGTCACGAAGCATCTTCGATGTCTCGAAACCTGTCACGTAGGTTCTTATCCTCTCACTTTTGAAACCCAAAAAGAACCAGGGCTCGGGTTTCGGACCCTCGGCCGACGAAAGCCAGAAGGCCCGGGACCACGCCAAGGGTCTGCAAGGACCCAAACCTTCGAGGGTTATCACGAACCGATAATATACGTGACCAGAAGAGATTCGGGCACGGCCTGAATGCCGGGAACACTTTGAGTGCGTACTGTGTCGGTTCGGTAATTATTAGTCACGAAACGATGGACGCCCGTGCAAGGGCTCCTTTGCTCAATTGCTTCCGAACAAGGCGGCCCGGTCACCTGTGGGATTAATTATTGGCAAATCGCTGAATTTGAGGAGGGGGTTCTTGTGGGAGGAGAGGAAAACCGCAAGGCGGAAAGAGCAAAGGGAAGGAGCGGAGGAGACCGCTTTCACATTTGAATTACGAGTTGATCTCTTAAAATTGATGTCTGAGTGGCTGACATTTCATAACTTAATCAGAACGAACCGCTCGGATCGGAGAAAGAGACAGAATAATGCGAGAACCGCAAGGAAATGAGAAAATGGCGGTCGATGTCGGCGACGCGCTAAAAAGAAGTTTTTATTTTGCGGGGTCGTCTCGTGAACCTGATAACAGAGAAAGACAAATTGTAGCTTTTGACGCTGGTCTCGGTAGATTATGTTGATTTACAACGTGAGCGCGAAAGAGGTTGTGCCCGCTGTCGGGGAGAAGAATGAAGGCGCGACGTCATGCTCGAAAATGCACCAAAGCGAAGGCGGGGGTAGAAACAGGTAGAGGTGACCAGATGAAGACGAAGAAAACAGAAAGGAGGGGAGATTGGAGGGGCGATGAAGGATTCTGGGCTTTGTCGCAAAGAGAACTAACAATGCTCGGAAGGGTTATTTGGAGCATTGAATTGAAACAAAAGGCAAGAGAGAGAGAGAGCGGAGCAGAGTTTTGGCAGGTCTGAACGATCTGTAGGTTGGTCGAAAGACAGAAATGTTTTCATGACTTTAAAGTATAAACAGTACGTCTGGAATAATTAGAACTGATTGTGTAAAATATGTGTAAATAACAGAGGTGGAAGCGATTCACTTTTAAGGTCATCGAAACAAAAAAGCGAATCAAGAGCACAAACAAGTGTTTGTGTTGGCCAAGTTCAGAGTCATGATGCAATTATGAAACAAAGATTAGGAAATTATTAATTTGTTTACTCTGTGGGAACCTCAGGCACTCATCTGAGTGCATCCCTCGAGAGGGAACACACCTGATACCGTTCCGTGGGAGTCACTCGGAGGGGTCATCGAACGCTGGCTGCGACCGTTCCCAAAGAGACTATCCTATCAAATACCGTGAGTGCTCTGGATAAGAAAAAATTGCACCCCCTGGGCAGAATGAAGAATCGGCGAATGTCTTTCGAGGAGGTTATATTCGAAGCGAAAAAAACACAGACCGTGTCAAAAAGGTACTAAAAAATGCAGCAGTGAGAAGAAAAGGCGTGGCTTGAGGGCGCATCAAAGCTGAAATTTTGTTGTTCGTCTTGTGAATATCCTCAGCTCACGCAAAAAATGATGAAAACCCCCTCATCTTCTACCTCTCCCTTCTCTTTCCCCATCTCTCCTCATCTCTTAAGAGAAATTAACAATAGCGACTACAAGGTGAGTTTCACGGAAGACGGAGCAGGCATTTAGGGCCAAATGCTGCCATCGCCTGTGCACCTCACTGACCAACATGTCTTTTCTTCCTTTCACGGCGCTCCGAGGGACTTAAGCCTTTATCGGTCTTGAAGGAAGTGAAAGCATGAAGGGGTGCAGGAATTGGTCACCCCGAAAGTCCCAAAGCAGAGCAAGATGGGAGCAGAAGGGCAAGCAATGGTGCAAAATATAGTTTGTTCTGATCAAAAATCACGATCGTGACCTGCCTGAAGAGATTCCAACCGTGCGGAAAAAGAACAAATAAAACATTTAGTTTTTAATAATTTCTTTGGTTTGTTGGAATTTTTTCCAGCAGAAGTTACACTCGTTTACCTTCCATCTCCTGATCCTCACTCAGGATGTGCACAAGTTTCCAGGGATTACAAGTGCGCATGCTCCTGAATTGCACCCCATGCATGCACTATGCAGAACGTAACTCCGCATTCATTTATTCAGTCGACACTCACCTCGCAAAAGCCGGGCAGTAAAAAACTCATTTATAATATTGGCGTGCCCAGGAATACTGAATAAATAAATTGGGCAAGAAATGAGCTGCTGCTCTTGGCTGCAGTCCTGTCTGCTCCGCCACTGCCCCACACACCGGAGGGGCCCCTCCCCACTGCCGGAAGGAATGGGGCTCATTCTCGGATTTAATACTTTCATGCACGAATTTCTCTTTTGAACCCGCGACCAGTTTTTACACAAGACTAAAAAACAAGGATGGCCGAAGAAAAGAAAATAGTAATTCGGCTGAAGAAAGTCGGCAGTCATCGTTAGTTTTGTTTAATCTGGAAAAGATTCTGAAGGCTCGCGTCCGCTTTTGTTCCCAGTCGACACTTGCTGCGAGACCTGCCAAGAGAATGATGGCCGCACGTGTGCACAGAAGTGAGTGCAGCCGCCACTTCGGGTGTCGAATGCGGCTACCGAAAGTACCTCAGGCAGGCTTCGTTCTTCGCTGTGGAGTGCTGTTTGCGGAAGGGGTGAAAGGGGTTGAATGTGATTAAGAGCCCGACAGAGGTTAGTAATATTTTGCGGAAGTGCCGACAAAGAGCGAAGGAAACTTTGATAGAAAAGGAAGAAGTGTTTGAGTGGCTTTGGTGTAGGGTGGCCTCGAGCACTGGATGAAGGATGAAGGCCAGGAATTCGCAGTTCGTGAACGTCATCACATTGCCGGAACATCAACCTGGAATAAGTCATTACCTCGGCACGCATATTTTGCTCCAAACTTTATTTATTGGTCATGAGCAGCATGAACGAGGTATAGGGCCGAAAAAGCGAAAGAGTTATAAGTCATGGAAAGATATTGTAGCAATTCCATCTCGCATCCCTCCCTGGATTTGCACCGGGTTTGCAAAGGGGCAGACAGAATGGCCCTGTTGCAGTGGAGATCGCGGTCGCGAGGCGATGAGGGCGGCGGCCATGAAGCGGTTCTCCACATATAATTTGATGTGCAGTGGAAGCGGAATCCATTGTCCTCGGGACATCATGTCGAATCGTCGGTCCTTTAGCCGGAGATTAAAGGAGTAAAAAATGGAGATAGAAGAGAGGGTCCTAATGTGCCATCACCAGTCACCACACTTGACTGCGTACGATGCAAACACCAAATCTCAAACCACCGTAAAAAATTTGACATTTTTAATGAGGGTACTCATGCGTTGCGATTCGTTCACATTTCATCTTGCACTTAAAAAGTTTCGCTTCAGCGAAAGAGTACAGGCATGGAGCTGCATCCACTGCAGGAGACAGCCTCAACTTAGTTTCTCCCCATACGTAAATAACTGAGTTCTAAAGGAGAGTGGCAGTAGCCTATAAGGATAGGAAGAAATGAGAGGTGATATAAAACTGCCGGGCCGAGAAGATAAGAGGAACAAGACATACCAAATTACAGCGTAACAGCAGCTCCGATGCTGAGGAGAGAATGCTGAAGCCTCTAAAATGAGTAAATAAGTACGGGTGGAAATGGAAAGATGGGGAGGCGGGGGCTGCATGCTCGTCTCGCCGTATCGATTGGAAGCAAGGCCATTTTAGTTAATCGGTTACAGCGTTTTCCAGCTCCGTCGTCCCGTCCGGGATGAAATTGTTCATTCCTTTGGATAAAAGGATGTTTGAATTGTAACGGAAAGAGAAGATAAAGAAAAGGGGTGGAAGACAATGGCGCCGTGTAAACAAAACAAAAAAGAACCCCCCTCGGGACGACGTCCTATAAATTAACCAAAAGTGACAAATGTATGTAAATCGGTCCTTTGGAGCGGAACTGGACATTTTGCAAAGTGTTTCGCACGGTGCAAGCAGGGAAGGGAAGGGAGGAATGTATACTGTCACCAAATAAGAGCTTCGCTTTTCTTTCACCCTCTTCGCTCGGACTGAGTCGAAACTTCCTCTCTTCATAGTCATTCCAGTTTCGACCCAAAAACCAGTCACAATACAGGTTCCGCTCTTCGATAGGAATCAGGAAGATTAACAGAGTTTTACTCAATTGAGGAAATCCTCAGAAATTCTAAATGTTGTCTCAATGGCGTTTTTGAGTAGATTTCGGGGCTGCAGAAAGGTAAGCGAATCTGGGTCAGAAGATTCGCGTCACGCGTGTCAGTCGACTTCCAGAATATCGATAGACTCCATCACGCAAAGTTCCCAACTCTTCTGTTACCGCCAAACTTCTCCATCGATTCGCCCCTTCCACCTCTCTTTCTTCTTCACCCCCAACCCCGACCACTCCCTCCGACTGAACTCATTTCACCGTCTCCCATATATCCCCTCCCAAACTTTGCATTTTCTTCACCTCTCCTCCCTCAAAAAGATCCGATGCGGCCACCAAAACAACTTCCTGTCTTCCGACGACAGAAATCCTCGTCGCCGTTGATCCTCGGGAATGTTGTGTCTCATGCAAATTCCGCACAAAAAGGCTTTCCGTCTGGTAATTAGGGGCAGAGCAGATAATTAACGATTGCCGCGAAGGGTGAGTGCGAGAAGGACACAAGTGAGCTCGGCCCGGGCACTGATCGGCCCCTCTTGCGCGGAAGCCCTATGTGAAAGTCATCGTCTTTTATTGGTTAAACTTTTTGGCTTCGCAGCCATCGGGCAACGTTTTCTTTTGTTCTGCTCTTTCTTGCATAATTGCTTTAAGCAGGTTTTCCGGCGATGATGAAAATTCTCAGGGGCGTATCGAGGGGAAATATGGCCCCAGCAGAAGTGGTGCGATTCCACCACAGTCGAAGCCAATGAGAAAAGCCGTACGGAAAGGGCTGGGCAAGTGTGCGTGTCGCACGAAAGTTTCGCTCTTTGTCTTTCTCTCTCTTCTCCATTTCCACTCGTAATAAAATTTAATAATAATTTATTTTTCTTAGATTTTTTCTTTTTCTCGCGATCAATCAGCCTGATTTGACCTAGTTTCGGCTTTGTCGAAGTAGCTTTGGGTGCTAAAAAGGTGAGGGAGGGAGTGATTTTAATCAGAGTAAAAATCGACTCCCTATAATCAGTACTCTTTTTTGGAATCATTGTTAATTTTATTTGCAGATTAGATATGAAGAGAAAGAGGACTTCAGAAATTTGTGGTCATTTGTGGATTATTTATTTACTCTTTTTGATCCACTGTCCAAAGGTTATACCCGAATGTATAATGTCAGAGAAATAACATTAATGACTGCACTAATAAACATCTGCACAGAACTTATGTGCCAGTACAGACTAAATGTGAGTCACATAGAACAATCACAGATGCAAATATTATACAAAATAAACCGAGAATACAGAGGTATGAAATTCCACGAATTTAAAATTCGATAGAATTGATGAGGAAATAATATTAAAAAAAACTAATGGGAAATAACTTTCAGTCACACAATAATGACAATGACGTTTACTATTTTTTTAGAAATAACTATTATTAAAATTACCATGCTGGTGGGGGTAATATTTTGCGCTGAGCCTCTCAAGAGAAAATATGTTCTTCGAGCGGGATAACTCGCCACCGAAGACAATAATAATCCAATGGCAATGAGCCATAAATAATAAGGTCCGTAGACTTCTCGTTGGAAAAATTTTCAATAAATTAGCAAAATATATGCACCATTTTTCGTGGTGTCATTATTTACGTAATCCTTAGGGAGGAATTTGTAGAAAAGTGTTCTGACGACGAGAAGTGAAGAAAAGAAAGAGGGCCAAGCAGTTATGTCCAGGCACGCTAATTAATGATCTTCTGCTGTCTCAATTAGGCGCTTACCTTTGCTCAGAGTTGGTCCTGTCCTTTGGACTTGTCTTCTGGTACTTCCAAAGAGCGAAAGTTTGGCTGGGCAACAGCTTCTCGGGAGAAAAAGCATGAGTCAGATTAAAATTTGTCTATTTTTATTTAAGTCGGCGAAAAAGTAAAATAAATAAAAATAAAAAAATAGTAAACGGGAGAAACTTATGTAATTTGACGGGGGGAATAATTTTAGATTTCAATAACCTAAAATGGGAATGGGCCTGAAGGGTTCGGGGCCCAAGGGCGAAGGGAGTTTCTGGAGAGTCAAAGTGCCCTTCCTCGAGGCCTCTATTCGCTGGTCCAGCTCATCGAAGAAGTGCCCGATCAATTCCCTGTTGTCTTCCGTGTCCGGCAAGTATTGCAAGTGGTGAATGTTGTTGGAAATTTCGGCGATGATGGAGTCGGGCGATATAGTTTCTTGCGAAGTGCCATGTTGAGGATGATGAGGGTGAAGGTGACTGAGGTGGTGGTGGAGGTCGTGAATGGTGCGACGGTGGCGGCGCTGGTGTCGGAGGGCGACGGGGTCCGCCTTTTTAGGCGACTCCTTCGGCCACCAATCCCTTTCGCTTTTTTTTACTCCCTGCCACTCCTCCGGATGTTGTTGATCGGGAGTGCCTTGGCTACGTAAAAATTCAGTTATGTTTTCAATATCTTCGTCGAAATCTAACAATTCAAGTGACCTAACTCTATTCAGCTTTTCCGGCAAGCTGATGTTCCTCACGGAAACGTTCTGACCGTCTCGGGGCACAGCCCTGTGCCCGAGGCCTTTGATCAACGGAATTCCCCTCTCGTCTTTTCGAAAATACTTAACTCGCGAAAACTGTTTGTCGGAATAGGGAGACTTAACGTGGATGGCCTTTGTCCCGTGGAGGTACACCAGGAGGCTCTGCTCGGTGGTCCCGAGCGGTGGCTCTTCTGCCTTCTGCCCGACCGCCGGCCGGAACTCCACGGTGCAAACGGTCGTGGCCGATGGCCGGCTCATGCTTTTGTTCGACAACGACCTGGACACGTTCAGACCGTTCGAACGCATTCCGCCCCCCGCAAACAAATTCGGCCTAAGTAATACTTGTGCACCCTTTACCTTTGGTTCGGCTTCGGAGACCTTGCGAGCGCCCTCCTCCGCGTTCCCTTTTTTCTCTTTCTTAGGCTTCTCCGTCCCCTTCGCACACGTCTTTCTGTTTTTTGTCGCCTTTTTCAGGTTGACCGATGGCGGGTAGGCAGGGTAGACGAAATACGTCTTGTCCAGTACGCTCTCCATCCCGACGTACTTCCAAGGCTCCTTGTCCTTGCTCGAGCCCCTCTTCCCCCTCTGCTCGCTCGCTTTCTCAAAGGCGGATGACTCCCCCGAAGTCTTCAGGTAGTTGTTATTCAGAACGGCAGGCACCTTCACTACCTTGTGCCGAGCCAGCCTTTCGATGTGTGCCTTTCGGCTCTTCTTCAGTGGCCTTTCGGGCTTAGCCTTCTTCTCCTGCGACGTCGACGGTTCCTGGTTTTTCCCGGATTTCCTCGCGAAGCTCTTCAGTTTGTTCTCCAATGCTTTCAGGTTCATCATCGACAGCAGGTTTTTGTCATTCTCAGTTTTTGATTCGTCTTTCACAAAGGGAAGGTTTTCAATAAATGACTTTATCTCTTCTTTGGACCCGTAGGCCAGATTCTTATATACGTTTACCACTTCTTTCATGTTCAGCGTCTTCCCCTTTTCCGGCTTCTGTTTGCCTTTGACGACGGCCAGCTTTTCCGTTTTGCTTGGAGGAGATTCTTCCTTTGTCTTCGGCGACTTCTTCGTCACGGGGCTTCCCTTTTTCTTGACTGTCTTCGGTTCTTTTTTGACGTCGGCGGGCGCAGAGCCCTTTGGATTCCCGCTGGCTTTTCTTTTCTCCTCTAACTTGCTCTTAGAGCCCGGACTCCCCTCGTGTTTGGAAACGGTCACTTTGTCCGCACTAATCTTCGAATAGCCCATCAAACCCGGCCCGTCGGAAATGGCTTCTTTCCACTGAGTCTCGATGGGAGTGTCGCTCAGCACGTAATTCTCGGTAAATTCTTGGGCGGGAGCGATTGCTTCCCTAGATTTCTTGACTTTCGGCAGCTGCTTTAGTTCCGGCGCGCTTGGCTTTAGACTGGTGGATAAACTAGAGAATTCGCCTTTCTTTCGGTCCGGTCCCGAACCCGGGTAATCCTTGAGAGGAGAGCTTAGTGGGGCAAATGGGACGGGGTTGCCCTTCAAAGATGCCTCATCTTTCCTGTCTGACACCCTCGATGTTATGTACTTTCTGGGCTTTGGGAAGGTTATTTTCTTATTGGCCACCACCCCGGCGCTCACTGCCACACCTCCGGCATTGCCCTTGTTCGAATTCGCTCCTTGGCTCCCATCGCTCGATATTTCTTCCTCTTTTTCCTCAGTAATGGTCGCAAAGTTGTTTATTCCCATGTCTTTCTTGCCGAGGACCAACGACTTCCACTGCCTTCTGTTTTTCAGAGAGCCGATGTCGGGCAGGGCGTCGGTCGGCTGTCCAAGGCTTCGAAGCCGATCAATGGGTGAAAGCTCGTCTGGATAAAAAGCCATTTATCAGCGATCCCTGCCAAATTTCATTCAAAGGCAATGACATTCTAAAACTAAAAAAGGCGGGTGATGGTCCTGGGAAACTTGGTTTTCAGTAACCGGGTCAGAGGAAATATATCTGCAACAAACAGAAATACAAAACCAAATAAAGTCACCGGCCGTTGTTCGAAAATATCCAATTCGCAACTCCAAACCATCTGCGAAAGCCCAGCCAACTACCTTTTTTCCAAACGAAAAATAATCCAGGCACTTTATCTTTTTCCAGTCATCACCACCGTTCTCCGCGCAGTAGCACGGTTAGCAAAAGCCCAATCAAAGAAAATGATGTAGTGTGAATCACAGTACTATTTGTTTGGGTAACGGAAAGTGAAGGTGGTGTATGACAGAATCCGAGTGGTCGAAGATTGGTCCGAGAAAGCGGCCAAAGGCGGAAGAGGACTTGTGTGTGGGCAGGGGAGGATTTGCAAGGAGCAAAAATGGACTTCTGGTGGCCGATGGGACTCAAAAAAAGGAAAAATCTGCCGGAAATGAAGCAGGGAGTGAGCCAGAGTTTGCGGACATGCACGATTCGAACATTTTATCGCGATCGTCCATCATCATGATTACATGCTTTAGTTCAGGTCTAGGCTCTGTTCATGAACTTAAACCCAATAAAAACTATTAACTAGATATCAAATCTCCCTTGCACGAATTAATATTTCATCTGCTTTTAATAGCCCGCATTGTGGAATGCGAGATGGAATATCAGGACGTTAACCGTTAGGCCTAAATCCTGCCTTCTCGGCAGAACTCTGCCAAAGAATTCTGTTTGGTCGATTTATTCGGGGAAGAGTTCCCATGACAGCAACCTTATCGCCGAATTCTTGGAACTTTGACGTCACGCTTTGCCCTTGAAGATGTTACTTCTCATATCTACTCCTTACTATCGTCCACGACTTTCAACCGACTCACTTCTTGCGCCCTTAATCATGAGAACACCGCTCGCCCTCCCCCTGCAACGCCACCCCATCCCCGGAAGACCCCTTCCCGGAGATTTCCCGCAATGCGGACCGTTGGACAGTGCCATGGTCCAGTTCATTCGAGGCATTTTCTTCATCAACAAGTTTCCAATATCCATTTAACATAATAACCAAAGCCAATGGGACCTGCAAAAACTTTCAGTTTAAGGATGTCGAATCTATTGGTTATGCTACTTGTTGTGATTCTGAGGCCCCGGGGCCGATCGACGGACCCGACATTTTCACTGCGACCGTGCCAAATTGTTTCATCGATCCGAAGTCTCATCACGCCCAGAAAAAATACCCGTAAAAGGGACACTCTGTCGGCCTGCTGATTTCATTTTCACGACACCCCTCGCCCATGCGAGCCCAAGACAGCATTGGCACACTCTAAACACGACCTTACAGCGTATCACTCAAACTCAAACTTTTTAAAAATTGGGCATAAGCTTTCTTGCTAGAAAGTATAACCCCCCTAAAATCTCAGTCGCTCAAAAACTTTATACTGATATTATTATTTTTTTTATATTAATAACTTGAATATATTTTCAATTGTTGCATTTACTTGGCTTTCTTTCTCATCTTAAATCTTTTCTCCGGAATTTTATTAAATGATAATAATATGACCCCACTGCATAGAAATTAATTAATGATTATTCTCGTTGCTATTGCCAACTGTTGGAATCAGAGCTTTCCGGCTTAAAAATGATCTTTGATTATGCGGAGACTTAACTTTTTTTATCTTTCTTTGAAGTGATTACAGCGTTAATTATTTATCTCTTTGATTATATTATAGCGCCGTCAACGAAGAACACAGCTTGGAAAAATTTATGAGACTCCATAGTGAGACTTCTACTGAAGGGTAGAAGGTGGAAAAAAATTAATACACTCCATGATTTAATCAAGACCTTAATGACCAGTGACAGAGGGGAATTCAAACTATATTCAACACCTTGTAAGAGCAACAACTTCAAGTAGAATTCTGGTCGAAAAGATAGATTTCTTGGAAGAAACGTGAACGTTTGCCAACAACACAAATAATCTCATTTTTTTCGAGAGTTATTAGTTATCTTCCACTTATAAAAAACCTATCGGGAATTAAAAATGTTTTTATTTGTTAAATAAATGGCAAATGCGGTTCTCCGAACAGACGCAGAGCACCTCATCCCTTACACTCCTGGAAACTCCTTCCAAGGCTACTTCCGAATTCGTTCATTCTTCAGCTTTTTAAACTTTATTCTAAACGTCCTACTTCTGTCTACAGTCTTCGTCCGCTGCTGCGAAGGGCTTACCCATTTCCACTTAACGGGATTTAATGGAAGTTTTCTGGCTAAAAAGATGCCACGAAAGATGCTATTAAATTATAGGTTTCTGTGTTTAGAACAATTGTTATGTTATTGATCACTCTAAGTGTTAACTCTAAACAGCTTTCCTCTCTTCAGTTCTTCGCTGTGATTTTCTTAATATGTGTATCCTGTTGTTTATCACCACTGAACCAATCTTTTCTCCCTATATACCCTTGGTACTCAACCTTTTTCATACTGGGCCAAACTTCTGTTGATGACATCGCGACTGGGCCATGCAACCAAAAAAAGGCACTTCCAATTTATACTCATTATAAATTATGAGTCATTATGAACTGCACCTTATTTGATTCTTATTTTTGTAAGGCACAAACCTACCCTTAACAAATTTTCACTGTTGACTGGGGCCACTCGGAAGGGCTCGGTGGGCCAAATTCGGCCCCGGGGCCATAGGTTGAATATCAAGGCTCTACACCTCTACCTAATGAAACCCTTTTCCCTGTTAATAAAAAGCATGCAATTTTTGCGTACCCTCAGCCCAGAAAAGCCACATCGTGGAAGAGCTCCACAAATTTTCCCCTCTAGGGAAGGCCAAAGTTTTTCTACCTTTTCTATTTGTGCTCTTTAGGAGATACATTTCATTGCGGTAATATTTTTTCATTTTATTTCTAATAACTACAGGATTTGTTTCCACTTCCTTCTTATTTTCTCCGAATAACAGATAATTGGATAACTGTCAAAGCAGATAAGACAATTCACATTGCAAAGTCTCTGCTCAATTTGCTATCAAATAAGAAGTAAGTGCAGCCTCTTTATTTTCCACCCAGTGAACAAATCAGTTCACAATTCTTGGATTTTTACAGCCAAAGTTATATAATAAAGATTTAAGTGTATTTTCTTTTCGTTGTGCCGCTGGCACGATGCCGAATGCCAAAAAAAACGTGGAATGCTATCTGGACATGCTCTGGAGACGAGGCAACGGTCGTGCAGCAAAGAGAAAAACTTCTACTAATAAGTTCCAGTGAGGACTTAACAAGTAATTGCAGAGCATTCTGCAATAAACTCCAGATTATTGCAGAAGGCTGATGTCTTGCCATCTTTCCATTAAAAACATCTAAAGAATAGAACTCTAATGTGCAAACTGTTCCAATTTAGACCATTTTATCTGAGATTTAGGCCATTTTATATTCAAACGTAGCATTTCCTATAAATTTCCCTAAAAATCTCGAGCAAGGGCTGGTGCCCTCTTTCCTAACTTTCTTTTGCAGAATTTGCAATGCTATCGTTACCCTAAATTCCCAGGCATTCCTCTTCACCGAAAGTAACAAGAGCAGGGGGTTTTCCAATTGCAATATGACAAACCTCAACTGCTTCAGAAATTTATGTTAGCGAATTCTTACTAATAATTATGAAAACGTTTCTTGCAAGGAAAGAAACTCAAAGGTTTGAGGTCAAAAGCTCAGGCATCATTTCTTCGAGGTTGTCGGAGTCGAGACTTGGATCGATGTCAAATTCTTCCCCCTTCCCCCCCTTAGCCTTTCCGTCTTCTGCTAGCCCCTTAACCTGGTTTCAGAATATTTCTACATTGTCTATAGTGGGCTTTCGCAAAGTTTCGCGCGGGGAAGCTTTCGTGATAAAATTCACAACCAGACTACTACTTTTAGACAGTGGTCATTCTCTAACTTTTATACATCATATATGAAGAAATTCGAAATGGTTTCTAAAAGGCCAAAAGAGAACCCTTTTTATAAAATTGTCGGACAAGTTCTGAACTGAGAACCCATTCCATAGGTTAACTATTCGCAGAGCGAGGGAGGTTCGTGTAGTGAACAAGGTGGGCGCTCATTTTCGAAAGATGACCATTGCTTTCTGCAAAAATGCTTTTCCAGGGGAGGGATAAGGGGAATTAATGATGTGGCCATTCCGCAGCCGACGGCAGCAAATCGTACTTGCAGTGTAAAAAAGGAAATTAAAACTAAAAATTTACCGGAGACGCAGACTCCAACTCGATAGATAAAAACAAAAAATCACAAATAATTAAAAATAAGAACTCGATCGAACTAGAGAACACGGAAAAGAATCCACTGAACCACTCGGTTCAGAAATAGTAAAAAAGATGGCAATAATTACCATAGGGATAAGTACAGCGTTAGAATATCTTATCAAATGGGAGTTACTTTCTGGCTTGAGAGTGAGAATATTTTATCGCGATCCCCTCATTGGTGGAAATCTACAAAAGAGACAAAATACGGATTTATAGTGGAAAAAAAATGCGAAAATCGTTCGTATGACTCTTTGACTTTCGGCCCACTCGTGCAGCTTCCAATCCTCCCCGTGACGGTTGAAAACGCCTCCTGAGCTCCCGAAGAGAGAAAATAATCCGCAGTAGATAAAAGACCATTCGTGTGCCTGCAGCACAGAATCAAACTGTGCAGGAAAGACACTTATCATTAAAGTCGGTAGCAGGTGCGATAAAATGCCAAATCGAGTGCGCCGTCAAAGTCATGTGTGGAACAACGCAGAAGTTGGTTGCCAGGATGGGGAGGAGGGCGAAGGTATAAAAGGGGTTGGAAAGTGTGGGCAGGGAAGTGTGGAAAGCTGAAGAAAGGCAGTGGAAGGGAGGAGGGCGAGGTCTTTCCCGGAGCGAATTCGGATTCTAAATGGGTGGAATCCGCGACGGCGTTGCAACGCGTGCGTTGGCATCACATTCAGCGATGTTTCAGACCACTAACATTACATCTTCAACGCCATTCACGGGGGAATTTTCTGATTTTCTACGCACATGCAACCATCGTTAATGGTTCTCATTAACATTTTAATTGACTCTGAACGTGACCTTGAACGACTTATCATGTGGTCTCCTACCTGATGTCTTTCATTTATTCCCTTTGACACTCTTCGGGTGGTTGAACACTCACAAGTGAGGGGAATGAAGAGAACAGGTTAAACCAAAATCTCCGGAAATCCATTTTCTTTTTTCCTATGATTAACACCCCAAACATCGACAAAACCTCATAAGTAATCAGGATAATTGTTTGAAAATATTTTAATATTTTCCCGAGTGGACTATCCACGGAGTAATGAAACTAAAGTACGCAGGAAGGGACAGGAGGGCACAGATCGATGAAACTAAAATTTATAAGGGAACCCAAACGAAGCCTCCCTCTGACTTCTTTCCCTGTTGTTAAGGGGGAAGTTGGAAGGAGAGTAAAAACACTTTGTCCGAAGTGTGCCTGATTGGTTGGCTTTCGGTTGAGTCAAGCGAAAATATGAAAATGTTGAAACGCAAAAAGCATAACGGAGGAAAGGAAGAAAAGTTTTCCTGCAAGCGAGTGTCGAAATGTGGGCGGAAATGGGGGCCGCCGGGATGCTTTGCAGTGAGGCAGTGGGCAAAGTGAGGGTAGGTCGGGGCTGTCTGGGTCGATACGCGCGTCTGGCTTTTTCAGACTCTCCCCTCGTTTTCCTCTCCCCCACATATATTTTTATTTTAATACTGTCCGCTCTCAATGAATTTCTTAGACTCGTCATAAGGGTGAAATTCTCTTAAATGGTCATCGTGGATAGTTGGTAGCCCTCTGAAGAAGAGCCTCTCCTGTAAATGAACTTTATGTGGAGATGAAAGATGTCGGGGACAGGGGTTGGCATTATCTCTGCATGAGAGGTGAGGAGTGCGGATAAGGAGAATTGGAGACAAAAGGGTCAATGTCCGTCGCTTTTTAGAGGAAGGTTCGGGCGTCTCGCTCAGCTCGAATGTGTCCTGTCACATTCAAACAATCAAAATATCAATTTGCAAACGCATTCAGGGGGAACAAAAAAGTTAAAAATTAATGAGATTTCAGCCCGAAGAAGCATTTTCAACAGCCGAAATATTTTCGCGGACATTTCCGAAGACGACATGTGATTAGATGCGGTCAGCCATGTTTCGTGATCGTTACGCACGAAAATTCCAACGGGAACAACAATTCCAAATGAATACGCCTTGGCTCGAAGCGATTCGGGTGGCCGCGTTTCCTTTTCTACGAAGCGGACGTGACCTTTTGCATTCTTCAATAAACTCCAGTCCCCAAAGCCTCCCCCTTTTCATTAGCCTGCCTCCCCAATTTTATTCAATATAACCCACACTCCAATCACACCTCCACCACATTTCCTTACTCGCCCGCACCCCGCACCCCGCATTCCCTGATATCCCCTCTTATTCCCATGTCTCATCCCACTCTTGCCCTGCCTCTCCGCAGTCCAACCCCTCCTTGCCTCCCCAAGCGCCCCCTCTCGGCAGAGCCGCTCAGCATCTCGAGCGACATCTATCAGATCTTTCCGAAGTTAATAGGAAATCACTTTTCGAATCACTTCTCAGACTCTCCAAAGATGACGAGTAATAACAACCCAACACCGCATTTTCCTTTCCTTGGGCTTTCCACAGCTTTTCTCTGGTGAAGCAAAAATTCAGCAACGAAGTGTGGCTTACGTTATAATTTTTAAGAGTTCTTTATAACATTTATGGATTTTAAACGACGGTTTCCCGACAGTAAACTCAGTTTAGAATCTGTTTCTCCAAATTTTGTAAATGATGGAAACACCACGAAAAGCAAAGAATTTTTTTAAAATTATGGCCGGTGTCTAAACTTAAGCAGCAAACAAAATACTAACATTGTTCACTTCATTCCTAAGAAGCTTTTCATTATTTTTTAAAAATATCGCAACTTGTAGATTTCTGTTTCAATAGATTTTAATATTTATTTATAAAATATATCTCATTTATAATTAGACATGTTTAAATGGAGATTTTTAAATAAATAAATTAGAGTATTTAATAATGCCCGTTTTATACTGAATATAAAGAAAATAGATAATTATATATTTCTACCCTATTAAGTTAGTGATGTATTGAATATTCAAATATTTGTTTGCTAAATCAGTGTGCCTGCAAAACGGACGCTGTACATGACATCCCATATTTTATGGAATATTTTATGTTTCTGTCAGTCCCAGAATCAACAGTTAAACAATCTCCAATATTTTCTTATCTCAGAATGCATCTGCCAATTTTAAGATAAATTTCATGAAATTTTTTCTCTTGAAAATATAATTTTGTAATTTATGACTTGTAAATAATGACTCCGAATTAATAATAAAAATTATAAGAGAGATATTCATATAAAGAAGATAACCTAATATTTTCCCCTCGAAATAAACCCATGTTAATAGTTTACAGTGAATGTACAAAAGTGAATTCCAGACGACTTACCTCTTTACGACAATCAAAGCCAGAAAAATTATATTAATAATTTAAGAACAATTTCCTAAGAAAAGCTGTACTGTTTTATTTTCATCAGTCAGTCAACATGGCACGGACCGGAAAAAACATACATTTAGAAAAACACTTCGAAAACAATCATTCAAATGTTCCCTGAAAAAAAAACACTTAAGCGCGAAATGAGGACGAATATAAATTTTCAAAAAATCAGCGACAAAAGTTTCATCATCGAGATTTTGGGGCGTTTTCTCAATATGAGTTTAATAATTCATGGTTATAAGTTTAAATATTTCAGTTCTTTTCTTAAAGAATGTTTTTAAAAACATTTAATAAAAATATTGTTACAAAAATATGTAAAAAAATTTGTCGCCAGGTGAAAATTTGTCGCACTTTTTAAATATTTTGATATGGAGGAATAATTCTGTTTAATGGGATTGGATTTAATTTTTAAATATTGAATTCATTGTTGGCAATGTTATTGTAAGTGGGTTAATTTATTTTCCAATGTAAGATTACCTTAAACTACTTTAATTTTTTGAATAACCTGCTCTAGTCAATAATTAAAAAGTAAGTCGTTGCCTCTTTATGTTTTAAAATAAAATTAGTTTTCCCGTTGTCGTAGTGGTTATTTAATAAGTTTTTTTTTTAATTTTAGACGTTGATGATCATGGGTTCCTGGCAGTTGGAAGTTGGTAAAATGTTTCTGTACGTCATGATTCCAGTGGCTGCTTTTCACTTTTTCAATAAGCCAGAAATGTTTCAGGAATGGTTAACCTCAACTAGACTAGAAACATATCCAGAAGTTGATCCAAGTAGTGCTGAAAAATTTAGACAGTCAAAACTTGAATGTCAAAAAGCAATAAGGGAGAAAAAAGCCATGTTACTTGGAAATTCTTAAGTTAAAATGTCTAGTGTGGGCTCATGTTACTTACTGTCTTTTACGAAAGGCAGAAATTGTGACTTCTATTTATAATGATTAGTATTATTATTCTTTTACCTTTAAAAAGTTGTTGAAATTATAATGGCCCTGTTCAAGGTTTTTTTGATGTGTTTTAGTTAGACTGAATAAAATATGTACTTTAGTCACAGTTAGGAAATATAAATAAACTTAGTTTACTTAAACTAATGGTTTTTAAATTCCACACTCATTAAATTTTGCAGAAACTGTAATTGAAAGAGAGCTGTTATTTTGCAAACTTAATTTCATTGAAATGGATTTCCTATCAAAGGAGTTAGTCTCATTAAGTTAAAAATGGCACATGGAGTTTTAATTTGAAAAAATTTGTAATCAGATATGCCATCATCATTTGCAAGCATAATATCATTAATAGTCACTGTTGTTTTAACTTAATACTCTACAAAAATGTGAATATACAGAAGATATAAATGTAGAACTATTAGAGGAGAGTTTTCTGTGCCAGACTAAAGACTGAAGTAAGCATTTATACTTAAAAAGCTTAGTGCATGTCTCACTCCAAATTCTGGATAATAAAAGGGTCAGAGTTGAAATTTGCTATGCAATTATCTTTATTGAAAAGCATACCGAAGGAAGGTGTGCCACTGAATTTGCATAAAAATATTCTGGCAACATTACTACCCAATATTTTTCATTTTAAAGGATAAACTATTGTTAGTAGTTACCAGATTCATCTTTGAAGCCATGATTCAGCTAAACCTGTATTCACCCTGCAGCAAAAGGTTTACATAAAATCGTACAAATTACAAAAAAAATTATATTGTTTATACACACTTTATGAAAGCACTGTAGGTTGTACAGAAATAGCCAGAGTGAAACCTCTCAGAAAAAGAAAGTCTCTTAAGGTCACAGTTCGGTGGTTTCCAGTATTTTAGAGTTCACTAAGGGATTGACCACACCATTCAAACTTTGGTAAAGGTTTTTATGGTAGTTGCCGACGTTAAAATCGTTTTCTTTGACTACGGTGGCCTTTTCCGTGGGCGGCAGCATGTGAGAAGTGCTGGAAAAGGAAAAAAAATTAGCGGTCGTCGCTAATAAGCAGTTTGATTCAGAGCTGTACCATTTGTTTAACTTACCTAATGTATGTCGTGTGGCTGTTGTCGGAATCTCTTTCGCTATTGCTGCTGACAGTCTTCTGCTGATCTCCTCCAACTGCATTATTATCCAGAGAGTCTTTCTCGGAAGTCTGACTTAAGGAATCATCTTCCTTGTACCACTCGTTTTCGTAGCCTTTCATCCAAATGGGATTAGAGCCCTCGACGCTGTGCATGTTGGTGTTGGGCACGTGTCCCGTCATTCTGCTCAGATTGGACTGCTCGGAGCCGAAAGCGGTGGCCGTTGCCGCCTTTATGGCCCTTTTGTAGCGCGACCTCTGGGAGAAGCAGACCGCAAGCACGAGGACTTGCATTATAGCTAAGAATATAATGCCGCCGAGGAACCAAACGAGATGTTCGTCTCTGGTCTCGTCTGAGAGTTTGAGTGGTTCGGAGGGTTGGGTGTCGAGAACGTTGAAGTCTTTGAAAAGACCGTCCAGCATCTCGATGTTCTGGTCGACGATGTGGAGGACTTCGTGTACATCGATTATGGAATTGTCCTTTTGGTTGACAAAATGCAAATAGAGGTCTGTTTTGGTATTGTCGACACTGCCATCTTTGTTTTCGTGAACTTTGAATTCATCTATATTGACGACAGCCCCCGTTATGTCCTTTAAACCATCTCGAAACCTGTCTACTTTCTCACGCACTTCGCTGGGATGCTGCCTCAGAACAAAACGCACTCTTTGGTCCTCTCGCAAAAGATAAATGTACACTCTTGCGGTGTCTTCAAGGCCATCCGTGTCGTTGGCCAATACCACCAGATCGAAATAGCCTTTCATCCCCTTTTGGGGGTAAAAGTTCAGTCGGAAGGCGCCTGTGTCCTCCTCGATGAGAAAGGGCTGCTTTGGCTCCGTCTCCATTCCTTCCATTAAACTCATCTGCGTTTTCCCTATTTGATAGTACTTCACTTCTCCATTTTTTCCCTCGTCTTTGTCAATGGCCTGAAATATTTTTAAGTAGTAATTGTATTCTTCAGGAAGTGAGATTACTTCTCCACACCTACTGCCCTCACCTTCACCCTCATAAACTCCGTCCCGAAATCGGCATTCGTCGTCACTCCACCCGTGAAAACTCTTTTCAGGAACTTGGGAGGATGATCATTTATGTCGACGACCCTGATAATGACCTTAAGAAGAGTGTCGTCGTCCTTGTCGAAGGAACTGACGTTCGCTGGGCTGTGAAGGCAGTCTTCCGTGGCCTTAACCAACAGAATGTGCTCCGCCACCTCTTCTCTGTCAAGTTCCTGCTCGACGGTCAACTCGTGCCTGAGTGGCTCGAGCGAAAAAAAACCCTTTTCGTTGCCCCCCACAATGTAATAGCACACCTGACCTTCCTCCTCCTCCGCCTCGAGTTCATCTCTATCCACGGTCTCCGCCAAAATTCTTTTCTCCAGTCCCGGCGCTTCGTGCTCTGCCAAGAAATATCCTTCTTTAATCTCGGGCCAAAGAGGCCAAGGAAGAAGCGAGAAGTGGTGATGTAACTTACCCGTGAAATTAACGAAGAATTCGTCAACTAAAAACTGGGGCTGGAAATCGTTGACGTTTTTGACGTAAACGGTGAGGTCTAAATCAGAGGAGAGAGGGGTAGGGATACCCAAGTCGTGAGCTTCGACCCTCAGCTCGTAAAGCTTCTGGCGCTCCCTGTCGAGGGGATGTTTCAGGGATATCACCCCCGTGTCCTGGTTGATTTCGAAGCTGCGCCAATTGCCCAAGGGGTCTTTGCGCAGGCGGTACTTGACGGCGCCGTTCGCACCAGCGTCTTCGTCATGGGCGACCACCTGGATGATGGGAGTGCCGAGGGTGGTGTTTTCGGGGACGTAAACGGTGATGTTCTGCGGGGGATGAACGAATGCGGGGGCGTGGTCGTTGAAGTCAGTCACGCAGATGGGGAGGTCCACTCTGGCGAAGTTGGGCGGTGACCCCAAGTCCCGAGCTTCCACCACAAGTGTGTGGTTACCGTAAAAACCTTTCAGAGATACTTTGGCAGTGACTCTGGCTGAGGAATAGTCGAGGTTTTCTATGTGGAAAAGGTTGTTCTCGTTTCCTCCGATGATGGCGAAGGAGATTCTCCCGTTTGGGGTGAAAGGATCGTCCCGGTCGTGGGCCTTCACGACCGCTAATGCTTCTCGGATGTCGTGAAACTCCGTTACAGTGGCGCACCCGACAATGGGTTCGAACTCTGGAACTTGGTCGTTCACGTCCACTATGGTCACCCTGCCAAATAAAAAAATACCTTTAGCCAAAAAAGCACTTTCGTTTGTGCCTTTTGCATTTGGCGTAAATCTTTTTATGTATGAAGCTATCGAAGATTTACAAGCTCTGCGAAGTTTACCCTATTTGTTTAAATGCATTCCGACTTTCACCACTGGCGAAGCCGAACTGGTAATTATCCCAGGCTTCGATGACCAGTGCATAGGAACTTTGCTGTTCTCTGTCGAGAGCATCTGCCACAGTGAGCACCCCCGTCTCGGCGTCAATGTGGAACTTCCCGCGGGACGACAGTCGATCCAACAAGTAGGTTATTCGGCCGAAGTCACCGGAATCTGGATCTATTGCTTCGACCCTCCCTATTTCACTACCTGAAATCACCATCGAGATATAATGAAACTCCCAGAAATTCCACCGGTCTGCAATAGATCATTGCTTTCCGTCGCCTTTGAATTTTCACATGAAAACGATGCTAAAGAAAATGTGATGTTGCGCTAAGCGATCATCAATTGCAGGATGAAAGAATAGAAAAGAGAAGAACAATTCTGTACTCACCAACTGGAGCGTCTTCTCTCACTGTCAGGTTGGCGACGTCACCGACAAAGTGCGGATTATTGTCATTCTCATCCAAAACCTGAACGAAAACTTCGACGAGCGAAGACCGCGGCGGCACCCCTGAGTCCGTGGCTTTCACCGAAAAGTTTAGCCAAGGGGTGAGTTCGTGGTCTATTCTGTTGGCGACAACGATCTCCCCCGTGTCCGCATCCAGGTGCAGGAGTCCTCTTATTCCTTTTGCCCCTTCCAAAGAGTACTTGATGGTCCTGTTTTTGTCCAGGTCATCGGCCACCAAGTTTGCTATCGTCACTCCATTCTTGCTGTTCTCCGTCACTGACCGCCGATAGAAAGGTTTTCTAAATACCGGATTGTTGTCGTTCTCATCTTCCACCAAAATGCTGAGAACGGCATACGCCCTTTGAATGCCGCTGGACGCAGCCAAGTCTTCACACACCAGAGACAGTTTTATCGACTCCACCTTTTCTCTGTCGAGAGGTTTCCTCACCCTTAGTATCCCGTCTACGGCGTTTAGCTCGAACAGTTCCTCCAGATTTAACTCACTATGCTTGATCAAAATGCCCTCCTCATTGCGCGCTTCCGACTTGTTGCCGTCTATGCGGTATCTGAGCACCGGATTCGAGTCCGGATCCGTAGCCACAACACGGTGCACTCGCTCCCCCACATTCACGCTCTCCTTAATCCTCACGATTCCCGGCTCCTTGAATACAGGCTCTTTATTATTCACATCTTTAATAGTGACGTTCACTTCAGTGGCTGCCTGGAATTGGTCAACGCCGATGCCTCCATCCATAGCGACCACTGTCAGAGAGTAGCGGGTCGCCGGCGGGTAGGCGAGATCGGGATCGAGAGAAGCTCCGGGGGCCACGCTGATCACCCCTGTCTCCGCGTCTATCACAAATTTGTCTTTGGCCCCCTTTTGGATGCGGTAGATGATGTCGCGATTGGGGGACGACGCGTCCTCGTCCCTGGCCACGACTTGAATGATCGAACTGCCCCCGGGCAGCGTCTCTGGCACTGACACCTCATAACTAATTTGTTCGAATGCGGGAGCGTGGTCGTTCATGTCCAGAACGTAAATAGTGACGGGAACGGTGGCTGAGAGGCTGGGGGTGCCCAGATCGCGAGCCCTGACCAACAGGACGATGGGTCTGACGGCCGAACGGCTCCCGTTGGTCCCCTCCTCCCGCGACAGTTCTTCAAAGTCGACATGGCGAAGGGGCTGAATCAAGCCCAGGATGGGGTCTATTGTGAAATTATCACGCCTGTCTCCTTCTATGATGTCAAAGCGAATCTGACTGTTGTTGGTGCCATTGAGATCGTTGTCGCGAGCCTCGACGATGAGAGGCGTTTCAAAATTCAAGTGATTTTCCAGCAGTCGAGCCTCGTACTTGCTCTGGAGGAAAGATGGCGCATTGTCGTTGACATCTTCCACGTCTATAATCACCTGGACCGTGTTGCGGTTGCCTTTGCCCAGGTCATCTGCGACCTCAACAGTCAAGTAGTGGCGGTCAGTGAGTTCCCTGTCAAACAGTGGTGATTTCGAAGTGATGGTGATCAGCCCTGTATGGGGGTCGAGGGACAGAGAGTCGGCGATGCTGCCGCCCAGTGCGGTGTACCTGATGCCCGAGCTGCCAAAATTACCGGAATCCTCGTCCGTAGCCTGAATCCAGGCGACCGTCGACCCCGGCCTCGAATTCTCGGGCACCGAAACCCTGTACACATCCTCACTGAACTTGGGCACATTGTCGTTCATGTCCCTGATGTAGACAGTGACCGAGGCCAAACTATACTTGGGCTTGTCCTCCACTGTTTCTCTGGCGATTATGGTGAAATTGAGATAAGTCGTGGTTTCATAGTCTAGTCTGGTCGGGTCTTTCACCCTGATGAGGAACGTGGCTTCGTTGATCCCGGAGGAAGGACTCACTTCGAAAACGCCTTTGTCACCGTCGATGAACATATGGAAGGTGCCGTTGTTCCCCTGGTCATAATCGTAAACTTCGGGGCGAGAATCGCCTAAAAACGTGACTGGAGTGTTCACCTGCGCGTTTTCGTTAATTTCGCCTGCGTACGAACTGCTGCGAAATGTGGGTATTTCATCGTTGATATCAGTCACTATAATCGTCACCTCCGTTTTCACGGACGGAGCTGGAGAGTTTGTTTTTGACTGCTCTTTGGCAGTGATTTCCAAGATGTAGGCACCGTTGTTGCCGTTGTGGGGGTTTTCCCGGTCCAGCTTCTGCGCCGTGTAGACAATTCCGTAAATAGGGTCGATTTCGAACGATCCCTGGGCGCCCTTGGTAATGGAATAGATTATTGGATTATTAATCCCTCTGTCACCGTCCACGGCCTTCACTTTCAGAACTTGGCTTCCTACAGGAGCGTCTTCGCTGATTCTCGTAACGGGAGACACCACCAAAAACTCAGGCAGCTGGTCCTCGACATCCTCTACCTTCACTACGACCGCTGCAGTTCCCGTGTTCACTCGTTCGTTGTTCGAACGGTCCACAGCGAGAATTTTCAGCTGATAAATGAATTTCTTTTCGTAGTCCAGTGCTTTAACTAATCTCACAATTCCTTTCCCATTGGACGTGGACACGGAAAACACGTCGTCGTCCCCGTCCAGCTCCTGAAGGCGGTACACCACTTGCCCGTAGGTCCCCTCATCCCGATCAGTGGCCTCCACCGTCAGAATCACTCCCGGCGGACTGTTTTCTGGCACCGTCACCGTCGACTGATACTGCTTGAAGATGGGTTCGTTATCGTTGACGTCTTCCACGAGGATCAACAGACTCTGCGTGATGAAGTTTCCGTCCCCCAGTCGACCGTCCGTCAGGGTGAGCACCAGTCCGTACTCGTCTTTCGTCTCGCGGTCCAGCTCCTTCTTCAGGTACACATTGGCTTCCTCGTCGTTCACCTTTTCTATTCTGAGTATTTCATTGCCGACGGCTTCCCTCACCCCGAACGTGAGGGGGTCCCCGTCGGGATCGTATCCGCGAAGGCGATAAATTAAACTCCCCACAGGGGTCTCATTGCCCTCCTTCAGTCTGAGCACTATCTCTGTCTGTCCGTCTATGAGGAACTTCGGCGGGTGGTTCGAATAGCCGCCAGCCAAGTCCCATAACGACAGCATCACAAGAACCACTCTAATGATTTCCCAGAAACCCCCCGCTCCACCGCTTCTTCCCCCCGCCACCTTTTCCCCTTTCTTTTTAGTTTTTTGCTCCTCAGTCGTGATTTTTTCAGGAAAACAATCATCTTCGAATTTTCCGCACTCTGACTCCGTGCACATTGTTCACCATCGATTACATCAACGCACATTGCTTTTCATCTTCTGATGGTCGCTCCAGTTTCCCAGTCTCTCCTTCTCTCTCTCGCATCTCCCAAATCTGTACCTGGAACGAAAAACAGTTTTTTAGTTTCTTCCAAGACCGGCCTGGAGGGCATCTGAGGACGGCGCCAGCAACAATAAGCTCACTATTGTCACGCCGAAACATTTTGTAGTTGGTGCGCACGCGACGGCATGCCTGTATGACGAGTAACGGATTCCGCTCCGACATTCATCACATCAGTGTCATGTCTTCGTTGATGGCCTTTGTTGTCGGCGGTTGGCGCTCTCAACTTACCCTTGACCAGCCAACCGTTCCACTTCCTACGTATGCTGCAGCCGATTTCGAAGCGAGCACAATGAGTTGGTCGATCTCGTCATTGCTGCAGCTCCGACCAAAGGTATCTCCGACTTCACCTAAGGCCCACACATTGTATATGTCACCGATAAAGTCAAAAAAATTTAAATAAAGGGCGGGCTTGGCATTTGAAGTTGTTAACCTAAGTGAGGTTATATCACTTTTCCTGCTCCTTTCTCTCCGTAATGTGACCTGATGAGGGCAAAGATAGAGGGCCGCAGTACTATTGAACCGGGCATTATTGTTGAACGCCCATCAAGGGTCAGGTTCCGGTTAGCCAATGGAGTTTTAGGTAATCGGTTGTTAGACGTTGAGGAACGAGGGCGGTGGAGGCCAGGAGGGGATGGTGTTGGAGAGCAATCGAGTCATGAGTCTCCTTCCAAAAGGAACAATTAAAAAGATAATTTAGTTATAATCGCTGAATGAAAAAAGCATTTCTGAGCCGAATCGATTTGCGGACGACTAACTTTCAAAACGGGAACTTTCAGTTTTCATATTATTCTGTTCTTCGGATGAACTCACTTCATTTTTGGTTTCTCGGTGGTTTGCGATTTGTCAGCATGACCGATTCCCTTTCATTCTTTTTTCTGTTTTTTTCTGTTTTTTTCTTTTCAACCGTAAATCACCCATTCCGTTCGATTTTTCTTTGCAATCGAACCCTGTCTCCTCAGAATTTCACATTCCGTGTGACTGTTGATTGGCCGTAAGGTTTTGCACATCATGACTGAACAATGTAAGAACTAATCAGTAAGATATTTAGTGGAGTTTCCGTGTAAAATTAAGAAAGCAAAGTGTTATGTGGTAGCAGCAAGGCATTGCCTGGAAACTCCTGGAAACTGAAGTTTCTTTGATGCACTTTTGAGCCCCTCCTCTCCTCCCCTATGTCTCTCTTGAACGGAAGTCATTAGGACGTTCATGAATGATTTTCTGGGTCATGGATGAATTTAACGTTCTGTCATGTCAGGAATCCGGACTTCATCTTCACATTTATCTTCCTTTATGTCGCTTTTTCATTATGATTCTTTGTTGGCCAATTTTGTGCTACACCCAGCGTCCACTAAAAAAGCAGAATGAGTTTTAGCCTTGCTTGGGAAGGACCCAAAATACACCCTCAGGAGCAGTAAAACAGTTCCTGTCGAAGCGAACATTCTCGAAACTTCTCAACAGGGGAAAAGTGAGGTTTTAGAGGTCGGTTGGGCTGGAAAGAAGAACTGAAAACGGGTTTAGGGTTGGGCTGAAGAGCTGGCCGCCTTGAACTGAAGGAAGATTTCCTCCTCGAAGAGATGCCTTATTCGTGTCTGATGCAGAGCTCTTGCAATCTCGTTATCGCCCGAAAGAGAAGCTGACACGAAGGGTGACGAGTTGCAGAGGGAGAAGGGTTAGTTTAAAAGCCCGAGGGGCGACATAATCCGGGGCACGGTTGCGCAAGTCGTCTGGGAACTGGTCGGATGGCCCTCGCTGACCTCACCCGAAGCTTCTTCAATTACCTGTTACGTGACTCATGCAGATGCTCAACCAAACTGTACCAATGCACGACTTTTCGTAGACTCCAGCGCAATCCGATATTATCTACTCTTTCTACTCGAAACTCCAACATTTTTCAATTCGAATTCACCCCACTACCAATTGATGCAGTCCCTGTTTGTTCCCGCAAAAAATTCCATACCCTACATTTCCGATCTCACGGACTTTCCTTCTTTTATATTCTCTCATGTAGACATAAAAGACATAGGTATATTCTATATACCATAGGCATAGACCCATATACCCCATAGACATAGGTAAATTCTGTGCGGAATTCTGTGCAGAAAGTTAGGCCGCAAACGTCAGCAGGAGAAGAGCCTTTTTTGAAAGCAAACACTATTTTGTAATTTTACTCGGCAAAGAAATGGCTCATCTTCATTATGGAATATAAAATGAATACCCTCGAGCGGATGATTATGGCATTTTCGTGGCAATCGTGATCGGAGTGCCCCTCTCGCTTTCATTGCGAGGCGCACGAGGTTCCCATAAGGCATTTCTGCCAGGTTGCATCTGGTTGAGAAGTTTTGGGGATGAACAACGCGAGCGAAAAGGGCAATAAAGGAGCGGAGGGGAGGGACAAGGGGCGGTTGACGATGAATCATTTAATATGCTTAATAAATATGGGTGTAATTAATCTACTTGCAGAGCACTTTCTTTGCAGCTAAATTAAAGTCATTTTACTAATTTTCAGGTTGCAAAATTCGTTTAAATTTGTGAAGTTAGTCTTCTACAGATACTTAGCTTTTCTATTTCCAAATACTTTTAGAATATTTTAATTAAGCGTAATTTTTATTTAATTACAATCTGCTAATTTTAAAAATTCAGGATCGTAATTAACAAAACCGAGTCAAATACGAGGAACGATTTAAATAATTATTTACTTCACATTTCGAAGGGTGGAAACGATGTTGAAAGTGAGTATCTCAAGAAAAGAATTTTAAACTCTGCCGTTATGCTTGTCAGGAAATTAAAAGAGGGAACACCAGCATATGGAAATAGAAACGGATGCAAAAAGCGGAAATGGAAACGGATGACTTAGGAAATGCAGAAGCGTAACCCTACGAGCGAGGCAGCTGACCTTCAGCCTTTGTGATCACCCTCCGTCACGGCCAGAGACGATTCAATATATTCATTCCCAAAACCTGCTGAGGTCCATTACCTCGGTGGAGCATAATTAGGCGGGAAGAGATAAAAGCAGGAAAGAGCGATAAAAGAGAGAATGAAGTCTCTCGGAGAGGCAAAATTTCTCGTCTTCACCCGCAATTTAGAAAAACAAAGGCTGAAAGGCGTTGGCGGAGGAGCAATTAAAATGCTAAGAAGAAAACGGGGTCTTCGATCGCCCCCTTGGCTCTCTCTTCACCTACTTCTTTGCAACCAAATCCGCAGCCATGACATCTTCCCTGCGGGTGGTTCTTCCCATTCGCAGAACAGCAGTGGGGCATTCGATGCACGAACCGAATGAGTGGAGCTTTGAAGGAACAAAAGACTGTTCTCGTGCTGTACGGGAATCGACGCGGAAGTCAAATGACTTTTCAATGCGGAAAATGAAGGGAAATCGCCGCAGAGATTTCTCTTTTGTTTGGTCGAAGCAAGAAACGATTCGTCAGAGTAATTGTTAAAGGAAAAATAAAGTTGGAGGACTAAAATTGTCGAGTCATTTGCTCTGATTACCGGAAACGGATTCTTCTGCAGATTTTATTCCTCGTAAAAACAGGAAAGGAAAGGAAGTAATTCGGCGAAGAAGTGTAACTACCGCAAAAAACAGAAAGCCTAGGCAAAGACAAGACATGAGAAGCACATCTAGGTCTTAGTGCAATCCTGAGAGGCCAAGAGAAATGGCCGAAAAGGCACCGAGGACAATGGAACAAAGGTCGAACGAAGGGGCAAGAGGAGGAGAAGGAGGAATCGGATTGAATTTTCGTTCAACTTTGACTTTCCCCCAAAGCCTAACCTTGACATTTTCTCCAGGCATTTAATTAAAATCGCAAACAAACCATATTAAAAAGAGCGAACAGTTATTTACACTGCAGATAACCTTGAGAAATTAGAAAGTGACATGGAGATGGAGCAATTAGGTCTCCCGAGAGCTCTACTTCCCATGTCTTCTGCCCAGAACAATGAACCGCACAAGCCCTTTGTTCTTCTTTTCCTAGAGATTCTTTCAAGGTCCGCCCTCCCTTTCTTTGAACCAAACTTTTTCCCAGGCACAGACCAAACCACAACCTCTGACCCCGTCTGCCGACCATTCCGGCCAAAACTACTCTCCCATACAACGCCTTCTTCCCCTTCCTTTCCATCGTGAGATCGTGAAATCACTCATAGTACCCTAAAATCAGTTCAAAATATTTTCAATTTTTTATGACGTAAAAAACCAATTCCCCAAGAACGTTGTCCGTTTGAATCTGCGAGTCAATTTATCTTTCTGCTCTTCCGTTAACTAAATGGAAGGCCGTCGTGGGAATCGGAGAAGAGTTCGAATGTAAAAGCAGAAATCCTTGTAGTATTCGATAACATTTAAATTTCTCAGAAGAAGTACACGGGATGCTGAAGTGGCTGAACGGGTTTAGAGAAGCAAGAATGAAAGCGAAGTCGTTACGGCACGGAAGGGCGTGCAGAAGGCTTTGTTCTTCTTCACTTGTATAGTGAGAAAAAAGGCTAAAAGGAAAAAATCAAAGCATTTTCCATTAGAACTGAAAAAGTAACAAAATCTTTCCTTGACATTAATTCCTTTACCCTTTTTGATTTATTTTGGACTTTCACAAATGTCCTCTGCTTGCAGGGGAGGAATATTTGTGTTGGCAAAGACATTTCAAGAGGGATTATACGGTAGGACACCCCAATGAAAAATGAAATTATTACTTTCGTTATAATTAATTTTGAATAAATGAATTGTGTTTCTTTATGGCACCGGTTGAGCGCAGCACAACAGAAAAAAATCTACGTGGAATAACTGCTTCCCCATTCAAGACGGGTAAAAGTTAACCCTCTTAGAAAATGCGACATTTTGGGAAAATTCTTTTTCAGTCCAAAATAATTAGTGTTTATATTAAAAGTAACATCTGATTATGCTCCGACTCAAAAAGCATTATGGCACCAATCTGATACGATACCTTTGAGGGACAGCCTTGAAAAGCCTTCAAACCCTTAAAAGTTCCCGGGTAACTAAGTATTAACTAAGTATAACTCGCTCGTCGGCAAGTGGCAACGAATGATAAAAGTCCACAAATGTGTTGGTGCAAATGCGACCATTGTTGAATCTTCTTCTAGCAACTAACGGTAACGCCGGCAACGCGAATAACCAAACGACTTGAATGGCCGCCGCCTAGTACTCATGCTTGACTGACACCAATTCCCTGAATAATCCTTAAGACACACGTAAATCATTTACCCCATCACAAAAATGATTTTTTCCATTAACAAATGATTTATAACGTTCGAAAACCGGATAATAACTGCTCAAATAAATGGACTTCGTAAGTGTCGTTGTCACTGCGGGAGCGAAGTTAAGCACCTTAGGGGGATCAATATCACCAGACGTCAGGTACTTACGTTAAGGCTCTTAATCCGTCACGACGGTAACATTTATGGAGTCGAGTTAAAGCGAAGATCCGAAGAGGAGAAGAAACTCACTGCGCGCAATGCACTCTTCTGTGTTGACGATGTGAAGGTGAACTCACGACTGAGTCGGCCACCTGCGCCCATTGCACCGTGGCCGGTTCTTTTGCCTTACTATAAATCATTGTGCGCAATCATTTTCCACCCCTTTTACTACAATATGAATGACTCATTTGCTCCGCCGTTGCCACCGCTTCCGGTTACTCAAAATACCAATTCGCAACAAAGACTCTCACGAAAATAATTTATTTCTCATTCAAGCTCGATAAATGACAGAGTGAAGTATCAGTGGCGAGTGGTAACAGTATTTACCTTTTTAATTAGTAGAGAGTACAGAACGACAGAACTCAACACCAAAATACAATATCCTAATAATTAAAAATATTAATGAAAAATTCAGTAATTACACACGAAGTAACAATAAAAGAGAATCAACTGAATTTTTTAAGGACTTCTAAAAAATATAACAAAATACTTTTCTTTTAATTTAGCCGCTTCTCCGTTAGGGTCGCGGGGTTTTTGAGAATTTCTTGTTCGCCTGAACAGCGCCTGAATGAACATGTAAGGTACTGTAGCAGGTGGCGAGACCACTGAGGTGTCTGCAGGTGGCGGAATTTCGTATTGTTTTGCCAGACTTTCCAGGCGAAACACTACGTTATTCCGTCCTCCAGCAGTGGTCTTCGTACCTCGCAGTGCTGACCAATCATCTGCGAGGGAGGACGGCCTTAGAAAATTTCTACCTGTCGCTGGATTCGAACTCGCTCCGACAACTCAGCGCGCAGGCGTTTAACACACAAAGCTAAGGCCGTCCTCAAAACAAAATAAACTCTGAAAATAATTTATGAATTAATAAATATAAGAATATTTCTCATAATTAAATCTTTCTCAATTACTGACGACTCTAATGGCTTACCACAGGGTGCCGCTAGCTGATATAAGTTGACAATATTTTATTTTGCATCATTTACCTCTGACAGGCAGAATTACTAAATGCTAAGCAACTGAAACCAGAATCAGTCTTTAGTGGGAGTAAAATGTCCTCCAAAAACTTATTGAAACATCCAACTATTAAATTCAAAATTTTATTAATCTAAATTCATTGCATTTGGGTCATCAGAATTAATTGGGTCAATTGAATTCTCCACAGGTTTTGCATTTTCAACATTATCCTCAATAGATGATTCCATTGTTGATTCCTCTTTTTCCTCCTTAGGACATTGCATTGATGACTTCATTGTCAAAAGTTTCCCTTTACTGTATCTTACTAATTTAAAATTCTGAAGAAACCTTAATTCACCTGACCAACTCCTCAAAAGCTTTAACTGCTTGGCATTAAGTACATCTGGCATTTCTAAAATAATAAATAAAATTAGAATAGAACATTTTAGAAGAAAGAGGAAGGAGCTGAAACTGTATATCCTACCAATTCCACTGGTAAGAAACTCATTTTTTTCATTTTTAATGGTCATCTTGATAATGTCTTCTCTACTTGCATGCTGCCTTTTTTTTCTTTGTCCTATAGAATGCTTTAATTCAATTTGATTTAATTCTTCATCAAACCTTCCCAAGTACCTGAAATGCAAATTATTTTTGTGGGTTATGGAATTCAAATGCTTTTTAAATGAATCAATCATTTTTGTGTATATGAAAATTTTCTCACTTCTGACCTAAAAAATGCAATCAAAAATAAACCTTTGCATTACAAAGAAAGAAAAAAAATAAGAAACTTGGAAAGTGACCATTATTTTAACTTCCAAAGAGTGAGATAAATTAATTTGGACTTATTAATTTAAGAATAAAGATTGTGTTGAGAAAATATTTATTCATAATTCATACAATTAATATTAGATACTGATATTTTATTGGGTGAAACAACATATGTGCATTTTTTTAAATACAAAAAATAAATGTGTGCTAAAAAGGGCACTTCATATACCTTTCAATTAAATTAATAACTAATTGTGGTGTGTAACTGTCTACTGGATCCAAATTCTCCTTGAACCACAATACTTTTTCTCCTAACATATTTACTTTCATTTGATGAAGTAATTTTGTTTTCTCTCTTCCAGATGCCCTGAAAATGGTAAACAATATTTCTAAAATGAATAAGAAAGTTTATTAAATCATTTTTCATTTATTCATATACATATATCTATATATAAAATTGTAAATAATTAATTTTGAGCAGCAGCCATTCAATTAATTTCATAGTTAAAATAAAATGAACTCATTTGTGCCTTTCAGTCTTTTAGTCTAAAGTAGACTTTCAATTTTTAGGTTAAGTTAACCTTGACATTAAGTAATTTTGTCGCAATGTATCTATAGGTAAATATAAAACTAATAATATGCATTAGTAACTAATAAAATTATAAAGTGGCGAATCAAAGCAGATAAATATCAGAAAAAATTACAAAACTAACCTTACCTTAATGTTTTTTTAGTTAACTGGGCAGCTTTCCTACCCTTCGGATGGGGTAATTTATTTAAATCAGAAATTTTCTTTGCTGAATTCTTCCCCTGAAAGCATTATTTTACATAATAAAGTTATGAAACTTACTTATAATTGAGTTTAAAAAGTTATAAATTTACCATTATTAATTTGAATTACTGCAATAATTACGTGTCACTAGACTAATGCTGGTCGAAGCGGAAACTATTGCAAACCGTTAATACTCATTTTTCCGAGTTCTTTTTTATTTTACTCTGTGATTTCGACTTTGTAGGACTTTTCAATTGTTTACTCTACAATTCATTATTCCTGAAGAATGTAAAAGCTTCTACATCCTTCAGACTTTGACGAAAAAATTTCTTTCTATTCTTGTTCTCTGCTAATTGAGATTATTTCTGTTGTCTTAAGATTAAATTATGTTTTAAGACACTTCCTTTAGTATAGTCTTCTAATTTTTGCAAGTACATGGATTTCCGACAAAATACAAATAATTCCAACTCATGGTTAATTCCAAATTCCATTCGCAGTCATGATTAAGCTATAAGATAAATTTTCTATTATTTGAAAGGTTTTCGTGACCAAAAAAGGAAAGTTTGTAAATTACTCTAAAATGAATTTGAATGTAAAATATTTCTTAACTGCATTTTATTAAAAATCATATATTATTATGACAAACCAAATCTTCAAAAATTTAGTCAGCATCAGTCGCAAAAATTCTCGGCCAAACTCTGCCATCTGACCGGAATAATTTTTCAGTGCATAGTAACTAAATTATTCTCATATCCAAGAATTTAGACATTTTTTTTTAAGGCCGAGTACAAAATTTTATTATGGGGCTCAGTGCTCATCGTATTTTAACAAAATCGGCTTACTAAGGTTTTTGTTAATTTTCAAGACATTCGTTTTCGTTATCTAAACCAATTCTTCGAAGTGAACTTTCATAAGGTTGCATTCATTTGATTTTGCCCATGCCAATCCTCCTTTGCTTTTCTATTTTCATTCAAAATAAAGTATTTTTAAGCATTAATTCAAACTGATTCAAAATATAAGTTAAAGCAATCTATAATTTCGCCTGGTCCCTGATTGGAATGTAATATCATTTTTTTTTTAATTTTCACTTTTTTCTTCATTTTGCGCCCTTAAAGAAATTCACTGTAACTCAATGTTTCAATCGTAATTTATAATTTCATTTCAATTATAGCAGAACCTGAAGCGAGACTGAATATAAATATTTCATCCAAATTTACAATGAAGCATTTACTATAACCGAAAAGTCTGACCAGGTCTGAGCAAACCCAAATATTTCCATAAAAGTAGGCTTTGAAATTTTAAGCTGACTGTAAAACTGTTTTGGGCGCAATTTGTTTCGACTTTCCACTGAAAAAGGGATTGGCATTTTATGAATACAAAACCGACACATAAATTTCAAATTTACCGGACTTTTTACAAAAAGTCACGCATTTTTTTATAAACCTCATTGTATCATATGTAGAAAATATTTTACATAAAATATTTGGATTTATTATTTATAAAAATTTCTAATTTAAAATATTTTTTTTATCTTTACGAAGCTTAAAATTTCTGTTAAATAATTTTCATTTTGTTTCTCAAACAGTTGAACTGATCTGTTAAGTTACCAATAAATTTGGAATAAAAAAACCACTGAGCCAATACAAAAAAAATAAACGTCAAGCTTTTGATAAAAAAAATACCAAATTATAAAAAACTATTCATTTCAAAGTATATCAATTCCAAAATTTGCTTTTTAATTAAAATCATTTATATATAGAGTAACAAATTTGGTCATTACAGTTTTAGGTTTTATTCGATACAAATAAATTTTTCTTGAAAAATTTAAATTTTTAATTTCTCCAAAGAATCAACAAAAAGTCTTCTAAATGGTTTACACATAATTATTGTTCTTATTATTATGCTACAACCTAAAACTTTAATACAATTTATATATTTAAAAAAAAATTAAATGGCACCAAAAAATTGAAAAAATGACAATTTTACTGCACTCGATTGAAATTTAAGGAAGTTTTTTTCGCCGTGACACCCATGGCCACAATCACAGCTTCATGAAATGAGCTCCACAATTATCGCCTTTTCTCTTAATTTTCTAAAAAAAACATATTCTTCATGAGCTTTTTAATCAACATAGTTTTTTGGTTTTGGCTTTTCCTGGCAAAACAATTCACATATCCATCTGAAATTGTTCTTGATTTTCCTCCATTTCTTTGTCCCGCTTTTGGTCTCCGTTTTCGTTCACTTTTTTCGGACTTTTTAACATTCCTTTGTTGGATTTCCCCGTCGGACTTCCGTTCACCATTGTGCAAGGAAAAGTGTCGAAGTTTTTCGGAGGTGTTCGCGAAAGAGGAGAATTCCTAAGATTTAGTAAAAAACTTCTTTCGTAGACTATTCTTGTACCTGGGAATAAAAGAGAAAAAAAAAATTAAGACAATTCCATTTTGACTTTTAACTTACAATAATGAAAAAGTTATTATGACAAGTGCAATCCGCATACAGAACACCAAATTTAAAATGTACCTATTCATTCGAAGCAGGAAAATCAGGATCTTTAATTTAATTCAAGTCTTCAGCTAAGATTTAGTAACATTAATTACAGTTACCGTTTCGCATTGCTTGCGGCGGACTGAGAATTTGACTCCATTAAACATAATTAAATGGCGCCAATTACACAGAATGACTTTTTATGCTCACATTCAAAGGAAGAGTCTGAATAAATGCCAACATTCTGAGTGCCCTCTCTGCTTACCAACAACTAAATGAGTTCCTCTGAACCAAAGACAGTGTAAATAAACATTGGTTTAACCAAATTAAGATCCATTTGCTTTTGCCCACCTCCTATGGGCTCAAAGGAAAACACATTTGATAACAACTGAAATAGGAAACCGAATTTCTGACTGAGTATTTTAACGGTGTGCCTCGACAAGACTTACTGGCCTTCATATTGGCTGTCATTATCAAAATCACCCCACTTCCCTATTTATCATCAGTAAGACAAACATTTAGATTCGGTTAGATTATCAAAATGCATCAGTGAAAACGCCTATCTTATATTTAATTGGAAGTTATGTGAGAATTAGGAGAACGCCAACGAATGTAAGGTTGAAAAAAAGTTACTTCACAATCATAAAGTTGTTTCATATTTTTTGGCAAAAATAACTTTTTGCAGAAGTCTAACGAAATTTCAAATAAAATCATGAGAAATTTCACTGGAATAAAAAAGTGGATGACCGTGAAAATGTCTGAAAACGTGGGCTTATTTTCACTTTCGTTTTCTTCCTGAAAATAACGGGAACGGGTCGGGAGGGTCTCAAAGTCCTTGTAATGGCGAGACCCCTGCATGACGCAAATCACTTCTGCGACTGGGATTATAAGCAGTTGTTGGCGTCTCAAATATTAGGGCCAAACGACTGCTTTAACTCCTCATAACATCGCTCACATTTGCGACACCATCTTTACTTATTTACAGAAATCGGTGGGCAACTCAATAACCGCTCGCTTCCTTCTAACTATTACACTTTGAGTCTAATTACTCTCTTTTTCTCTTTATATCGATTTCTTTCATACCGAAACCGAATGGAAAGCCCATCACTATCATAATACAGTAAACGATTTTTTACATCGCTCATTTTTTCTTACTGTTTATTTCCAATAAGTGGCAAATTATCGGGGCTAACTGACACTAAATTTAAATAAAATTTAACTTTGAGTAAATATCATTTTTAATCTAAATTTATGGTGAATTTATCATCAATATTCAACAAAACAACTCTTTCATTCTGTTTTCAGCATAACAATTTCCGTTCTGGGAGCAAAGGTGACCAAAAGGGCCTCAAGCAACTGAAGAAGAATGCAATGAAAAAACAGCAAAGTGAGCATTAAGCAAATTAAATTTCAGAAAGGCTTATAAACACTATGGGAAACAACTTTTACAAATTAGGACAGAAAATTTGCCCTCAAACACCAATTTTTCACATTAATTTCCTTCATTTGAAATCTTTTTAAAACCTTTTTAAAAAAGCTCATAATATTTGCAATCAATAGGGAGATATATTGCATAAACTAAGCACAAAATCAAAAGCAAATGCTATTATAATGTTAGTGATAAATTTAGAACTCTGCCCAAATGAAAATTACACTTCATTTTTTTTCCTGTTGCTAGAGAAAAAAATAAATCACCTACAGCAGGAAATAATTCTGTCAGCTTATAAATCTAAAGTGGCTCATCTTTATAAATGTATTTTGTTACATTGTTTGTGTACATTTTCAAACAAATTAATTTTTTTTTGGTCCCACCACTCATGGAAGGGAGCTGAGAAGCAACAAATGACTTATAATTTCCTTTCAGTACTTTCCATTCCTTAAAGAGGAAACTCAAGTCAATGTTTACTTGAAAAAGCTGCTGCTTTGCAGAATCTAATTTTCAGAATGCAAATACTTTTGACTTCACACAGTTCAGATTTTCTAAATCAGAATTTAAATTATGCATTCAGCCATGAAAGTGACTGTTAATATGTATTTTTTCATACACTGCATTAAAGCTTTTCTAATAGATTCTATAAGTTCTATTGAGATTGGAAATAAAAATAACAACAGTTACTGTATATAATTATAAAAATGAAGACAAATCAACATTTTGTAATCTTAGAAAGAGTTAAATGTTAACTGTTTTTTTAACCAAAAAAATGAAATATCATTTTCTATAAAATTTGTTTACAATCTCATTATCATTTTACGCAATGGCGATACATATCTTTCAGATATGAAACCGCAAAAGCCAAACTGCAATCAAAGAATGATTGATTTTTTAAGATAAACTTTTGTTTCAAAGCTAAGGCAGAGCAAAGACATAACATTAATAGGAAGAGTAGCATTAGAGGTCTTTAGAAAATTCATAAATTTCGCTAAAATACCGTGCCGCACCGATTAATCCCGAAGTAATGCAATAATTGTAATCATGACTTGGGGAACCCTTTAAAAAGCAACAAGCAATAAACCAAGCACGTGGAGTCCTGCGCAATATATGAGAAAAGATTGTCATGTAGCTGACAAACCCCCAAGCAAAAAGTGAAAAGCAAAGTTAAAATAAAACCTGCCTCCCGGAGTCGTAGAGAAAAGTGTTCCTCCCGGAGTTGAAGAGTAATCATGTGGAAGTTGAGAAGGATCGTGCACGACGACTCGTCTCGAAGGAATATTTTGGCAATTAGTGGTCTGGCGAGTAACTGGCGATGCAGACATTTTCCTTTCCAACCTTTTTTTTTTATCAAATTACATTAATCCGTAAAAAATCTTGTTATAAAAATAAGTGAGTCGAGGGATTTTTAGTGAAATTAAATAGCAGAATTTTTTTTTCACCCATAAGAACTTAACCAAAACAAACAATATAACAGAACAATCCCAATACGAGTCTTAAATAACACAGACACTTTTTCTTATGAGCCCGTCAAAAGAAAAATAAATCAAATCAGCAACTTTTTCCTAAAGGCACTTTTCTAATGATTGTTATTTTCAGCGAAGGAAGTCCACAATCGCACTCTCTGATTTTCGCATTTGATATTTCTTAAAAAGATCCAAACTCTATTTTCAGATAAGACCGATTTCTACGAAAACGCAAAACTTAAGAACTCGAAGAGAATGCCATCTGTACCTTCGTAGTAGATTTCCTCTGCGCAGTTAATTCTATGTGAATAATTCAAGAACACACCATCTCCGCTTTACGCGGAAAACTCATTCTTTAACTCCCTTACCTTTAGTTCGGTTTTTGGTTATGGATGTCTTACAGAAGAATATTCTCATGCATTAATAAAACCCATAATGAGAAATTAATTAAATTTACAAAAATTGTCCCAAAGTTGCAATAATTGCTTACGGATTTCATGGTACCCCCATTTGCCAATGCCATCAAAGTACCAAATTCTGTTTTCGGTCAAGTTCTAAAAAGTAACAATAAAAGGGCGGTGAAAACCAACTCTTTAGGCCACTGTCCTTTTTAAAATCGCCACCACTAATTAATAATTTGGAGTTGAGACAGTTTAGAAGTAAGGATTAAAAGCCCACAAATTGTTCAAGGTCGTTTGCGTGGCATATTGTAAAACTGATAGAATAAGAATAAATTTTTATATTGTTTGGCAGGCTTATGATAAGGTTTTTTACACGCAGTATGTTGACTAACCATAGTGAGTGACTAAGGCACAATCCTGAATTTTTAAACAGAAGTTTATTGACTAATAATTATTTAAGTGAATCCGCAGAATCAGAAGGGCTGAACGAAGGGGTTCCATTACCAAAAAAATAAAATTTCACGTCAACTGACAAAAGTTTACAGTCAACTCATCCATTAAAGCCTATTTATTTTTTTTCCTTTCATTACTTTCTTCCCCTACTTACTCTAATTTTGAACCCATGATATAAAAAATTAAAGGACAGAAGAAAATTTTCCTTTCAATTAACAAATCTAAAGTGTTATACAGAGTTAATGAAAGTCAAAGCTGGCCAACAACCTCAACTCGTAAACATCAACCCAAAATCGGCGAAGAAGAAAAATAAATGAAAAGAAAAAATGCCGAGTTTGCAGTGAGTTATAACATTTGTCACATTTGCTGGTGTTTTTTTTTTTTGAAAGCCTGCGATGGGGAAATACTTTTAAAACCGCTCCGAGAAAAATACATGAAAAGTTTTACGACTCGCTCTTGTTGTACTTTTATGAGGGCCTTATCATGCAGGAAAAAGTACATATCCGTAGATATAAATTGTATCGGCTGCTGTTTGTGCGTTTGATTCTAATAAAAATATATCAAGTCGAATGGTGGCAATTTGTAGACATTCGAGAAACATTAATGAGGTGGTCATTCTATTAAATTTTAAATGGGTGTAACGTTTTTAAAGTTCCGCCCAAATGCGTAAAGATTTCTTGGAAGGAGAGAAAATACGCAGTTTAGGTGTTTTCGTTTTGGCATAGAGTGAAATTATTTTATTACGAACAAACATTTTATTTCCAGGAATTGTTATTTCAAGTCCGTTAAATTATGTAGTTATGAACATCTATAATATAAACATTAATCTTTCTCTTTAGATTTTCGGAATGGGATTACTAAATACGAGTCAGTATTGCAGCACATTGTATAAGCTGCAATCATGGTTTGTTTCATACGTACTACTTGCAAAAATACAGTAGAAATGCGAAGTTATAAAATACAGTAGCCAATAAAAATTTGATAAAAATGTTCGCTCCCCCCACAGACTCTCTGTATGCCTTAAGGAATTATTTTCTCACTGTGGTTCTCGTCGAAAATAAATTCGATGTGGCATCACCATTCGTAAATCCCAGCCAATAAAAACACCTTGCTAAGCTAAAAGAAATTTTTTGGGTCTAAAATATTTGAAAAGTGGAATAGTCGGAGACCGAGACCTAAATATCGAATGGCTCCGATCGAAGAAAGATTTTAATCCCTTCGCATATTTTGAGTCGGTTCCCGCGAATCTGCAAATCAAATTTACATCACATTAAAGCAAAATTTCTTGAAATTTGCAGTTTAATGTCTGCAAAACATAACTCAACTTAAAAACGTCGCAAAAATTTTATAGTAATGGTTATTTCCGCAAAAGATGATTTCCACTTTTTCCTCCGCAAACCATCCATCCTTTCTTTTTTTGAATGCGTCCGTCTCACGCCAACTACAATTACAAAATACTTTACACATAAATTAGAACAGTTTTTCTGCTTATATCTCTGCCAACAACTGTTGCTCTTCCCATTAATTTCTGAATCGCACGCAAAATATATTTTATTTACAGTACCCGCGTTTCCAATTATTACGTCTGATAATTTAAAACTAATTTCAGGGCCAAAGCTTCGAAGGTAGTCTGCTATGATTCAAATTCTAGAGAAAAATTCTAAACTCAAGAGAAATGTGTATTCAACTTAGGTTTTGGATTTGCGTACTTTTTCATGTAACTTAATTCATTTTGCTCAACTTAATTTACCCGTATTGTGGTTATTGTGAAGTTTTCAAACTTTTACTACACTGGGCCGTTTGGAGCAAACTCCTCTAACATTAACCCGTTCTTCTCAATTGGAAGGAAAAAAGAAATAAGTCGAAATCGGTTATTTTTCTATATCTGAATTTCAAACTAGTAGCAGATTTTCCAGACATTCGGCCATTTAACGAATAACAAATCACTATGTCAGGTGAAAACTGCAAAATATTATGCTGTGAAAAAAAAGCCTAACAGTCAGATTAGGTGGAAAAGTTAGAAAAGGATTACTTGTTCAATTTTCCAATTAAACGCTAATCTGAAAGAATTTCCACTTTTGATGAAAATTTGTTTTTATCGGAACTGACCTTGAATGACAAAAACTTTTAAAGAGAACTTTTAGGGTTTGCTGAAATTTCTTTTAATGATCGTCCAAAACCCTCTTAACCTGAAAATGCCGGAGAAAACGGTTTGGGGGGCCGAGGGCTTCGCCCCGGCGAATGTAAAAACGAATCCAGGATCCGGATAAATATTTTGTTGGGCGAAAATTTTTATTTTAAAAAGTCAAATATCAAAATAAAGAAATTGATTTGTTTGTCTAAGTAATTTGACAGTTGGTGACGTCACATGGCCTTGAGTGAGCCATTACAAACATGAAGTGCATCATGTTTACTGTTATATTTGTAAATAAAATTTTCCTTCATGCACATGATTTGATTAAAATCAAAGCAAAAACATTTTACAATCACTGAAAGGACTAATTTTGAGGCCAATTGCAATGTTAATCTTGAAATTAACACTGCAGTGCTGCTAGAAAGCAATTATTCTGGTTTTGTTCTGCACTTCACTATTTGATAAATTTCGAAGTATAACACCGCAATTTTTGTAATTTGGCTATAAAAAAATATACATTTTTTCTCCTCAATTAGCCAAATTTTACCGACAATATAATAACAACCTAAAAACTCAATCACATATCATTCTATCAAAAACTAAAATTATTTTTTAAATAAATGATTGCTAATTAATAAATCACAATTCATTAATTACAAAAATTACATTATATCAGCAGAAACTTCTGAAGATGCTCAATGACAGTTTTTATAAAATAAAAATAATTTTCAACAATTGCAGTAAAAAATGTTGTTTAAATTAATGATTTGCTCTTTCAGTAAAACCACTAATGAATAATTGCTTTTCTAAATCTTATTATAATATTACTATAAAATTAAAATATAAAGGAAACTAATTGTAAGGCTCTAAATCACAAGTCTGTTTAACAGTAACACAAAAACAATTACAAAGTCTAAATGTGCAGAAATAGAAAACTCAGTTTCATCTGCAGTTCAAAGTAATAAGGGTTGAATGAAACCAACAAACAATTTTATAAAATTCATTTAATAGAATCTGCTGTGGCTCAATGAGATTTTGTTGCTCATCAAATCTCTACTGCAACTAAATAAATATTTTAATCTTGGAGACTAGGAAATTATTTCTAGAAAACTGCAGCTGTAAATCCCTCAATAATTGAAACACTAAGTTTCATTTTTAATTCTTTTACTTGTGTTGCATTGTAAAAGATTGAAACAAATCTTAATAAGAATTTCTGTACAGTTTAGATAATAAATATCACAAACATAATTTTTTAATCTACATTACTTATTTTCTGTGTTGTTATTTTCTTTTTCCTGTAATGTTTTTTCAAATTTATCAAATTCCTTCTTAGTTTTAATTTCTAACTCATCCAAAACTTGTTCAACACCTTGAACTTCAGGTATGTAAAACTGCAACATATTCTGAACACCATTTTTTAAAGTGACAAGTGAGCTTGGGCAATTAGTACAAGAACCCTGAAGCTTTAATTTAACAATCCCATCTTCAAACCCCATGAAAATAATATCCCCCCCATCTTCTTGTACAGTGGGCCTTATTCTTGTATTTAACAATTCCTTAATCATCTGAACAGTTTCATCATCTTCAGGATTTATTTGGGAGTCTGACATTGGGGTTCCTTCAGTCAGAACGGGAAGACCACTTGAAAAAAAATCCATAATAGTGGCAAATATTTCAGGTTTCAGCAGCTTCCAACTTATTTCCTCATCTTCTTTGGTAACTGTTATAAAATCTGGCCCAAAAAAGACTGATTTCACTCCTTCAATTCTGAAGAGCAATTTACCCAGGGGGGAGCAAAGTGCCGCCCCAACATTTGGGAAATCCATTGTCTGTCCTGACTTTAAAACTTGAACGCCGGGTAGAAATTTTAAGCTGTTCGGATTTGGTGTGTCCTGAGTTTGTATAAACATACATCTTTTCTGAATGCTTGCGGCGACACATGGTTCTACGCTTTTTAAGGACTGAAGGCAATGGTGAAATCTGAAATTTTTCAAATAGTTTAACCATTTACACCGAAAGCAAATATTTCAGAAATTTAATATAAAAGCAAGACAAATACTCAATTAAAATGTTTTTCACAGGAAAAAGTATAACAACAAACCTTTCTAAATTAATTGAAGATTTTTTAAACATACCGTAGATATTTACTATTTTGGTCGCCATATTTTTCGTTAGTCTTTGATGTGTAAGTCTTATTGACACGAAGAATTTTATTCAATGGGATACTTTTGCTTATCATTAACTTTGTTATTCAGTAGGATACCTTTCTTCATGGTTCCTTATTATCATAATAGAAAATATAATCAGTGAAAACTATGCCGAATAAAATTTATTATTTGGTCTTAGTATATGAGCCTGTTTTACAGACGTATCTAAACTTTTACCAATTTTGCGCCGGTTTCTTTTTTTTTTGCATATAGTAATATTTTTATAAAACATAATAAATTACAAAACAGTATAACTCTGGCATGGAAATAGGAAAATGTAAATGACTGAAGCTCAAGAGAAGAAAAACCGAAAGTTAAACGAACAAATAAGGCAATTCATTCAAAAATAAAATCCTCCTTTTTATAGTGGGACATAAACAATGGATAGGTGTTATTAACTAACATAAAAAGGTTTGGAAATGAAAATCAAAACAACTCAGATATAATATTATATTCCTTACATGCAAATCTTGAATTATAATCTAACTCTTTTATTTTCTGTCAAACATTAAATTGCACCATTTGCATAAAAATTTAGATATGGCAAGAAGATATGACAAGTTTATTTTGTTGTAATTACAATTATTCCTTAAAAATTTCACAACTCTGGCAGCAAAATCCTCAAGTTTTAATTGAGGAATTGATAATTCTTACTTTTAATGGAACTAGAATTTTATTTTTTATTTGTTCTTTTGTTAAATTTGATTATGTAGCACTTAATTAATGGTCCACAATTTGGAATAGAAGCAAAGATATACATTACTCTGACCTAAAGGTGAATCAGACTGATGTAGATTTAGATGGTATAAAATTCAAGAGATATGCTAAATTTGCTCATGCAGATCTCAGTTCAGTTTAAATATTTAGTTTTCTTCAATCAAAAAGAATGAAACCCCACCCACAGATTGAACAACAATTATAAGACACTATCATTACACAAATGTGAATTACCAGTTAAGTAGGAAAAATAATTAGTCTTTGGGATTGAATCAGAAGTAAAGAATCCATTCAAGGGAATCAACTAATAGGTTCACATATGCACTGCTTATGAAGTACATTTATGCTTTCTGGTTCCTCAATATAAATGTAAAATTATTATAACAAATACTGTCATGAATTTATAAATTCTTCAGAGTACTTTTTGTTATTACTTAATCAATTTAAATAGGAAACTTAAAATTATTCACAGCTTAATGTTCAATATTTACAAAAAAAAAAAATTTTAGATTGAAATAAAGAAAATAAAGACAAATTTTTTATAAGAAGAAATTATCGGAAGAAATTAAATTTTTAAACTCCATATTAAAGATAAGGAAAATCTTTGTCATATGTTAAACAGTTTTAAAACCTCTCTCTCAAAAAATAAATCGCTCGAGTTTTCCATAATACTGTCTAAAACTTAGATGGAATATTTTTTAAAAAAAAAAGGATATTTAAGTACAATCACATGGGACAACGGCTGATTCCCTTCCCTCAAACCCTCATTATTTTTTTCATTTCATTATAAATTTAAACTGAGCATTTGATTTCAGCTCGTCCGAGTTCCACTCGCCTGCCATTTGAAATGACTTGACATGATCCACTTTTGCCCTCTGGAGCCATTGCACGCTCTCAGCACAGGCGTCGAATCCCCACTGCTGGACCTTTCCAGGCACTGACCCGTATGTATGTGCTTTAACTCTAGACTCTGGAATAACAATTTATTAAGTGAGAAACCGAGTCGCCTGTACAACTTCCGAAGGTCGTAGGACTCACTTCTTTATAATACATCCACCCCTGATTCCCGCCCATCCCGTGACATCTAACTAATTTCACGGGACCCCTCACTGAGGCGGCATCCAAGCAATTGTCGTCTGCTGTGATCTGCTGCCTCTTTGTATAAGAGAACACTTGATTTCCACCCAGGCCGTGGCAATAACTCATGCCCAGGTTCTCTCCGCTCTTCCGTCCCATTGTGTCTAGACACTGCTCAGTCTCCACGTTCTTTATCTGCCAAAGGAAAAGCCAAAACATTACTTAAAGTCTCGCTCCCCACTGTGACTTACGGCATCGATACTCACGTCTCCTAGGAAATAATAGTCTAAAGGCATCGTAGACTCTGGGTAGATATTAGTCAAATACCACCTGAAACTCTTGCATTTGAGCCTTTCTCTCAATTCCAGTCTGTCGCTAATGTCTCCAACCTCAACATTTTTAGCGCCTGAAAGTGGGAATGATTCCATTATTATTATTGAATAAATATAGTTGGGAAAAATCACCAATTCCTACTTTGAAATAAAGTAATTAATTTACAACCAAATTACTTTCAAAATAAATTCCTTCAAGAGTGAATAATGATAACGTTGTAACAAGCAACATCTTTGTCAAAGGCATGCGTATTTGGGACAACGCTCATGCAAGACCTCGCGGCCCAGGCTGAAGAAATCATTGGCAAACATTCATCTTCTGAAGTGCAGCAAAGGTTTTCGGGGTAATGAGACTTTGAGTGTTCATGCCTAAGGCGGCCATGCAGAATCGGCATTTGTATGATATGAGGTATTAAATCAGGCGATAGACGCGGATATTTTTCTCTAAAAGCTTATGTTTGATAAACCGGGAGTCGATGATGATCAACGGGGAATTAAATAAGGAAGCACATCGAGTCTAAGGCATTTGGAATGTCAGGCTAGACATGCAAACAGTCACAAAAAGCCGAAAGGACAAAAAGGAAGGAGAAATTCTAACCTGGGTTAAAACTGTAGTAAAAAATTTTCCACTCGTCCAGCCAAACTTGGGCCAGGCGAGCGTTATTCCCGTAAACGACTTTGGCCACCCCTCCCGGGAAAGAATACGGCGTTATTTTGCGGAACACATGGCCGACCCTCGAGCAAGGAATTATTTCCAAGCTTCCACCGCACATCCAAACCTACAAAACATTCCAATCATCCCCCAACAGTTATTTAAGTTTTCAGTAGCGAACATTGAAATGAAACGAAAGTTAATGTTATGGACTCAGACGATGGCTCTTCGCAGCCGTTCTTTCTGTTAACACAAACTAAGCTCCATAAATAAGAGCGATTAGTTAATGAGCTTGAGTTATAAAAGAAAGTTAAATTAGCTGTTGTCCCAAGACTGCCAAAAGCGAAAGCACAGGAGCTAGAATACTTTTAATATAGAATTTTTTTCAAACACAAGATGTCCAAAAACCTTTTTGTCAACTTTTACCAGAATGGTGAATCCCTTTCCTCCACCCCAGTTTAGTTTCTTCAAAACAGAAAGCAAAGTGATCTATTTATTAATGTTAATTAAGGTAATGAACATCTTGTAAGTGAATGGCAGCAACACCATTATTTCAAAGTGAAAAATCAGTTTAGTTCCACCATAAATGACGTCTAGACCGATCAATCACTTAGCCTCGGACAATCAGCGCAGGTTATAAAGCCACATTAGCCCCTCAAAAAACCTGAAAGAAAAACTTTTAAATTGCAGAACCAACCTGGATTCATGGCGTAATAGAAATCGCGCCATTCGTCCATCCAGACTTCGGCAACGCGGTTCGCGTTATGAAGGACTATTTTTGATACACCTCCTGGGAATGTGTACGGGGATTTGTCACGGAAAACGTGACCTACGTGTGAGCAGGGAATTATTTCCAGGGTGCCACCGCACTGCCATACCTAATGCAAGTATTTTATTCGTTAACGTTATTATTTACATTAATGAACAGCGGCCTTGTCAGAATTAGAAACAAGGTCCTTTCGAAATAAGATGAAGACGAAAACTGGCTCAGCTGGCGAAATTTGTCTTGTGTCGACCGCAAAAACAAAAAATCTCAATTTTGGGGCTTGTGGGTTTGACACAGCGGCTTTATAATTACGCCCATAAACTTTACAAGTCGTCCGTGCATCTTTAGTAGATGGATGGAAAATTCATCCTAAGCAGTTCCGTTCCACTTTGACCTCACACTGAGGCCGGGATTGTTCAGAATTAAATTAAAATTAACACTTTTAAATTTTTCCTCTAAAAACGAGGAAAAACGAAAGTAAATGAGCCAATGACTGACACTGCGATGTTTGATGCACAAAACAAGTTCGCAGCTCAAAAAATTTAATCGCTCAAAATGAAACCATTAAAAACGGGGGAAAAAAGATAGTTTCTACTTCTTAATTATTAAACAAATGCGCAGCTTCTAAAATATTTTCCAGGGTGTTAACCCCCATATTTGTGCCTTGAAAATCTACATTAACTCGACAAAAATTATTAATTTGACCCACCCTGAAGGACATTTCAAGATTCTCTCCTCCCCAAATGTCCATTCCCTCGTCGTAAGCTCCGAGCTCGTAAAAATAATCTTTATCTATTGAGAACAGACCCCCGGCCATTGTTGGCGTTCTTATTGGGGCAGTTTTGTCGTTGTTCCGCCGCTCCATCTCTCTCCTCGGGACTCGGTACCATCTAAAGTTAAGACGCCAGTTAAATCCACCCCACGTCGTGTCCGAAGCGGTAATGTATTCGAATGTTTCGTCTGATATTACGTCTATTATAGGACAAACTACAGTTCTCCTGAAAGCAAAATTTATATCAGTCCGGCTTGTTCATGACAATATAACTAGCAAACAAAAGGCTTTTAGTTCATGCCTCAAAAATTTTTATTATTAGGGGACTTTGGAACATTTGCCAAAGATACAATTAAATGTGATAAAAAAAAACCCCTAACCTATTTTCCGTAATCCTGGACAGGAGAGGTTCCAGCCATCCTTCGGTGCATTCACAGTGAGCGTCTAAAAACGTGATAATTTGCCCCTTGACATGCTTTGCACCCAACAATCGGGCCCGAATCAGACCCGATCTCTTCGGCATCCTAAGTACATATACAGGCACTGGAAGTTTTTCAACGTAGCTTTCCAATTTCTGACCGAGGTGGGCTGAAACAAAACGGTAACTCTTCAGGAACAGTATTGGAAACTACTACGCTTAAAAAATTAAGGCCAAAGCCCTCCCTTTTTTTAGTCAACTCATTCTTTACTTCTTTAACAACCCGAACTCAAACATAAACCCAATCGATTTCAAAATTTCAGATCTATTTTTTACTATTGAAGTACAAAAATGAACTCCAAAAATACTAATTTCAAAAGCTCCTTAGGAAGATGGTGACAGTGGAGTTTCCCCAACCTTAGTCTAACCATGTGTCAGAAACTGGGTTTCCCAACTTACGTTGTTCACTGGCATCATCCACAAGAATAATTTCTTTGATGAGAGGCCGCGGTGAGCGATTAATCACGCTCCAAACAGTTCTTAATAAAGTTGACCAAGCTTCGTTGTGAAAGACTATGACTATACTGGTTGATGGAAGCAATTCTTGATATTCCTTCGTTCTACAACTGCAACCGGAACCAACATCCAACTTTAGAAATGAGACGAGCCAAATAGAAAAAATGCCATTCTTACTCACCCTTCGGCCCTCACATCCGGGAGTGATCTGTTAAGCGATATTCTTTTACTAGCTAATAAATTGAACTGATTAATCTTAAACAGTTCTTTCATTGTGTTCTCCTCTTCTGAGTTTATTCTCACCGGCTGACCCATTTCGCCCACACCCCCGTGTTGCAGGGGCACAGGCTTCGCAGGCTCCCACCTATTTAATTCGCTTTCTAAGTAAGTCCGTTTCGGTTTCCCCCTGTCCAGAAGCCTTTCATACAATACTCCGCGTTTTCTGCTGCTTGTGGCGTCGGAGACTGAAAATAAAAGTCGAATATTACTACAATTGTACCCTTCTTCAATGCCCCCTTCAATAAATTCTAACGTTTCGCAAGAGTCCCTTAGCTTTTAAACTCAACAAACCGAGCATTTATGGCATTTTCATATCAGTCGTCGCGGTTTAATTTTATATCAGTTTTATAGCAAAAAGAGCCGGCGGTATGATTCATTGAGCTTTTCTGCCGCGGGCATTTTACAGGAAACTGAGTTTTCTGAGGATTACCTTGGACAGAAATTTCCTTCCCCGCCCCATTCTTGTCAGACACACAGTTCCAGCCTGAGCCTCCGACGCAATCCGAAAAAAATGTTATTACCACGACGTCGACGAGAAACCACACAAGAGACGTCAACAAGATTATCTTGCAAGTGTGAATGCGAACTTTAGATCGAAACATTTTCACTGACGTCCTGCAACGAATGCATAATAAACAATTAGGAAGTGCCGAAAATGGAAGTGCCAACTATAACTGTTACATCTCGAGTTCATTATTCAATTAACTAATAGATCGTAAACCTCATCGGTGAGAACGTTCTCTCAACAAAGAAAACAACGGCGAAGCCATTCGCTCTTTTCACACACAAAATCACCTTTTGCTAATTAGATAACAATGCAATTTTCTTACGGTTTCAATGCTTTTAGATCGGGGATCATTTTTGAAGATATCTTCAGTTTTCTTTCGGCCGCTTTCTTCAAATCTTTTACTATGATTATTACTTAACTGGCAGCCTAAGCTTCTTCGAATAACATCAAATAATTACTCTGTCGCCCTTTTCTCAAATTATTAGTCACGATGCTAGCCTTGAGCGAAAACTTTCAAACGTCGGTGACATTTCACAGGGGCAGATAACAGAACTATAACGGGAATAAAAAAGTATTTGACATTTTTTAAAAAGCCAAATTATGTCAGATACGGGTTAAAATGGCCCTCTTCGGCATTGACCTGCTTCGAACTGACATTCAGTAAATAAAAAATTAACTTTTACTCAATCGGTTATTTGAGAATAATCCCTATCATGTCTTTCATTAATAAAATAAATAAAATAAAAATTTTAATAAAATATAATAAATAAACAGCAGAAAAAATTTGAAGTAAAGAAGTAACAAAATAAAACTGGTACAATTTTTGCAATATAAATTACCAATCTTGGTTTCCGCACGTGGATTTGCTATTCGCCACTTTTACCGCTAACACACTTACGTCGACAGTCTTAAACATAATTTTGCCAGAACAAAGTGATAAAGTGTAGATATGGGATTATAAGACATAAAAGAAAAAGCAGAGTTAAATGGAGCATTGGGGTCGACCATTAATGGTGAAGATTGACAGTTATACCCAAAGAATCTCCCTTTTAAAACCTGGGGAAAGAACCATCTCTTGACCTTTTTCTTTGCTAAAAAAGCACACTAAATGAGAAGTCTCTTCCATCTAAAATAAATATACTTTTGAAAGCCAAACTACCTGCGATTGGCGTTAAATGTCACCGGTGTAAAAACATTCTTCCACTGACGAACAATTTGCACTGCAACAATGTATCAATTTTAATTATACTATTTTTAAAAATAACCACGATTCAAAATTTTTCACTGTTTCATACGACTACCGAAGTGAAAATAATAAAGTAAAGAAACCACTGAGAGGCTGTCGCTTAAAATCACCTTAAGGCCAAAACTCTTCAAGAATTTCGAAGTCGAGTAGAAAAAGACAAGAAAAATGGAAGAGACTTTGGGAGGAGAACTTGTCACTCATCTCATTTATTTTTATGGCGTTTTACGGCCCTGTTATCCTCTAAACTTGTTTTCGGTTTCGGACAAGATAGTTAAAACGTTTTCAGTGGAATTAATACTTAAAGATTTTTCGTAACTATGCAAATTTTTTTTTCGGAAAGGCAAGAAAACCGAAAAGGAGGGATTCGCTGCACCCATCATTTTGGACAGTTAAAATCCTTAATTGGAAGTGGTGCTCTATGCGCTGACATGATACTTTACTATCATACTCTTCAACTTTTCAAAGTTGCGGCCTAATAGTAATTATAGTTACGCAATTTGATGTTCCCTATTGCAAAATTAACGGTTAAAGTTTTGGATGTTTCGAGTTCCGCCATTGGATTCGTTTTCGCTTAAACTGATTTTGGGTTTGGTTTTATTTAAGGATTGAGATAATTAAGGATATATAACTTGATAGTTATAGATAATTAACTTGAGATAATTATAGGGGGGAATATTGAGTCCATTTGCTTTGGTTTTTTATGTCTGTACTTTCGCTAAAGAATCGGAGTTTTAGTGTTGCAGATAAAAAAAGAAATGCTCTGAGCGAATGCAAAATTGCAAAATACTGTACTTTCAAATGCTTTCAAGAATAATTGTCATCAAAGAATGGCTACAAGAAATTACTTCTTCGCATCAAACGAAAAAGACAATTTTCACCAAAACCGCGTCCGAGGTTTAAATTTTATTTAGCACTATCAAATTAGGTTGTCCTTGCGAGTTCCAAATTAATGTAATTTCACTGGGACTGTATATCTTGTTCTTTGACAAAGACCAAACAGACTCGTTTAAGCGCGTCGGATTCTCCGCCCGAATGTCCAGGTATAAATGTTAACGGTGACCTTAACATTTTAAACCAAAGTATTCTTCAATGACATAAAACACAATTTCGCTCCAATAAAAAGTCTACATTATTTTTAAAAAAAAAAGTTACCTCAAAAATGAAGTAATTTTTTTAACTTAAAATGAATCATCAAAAAGGAAAAAATATTGCCCAAACTGGTTTGTTATGTTTGACACTATTTTGTATAAGATTTGAATAAGTCGTCAAACCGTTACCGAGTCAAAGCAACGATGATAATTATTCCTATGTATATGCTGGTAGCAATAAAAGGATTAATTAAGTTAGCATAATGAAAAACAGCTTTTCATTCATTAGTCTCTGAGGACTGAATGACTTAGCTTTTCACAGTAAATGTCAACAAGCCGTCTAGGAAGAGTTGCATTGTAACATAAATAGAAATAATTTCCAATTTATTTTTTTTTGACAAAAAATATTGAAAAAATGATATATAAAAACACAGTTGAAAAAATTTTAAAAGTATGAGCAGTTAATCTGAAAAAAATTTTTTTCAGAACTCATATTAACCCTAGAAAGACCGTGGGGTCCGTGCGGACCCCAAAGCGGTTTTTCTTCCGCTGTAGCTCTTTTGTTTGTCATTGTAAAATGTTGAAATTCGGTGACTTTTCCTAACTTTTTTCAGGCTTTAACCCGGTGTTTTCAGATTTCCAAAATTCCTTCTAGTTTCCGAGTAAAAAATTACACTCCCGCGAAAGACCGTTGGGGTCCGTCCGGACCCCAGACTATTTCCTATGATTTTCAAGTTCCCACGCTTCTTGGGCGCTCAAATCTCATAGATAATGAATAATGGGTGCCGAATAAATGCAAAAACAGCTCTTCTAGCTTGTTTATCTAAAAAGATTTTAAATTATATAGCTAAAGATACAATGTCGAGCATTGTTTTTCGCAAAATGTGTGCCTTACTGTTCTTAAGAGTCATATTCTTTTTTCATTTTTGTTTTGACTTCTTTGTTCTGAGCTCTTTATGCCCCCATATTCGCTGTTTCATCAAAACTCGAAAACGCTGTTAAATTCGGACTTTGTCAACAGTCAGAAGCAAATCACCCAACAGCTTGGTTCTGAATAATTGAGGGTTTTGTAACATAGCGGTCATTTAGTTTTTTTTGTGATTTTTGGAAACAAAAAGAAAAAAATCAAACATCCAGTCACCATGTGCAGGTGAGTAATCTTTTACCTTAAATTTCAAATATACCCTTTGGTGAACATATTTACAATTAGACTGGATACACAAATGTCACATTTTGTTTAGGCAACTGAAACCTCAGGAAATACGAAAGATTCTCGAGGACAGTTTGGAGGAATCTGATGAAGAGAGTAGTGAAAGTTGCAGTGACAATGAAATAGATAGGATTATTTCATGTGACTCAGAAGAAGGAGAATGCAGTGATGATGAAGATTCCGAAGCTCAACCCCTTCCTGATGAAGAAACGGAAATGTTTTTCTCCAAGAACGAAGAAGAAATTTGGCTGAAAAACCCCATGGGTAGTACGGAAGGTAGAAAAAGTAAAAAAGATATTCTAGTTGAACAGTGTGGGATAACTCGCTTCGCAAAAACTAGAATTGTTGATTTACAATCTGCGTTCCTCTTTTTCTTCCGCAATTCATTACTCGAAAAAATTGTTAAATGGACAAACAAAGAGGGGCAATTGCATTACAAACAAAATTGGGTAAATACAACCCTGCAGGAAATAAAGAGACTTTTAGGTGTGTTAATTCTGATTGGGGTCTACAAATCGAAAAATGAAGAGATTAGTCAGCTGTGGAGCCAAATAGATGGCAGACCCATTTTTAGTAAAATAATGGGTCGAAACCGGTTTAAAGAATTATTACGGATTCTTAGATTTGATAATGCCGAAGCTCTAAAAGTCTAAAATTTTGGGCCCTCTGTGACTCTGAAACAAGCTACTGCTTGAAACTAATGATTTACAAGGGCAGAGAGACGGGGGAAAAACGGGCAGTAAATGTGGGTGAAACGGTGGTGAAAAATCTTGTTTCGGACTATTTAAATACAGGGAGAAATATAACCTGCGATAATTTTTTTACAAGTATCAGACTAGCTCGGTTCTTGCTCACCAAAAATACAACAATTGTGGGCACAATTAGAAAAAACAAGGGCGAACTTCCACCAGAATTCATTAGGGGTAAAAGATCAGTTGGGTCCAGTTTGTTTGGTTTTCAACCTGACGTAACAATTGTTTCTTACTGCTCCAGAAAAAACAAGGCGGTCACTCTTTTGTCTACACATCATCATGATGACAAAGTGGATGAGCAGAAAAAACCAGAAATTGTTTTATCGTATAACGCAACCAAAGGTGGGGTGGATCGCATGGACCAAATGACTAGATGTTATTCGGTAAAAAGAATGACCCGAAGGTGGCCATTGGTTGTGTTTTATAACATGATAGACATAACAGCCCTAAACGCCTATATATTGTGGCTCTCAGTAAATGGTGAAAAGAAACTTCCAAGAAGAAAATTTTTAATAGACTTAGGGAAACAGTTAGCCGACGTCAATTTAGAATTCCAAGAACTTGAGGTTGCTACCACTGCAGATTCTACCACAAAGAAAAGATGCCACATTTGTCCCAGAATTAAAGACAAAAAATGTAAAACTCATTGCTCTCGTTGCAAACTGAATGTCTGTCCTGAACACTCTCAAGTATTTTGTAAAATATGTAGCGAAAAGTTATAAAACAAAAAAATTTTACATGAGTGATTTATCTTACTAATGTTTGTTGCGTTTTTCAATTATTTTATATTCAATAAAAATGCTTATTTTTACATTTTCGACTTTTTATTAATCCTTTAATTCGCCTTCAATAAAAAAATGAAAAAAAACCATCGAGAAAAACAAAGGAACTAGCGCAAAGTCTCTGGGGTCCGCGCGGACCCCAGCGGTCGTTCGCGGGAGTCTGAAATGCCGGTCTTTCCAGGGTTAAAGGAATTGCAATTTAAGAGAAAATATATAAAACCCTTTATTACAATTTTTGAGATGATTTTTTTTTATAAATTTTATCTGCTTCATGCAAGTAATACTGAGTTCTCACTTCTCCTTAAAATAACAATTACTTGATTTGATCTTCCCAAAAACACTTAAATTGTGACAGTTAAGCTGAAACACCCAAAAAATTATAACTGAAGTAAAGATTCCATAAAATCTAAGAATAATGAATCACCAAATGTGATTGGTTTCTAACAAATGTAATTAATGCAAATTGCAATAACAGGTTTAACATTATTGCAAATACTGGTATAAATTTTATTACCTGATTAAACTGCAGTGGGTGAAATAATAACTAAATTATTGACAATGGTAAATTTTTGAATAAAATAAGATAATTAAATAAGAATAAAGAATAAAGAATAAAGAATAAAAACTCTAAGATCATTTCAATCAAGAAAAGATAAATTTAATCAAACTCTTGTCAACTACCTCATCAGACAATGAATAAATTTGTTGATAATTTAAAAAATAATTTAAACAATTATAAGAAAATAAAAAGTGAACTTTACTTACCAAATAATGTAAATATCAACTTAATTTAATACTATCACCATTTTTTATTTTTACTAAATTTAAGCACAAATAAATTAGCGTGATCTTCATGCCGAAAATATGGAAATGAGAAATTATACCTGAAATGAATAATAAAATCAAGATTATTTTAAAAATAGTAGTTTTATTAATTATTAGAAAAATCTAATTGAAATGCAAATGCTGATTTAAGGATCAACGGGATCGAAAAGCAGAATGAAGTTACTCTTCATTTGAAGAAGCAGTTATTCAGTTACATCCAAAAATGGATTAATTAAGAATTTAAAATCCATGCTTGTTGCTTCTAAAGGAATCACTCAATGAATACAATTTATAATTAAAAAAAAAAGACACCCCGGGTTAGTGACCCTACTTGTCATTTCGGAATAAAACTTAAGTTTAAATTAAAAATCTTAAATTTCAAATTGATTAAAAAGATAAATAAAAATTCCAGGCTTTTAGGGCTTTTCAAATACGCACATTTCTATTGAGCAATGGTAATAAATTCGCTAAATATAAATAAATACAACTTAAGGATTTCGTACACATCACCATTCTTTTTTTTGTTTCTTTTTACAATGGCGATATGTTTGTTTCCGCTTAAACGAGATATTACGTGGAAGCAGATTTAACAGTTTTGATTTGTTTCCTAACAAATGTTTTTAGTGTGACTCATAAGAATTAAAATTGTAAATTGACAACTTTACATTGTGTTTATTTGATATGGCTGAGGCACAAGAAACGGAACCCAAGGATTTTAAGAGCAGGCATGAAGAAAGAATAAAACGGTTGCGTAACCTCCATACTCAAAGGGTACGTTTTTGCTACTTAATTGCACCAAACCCCATTTATGTTTTTATATTTCTTATCTTTCCTTGTGAAAAATCCCCAGTTTCAATTTAAGTAAATCTTGTAGATGTTTATCAGTATTGCTGTTTATTGTTATGTATATCTTAAAATTAACATTGATTTTCTTTTTAATTCTTTCAGAATGAAGCCAGGCAGCTTAACCACTTAGAAGTCGTAGAAGAAGATAAAAGAAACAAATTACCAAGCAATTGGGAGGCAAGAAAGGAGAGAGCACAATGGATTCTAAATGATGAAGCTGCCAAGGAAGAAGCAAAAAGCAAAGGAGAGGATTATGATAGAAAAAAACTCCTAAACATTCCAGCAGATGTTTGTGAAAAAATAGAAAAGAAGAAAAGAAGGAAAAATCCAGATGAAGGATTTTCAGATTTTGAGCAGGCTGCAATCAGGTCAGTTTGTAAATGCTTTGAAATGTTGATTTATTTCTAAAAATAAATTTAGCTTGTTGTGATTATGATTTGCAATAACAATATATTTTATTGTCTTTTACAGGAAGTATAATAGATTAATAAAAAACCACAAAGTTGATATGGAAGCTTACAATGAACAGAAAGAAAAATTAGGTTCTGCTCTGTACAGTGGGCCAAATCCTATTCTATTAGGTCTAACTAAGGATACTCCTGAAGCTGTGGATCACATGGTTCAGGATCTAGAGAAACAAATTGCAAAGAGGGATAAATATAGCAGAAGAAGAATGCACAATGATGATGCAGATATTGATTACATTAATGAGAGAAATATGAAATTCAACAAAAAACTGGAAAGATTTTATGGAGCTCATACAGCTGAAATTAAACAGAACCTTGAAAGAGGCACTGCAGTGTAAAAATATCCTGTGGGTTTTTTATTTTACAGCCCAACCCAAAAAATCATAGTATTTAACTTTGTAAATATTTATAAAGATAAATGACCTGGATAATCTAAAAGTTTCTCACAAGTAAAGCATTTGTAATAACTTAGGAGTACTTTGTTATTAGGGTGAAAGAACTTTTGTGAGAGGAGAGATTTCTAGACGTGGTGTTGGTCTCTTGACAGGAATTGACTTCCAGCAATTATTTTAAAAGGTTAGTGAGAAGTAGACCAAACTAAAATGGATACCACAAGTGACTCCCTAATAATCAATGCAAAAACAGATTGTATGTATGTGAATAGGGATTGCAGTGCTATGTGGAAAGCAGACTTGATTAGTTCTCACAAGCATTTTTCAAAATAAGTACAGAATTTTTTATTGGGAGTTTTTAGTTTAATTATTTCAAGTTTAAGATCACAATAAAATATAATTACCTGAAACATTGTTTTAATTCACTTATTGATTTTAGAATAACTTTAAAATGCAGTCATTCAAAATTTTTGTTTTATCCTTTGTCATATCAAATTTTCTCTTATTTCTTTTTTACCTTCAAAAATTTTCCTGAATGGCAGTACTATTATTCAGTACAGTTATCTTTACCTTTTCATAAGTTGCTGTTGTTAGTGGGTGTATTAACTATTAAAAAAAATGAAAGACTGCCTAATCTAAAAGAATTTGAAAATGGCATAGTTAAGGCATATGCCAATATTTAAGTAATTTATGGAATAATTTTCCATTATTTTACTGGTTTTACAATATTAGTGTGAGAAATGGTATTGAAAAACAATTTCAAGTAATTTTCAGTAACAATTATTATTTACAGTGCAACATTTCTTTAATGTACATAAGTATATATATATTTAAACACTAAATAATCTGAGTCAACTAAATAAAGCAGGAAAAATATATGCTTTGATATTGCGATCTATCTCTCGTGGAATGGTTTTTTGTTACTTACAAACTACTTTTGAAAAAAAAAACAACAATTTATTTCCAATGTAAAAATACAGATGCGCGGGAAGGCGAAGCTGTAACCTAATTCCCACATAACATGATTCAAAAAAGGACTAAAATATTTTCCTTATTGATTAGCTTTTATTTCTTCAGCTGTCTTAACTGAAGTAAGACACCATGTGTGATTGTCTTGAAAGGCACTTGCTCCCTGATGGTTTTGTTTACTGAGACAAACGAAGATTATTTATTCCATTCGTTCTTTGAATTCATCTAGAATTAAAAAAAAATTCTAAAAACCTAAAACTGCTTTTAGGTTTCTTCGGCGATTGAATTTAAAGCTAAAGACATTATTCACTTGATTGTGCATTACATTATTCAACAGGTCGACCTTTCAATAACTTTCTTGGCCGATCTCATCATGACACCTGCTTTTACGAAATGCCGCCGTGTTACAGCCAAGTGAGTAATGTCTTTAGCTTTAAACATAATTACTGTTTCTTATAATGTCTTATCAATTTTACCATTTTTAGACTTGTTGAGCAGAATTCGTATTTAACTCCTATACAAAATTTAAACCACCCAACTGTTCATCGTTCCTGTAAAGAAAATGGGATGCAGAAAAGTGAAAACTCAATTCTGAAAAACTTTCAAGGCGTTCGAAATGGAGCCAGAAAAGTAAAAACCTCTGACATAGTGATACTTACTTGAAGGGGGGCAGTGATGAGTGACGCGGATGTGGATGTCCCTCCTCCCTGAAAATCAAAAACGAATACAAATTATAAATACGATAAAAGGCATAAAAGGTGCGACACAAAGAATAAAAGTAAAGACGTCACGCCAGGCTATGTTATCTGCAATCGAAGGAAAATTCAAGAAAAAAAATCCGAAAAGCATCTTAATTTGAATGGGTCCGGCCTTCCCCAAAGTGAAGGTTCGGAGAATAGGCACTCGGCTAGTGAACTGAAACACAACCAAACAAGTGTGGATTTTGTTAAAGAACAAACAAAACAAATTACCGGACAAAAAGAGGTGTTATTGTTAGACAAAACAGACAAATGTGTGGTGACATCCATGACTTGTGTACCTAACGATATTCGGGGCATTTCACACTCTTCGCAAACACTGAGCAGCGGATGATTGCGGAATGTACATAACCTACAGCTCCAACTTCCTTCCCCTGAAAATACAAATCAATGTCAACTTATTCATGCCAGCGACGACAAGGGAAGTCCCATCTGATTCATCATTACTCTGAAGGCTTTGGCCAGTATAAATATTTCGATAAAACTCTTCATCTGTTTCTCCGAGAGGCAGATGATTTTGAGTGTCTGAGTAAAGGTCTACGGCTGCAGTCAACCTCTCACAATCGGCCCTTAATTTTTCTATTTCAGACTTTAACTGCAACAAAAACCAGTAAAGTAATCAGGGGTTTTGATGATGGCCTGCAAAAGCCTCTTTCTGTTACTCATAATTTAACATTATTATTTTAAGGCGAAGGACTACAATACCATTAACAGGAGATGAGGGCTGGGTTTTCGGGCGATGGAAGCCTTCATCAATTTGATTTGGTTCTGCATGGACGACAGTTTTTCCTTTTCCTTTCGAAGCTCTTTCGCCAATACCTCTTTTCTTTCGATTTGCTTTTCGAGAAGCGCTAGAAAACAAAACACATTCGAACCATTGAATATTTTATTATACATTTTATACCTTGAAATGTTTTCTTTTATTAAAACAATATTGTGTATTTCTATTTAGCATTTTACTTTATTAAGGAAAATACTGAGAGCAGCTGCCCGACAATCTCATCGAAATATTCGTAGACGCGAAGTATTGAGGAGAGGAGATGACCGAATAGATGTGAATACGGATAAACGGAAATCTTAAAATTAAATAAAACCGGTAAAAGTAGGGGAAAATTTCATTCATAAAAAATGAGGAGGAGGATAAAGAAGACTGAAGGACATTTGGCAAAAAAAAACCTAAAAAATTTGGGATCCGTTCCCACCAGTACCATCGATTCCCAAGGGTTTCTCTGATTTACTGTTTTAATTATTTCGTGAAAACACACTAAACTAATATTTAAAAAAAAAGCAGGAGCTTTGGAGGCATTCCAAATCCCCTTTTAAACCAGGGTTGTTTAATCAGTTAGTATAACTGCATTAATTATTTATTAGCTGACGAAATTTAACAAAGCAATGACTCAAAAAATACCATCTAACAAGTCACAAATTCAACTCAAACACAACACCCATTTACCCAAGTTAATTTCTGATATTAGTGTTTGTCAGAAAAACTAACACTCACTTCAGAAGCACGAAAAGTTTTAACATTTAACCAAGCTTTTATACTGTATAATACCGCGGATGATTCTTTTAGGAAAACTCATCATTTCCATTTTTTCCCATCTCCTTGAAACCCTTTGAGCAAAGTCCAAAAAGGATTCAGCATTAATTGAAGGAAACAATTCGTTGGCCTGATCATTTCGAAAAGCAATGCGAAATTTGGAAATTACAGTGAAAATGTTTGCAATTAATAAGATAAAAGACTTCGTCTTGTTTTTTTTCCGTCTTCGGTGACTCTTCTCACCGGTAAAGACTCAGCTCTACTCAAAACCTAAGAGCTTAATGAGCACTCGAAATCAACGCACAAGAAACAACAACAGGAAAGCTGTTAGAAAGCTGAAAGCCTTAAGCGGAGTCTTGCATCTTAATACCTTTAAGGCGGTGATTATTTTGACACTGAAAGCCCGAAGATATGTGAGGCGTGCAATACGGAGATCTGCAGCAAAACCTCGTTTGAGGCGAAGAGATATAAGTCCTACATGCAGACACCGTGCCACCGCCACCTGACAAACGATCGTGCCACCATTTATATAGGATAAGCAAGAGGCCATCTTCACGGGCCGGATTCTTTCAAGAGTTCAACTTATTTTATGCTATTGGTTATTGAGTGAGTAAATGCGAAAGCTCACCTGAACCAATCATTATCTGTAGCTGTGACTGAACGCCCTTCTTCGCATCGTAGGCGGAAGTGGTGTACGTTAGATTTTGCCCGGACCTGATCTCAATCGGAGGCTGTGGATCGGATGAAGGCGGGCGAAGGCTGAGATTCACTGTCGTAAAAGACCTTTGTTGAGCTCCTTGAGGAAGAGGAAGTGCAGGTTGCATGGAATATTGCACTGCCACCTGAGAGTTTGAGAAAAGGATTAATCACTTCATGCATCCTCACCCTCATCTAAAATACTTTTCACCCTAACCTGATAATTATGAACCGGCATATCTCCTGGAGAATGCGGTGAGCCCAAGAAGCCAAAGGACCCTCCAGTAGACCTCCCCCCGTCTTCCACGTTCCAGCTGACGCTTCCTGCGTCACTGAAACCAGCAGTGCCTATAAAACTCTGCGGACGGGCGCACAGGTGAGATCCCTCCGAATTTCCCGGTTTCCTTTCATTAGCGCACTCACTACAGCAAGTTTTACTACAATTTGACGAATCGCTGGTATCGATAGTATCTGTCACTCTAACTCCCGCACTAGATTCCGATGGAAATCCCCTTAACGGGGTCTCATTTTCAGTCTTATTAAATATTCTTTGAGCCTCTGCACTTTTCGCTCGAGCATTCTCCTCGGATGAACTCTTCCGTGCAGACTTTGGCTTCGCCTCCGCTGTGTTCTGCTTGTCCAAAAAAGTTCCCTTTGGTCTGCTTCCCTCTTTGGAATTCCTACTTTCGCGTTTAACTTTCCAAGATTCCTCACTTTCACTTTTATCAAGCGAATAAATGCTGCTGTCTTCTGAGTTTAGAAATGCATCTTTTTCTTTTTCTGTGGGTCGAGTCCTTTCGTCCGGCATGTCGCATTTGAGTTTTTGTTGGGAGCTACTGCCCTGTGGGGAAGGCCGACTTGCTGGACATTGACTGCAAAGTGATCCACGCTCCGGGTTTTCTCTGGAATTCCCGGAAATTATGGCGCCCGGATAACTCTGCAGATAGGCGTGGCTTTCCTGCTGGAGAATTGCTTCACAGGCTGTTTTGTCGTGATAATTCTGACAAAAAGATAACGGACAATAAATTTACGTGATTGCTCTTTGAAAACAAGCAGTTTCTCGTCTTGTGCCTCACAAATTTCATTTTTAAAATATACGTAAAAAACATTTTCATTTTAGATTTTCTTTTAGAAATTCTAAGAGTTTTCAAGTTCAGTAGAGTGCAGCAAGTAAATAAGGAGCAAAGGGAGATTTTAGAGAAAACTCTAATAACCGATCTGCCCTCGAAAAATTCCCCAAAATTGATGAATAATTTAAGAAGCACATTACCTCTTGTATGATTTTAGAAACCTTCTGATCAGGTACTTTGGGGTAGCTCTGCTTGAGTTCATGGAATAACTGCATTATTGCAATGTTTGAGCACGGGCAGTCGATGCTCTCGCTTTCAGCCATTATTTAGTAACATTCTGAAAGAGAAGTAACTAAATTTTAGGGGCGATCCGTCGGAGTGAAAGTAAAAAACCTTTAATTAGAATTGCATAATTGGAAATTTTACGGAATGGCGGAATTTCAATTAAAGTGGGAGTTTATTAATTGAACAACGTGGATGTTCGAGACGGGTCTTGATATTACGAAACTCCTCCTTAAAAACTCAAAACAAAAATCGTTAAAATAAATTCAATTTTTCTTATTCTACCTTGGCCATTGCTATCCGTATGTTTATCTTATAGGCGGAACCGTTCAAAATGAAGCGAACGCGTGTATTCTTGTCCTTCCATTCCTAAGGAATCACTATTTCTTGGCAAATCTCACTATCCACACATGAGGTGCAAAAAGGGAGTATCTGCCATTATTACCATTTTTAAAACCCCTTTCGCGAAAAATCCATTTCCTGATATGTTGGTCGAAAAAAAACAATCACTGAAAAACACCACTGAGTAAAACCGACAGCGAATAACCCCTGATAATCACCTTCCACCGAAGAGATTAATTTAAGTGAAATCAAAGGCGCTTCATTGGATGTCAAATAGCTAATAATAAGTTTTAATAATCTTATAAAATCAGTTTTTAAGATTTAAAGATACTATTATTGCATTTAATTTTTATTAGTTTCCACAAAAAGTTTCAGAAAAAGGATTGAAAAACTAAACAACAAAGTCAATAGCTCGCGAAAGTTTTGATGGCCTCGACAAAAGCGAAGAAAATAATAACAAAAAGGACTTGTCAAGGTTTTCATTTATAGCTGACCGCCTTTACGGCATTGAGTTCATGCCGCTGAACATCCAAAATGAGACACCGATGGCGAGGAAAGGATTACGAATAACTGTTACTTTTTGGATAGGGGAGATAATTCGGGAGAGCTGTGATAAATTTATCTACGTTCGAAGCCGTATTCTGGATTAAGTAGCAGCTTTATTCAGAAATACTTCCACTCAAGGGATTTATGATCCAGATTATTAAGGCAAATACAAAGCTCGAAGCGACTGAAATTAACAATGGAGAAACATTTCCGGAAAAATAAGAATGAAATGTGAGTTTAAGAGAGAATAGTGCTAATAAACATAAGAATCCGGAATAAAAAGAGTGAAAAATCGTAGCAAGGTTTTAGAACTTTGTAATAACTAATTTATTTTAAGAACGTGAGCATTTTTTAAAGATGAATCCTGCAGACGGTTAAAGCGAGAAAAACTCAAAAATGACAAGTGGGTAGTTTGGGTGACAAACGAAAGGGGGCGGACGTGGGCGAAATCAATACACAAAAAATTTCCCTCAGCAAAAACTTTGAATTAACCAAGAATAAAGGTAAAGCACATTATCATAATTCAAAACGAATTATTTAAGTAAAAACTGGACAATGGTGCGCACTGGTTTTTGGAAATGTTGCACTTCTCCTGCGTTGGTTTCCCAGTGGTTATCTCCACTTAATTAGAATTTTCTTTCGTTCGAAATGTGAATACAAAATATTATTTTATGGAGTTGCGGATATTATTACAGCCGTTTGAATATTATAAATTAACAGTCTTTTTTTTCAGTTCATTAGACTTCTAATAAACTTCGTAACTTTCAAAGATTTTTAATGTTTTTTATTGAAGGGAGGAATTTGCTATATTATTAAAATTATAAACTTAGGTATAATAGTTTTTTAATTTTCTAGAAAATACGCTAAAGAACGATTAATTGTAAAAACAAGTAAAAGAATTTTGAATTCGGGATGGGAAGGATAATATAACAAAGTCCGAATGTGGAAGACTGTGGAACAAATAATTGTGAGATGCATATTCCATTAGTTACAGTATATTCCCAGGAGGAGAGAATTTATTTAATGGATCTATATAAAAGGCAATGTGTCAATCATTGAATTAATCCTTTGTGGCGGGCACAGGGAAACTATGACGTCCGATGGGATGTGACGTAGCGACCAAAAACGAAGGCGATATGCCAGTAACACCCACCCGACGGCATTCGTAACGTTTCCAAAAGTTAAAAGAGAATTTTCATGTGGGATGACAAAAGTCAACTTTTTATTTATTTAGTTTACTTTTCAAAAGATGTCTTTATTTTAACAAAAAAAAAATCACTGCTACTTTATACCAACTTTCAATTGCTTATTTAAAAGAATAACTGGCATGCACATTTATGCACCCATTATGCACAATCTCAACTTTTACATAGAATTAACAGTCTAAATGAGCGATTTATTTCTATTTTGAAATTATGCCACAAAAGACACTTAACTGATTGAAAACTATATTTCCCTTTCCGCGGATGAAACCTGGAAAATAGCATTAATATTTGTTTTTTATTGCAATACACTTCAGTGTAATGAAATCACCGTAACCAAAATAACAACCCATTGAATCAGGCTGAAGTTAAATATACATCATAAGAGTTGAAGCATCTCATCTTCTCATCTTTCAAAATTCACAGTTTATTAAGTTACAAAAAAATTTAAGAGCAGTTATAACCTATGAAAAAGAAGTGTGAATTCCCTCATTTACTTTTGCTCAAGGAACAATGCAGACCTCCTTTAACATCTTCTGTCAATTGATACTCATGCCATAGTTAAACTGATTTCTTCTCTTCATATTATTTTACAACTGTTTCATTGTAAAAACCTATACTGTCTTTCTTTTACAGTCTATTTCAAAAAGAGTATTATTATTTAAAGTGGTTTATGTGAGTTTGGGGAGTAATAATAAAATAAAAATTAACTAGGGAAACACAAGATACAAAACAACCCCAATAATAGAGGGCTAAATGCATCCTTTTAAGACACATACTAATTCTTGGCACAATCTCCCTCATCCAACTCTTTGCCTTAATTTATTTTTAATACTTTATTCATTAGTGTAATGTGGTCCAACTGATTATGGATGACAAAATTAAGAATTACAAAAATCAGGAAGTTTTATATATGTAAATATTTACAACAAAATCCTTTTACGCATAAAAACTACAAAAAGTACAATTAAAAAGCTCTGTTTATGAATACTGTTAAGGCCTTCACATAACTGTAAGCACTGTCACAATAAATATATTAATACATTAAACAAAACCATTGATATAAAAACATTATTTTACATGTTTTAAAAATAAGTAATCCAAACTTAACTTTCGTTAATAATAATGCCTAAGGCTATTATGCATACTATTTAACTTTAAGAGAACTTAACCATATTTTCACTTTCAGATTCCTTTCCCTTGAGTTCCCTTCCTCTTAAAGAACATATTTCCACAACAAAATTTACTCTAACTTGTTAAACAACTAATAACTTTTCAATCATTTCTTCTTTCATTTTCAATATTAAAATGTTTAAATAATTTTCGGAGCCCCAAAATCTCCGATCTAAATTTTAGTCAAATGAAGGGCTTTTCTCGAAACAAATATAGGTTTCACTAAAAAAATTGTGTCACCCCAAAATAATGTCTGTTATTAATACTGCATGGAATTCCTTTACTTACCTTAATATCAATCATTCACATAATAGCTGAATGAAAATTTCTCAACAAGAAATTTCTCACTGTTTCTTTAATTCGGAGATATGATTGACAGCATAAAAATAAATAACGGAGCCTTTACAAAACATAATGTCAAATTCTAACCTCGTATCCCGCTTCTTCTCGATCCGTTCGCACAATTAATTAAAAGACGTCAAAATCAATTGAGAAGTACAAGAAAAAAGCACTTGTGTAAAAATGCAAGAAATTACTCTGCCTTGAAAAAATTTTCAATTCATTCACCTGACTGTTTCCTTTTCCACACTTTTGCCAACTATTTTAAGAAAACGTTTTAAAGTTTATGACATCACTGAAATTATAAAAAAATCGATTGTTAACTGTTTGAGCAGATTCTATTTTTATGGAATTTGTTAACTTCTTAAAAAATTAATATTAATTGAAATATGGGGTAAATAACTGCGAATTACGTAATACTTGAGACAATTTCATTTATTCGACATTAGAAATTTAAATACTTTCTAGGGAGAACCACCTATTGCCACGACATCGATACTCGAACGAAAAACTTTGTTTTCAAATCTCATTTCGATTACTAATGGCGAAGTAACGAAGTACGAAACGTACTAGTTGCCGTTTAATATTGAATAAAATATGCTTTTAGGCTCGAATTCAATTAATAATTTTTTTTTCAATATATTTTTGAAAAGTTTGTTATACATAAAGAATTCGGTTGGGAACTTAATCATTAATTAAAAAAAAATAGTTATTGTGAATTTCTCCATTAACCTGCTGCGGTGGCATTTGAATTTGAGGTAGCATCGAAGAGTATTTTAATAAGTAAAAGGCAATCGGTTGTATTTCATGAATAAGTATTGGAGAAAAATTACTCCAATAAGTATTTTTGTAATATTTTGGGCGACTTTCTTTTTTGATTTATAATTCATTTTGTTAATGTCAAAAATATGTCAGTCGTCATCGAAACGACACTTGGGGACGTTACCGTTGATCTTTTTATCGATGAGAGACCTCAGAGTAAGTCATAACGATTAAAGAATTATTTTTAAAAATATATATATATGTTTGAGTTTTAAATATCCAGCGTTCATTCCTGTAATATTGACGGAGTAAATTTTTTCTTTTAGCTTGTCTGAATTTTCTGAAACTATGCAAGATTAAATATTACAACTTGTGCCTGTTTCACTCTGTCAGTTCTAATTTCCTGGCCCAAACTGGGGATCCAACAGGAAAGGGAGATGGAGGAGAATCGGTTTTTGGGTAAGAATAATACATTAAACCATTAAAGTCTTTTAAATGGCTGAGCATAATAAGGCAATGATAATTTTAATTCTTGAACAGGATCATCAGAGGAAAGCATCATAGACTGTACCAGGGAGAGAAATTACCCAGAATAAAGCATGACAGAACTGGACTTCTTTCAATGGTCTCTCATGGAGATGGAATGCTTGGATCTCAATTTATAATAACCCTTAGTGGAAATTTAACTTCTTTAGATCAAGAACATTGTGTTTTTGGTCATATTGTGGAAGGTTTTGAATTGTTATTGAAACTGAATGAAGCCATTACAGATGATGAAAATAGGCCTTATCAGGATATTAGGTGAATATACTCTTCCCTTTTGACTAAGAGTAATTTATGTAGGAAAAATGTATTGCATGTATGACTTATTCAGGGCAATCTTTCCATTAATTAACTTATTGATTGAGGTTGTGGGGTGAAGGAGGCAGAGATATCATGTGCAGTTGTCTATATTCAAGCATTGATTGCTTGAATCACAGGGGAGTGTTTAACTGATTATGCAACCCCATCTGCTATTTATGGAATTTATATTATTTTTTTCCAGAATCACTCATACAGTAATTCTAGATGACCCATTTCCTGATCCAGAAGGTTTGGAATGTCCACCCCAGTCTCCAGTTCCTCCAAATCCAAAAGATGTAGCTTATTCTCGCATTCCAGCTGATGAGCCTTTGACTGAAAAATATAGTCCTGAGGAGTTGGATGAAATGGTTAGCATTTATGGCTAGATTAGAGGTCTTGAACCATTGGTGGTGAACTTTTTTAAACCAAAGCATTGTTTAATTTTTTCAGGTTCAGCAAAGAGAAGCAGCTGCTAGAGCAGCCATTCTGGAAATGGTGGGGGACATTCCAGATGCGGACATCGCTCCTCCTGAGAATGTTCTTTTCGTTTGCAAACTTAATCCAGTAACATCTGACCATGACCTCTCCATTATTTTTTCTCGTTTCGGTACCGTTAAAAGCTGTGAAGTGATAAGGGATCAAGTAACTGGGGATTCATTGCAGTACGCTTTCGTCGAATTCGAAGATCGGAAGGCTTGTGAGGACGCATACTTTAAAATGGACAATGTTCTTATCGACGACCGTCGAATCCACGTGGACTTCAGTCAATCTGTGAGCAATTATTAATTTAAATAAGCATAAATCAATAAATCATTTGACTTGAAATAAAGTGCTTCAGGAAAACCTCATTTCCTGCGGCATTTTCCGATTGCTTTAAGTTATCAATGGGAAAATAATTTATATCTTGGAAAAAATTTGTTTACAGGTAGCAAAATTGAAATGGAAAGGAAAAGGTAAAGGAGTCGAATATTTAGGACCGGCGCCTCCTGGTGGCTGGGGCAACAGAAATAGGGAGCAGAGGCCAAGAGCTGAAAACAATAAAAATTTTGAAAGCAAGAGAAGGCACAAAATGAACGACCGAGGTGAAAGGGAAATGAATTCAGTTCGTAATGGAAAGGATTTGACAGGGGGAAATCATTACGGGAATATGAAAAAAATAAAAGCAGAAGAAAAAAGAGAAGTTAAAAGAAAAGTAAAACCAAGGAGAAGAAAATCTAGTTCATCATCTTCGTCAAGCAGCGCAACCGAATCCTCGGACTCCAGTTCTGAAAGTAGCGAAAGTTTCGATGGGAAGAGGAAAAGACGTAAAAGTAGTCGCAAGGTACTGGTAGTGGTGAAAACCCCTCGTAGAAGTAGATCTCGTAAAAAATTTAAAAAGTCGAAGGGTAAATACAAAAGGCATAAAGATGAAACGGAAAGCGAAAGCGATGATAGCGACGTTCCAAAAAAAAAGAAAAAGAAAACAAGACGAAGATCTACCAGTAGCGATTCAAGTACAGATGAAACAGAGAAGAGAAAGAAAAAGAGGAAAACAAGTCCTTCGTCAGAGGACGAGCCCAAGTCAAAAAAAAGAAAAAAGAGGGATCGGGACAGTAGCGACAGTTCAAGTGACGACGATTACGAAACGATACGGAAAAAAAATAAAAATCGGAAACGCAAAGGCAGCAGTTGTTCGTCTAGTGATTTGGATAGGAATAAAGCCAAAAAAAGAAGGAAAGAAAAATTTAAAAACAAGAAAAAAAAGAAACTACAAAACAAAAAACTTAGAAAAAGGAATAGGTACGATAGCGGAAATTCTTCCAGCAGCGAATAACATTAAAAATAAAATTTATTTATAAAGCCGCATTTAAATTTTTTGTTCAACAAAGCTTTAAATGCCATAAAAAATATCCAATCACCTCATAGTGATTTCTAATTAATTTTTTAGAATCCCTATTAGAATTTATTTCAAAGTCTTCTAGTAACAGTGGTGCGAAATCTTTCAACAAATAGTTGTACTCCCCCGAGGCAGGAAACCTAAACTTCATTAAGTTTCCAGAAGTATTCCTATATGTACATATTACGATTTTATTTTTCTTTTTAACCATTATCACTATACTTGTTGAGGTGTCAGTTAGTTAACCTGCAAAGGACTGAAGGAGTCACATAGTGTATATACCTATTGGCTTAATAATTTGTGAATTCGAAGAATGATACTAGAGGCCAATAAAAGCGAAAGCTATGTTAAGAAAAATCCACGGTTAGTCGGTTATAATTAAAAGCGACATTAAGTGCTTTAAACTTGATATTTCAACTGTAGAGATCTAAAAAAGAAGTCGAAAACATCTGGACCAATGTCTCACAGATCTAAGATGACTGAATTAGTTATCATTCAAATTTCTTAAGGTATATATAAAGCATAATTAATGTCTTCCTGCGAAAAGAGCCGTTTTAGAAGCATGATAATATTAATTTCAGTGAATTGAAATCATAAAGTAGTGCTTAATTCGTACGATAATGTTAGAAACTTGTTTGAGAAGAAATTGTAAAAAGTTTGCTGCTCTTTCAACGACTCATTATTATGCCCGATAAATGCATAATTTTCGTTTCTTATGGAGCAAAAAACGGAATGGGTATAGGGGGGCATCCCTTTGGATTGGGCAAGTTCTCGACATCAACAAAACCTCCACTTTTAAAAGTCTTGATGGCGTTTAAGTACACTCCAACGATGCGGCCGTTCTGGTCCGCCAAAGATAAATTTCCTTCTTCCTTTGCTTCCTGCTGAAACCTACTGTATAATCTTGCCCTTTGCTCCAGTCCTTCTAACACAGTTGTTGGTATCTCTTCTTCAAACTCAAGCTCTTCTAAGTCTACATTATCGACTGCGGCGAACGAGAGGGGTTTGCTGGGAGAATCTGACGATCTGACTAGATTTTCTTCTTCCATTGCTGCTTCTCTTGGGTCTCCTTCCTCCGCAACTTCGACAACTGGTACTGGTTTCAGGTTTAAGGCTACCTTTGGAGGGATGTCATCCAGTGCAACCGGTTTTCCTGCAGTCGCTTGCCTAATTAAGTCTTGAATTGTTTTTGTACCTCTGTTGAACCTCCTAGCTCTAGTTGTTTCTCCAGCTTCTTGTGCTTTCGCTTCTGCTGCTCTATACATTTGAAGCCTTTCTGAGAGGACGTCCAATACGTTTCTTTCCTGTTCTTGTGATTCTCTTGATTCTGCATCGTCAGAAGCACTTGCGAGATTAACATTCCCCATTTCATCTTCCAAATTTTCTTCGCCATCGTCCTCGGTATTTTCTTCTGGAGGCTGCACTGGAACTGGAGGCGCTGGCTTAAGATTTAAGGCTATCACTGGTGGAATATCCGCAGGTGAAATCTGCTTTCCAGCTTTTGCTTCTTTTATAAGTCCTTCTAAAGTTTTGATTCCTCTGCTGAATCTTCTGGCTCTAGTAGTTTCTCCACTCTCCTTGGCTTTAGCTTCAGCAGTTTTATATAACTTTAATCTCTCTGCTAATGTTGTCATGATATCTTCTGCTTGCAAAGGCATCTCTTGATGGGCAACTTGCTCAGTGGCATGTTGTCCATTTTCAGTGCCTACAGTGCCTGCCTCACCTAAATCCTCATTCATATTCTCATCCACAGGCATTTCAGATGGAGGAGGAGCTGGTTTTAAATTGAGAGCAATAACAGGAGGAATGTCAGAAGGAGAAACAGGTTTTCCACTTTTGGCCTTTTTAATTAAATCCTCTAATGTTTTGATTCCTCTTGAAAACCTTCTGGCTCTAGAGGTTTCATTATTTTCCTTGGCTTTTGCCTCTGCTGTTTTATACAGTTTAAGTCTTTCTTTTAGGGTTGTCAAAATTTCAGGCTCTCCAGAGGGTGCTTCAGTGTCCTCTGGCTCAGAATCTGGTTCCTCTGTTTCAATTTCTTCGTCTGGATTAGTCAGTTCAAGTAATTCTCCCAAAAGATCAGGATCATTTTCATCAACCTCATCATCTTCTTCTTCTCCTAAATCAATTTCAGCTGTTATATCATTCAAATTGCCCACAGATTCCTCAGAATTTTTGGTTTTTTTTGGACCTCTTCCACTTCTCCCACCTCCAATTAGCCTTAATAATTCCTGTTCTTCATCTTCCTCACCTTCATTGGCATTTAAATCATCACCTGGCAGACTATCAACTCCTGAAACAAAAGACCATCACACATGTCAAATTATACTTTAAATAAAAACATGATTTTTGTATTTGCTGTAATTTCTTAATTTTAAATGCCATCCAGAAGGTCGTTGGGGTATCCTCAACAAATAAGAACTCACCAGATTGCTAAAATGTTTTCATTACAATTATTTTAACCCATTTATGCCAGAAAGAAAAATGTTCCAAAAAAGATTAGGAATTTTCTGAAGACTTCTACCCAACTGCCTAACTTTTTACATCAGAGGGATCCACATAAATTTGAGATCCATTTCATAAAGGCAGAAGAGACCCTCTTGTTGGAAGAGGTAAATGGAAACAGAACTACAATTCAAAAAATGATACACTATGCATAAATGGGTTAAAGTCAAAGTAAACATTGCTAAATGTTTGCTTTGACTTTAATATTTGGCAACCTCATCAGATAAAGTGTGATTGGGCCACTTGACCACTTGACTAAATTCCAAATTTGGTTTTATGAAATAGGATACATATTACTGATTTATTTAATTTATGTTGAACTTTTAAAAAAAATTAATAAGTTTACACTTCTGCTGACTGACCCATTAGAAAAGTCGGTTACTGAATTTCAATAGGTTTCAAGGATAGACGTATAAAAGTTTACATTCAGAATTTGGACTGGAAGAGAAATACCGTGCAGTCAAAAATATATAATAAAAATTTTTAATTTTTATATCATTTGAAAATAAATCAGAATTACTCTACATGGCAATTTAGCGACAAGAACAACAGAAATCCGAAATTTATATTACCTGCCAATCTTTTCAATTCTGCTTCTAACTGCCTATCATCAGGACCTTTATCCAGTTTTATCCCGAATTCATTTTCCTCCGAATCCCTATTCGATGCTCCTCTTCTTCTAGTGTCCTTTTTTTTGGACCAAGAAAACATTCCTAATAAATTCCAGTTTTAAATTTATATCGAACTACTTTTGCGAAGTACTTTTTGTAACTGACGTAGATGTTCACTCAAACCAGAATCCACAAATTTTGGAAGAAATTGATGAATCTCATTGACATGTATATTTAATAATTTTAAATATTTAAAATTAAATATTTTTTAAATTTAAGGCATTTAATTGTTTAAAAAAACATTAATTGTTTGGGTTTAAAAACTTAAATCTCAACATAGGATTGCCTTTGACTAATGAAGTCTGTTTTTGTTTATTCCTGTAATAGCTTTGAACCGCACTGCTGCCAACACTAGAAAATGCGTTTCCTTTGAGACAATTTATAACCATGGCGAAACGCTTGTGAATATTGAGGTTAGTTATTTGAGTGTGACAAACTTTTGCCTAAAATGGGAGGAATTCGAGTGATTCAGATAACGAACATCGCTCCTCAAACTACGAAAGATCAGATGCACTCATTATTTGGATACATTGGAAAAATAGAACAAATACAACTGTATCCGACGATCAGGGAAGTAGCGGTGCCGGGTCGTTCTTTGGTTTGTTACGTGAAATTCATGGACAGTGCCAGTGTTGGAGTTGCACAACATTTAACAAACACTGTTTTCATCGATCGGGCATTGATAGTCATTCCTCATTCATGTAATGACATCCCTGATGAGCAAAAAGCATTTGAACTCACGAGACCTGGTCCGAAACTTGCCCCCGGCGTCACAAATCAGCTGGAAGGGTTTCCGCCAAACCAGGTTTTAACGACACGCGATCCTCGCTTGGCCGAGAATAATTTACCCCCGTATCCTCCTTTACCCCCGAGCACTGACAGCACCAGTTTGGATGAAATTAGGCGGACCGTTGTAGTTACAAATCTGGATAGGTCACTAGGGAGCCAAGAATTAATTGAACTGTTTTCCACCGCTGGGGAAGTCAAATATGTCAGGTTTTGTTTTAGACCTGGAGACACAGCTAATTATGCTTTAGTGGAATTAACTGATCAGACTGATATTGTTGCTGCTTTAAAAATGAATGGAACACAGTTGGCGGGGAATACGATTAAGGTTAGTATAATTAAAATGATTTTTTTCAAAGATTCAATAAATTACTCTTTGCTCAAGCTCTTGACTCTTTCAGGTTTACCATTCTGTTCAAGCTATAGTCAAACCACAACCCAAAAGTGATGAAGCTGCTCAGAAAGAAATTCAGGAGGCAATGAGCAGAGTGAATGAGGCCCAAAGTTTCATCTCTGCTGCTCTGGATCCAGTTATGGCATTACTGAAGAAGGATAAAAAAAGAAGTCGATCTAGGTCACGTGGCCGATATGGTAGATCAAGAAGGAGCCGTTCGAGATCCCACTCGCGCAGAAGACGTTCTAGGTCTAGGCACCGCAGATCTAGGTCCAGATCCAGGAGATCAAGGTCAAGAAGACGTACTAGATCAAGATCACATTCAAAACACTCAAGAAGGTTTGTAATGGACTGAGTGTCATAATTTTGCATTAATTGTTTACCTGTAGATTTCCTAGATTGTATTTTCCTCCTTGGTCTCTCATATTTCCACTTGAAATTGATAATTATTAATTATTGTGAAGAATTTTTTGTCTCCTTGGTTTATCTTGCTCTCCTTTCCATAGAAGCTCAGTTTGATAAGTTTGCTTTTCATGGTTTTCTTAAAATCTGAAATATGCTAAAATATTTTTATTTCAGGTCGAGATCGAGAGATCGCCGTCGTTCAAGATCACGTTCTTCCAGACGCCGTTCGAGATCACGTTCAAAACGATCCAGGTCTCGATCGAAACGAAGATCCCGTTCCAGATCTCACAGATCCAGTTCTAGATCTAAGAGCTCGTCTTCCAGATCGCGGCACGAGGATAGGAAGAAAGACGATAAAAGAAAGGAAGAAAAGGATAAAGAAAAGGATAAGGATAAGGAAGGGGATAAAGAGAGGGATAAGGATAGAGATAGGGATAAAGATAAGGATAGGGATAAGGAAAAGGATAGGGATAAGGATAAAGATAAGGATAGAGATAAGGATAGGGATAGGGATAAGGATAGGGATAGAGAAAAGGATAGAGAAAAGGATAGAGATAGGGATAGAGAAAAGGATAGAGATAGAGATAGGGACAGGGATAGGGATAGGGATAGAGACAAAGACAGAGACAGAGAAAGGGACAGAGACAGAGACAGAGAAAGAGACAGAGACAAAGATAGAGACAGAGAAAGAGATAGAGAAAGAGACAGAGACAGAGACAGAGACAGTCATAAAGACAAAGACAAGGACAGAGAAAAAGAAAGGCATAGAGAAAAGGATAAGGAGAAAGAGAAAGAGAAAGAAAAAGAAAAAGAAAAAGAAATAGATAGAGAGAAAGATAAAGAGAAGCTTAATCAATCACAAGAGAAATCAAAAGAAGAAGAAGAGAAAGGGAAAGCAAAAGCAGAACCTGAGAATGAAAATGGTTCAGAACCAATGGATGAAGATAAAGTGGAAGATGAAGAGGAAAATTAAATATAGAAATGGATGCAACAATATTTTTTTCAGTATGATTGCTGTTTTATTTAAATAAAAATAGCTTTAGGCGACATTTTGTAGACAAGTTTATTTGAAATTCACTTACAATATGTAATCATAAAAACATTTTTATTTACATCTTTGGTGTGTTTGTCATTTCTAAAGTGCAAATGCTTTGGTTCACATTAGAATAAGAATAAGAACTAATTTGATTGGTTCAGGTTTTTGTCGTAAATTATGAGTGATGAAAATTCTGAAAATATTTTACAAGACATACAGTTACTATGTGATGAAATGGAGCAAAAGGAGAAGGGGGACGAGGAGCCAAAATGAACAGTAGGCACCCTTCAACTCTCCGCTTGCCATAACATGGACCAAAGTAGCTGCGGTCAGTGAACTCAGTCCTAATTCACTAAGTATTCGGGGACTAGATCTTCTGACCAAACTCGCCAACTTCTCGGCTTCCCTAACGCAAACTTCTCTTTGGAGCTCAGAAGCTGAATGTTGCTTACGAGGCACGACCGCGACGAAAATGTCCAGCTCAACGGTGAGAAAGCCCTTGAGGGAGCACTCAGCTATCTGAAGCTGCCTCTCAAGAGAGGCGAGAATGGCCGCGATTGTGAGAGCATTGGTGGGATTCCCTCTTAGGGCATATAGCGCTCTGTCTATCTGCTTTCGACTGTACAGAAGTCTGAGAGCTCCTGCGCAAATGGGGCAGCAGGCACCCGGGGGAGTGACGGCATAGCAGCCGGTGGCAGGTAGAGGTTGACAGGCGACAGCAGGTCCGCATTGAGGTTTGGCTCTTTCCGAAATGAGGCCGACTGCTAGGCAGGGGCCTCTGTAGTCGTCCAAAACATGATTAGCTTTCGCGGCACATTCCGAAGGGTATGTCTCTCCGTCGATGCCACAAACCGAACCATCCGTTCTGCAGTCCACCAGGCAAGGTCCTTTGTAAGCAAACGTTTTGCCGGCCCTTATGAGATAACAGAGATTCGGGTGTTCCCTTTGCTCGGTGTCGCAGACGGTGTCCCGAGGCATTTCCGAACAAGGCATGCTTAAATCCACTGGAAATAAATTAAATGCCTGAATCGGCACAAATTGGAAAAAACCGAAGAATCGTAAATTCAGACTTAACTTACCGCACATGTGTTGTTTGCACGGTTTTTCAAGGAGTGAGAGGCAAACTTTTCTGACGATGACACACTTGAGGCGATCTCCACAAGGGTCCGGCTCGCAAGGATCCTTTGCAGAGCAAGGCCCAAACTCAAAATCGGCATCCCTGAGTCCGGCACACCTGAAGCACGACCAAATTATGTTTCATAGCAATCCCACCGGTAGCACATAATAGTATGAGAAGGATCTCACTTGGCCAAGCATGAACTTGGATAGGTGTTGCCGTTCCTACCGCAAACCGGAACATGATGAGGAGGGCAGTTGCAAGGAAGGCTTGTAAAAGAAGCGTCCTTAAAACCCACCGAGGTAACCTCACATTGCTTTTTGCTGCAGGTGATTTCCCCCGAGAGGCAGCTGCATACGTTGCAGTCCAAAAAAAACGAGGAGCCGTGCTCTGTAATAAAATTGCTATAAGAAATTCAGGCCCGGTTTAATTTGCATTAGCAGTTGACCTGACCTATTTTTTTATTCCCCAGCCAACAGCTATCTGCAGGCACGCAAGGCATTGGTTGGCAGCGTTCGATCGTGCCGTCAATCGAGCAATGACATATTTTTTGGCACCCCTTATTCTCGGTAGGGAGAGGAATCCTGACATAGGAATTGTGGGGCACCATGTATTGAGAAACTTCGCCCATTTTGCAACCTGGCACACAGATGTAAGGCTGGCAAGGCTTTCCCTCGGCGCAATTCCTGTTGATGAGGCAAATTTCATCGGGATCACAGGGGTCACCTTTACAAGGCGCTGTCACTTGATCGCCTGACTCAGCGTAGGAGGTGTCACTCGGCTCCAAAAAGGGTTTCAAAGAGATGCAAGGACTAGAAGGCTTTTCTGAGAAGGCAAGTTTTGAGCAGATGGAAGCAGCCGTTTGCCCCGGCGGCATCCTCGACCAGTCCATGCACTGACTCAGCATTTCATAGCAATCCTCCCTGTGAATAAAAAGTGGAAGTGGAATACTCTGAAAGACTGAGATGCTTTGACATTTTGTCTCGGAGGAATCTCATTCCCGACCTGCATATTCTGTTGGCATGCGTCTGCCTGTGACAAGGTTTTATTTGAAGAGCGCAGGCAACGGCCTTCCACATGTTCGGTGAGCATTTTGAAATATTTCTGACTAGAATCTGAATCCCTCCGGGAAGGCTCAAGAAGCCTTGCTGTTGCCAAAGCGCGACGTCGTATCGCGCAGCTTCGTCTGCCTGGAAGTTGCAACTGCGGAAGAGCTCTGTGGGGCGGTTGTTGAAATTGGTGCAATAGCCGAGTCCGTCGCAGTTCAGCTCGCAGGGCTCCTCTATTTCGTCGAGGCAATGCACTAGTTCGTCTTCAGCCAGCTGAGATAAGCATTCCCTATCGAAGTCTTTCCAGGACTTGGTCCATTCGTCCGAGTAGGTTTTTATGCACAGCCTCCGGCATACACTGGAGGTGGCCTTGTTACAGCAGTGGAGCTTGGCCGAATCCATCCCCATGCGGTCAATTCTGGAAACCTCTGTGTTGGAGGCAGAGTTTTCGGATGGATTTCCCGTCTGGAGGAAGCACTGCCACAGTCTGTCCTGAAAATAAAATCCTATTTTTCAGATTTAATTCATGAATAGAGATAAATATACGCCACAGGAGATGTCTGTCAAAAGCAGAATTTGTAAAATAGACTATCGAAGAAGATTTCGGGAGTGGCTAAAATGTAATTGAACGTACATGAGGTAATGGAGGTCCACAACCTCCCTCCTGCAGGCTGTCCACGATTTCTTGCCCCGTTGTTTTCGTTTTTAAGATTCTTTTGCATGACTCTCTGCATTTTGGTTCTTCAGTCTTTTCACAGCAATGCACATCTGCTAAAAAACATGAGAGGGTAACCGAAATCGGATAAATTAACACTTATCACTTAGGTGGAGAAATGAGGCCAACCTACACTTATGGACGTTGGTAGCTGGCGTGAGCTTAGTAAAATTTTTGATACAGTGTATGACTTTAGGGCTGGTCACGCTGCAGGACTCCGTGACGGCGTTGCGGATTTCGCTGCTGGGAGTAAGCATCGTCCTAAACACCATTCGACACGCGCTGTAGCAATCGACGGACCGCGCATTCGTGCAACACTCTTCGCCGAATTCCTGGCGGTCCAGGCAGGTAAAAAAATTCAGCTCGTCGCTATGCCTGCAGCTCTGAGTCAGCTCCCTTCTGGACGTAGCCGTAACGCAGGCTCTTTGGCATCTTCCAGACTGAGGGAGAGAGCAGCACTGTCTCCCCGACCACTCTTCCCCTTTACGGATTTCTGCGGCGAAAAGGATGCCTTACTCAGTAATCAGTGGGGGGGCAGGTTTCACAATAAATTCACTTACCATCGAGTGTCTCGTTCATACATTCCCAAAACTGCGTCTGAAAAAAGTCAAAGGAAGAGTTAGCATTAGGTTAATACAAAACTCGGTATAGAATATGAAACTCTACCCCTCCAATCAAATTTTCAGTCAGAGATTCCGCAAATTTCAGAATATCTTATGGATGTCAAAATGAGTAAAAAATGGTATTTAAACCCTGAAAGGAAACACATGTGCAGGAGGTTACTAAAAGAAAAGTATAATGGGTGAATAGCACAAAAAAGGAACCGTTTTTGGGACAAAATAGAATTAGGCTTTGCTTATTGTGTTCCCACAGAAAAGCCGCCGAGTCTGTTGATTCTGTTCCCCCTCCCTTCCACCACTACCACTTGTTTTTATTCAACCCCCAGGGATAGCGACTAATCTAACCCCTCTCTGCATTTATATCGCTTTTCTTATTCCGTCATCGTTTGTCACTTTAAGGCCGATCACGTCAGCCGAAGTAGAACCACCTGCTTGTTCTGCGTGCTGCAATTCCTTCATTGTATTCATCATTTTCTGCTTTATTTTAAAAATTTTTTTAACTGAAGATTCTTGCCTGTCGGCCTGACTCCTTTCCGCCTTTATCAAATCTTTGAATAATCACAGTCACGCGCTTTTCTACAGTCCATAAATTAATATAATTCACATTAAATTCTATTTCTCTCAGATGCCGACAGAGTTACTGTCTGACTGGAACAGTAAATAAAATATAGCACTTACCAACTGTTCAGGGCAGAAATTATACAAATTCTGAAGCCTTTCCTCTCTGAGATCTGGGTCGGCGGCGACAGCAGCCAGCGATATCTGAAATATCAACATTCAGTTGTTAATTTCCCTCAGTTGCGGCAAAGAGCCTTCAGACATGTCTTAAGGCGCCTAAACAAGGCATGATGGTTTCAGAGTTTTTAAATTGTAAGATTATTTGAACCTCATTTGAAGCCTCTGATGGCCAATGTTCCCACTCCCTCTAATGCTTACATGGCTTTTCACTAAGTAAATGGAAAGCCGGTAGGCAGTTTGACCAATGCAATTGCGGAGGCAGATGAATCCCACTCACGACTACCTTTTTTCTGCGTTTTATCTGCCGTCTCTCCTGGACGGAGCGGTCACGATTCCAACTCCAAGCAGACGATGACAATTACGAAAGAATTGCAGAGTTTTCCTTTTCGTCTATAAATGGTCACGTGAACTTGACTCTTTTGGGCTAAATTTGTTTATTTATAACTGACATGATCAGTCAAGGAGATAAATTACAACTTCTTTCTGTTCCAACTTGAACACTTCATCATCGTCCAGATTGGGTGGGAATTATTTTGCGAAAATGAAAATAATTTAAACCGGCCTTAAAAGAAGGTAATTGGAGTGGGGAAAGCAAATTGCAGTAATTGTTTTATGAAGCCATTCTCTGGTTTCATTTATTTATAATATATTCGGGGTGAAAATATTTTTCATTTTTGATTTTGTTAGAGCTGGCCTTCACCCATGAGGCAATACATAAGCCAAAAATTGGCTGTCGCGCAGCCAATCCCGCCGCTCGCGAAGTCCGGAACTCCTCCTTCCCAGAGTTCCGGAGAATATCAATTTTGATTTTTAACCACACCCATGTGTGTCCCCTCGCGGCCGTTAATTAAAATTTCCTTCCTAATCAATCAGATTAAGAATCTTTATTTTAGGATGTCATTAGGCGATTTTGAGGCTCAGTGTATAACCGGTCAGACCAGTCAATTCAAAATTACTTATTCATCGATTGTGGCACAGTTCTTCTTCTCAAAAAAGCATTTTCTGAATTTTTACAAATTCTCATCTTTGGAAAGTTTTTCTTCAAAATTTCGAACACGTTCCAGCTGATATCCGATAGCCAGTCCTTGTCTGAGAATCAGAAAACGGATTTGAAATCAAATTTTTCTTTCAACCCTTCTTTGAAAGTAAGATAAGAGCTTTCGAAAGATGACTTTACATGCCGTACTTTCCGTCTGTGTATTTCTGCCTTTTCTGATTTGTGTTTTCGGCATTCGGTAATTCATTTTTCTGTTTATAAAAGCAGCCGGCCTTGTCCTCTATTTATATGACTATTTATATATAAGAAGAGTCATTTATTTTTCAATTTGTGGTTTGCCGAAGCGAGGAGTCCTTGCCACATTATGTGGAGTGCTTACTGTTTAGTCTTTGAATAATGAGTTGATTTTGTTTTAAAACTTAGGGAAAAAGTCTCAAGTTACTGTTATTTATGACAGATGAGGAATCCCCTAGTTGAAAAAATAATGAATGACAACAGCAGATGTGAATGACATGATTGTTTGCTGCGTTTGCACTCCTATGTACTTCCTCATTCGGTTTTAGGCGCGCTTTATCCCTGCGTCTAAATTCCAGTGCTACTCGCTCTACGAAATAGATTTTTTGGACGTCGAACCATTTAAAAAAATAAAAAATTTTAAGGGGGATATACAGTCAGATGTTTTATATTTCTTACTATGAGCAACCGTGTAAATAATAAAGAAGTCACGCAAGCAATTGTAAACGTGAATAATAAAATAAAGTAGTTATATGAGTCAGTTAGAAGTTATATATTAGTTAGGATGAGATCGGAGCGAAAAGAATGAAATACAGATGAAATGAAGACGAATGGCAGAGTTAAGAGCCTGCATTTGAACGGAAACGAAGCCCTGTTTAAAATAATATTTTTAATGATAAATGACAGACGAAAACCAAAAGTTGGGGATAGTTTACTTTCTGTCGATGGTGTGAGCGGAAAGCAAAGCATTCCTTGTGTCTCCACTTGAGATTTTTGCCAATACCACATCAAACCCGATGATTAATAAATAAAATTCGATATGGTGCCCGGATTCCGAAAATTGGTTGCGGGATATTATGGGAAAGGGAGGCTGTTCTGCATTTGTGACACCTCGGACTTAGTTAATTAAAGGGGTTTCGAAATGATTGATAAAATTAATAAAAAAGGTTATTTGATGGGGCAGTCAGTGGGAGAATATCACATCTCGCATCTGACATTAACCACTTCGTCTCATACGTAGTTTAGCTCATTATGAAATATTAAGTAAACTCTGGTTTTAACCACAGTGTCAAAATGTAGTAAACTTAAATTTTTATACAGTATCGTTATCATTATTAGTTGCAGTTAAAAACCATACTCAAGTTCCACCAACATTTTTTTTTTAAATACTAATTTGATAAATATTTAATGAAAAGCGAGATTATGAGTGATGGTGGCTCAGTTTTACGATGGAATGCCGCTTCCAAGGCTCTAGATAAGAATAACCGAAATTGCCATAAATAACAGTGAAACGGGAATGTCGAGGAACTGTCTGGGTGTGCTTCAAGTGCCAGTAAAAAAACCCATGTCTTCTTTTTATCTGGTCCCGGACCATTTGGAACACTCTGACCAAGTAATATGACCTTTTCGGAAGAAACAGATGCTTTGTTCCCACCATTTTCTCAAATCAATAATTTCTTGAAACCAAAAAGCCAGTCAGTGCCGAAGGTTTCTATCCATTGACGCCCCTTCTTCCTGTCACCCTCCCCTTCCGAAGCTTCCTTCTTATTCCTTTCCAACCCCTAGCAATCTAAATAAAAAAAATTTACGAACCAATTTTTGTTTAAAAATTTATTGCTTTTTTCACGGCGCAGGCTGCGAACGCTCCAGCAATTGTTTCACGTCGCACAGTGAGGGCAGGGGCTTGATTAAAGAGTAGACTTTCGGATTTCGACTAAGGGAGGTTTTATGATTTAATAAAGTTCCACAGTGTGATTATTTATAGCCGACATAGAAAAGTAACGGAAATAACAAAGGGGACTTTTCTGCGTCTAGTGGTCGCGGTAAAAGCTTCAAAACGAAATTTCCAGTTTTGGTGTTGGAGTGAAAACGAGCAGGACAGACGATCCTGTTGACGGATGAAATTCTAATGGGTGGGGATATCATTTGGCAGTCAACCAAACAGAAAAAAAGCAACAGTGTTCTAGAACAAATCCTTTAATTGTCTTGGAGAATTCATCTGTGGGCATCGGTTCTTGCAGAGTTAAAAAACACCTTTGGGTGAACTGTCTCATAATATCCTCTATATCCTCTGGTGTGATGTTTGGTTTGGTTCTCAAAATCTCAAACTGCTGCAACCCAGCAGTGAAAGAAATTTTTTGTTAAAAATACTGAAAAAACTACTTAAAAGAACGAAATAAAGCAGAAATAAAACGAAAAAATGTTAAAACTCGACCTCCGATTCGTGTTCATCTTTCCGGAGGGCTAATAAGGGTAGATAACAACAATTTTTTTCTTACTAGAGACAAGGCAATCAATCTCGGAGTAAACCACCCTCTTCGGTTCACTTAGTTAAGCAAACACCCTGCGATGACATTTTTCGACGTCTTCTTCAGCTCTAATGGCATCCCGTCTTTCGACTTTTTCAAATGCTAAAAGTTTCATAAAAAATTCAAATAGAACAAATTTAATTTGGTTGAGTTGGGGTTAAATGACTACACTAATAATAATAGTTCAACTTCTGAGCGGGCATGTAGTTAGATGTAGTTGGTCGTGGTTAATGCCCTTGGGGCCTTGATGGCTTATTGAATGCCAATAGGTGGTCGACTGGAGATAAGTCCTTGGTATAAATCAGGGATTTTCGCTCGGGACCACAAACTGTCCTCAATTTAAATAATAATATTTACTTGGGGGGCTTTACAAGAGGATTATATGCATTTAATTTCTGACTTGAAATTGGAGTGGCTTTAACATCAGGGAAGCATCACATGGGGGAAATTCTTATGGGTCTTTTAAGGGAACTACTGAAATGATAACCCAGAATATTTAAGCCCATAGTAAATAGCTAGAGTTGAGAAAGAGCGAATTCTTGAAATTTAAATTCTTATATTTTAAAACCCTAAAAGCCTGAGTCACAATATTCAGCAATTGTTAAGAATTTTACTCGCGTTTCAAACCAATATCACACATATGCAAAAAAAGACAGCTGAAGCTTCCGATGCAAACCTCCGTTTGGAGGACGCAAAATTGCTTTTGGGGACTGGGAAACAGTGAAGGATTTTTATCGATGGCACCCACAAAGAGGGAACAAAAGACCTTTCGCCTGTCTAAACCCTTTTAATGGTTTCCTTAATCCAGCCATCCTCTTTATTGCCTCCTCGGAAGCCATTAATAATTTTTTTACGACCTTTTTCTCTCAATCGAAAAGAAAAAAGTTGTTAAACAAAAGAAAGCAATCTTTTGGACGCACTAAAACAGAATTACACTTCGCTTTTCATTTGACTGTAAGCAAAACAAAACCTCTTGTACTCAAGAGACGACAGGTGAATTCATCCGGCCTATCTCTTACTGATTCTCCAAGCATAGCACATATTTCATTTGCACCATCTCTACTTGCTTCGCATACTAATTTCCCACCCGGCTCTTCTCATCCTTCTTGGCCCAACATACGTGCAAAAATTTCGGCTGCCCATGACCCCTAGCGTTTCCTTCGATCTCAGCTTCCCTCCGCTTCTCAAGAACCTGAAATCAATTTTTCCGTTCGGTACGGCCGGTATTTGTTTAGTATAATACCACCGGTGGAATCCTCAGGTGAAACCTGAAACTTGCAGCTCCAATTATTGTTCTAGGCGAGATATGAGATGAACCAAAACAAGGATTGCCAAAGCACAGTGATGGATGACGAGCTTGTCAAATACCCTTTTATTGGTAACAAAAAATTATCGGACAGCGATAAATTTATGGTTAAACGTTTGTTGACAAGCCATAAAACGATTTATCTCTCCTCAGCAACCTCTGCCACATAACATCTACACTTGCATCTTCCCAATGAATTTTTCTTCTCTTTTGACCCACGACTCAGACACATCGTGTGATAGGAGCCATTAAATAATTTATGCTTTAACTCGACATTAAACAAAAAAACCTGAAGAGGCCGTCACTGATTAACAAGTGGTCAGCCGATTTAAAAATAATTTTCAATATAAACTGAATTCATTAAAGGAATCGATTGCCAGGTACTGACGGATAAGGTTTCGTTAAAACCAGTTACTTTTTATGAGTGAAAATCCACAACGCACATTCGGTATTGAGAATTTGCTTTTAAAACGAAAGAGACTTGCACTTCTAAAAACACACTTTTATGGAGCAGACTTTCTGCCCCTTAAGTTCAGTTGCAGATAACAAAATTCCCCTCACATAGGGCTCAATTTGAGGAATATATGGTTTGCGTTAAGAGGGCTGAGAAGATCGTAAACCCTGCTGCTCGAGGGGATGTATTCCCCTCATCCCCGAAGGCGATATTTATGTCGCGTCATTGCAGACAATATCTCCTCGTTCCGGCCCCCTTCAGAGTCAAACCTTTCGAGGGAATCCGAAAAGATTCGGCGCTAATAATAACGTCACATTATTTCTTATAAATGCACTGAATACAATGTCGAATCTACCAGTTCATGAACTTTTCTAAAATAAAAGACTTCTTCAAGAGAGACGACCAACAAAAAAAAATAATCTCAACTGAACAATCGTTTGCCCTTATTTGTTGCAAACGTAAATCATACAAAAATAAATACTTGGTAATGAACAACATTGAGCGTTTTCTTTAAAGGGAGAGACGGAAGGGAGGACACGGAGGTCTGGGCTAATATAAATGACGGGATTTGAATATTGTCATCCTGCGTGTGATCCGAATAGAAATGCTATGGCCGGAGATGACTACTGTAATTGAATGATAAGCGGGTTGGGTGGGGATAAGCCCCGTGACTGGAATTCAAACTCTACTGGAGTTTTTCTCTTCCTTCCGATCAAGCAAGGCGCCCAAGTTAAAATTCATTCGAGCATTTGTATTTTGAGAGGACCCATGATCGTGCGAATGCCATCACGATGAGGCTGACTGAAGTTAAAAGGGGAAAGTAATTCCTTATTTATTCGCTTTATTAAAGACACAAGCTCGTCCAGCTGACTGATTTAAAAGACACTTTCTTATTTATTTTATACATTTCATGTGTATCGAGGATTGTAATATCATATGTATAATTGTTCTGAAGAATGATCTTGTTCATGCTAGAGAACATCCCGGTACAACAACAGGAAATTAACAGGGACACTTAGACAGCAATCTTGCTGAAGATTTTCAACAAATTCCTTAAAAAATGAGGGCGATCTGTTGTTCGTGGGTAATTAAAATAAAACTTTATTTTCGCTAATGAAGTAATCCACTGAAATCAAATAAAAGTTGATTTATTTTGAGAAAAAAAATTAAAAAGAGCTTCCTGTGCTTTTTTATGAGCAGAGGGCGCCGCGTTTTTGTCATTACAAAGTTGACTTGGACCCCTGTTTGAGCCTCCCGGCATCGGATACATGGCTCCATCCTATTTTAGTCGCGTTAGATTTACGGGATTACTTTTCTAACGAGGACAGAATATATATCATTCAGTGAACTGCCTCCGGCAATTATTGACTTCATTCTTGTCCCGACTCGAAAAAGCCTTCGGTTCTAAAGCTCTCTTTCTGAGAGGGATCGAATTGCAGGGCATTTTGTCACGAGCAACAGGTGCATGCATGGCCTCTTGTCCTGGCAAGGGTTGCATTGGTGGCAGAAGTTGCAGGAAAAGGTAATCCTATGCCAGTCTGTAATATGTTCTCCATCCTTTTGTGGAATCATTTTAAATGAAAGCCACCCGCGCAAAAAGGAGGTATCCGGGGAGAGATCAATTTATTGAATTCATGAATGCGAAACCCCTGCGGGTTCTGTTTACTCACTTGCCATTGCAAATTTGACATATTTATTGTACCTAATTTCTTTTTGTGGAAACATCTCGGGTCAAGGGATCCATTGTTGTCGTTTGAAGCCCGTCCCACAGTTTCCGTCTTTGCTTCTTTATTCTTTCCAATTTAGATTTAATTGACAACAAAAGCGGTAGGTACTGCGGTGTTCCGCAAATCTTTTAGCATTTCTTCTTGACATGTCAGCCAAATGGGACCTGACGAGAAATTTAATCTTTTTACGAGACATTCGATAACCGGCTTTTCCCATAAAAAAGCATTGTGGAAACATCAATTTGTAAATGGGTAGCGCAAATGACAAAGACCTAAGAAGATATTTTGGTAATTTTTTTTAAGAGGTCCTCCGGAAGAGAAGAAGAGGAAAAAATGACCAACCGTCAGATTCCACGTCGAATTTTTATCGACGTGGAAACTGGTAATTCTGTTTCTGACAACTCTATAAAAGTCGCAAATCTAGATGAACTTTATACCAGAAAAATCATTTTGAAATAAAAATCAACAATAAAAAGGGGAAATTCCTTTCGTTTCAACCAAATCAATTATAGAATGTGTTCACCTCACATGATACAATGGCTTTGGTCTTTGAAGCTCGTGCCAACCTCAGTGGACGCAGCACTTTGGCCAAAGCATTCCTACAAACCGATTAGTCTTCGAACAACGGCTAGAAAATTTCCATAAGGATCCTTCAGTACCTAATTGAAGGTGCTCGGTGCTTTGAAGTCAGCTTAATTCTCCGTATACTTGTCTGTAAATTGTAGTCTTTGCGAAAACTCAACCTATAACGTTTAGTTGCAAATACGGATGCTTTTGTTACTGTTATCTGTTATTACGGGTAGTTACTTCAAACTGATTCGTCACAGATGTGATTACTTTGGCTTTTGATATTCTCCACTTGGTCTGCAATGACAAAGATCAAAGGAAGTTGTCATCGTCTGCCAAAGTAATCACGTTTTTTATCGTGATTTGGGGAACCGTATGAAAGCTGTTAGCGTATTTTTGACCTCTTTGAAATGTCACACATTGCCGACAGTCAGTACTCTTTAACTTTCCTCTTACGCTCCAGCACAAAATTAATAAAGTTTTCCCCGCGTTATTTCATGTTGATTTTTTTTTTAAATTACTTAATTCTGTCCGACTCTCCAGTTATTGTTAGCTTCTCATAAAACCGTTTTTGAAACTCTTTGCATTGCGTTCCCCTCTCCTCGCAATCGAAATTGCTTTGTCGCGTAAAAACCATTTGACTCAGAAGGCAATTAGGGAGCCTTCGAATAATTAATTTAGAGAGCAAGCAAAACTGCCTTGAGCGTGGATATTAATACTTTCAGTTCCGTCTTGCAGCATTATTTAAGTTTCAGCTCTCTTAAATATGCATTTTTCTTTCTCTTTTCTTCCCTCATTAAATGAAAATATCTTTCCCACCGTCGATTTCTCTGTAATAGAAACTTTGCCCCCTCCCATTTCTTGTTATTTTTTAACCCCTTGTATTTTCACTGCAGCATACATCAAAAGTCATTAAATCCTATTCAGTCCACGACCCAACGAGAATTTCACATTTGCTTCTTTACAGAAAAAAGTAAAAGAGGATTGTCATGAGAAACAGTCATCTGAATCTCTGTCTTGTTCAGGCCTGTTAATGGCTCTACATGAAACGAACAACTAATTCATTTTAATCATGACAGCGATTTTGGAGTCGTAAAAACAAGTACAAGGGCTCGTGGGACAAGAGACAACCAGGTATTTGGTGACATTTCACACTCCCATCTGCTCGCTTTGCTCATTCCCCATAACTCTGCTTTTAGGACCTGCCTTTAGGTCATCTTTGAGAAGAGGAATGTTTGTTCTATCGAGCATTAACATAGTCACCTTTGCTCTTTTATTCTAAAATTTAACTTTATTTTATCCATCCATAATTAATTAATTCAACAAGAACGTCAGCATCCGCGACAGTGAAAAAAGATCTGTGATTAAGCAAGTTGAAGGCGAAATCAATTTTTTTGTGATGACGGACTTTGATATATTCTCCGTAACGGCCAATAGTAAAGCACTCAATCAGAGGTCATTGCTTCATTAGCAGTAGCAGTGAACCTGATTGGCGCGTCAGAGGTATAACAACAATGGTTTGCAGTGAGGAAAGCATAAAGAAAAAATTATTACCTGTTCGCAAGCGGTTCTACAGGAACCTGAAGTCTTCCAACAGCAAGGCCCATCTGAAAAAAAGTCAAAATTGATATTTGCTAAACGAAATTCCGTAAAACACTGTATGAATCGAGTGAAAGTCAAATTTCATTTAGATAGCATTTTCAGCTAAAATTTTGCTCACCACTGCCATTAACCATTCTATCTCAATTAAGTAATAAAAGTTTTTTTTCAAAGCTTAGGAGAAAAAGACGCCGCTTATTGGTCAGCCTCCAAGTCCTCTAAAACCCTGTTTACAGTCTGTTTATCGTCACTTTTTCTTTCATTTTCTGTTTGTTTTTCTTGGACTGTTTTTGTCCCTTTTGAGCAAAAGCCGCATTCGGATTTCCGCATGGAAGTTCCGTTATTCAAGTTTCACCCTTACTGTGGGCTTTCGCGTTTCCATCATTCCCTCCTTTATTTTTCCATTCGTTGATATTTCTAACGAGAAGTTATGTATGCTTTTAGGAAAACAATTTTCCTAAAAGAAGCAAAAAAGGCAGTAAAAAGAATTTACTTCCATGAGGGTTGCACAATTTCTTAAAGCTAAGATGGCTTCACATCAAATAGTTCAAAATATGTATTCGAAAACTGAAATTCAATTTAAATAAAATTTTTAAAGCATTATTTAGTAATACCCGGTACAACTTTTTTAGGCTCACTTTAGTTGGAATAGAATATTCCCGTTTCCATTATATTATTTACATATATATGAATAAAAAAATTTTCATCACTTCAAAAACATTCATCTGCTGTTTCCTGTTTCTTTTTTATTCTTTCACTCTTTGCCAGACTTCTCTTTTTGTCACTGACTCAGCTTTTCTCAAACTTCCTTTAATTGAATTTATTAATCAAGAGTTTTAAAATGTGTATTAATTTTACGGGATTAAATGAAGGAAATAGTTTCTTGAGTAAAAAGTACGATTGGTCAGTTCATTTTGCTCATAATCTGCGACAGAATAAGAGACTTCATCAGTTTTCAACCGGAAAAAAAATGAGTTATAAAACTTTCTTTTAATAAGTTTTAGTTGATTTATCAAGCTTTAGTTTCGGTCTTAAGAAGCAATCCTTTATTAAAGCAATCATATGGCGCCTGCGTATTTCAACTTTAAGTCCGTAATGTTTAAAAAGGATGTTTCATCAAGTGGATAACAATGACAGAACTCCAAAAGCAACGGAAGATCAATTAATACAAAACAAAACCAGTGTTTTCTTTTTTTTGTGAAAAGTTGTAAGTTCATTTCAATTTTCTTTAGGTTGTTTTTAGGAAAACAAAATTAAATTTTCTCTGATTCTGCATATGTTAAAAATATGGATCATCAATAGGGCAGTTATTAAAAGAAACTAATTAACTCTTCTTCAGCAATTAATCCTGGTGTGAGATAAAAGAATTTAATTTTAGCCCATTATCTTCTATTTTGGCTCTCAAGTTGGCTTCCGGTGAGAAATTAAGAAGAAAAGTCAAAATATATATATATCTCAGATTCGTTGATTTTCAAATTTTTAAATTTAATTTAGAGTTAGAATTTTGTAAGCAAAGTTTTCAGAGTTCGGCAAAATGTTAACTGTGTAACAATTTCATTTCATTACTTCAAATTTGGTTGTTTGAAGGAGCAGAATAACAGGTTTCACAGTGTGATGAAAAGAGATAAAGAGAAGGAGAAAGTAAAAGTAAAAAAACACCAGAAAACGAAGTAAATTTCATATGATTCACACATCTAATAGTTGGGCCCTAACATCTAGAAATTGGGGAACCCCGGCAAATTTGAATAAGCAATTGGAATATGTGTTTACTCTCAACTTTGTTTAGGGAAGTGTTTTGCTCTGTTTGATCAAAGTCGGCTTTTCATCAGTCGACCCCTCACAAATGGGTATATCATGAGCTAGAACTGTTACTTTTAAAAATTTTCGTCTCGGATTTACATCAAATTTATCAGGAGATAACGAAACGTTCCTGTGAGAATTTGTTTCAGACTTCAAAAAGATGGGGTTATTTTCGAGCAACATCCGATCCTAAACTTCCAAAAAATATAAACGATAACAGATAACTCACCTTGTCCGTAACTTTCGCACTGGACTAACAATAACGCAAACAAAAGCACAACCCCCGAAAATTTCCAGCACCGGGAGGACATGTCAGTTCATGGAACATTTCCGAAATTTCTTTTATTTATAAATTCTCCGGCCTAAGTGCACAAGTAATCGTTGAGAGGCACCCTTGTTCGGTGGTGGAAAGCGAAGTCTTCCAAATGGCGAACCATCGTCCACGAGATACCTCCCTGCAACGCGGACGACAACCGACTGACTCTAACCGGCGTGCAAAGTGAGGAGGAAGAAGGAGAATTCCGTGGGAGGGAAGAAGAGAGAAGATGGGGACAGTGCGAGTGTGAGAGTGTTATCAGGCGTTGCATTAACTCAGTGCGGCCAAGAACCGCCCTCTTCGAAGGGGATTGCTCATTACATTAAGGTTTTGAGCCTTTTTTGCAGTTCAGGAACGGGGTGAGTCTATTTCTACTTTTTCGTAACTGTTTACTGTAAATAACTTAAACTTTGGAGAGTAAAATTTATTCGCATATAAATTTCAAACAAATGGGTTATTACGGATGAAAAATAACCGATTCCCTTACCGTTTTTGGTTCTAGAAATAAATGAAGCTGGGCGCAGAAAGCTATGGAAGGAACAAAGTGAAATATTAAGAGATGTGCTTTTCATCTTAAATGCAAACAAACTAAGCTGACTAAGCTAAGAAGAATAAATAAATACAATGGTGTTACAATGGGATAAAATCCACTGTTGGAAGTAATCGTCTTTGATTTTAAGCTGTTTGTCAATTGGAAAATCGTAAGTGGGGAAACAAATTTTTTTCAAGGAAATTTTGATTTAAGAGAATGCTGCATTTAGTCAATTCAGTGCTAACCATCACTTTAGGGTACTGATAACATTAACTTATTTAATGAATTATTCTTTTCCTTTGACAACAGATTACGATTTAAAAGCCACTGGAAGAAAGGATGACTTCAAAGTAAAGCATAAAGAGAGAAAAATGGAAATTTCCAGATGAAACAAAATGTCTTAACCTGTGAAGGGAAAAGTAAAGATAAGATTCCCTTTTTTTATAGAAATTATTATTAAATTTATAATTTGTAATATAAAAATTGAACAGTAAAGCAGAATTTGAATATTTGCATTGCAGTTCATTTTTTAACAAATGTAATGAAAATAAAAAAATTCCTCTAGTCGCTTAAAGGTCTACCGAAAAATAAATTAAACCAATTACAATTTTTGAAATGACCAAAAATTAAACCATTTTTTATTTAAATTAGGTAAAATGTCTTTCTCAAATGAGTTTTGGCGATTGAAGCGACCTCTATCGGAGGAAACTTTAATTAAGAGAAGACATGTACTTTTAGAATTCGTCATTAACTGCGCGGTTGCAGATTTTCGTATCTGTTTTCTTATCTTAATTTTTGCGGCTACATTCAAAACTTTGCAGACTTATTTTTTTGAATTATATATTCGGAAACCTTGTGCCAATTCACTGACGTTTGCATTCGAAAGAAATTGAAATTCTTTTAACGTCTTGACGGGAAGAAAAAAGTAAACTACCAAATTCAATTATTGCCAAAGGAACATCACCTTAATTTCTTTAAATTAGGGACTCCATTCCCACGCTGTAAGCGTTAATTGCTAATTATTAGGAACCAAAATGTAATGCTTTGCTCTTTATTAAGCTGTATGATAAAATCTAAGACATAAAAGAGTTCCTCATGGACTTAAAATTTTACACATGAAGGAAGAAACAAGAATTGAATGGAGCATGTTTTTATCAAGACGAAGAAAGGCATTAATTGAGGGACATTGGAAGGTTAAGGCTTAATGATGTCAAAGGAAAAATTCAAAAGGAAGGTAAGAAATCGAAAGAAAGAAAAATATGAACGGAAACAAGAAAGCAATTAAAATGTACGTTTTATATATCTCAACAGGCTGAGCGAATTAAAACGTTATTTTTAATAAAAATTATTTTCTTTGAAAAATATCAGCAAGATATATTAAAATTTTGTGAATCAATTAATTATGCTCAAAGTAATGTTAATTGAGTCCTGTACTTACAGCATCTTTTGGTGCGCCAAAATCTTCTGCAGCTATAAATTTGGAAGTTTTTAAATTCTTAATAAGCACATTTTATATTCACTAACGCTTATGTCATTAATTTTCGAGTAAATAAACCTAATAACGGCGGAATTCACTAACAAAGCTGAAAATGTCGGGGAATGAACAGGAAGTAAAAAGCCCGGGAAAATGGTTGGAAAGAGACAAAGGTCATTCAAAGGTTACTTTCCCTCGAGATCGGATGTTCGGTAGGTCTATGGTTTAATGTTCGGATGGGCTTCTGAATTTGCAATAACTTTTTCATTTGAGTGTTTTCATTCTGAAATTTTTATAAAATCGACTCTTCGCGTCTTCGCAAACTAAAAGAGTTGCGCTTATAATGTGATAATTTCGAATCGTTTTGATAAGTAATAACTTCCCAGAAACCCTGGATTCTAAAAGCAGGTAGGAACTTATTTCAAAATTTTTCATGTCCTGATTGTTGAGTATTATGACAGCGTCCTCCAGGACATTTAACAAAGGGTGATCGACATTGTTTACATTTATAAATATCTTGTAAGCTGGTTGACCGACTCACGCGCTGGGTTAATCCCAATACACCAGAAAAGGCAAGAAACTGTTCCATTTTAACCCAATTTGTTTGTAAGTGAGGTTTTGTTTTTCATTTAATTGTTTTCTTATTTTGAATTAGCCTTGAAAATAACAAAGCAGGGAAGACCTCGTAGTTGTTGTTATCATTTGGTTAATTTTGCATACTATTTTATATGTTACAATCATCCTTCTCTAGAATTTTTGTATGGAAAAACTAACCCTTATTGTATGATAAAATGAAATTAATAGGAAGACTTATTAGTTGAATGGAACTGCCACAAAACAGATAATAAATTACTTTTTTTTTAATGTGAGACCAACCAAATAAATATTTGTTTATGTTGATGCTATGGAAGCTTTGATAAAAATTATAAATGGGAATGAATAGAAAACAAGAATCCTTTTGCATTGTGAGACTGCTTCTCATCTCATGATTATGTCTAATGATTATTACAAGCATTATCTCATAATATGGTTCCAGTGGGTGTTATTTTCTTGTTCCAGCTTTTGAATAATTAATTTTGATACTTTCATAGAATACACTCTCAATCCAATAACAACTAAGTTTAGAATGTACCTGAGTTTAGCACCTTATGCTAGTCACAAGCCATTTTAACCCTTTGCGTTCTGTCTATCCTTTTACTACTCTAATAGCTTAGTAGTCAATATCTATCATGAATTGTTTTAATCTTGAGTTGGTGTTTTTGTCCTTTTTTTGACTTAACATCATTAAATATTATTTAAGAATTCCTGGAAACATTCAATTGATGAACAGTAACAATTAAAGAATTTTATTCACTGGAGACGTTTTCTATTATCTTAGCATTAATTATTAAAAATATATTTGTAACTTAACTAAAAAAGCTAAATTTGTTGTGCAGTTTAAATATGTTTAAATTTTTTTTCAAAATACTTTACAGCAGTAATTTGGTTTTAGTTTTTTGTTTTAAAGATGTCATTATTACTTTAGAAAAATATTGTAATTGCAGTTGTACTTTATTTGTATTTTTTTCTGTATGTGTCGTTGTGTGTTATTTTATAATTTTTTTGATTGGATGTGAATTTTTCTTGCAGAGTTTAGCTGAATCCAGTGTGTGAATATGGGTTGTCATTTTTTTGATCATCACATCATGGAATATTTTTAGATTTGGGTTCATTCGTGATGCTTCAATATAAGTGTACTTGCTGAGAATAAGAGTACTTGGACTTAGATTTCATGTAGGAGTTCCAGAATTTGAATATTGTGACTCATTGTTCTGTAAAAATGCATGTTTGATCTACCTTCACAAGATGAATAATTTTTCAGAAGAGGAGATATATGAAGGTTCTTTTTATATTCTAGGTCCAATGAAAAATCTTTTGAGGAGTTGAATTAATTGCCAGAAATGATTGCTATTCAGTGATAAATTTGCCAAAAAGCTGAAATGAGAAGACTTTGCATTTTATTTGAATAAATGTGGACAGATTCGCATATTAAATCTGCCATCATACACCCATAGTTTTTTAATGTGAATTTCAATTGGTGTTGACATTCATATAAACTTCCTGTTTTGAGTCTGATAAGCATTTTACCAATTCTCCCCCGTGAGAGCGTTTAATAATTCTGTATAAAGTAAATAATAAACAAAATAAGACGCAGTTGCGGTCACTTTTAAAAAAAAATTAAAATTGAAGAGCTAGAGCCAAACTAAAACTTTTGACCACGACGAATAAAAGCCTGAAATAGTGCACTTCGTCACTGCGTTGATGCTCTTATTAAGGCTTTAAGAAATTCACTTTCGAAGAAATTTATGGTCAGGTTTAAATTGTTGGGAGGGGAAAGCAAGGCGAATGTCGCAATAGAGAGCAGAGCAACCCAAACTCGAAACCAGGTTCTGAACACCTTCACAGTATTGTTGATCGGGTCTAGGTCACTGTTTTAGAGTTGTTTTGCCGGCCAAGGATCGGTTGTCCCATTCTCGTGTCTTTTCAATTTCAGACATCAAATTAAATTTCAGATGGTCAATTTTAGCGTGCCTGGCCCCGTATTTTCCTGCTCGCAAGCTTTGGTTTTATCATTCCCCATCATTTTGCAGTCTCCATTTGTGTAAAATTTTTCTCAGTTATTTTTATTATTTCTTTCCAATTTTCGATTTTTATTTCGCTTTGTCTTTAAACTTGATCGGTTTTATGGAACTTTTATAATTGAAATTACCTTTTTTCCACACTTCCACAGCAGAAAAAGATCCGGATAGGTTTGGTAGTGAGTTAGTCTTTTCTTTTTTTTCAGAGCGATAACCCATATTCACTTAATATTTTAAAAATATGTCAGCCTTGCATCGAGAAAAAAAATAAAGCAGTGACTCACGGGGCTTGCAATTAGTCTGCCCTAAATAATAATTAAGAACATTACGGTAAACTTGTAGCGGTTAATTTTTTCCTTTTATGATTAGGATTGAATTTTTTTGTGTGAAAACGCCAACCAGTGATACCCCACTTATTTAGTGGGGGCCGAGGGAAGACGTTATTGCTGAGCTTTTGATTTCTTACACTTGGTCTTTGCTTTTTCTTCGAAATCGAATTTATTTCCTTTTTAATTTGTCTCGTACACTGCTTTTTAACATGTCTGTGAGTAACTATATGGGGCAAAGCATTTAGAGCCATGTTGGGCGGCGCCTATTGCCAAACTGGAATTTAATACGGCTTAACTTTCGGAAAATTCGATCTGACTTTCTCGTGTTTTTCAGTAAACAATTCATCATTAAGTTTTCCTTCTAATTGAAGAACTTTAACATCGCTTTTATACATCTGTTGGTACTTGAACTCAGGTCAGGTCCGCTTAACGGTTTTTTATTAAGGCGCTTATGGGCCACACGTGCATGTTCATATGACGGCCGCCGACTATAGTCTTTTGCTGGTGCCCAAGTGATTAAAGCGCTCCTGGATAATTAGACATATTGGCAGAAGACATATTGTCCTGTTAATTGCATGTGTTTAATGCTCCCTGAAGTCACCTCATGTGGGTTTCTGCTCAAATGATAATTTAATTGTTAGGAGTAAGGTGGAGGCTACTGTAAGAGCAAATGTAAGAGTCAATTTATAAAGACTGATGAGCTAAAAAGCGTTTCAGCTAAAAAAAGAGTTGCTTAGAGTCTGAAAGGACATTTGAAGACACGGTGCGAATGTTGTCGCGGTCGTTCAACCATGGCCTGCGTCTCAGTTGAAAAATATTTGATTCCAGAAGAAACAATTGCTAATTCTCCTTGTTCTTTCCACGAAATAAGACGTAAGCCAGATCTACTTTTGGGATGATGTCTCAGTATTTTTCTGTATAGTTTCATAAAAGCTCCAATTTTCCTAATTTTCCGTGACCGGTAGAGATTTAATTGGTCAGAACTTATGATATAATCCCTGTGTGTTGCAATTTATACATAACCATCCGAACGGGACATTTTGAAAATTGGTCTTTTATCTTAAATAAAAATCCCAGAAGGAGGCGGACACCTTCGGGGAAGTGCATGTGGTGTGAATGCGCCTCCTGACCGGCACTCGGAACCTCCGTTGTATTCGTTTGTCGTTTTATCATAACGGGACTGTCCGCGTGGTTTAATAGTCCCGTTGTGAGACAAGACCGAAAGGGAAAAAAGCCGGAAAAACTCGTCCTTCTGCGAGTGATAATAACAACACCAAAGACCTAAACCAGATGTAGTGGGGGAATATGCACCAGTAGAGTACAACAATCTTAGTGTTGGTGAAGGACCCTTTCAGTGCAGTCATGAACGACCCGCGAAACTGTTGTTGTTGCTTCCAATAGCAAAGTTTTACTCGTTTTTATGGAATTTGGGGAGCCTTTCGCCTCGCTTTCCGTTCATGCTTTGTCCTGTGAAATTATGTGCTCGATCGCATTAGTGTATTTTTCTCACATCTGATTGGCCGATCGCGTCGTCGAGTTGCCCTATTTTAAGGCTGAATCACAATCCGGCTCTCATGGGACGATTACAATCGGAGCTATTGATTAGGATTAAACAGAAGCAGGAAACTAAGGTACGACTTCGCTTAAAAAGACCATTATTTTCTCTTTTGATAGGATGAAGGTGTTGGCTTGCACACGTGCTAAGGCTTGTCTTTTAGATTCAAGGTTTCAGTTTTGTTTCAGTGCAGTTTCAGATTTGTTTTGTACCCCTTTAAAATGTGAACAGCTGTTGTTTCAACTGTGGAAGTTTCTATTTTGGTTTTTAATCATTTAATAAAGCTGAATTTGGGGGAAGAAGCCAAGGCTGTATAATTGTTGAAGGTGTTTCCAGAACCTATCTTGTCACTTACTGTAACTGACGATTAGAATTCTCAACCCTTTGAGAGTTTCAAACACTTTCAGAGTTCAGAATAATTACGATACATTTCTTTCCATAGAGTACCCTTATAACTACTAAAGGATATTAGAATTTTTTCTCAATTTAAATTTCCCATATTATTCTCCTACAATTTTCTGCTTTATAATGAGTTATCTTTATAATAAATGGAAATAACCAAAGAAGGCAGTAATAGGGGAAATTATTTGTTCCAAGATGACAGTAATTGAAAAGGTACAATTGTTTGGGAATAATACAGCTGACCTAAAGATGTTGATAAAGAATTTAAATTCAAAAAAATGATTGGCGAAAGAAATATTAGTGGTAAGGAAAACCGGGTAACCTACCGGTCTACTGTGTTTGTATTAGGAGGTTTTTTATACGGGAATGACCGTGATTCGAGCTTAGATTCTTTTGCATCAATTCAAATGAAGTTATTTGTTTTCATTCGTTCAATGTTTATATTTTTTATGTAGCCAGCACCGTATTTTATCAGGAAACTTGTATAAGTAGTCACTAAGAAAATGTCCTGATAAAAGAATTGGAGGCTTTTCTAGGCACGTTTTTATAAAGATAAAAACTTCAGCTTCTTCTAAGTGGAAAGCTTAAATCTCTGGGTAACTCACTGTAGCCCGGTCAAATTAAACATTTAAGCTTACATAAATTCCTAAGAAGCTAAAACTTGGTGAAATTCTTCGGAATATAATTATTAATAAAATGTCAAAAGTCCTCAAAAATACGATGTTGGGGCAAAAAAAACTGAAGTCACAATGCAGTAATGTTTTAACGACTTATAGGAAATTTAGGCGAAACGTATTTTTTATTTACTAAAAGTGATGCCATTAAGTATTAAATGATTCTATCTGTGATAGACTCCAAACAATAATGATCTATTACAAATATACACATAGTGGTAAGGAAAATATATTTTTTTGGTCTCTATCCCAGTGATATTTCTGACACATATTTAAAGGCGCATGCAACGGTTTTCACAGCTAATTAGTTTGCCAGTGGCAAACATTTTCTCACTAATCACTTAATTTTTTTTACGGAAGGCTAACATCCACAATTTGTGTGGAAAAAAAACTTTTTTGAACCGATTTTGAAACTGATTTTCAGTTTTTTTGGACTAAAAATTAAATTTTTTTTAGATCCTTTTTTATCTTCACGAACTTAAAGTTGTACTTTTCAGTTCATAAGGCTCTGTGCATCATTCTTTAATCTGTTTCTGCAAGGAAATGGAAAAAGCCCAATTTAAAACGCTTGATGCTTTTGGTATTTTTATATGCTTTCCACACTCTTCTTGGAAATTCCACTTTTTTAAGTTAGATTACAAGGTCAAGGCAGAAAAAAGAATGACAACTTTGTTTTATCCATTGCCGTCTTTAACCCAGATGCATTAAAATTTTTACAGTTAGGTGCGAATTTAGGTTTGGGAAGAGGATTAAAACCTGATTTGAATGAAGTACTGTTGTGAACATTATCATTCGTTTTATACCTTAAGACGCATTTACCACGTCTCCTTGGGCGCAAGTGTTGACGTCTTTCTTCGCGGCATTTCATGTACGGAGCTCTTCAGGAGCCCGGCTTGCCCCTAATTGACGTCTCAGCACCAAACAGGGATTGGGTGTTGAGGTAAAATAAATGTACCTTAATAAATGTACATTAAGTTTCCTAATATCAAATAGCAAAATAAAATTTTTAGTTGTGAAACCCACTTTCACTGAGACTGTTAGTCACTAAATCCATGCAGAATCTGTGGATGATGGGAATGAAGGTCGTTCTTCACTTGAATGTTCTACTTGGATTTGACCATGGATAGCAATATCAGATTATATGAAGTTGTGGGAAGGATTTACATTGAAAATTCTTTGGAGTTAGCTTTTAGTCAGCTTCAGTTCAAAATAACATTCAGGAATCAAGATTGATATATGCTGAAATAATTAATTTTAAGTACTTGTGACGTCTTCTTTTGATCTCTTCAAAGCAGGACGGGATAGAATAGAAGGGAGAAATACAAAACCCGGATTTCATATAACGAGGACTTATAGAAATTACGCAATCTTTCTTGGTTTTTTTTTAGTTCAAATTTAAAAATTTTCCAAACGGACACTGACGCAGAATACTGGAAACTCGTTCCTTTGTTTTTCTTAAAATTCGGCACGAGTTCCGCATAAGGGACATAGAGGAAGAATGCAACCTTGGAAAAAAAGGAATAGGCCTGGAAAAGAAGAGAAGCAATAAAGCAACGCAGTTTTCTCTTCCGGCAGTGGTTGTTATTATTTTCATTTGGTGTAATGAGGGTAGAGAATATTTATTAATACTATCTGAGAATATATTACTCTGTCGGTGGGATTTGAACTCGCTCCGACAACTCAGCGAGCAGGCGTTTACCAGACTAAGCTATCGCCGTCCTGGGTAATATAACAAGCATAATTTTTCGTCTCTTGTCTCATTTTATCCCTATCTGCCTTCCAAGTTTCTGAGGTTTTTCGAATTTGAATTTCAAACGAATTTTTTTTTAGTTATTCATCAGATCAAGTAAAATACACTGGTAACATGTCTGGGCAGTGTCTCACAAACTAAAAAGTTTACATTTGATTAGTCAATTTTTTTTTAAATGTAGCTGTTCTAATTTTGTTGCAGTTAAACCTACATTTTAAAAAAGTCTACCTTTTGGCATAATTGCAACTTTTAAAAAAATTATGTTTTTTGTTTTTGGTCTTTTCTACCTGTTCATATATCACAGTTTCAGGAAGGACGCTTTTAATAGAGCCGACTAAAAATTTCACCCAACTAAAAATTCATTTTCATTTTCTGGACCTTCGAGTGACCAGATCATTATAAGTAATTTCTTCCTGCGTCGAAATGTCATGAACACTTCCTAAATTAAATAAAAACTGTAAACAGTGGGCAAATTCACGGGAATGTTAATGAGTTTCACTGATGAGAAGACACGAGACAAATCAAACACTTGATTCGGACATTAAATTTTTGGACGAAGCATTGCTGGAAACATTTTGCCCAGTAAAAATTTTTCTTCTCTCAAATATTTAGCCGCGCTTTTATTTTTATTGTTATTTACTGATATTGTTTCAGCAAAAACAGTAGCAAGAGGCCACGGGAGTCGATGGGGAAAAAATCAAAACGTGAGATGAAACTCTTATTTAGCTCTTTTTTCATCTTTCTTTTATTGCCTTTCACCCTTTCTTATTTTCTGTTCTGTATTAATTCATTTGTTTATGAGATATCCAGAAAAGTAATTAATGAATTCATTTAGTTTAAAAAAAATTGAGTACAGTTTTAAGTTATAAGGTTAAATGTGCGGAAGTGTTTTTTCTTGGGTTCAGAACAATGTCTTTTGTTTTGGATAAGTATTCACCTTTCGCCTCGTAATTAGTATTCCTCTAAGGCGACGTCGCCTGGCTGAGGAGAGAAAGAAGCTTCAATAATTTTTTAATAACCTCAGCAAATGGAAAATTAACGTACTCAGAATGGATAATGCAGCTCACATAATCAATTTAAAATAAGTGAGCAATTTTTTACGGATAAAAGAATATATCTTATTAAGGCATCAGCAACCGGTTAGGCCCTGGTGTTTGGCGAAACCTTGAGTTGGAGGGTCTTCGTTAGTGTAATGCGAAATACCAAAAAATTGCAAACCAACCAAGACTAATAGATATTCCAGAACATTAAAGGTAGTTGAGAAGTTCCATTGCAAAGATCAGAATAATAAGAAACGGTGGTTTTGTGGCCTTCGTTTAAGTTTTTCTAAATAATTCAAGGAAATTACAAAAAAGTCTAAATCTAATCAATCAACGCATGCTGCATTTTCTTGACAATCTTATTTCGAACGAGATTCTTGTAATGTTCTCATCCTTATGATTTGAAGGTGCTTGAAATTATTGCATGAAAAACTTTATGTTTAAGAAGTATAGCAACATTGTATTATACTTATTATTATGACGGACCTTGATTCGTAAGTTCCTGTCATGCTCGAGTGAAGATCTCTGAACCCTAACCCGTGATACACATAACAGCTTCTCCAATTTAAATCTTTCAAACTGGAGAGGAATTAAAAATAACTCAGAATTCACAAAGCGCTTTACTTGCTAAAATTAATATGTTAATATGAACTAATAATAAAGAAATGATAAATCTATGATTTAAAGTTTATTGTTTTCACGTTTTTTAATGAACACTCGTTAGAAAACTCGAGATGATCATTGTTTGGGACATTGCCACTGCGCATTTCTTGGAAGTTTTGTTTTTCGCCTCCGAACCATATCTGGTGTTTTTCCAGTATACAGTTGGGTTGAAAAGAATTGTCAACTTCGGTTTGGATCAGGTAATTAGTTGTGCGATAACTTCTTGTCATCATCTAGTTCTTTTCTTGTAGAATTGGCGTTAATAAGAAGAATTAAAGTTAAGAATTATGGCGAACTGATTTGCGGCGTATGCATTTCTTGTTGCTGGTACTATTGGTAAGTGAGAGTGCTTCAAAACTTTACTTCTTTAAATTTTTTTGAAGAGCCATTTGTACTCTTTGCAGGGATGGTGATAATGAAATGTGGGTGTGATAGTGTAAGCAGCAATAGAAATAAATGATTAATTGTTTGGTCATTGAATACTTTTGGTAATGCGCTTGATTCCATTTCGAAAGAGAAGGTTTTCTTTCCCTTCCTTGCTGCTGCCTTTTCTGGGCGACCTCGTAAATGTAGCAGTTTTTTAATTGTACGTAAAACTTAGAATTTCACTTCAAGATTAAATGTCGACAAACTAAAGTGGTAACCAGACACTTTCACAAGGTACACAAGAAAACTTCATCGAACTCGAGGTCATTTTTTTTAATAGATATCTGCTTGAAAACAATCCTTTGGATACGTTTCAAGTCGGAACTCCGTAAATTAGGGCTTTTGACTGTGTAAATTGTTTCTTCCGAAGTCAAGGTATTACTTCTGGCCTTAATATATAGTATTTCAGTGTCTAAAAAGTGAATTTGAATTCGAGCTTAAGTTTTGAATTAAAATTTAGAATCTCTTATTTGTTCTGTTTCTATTGCTGCCTACAATTACGATTAAGATTTCTGTTAAAATGACTTGCAAGTGATTTTTTTCTGATATACAGGAGAGGGAAGAAAGAGATCGTTCGCTTTTGGAAATATCTTGGGCTGTTATTCGATTCCAAATATGTTGCAACCAGACTCCTAAGCTCAATTTTCTTGAGACATTATCTTAACTTTTAACTACAATCTCTTCATAACAACTCGTATGCCAATTTGTACGCGAGTTTTTGTTTGTTTATCCTACTAATAAGTTTTTAGTCTGAGTCATAATTTTTTTATTTGTTTTATTTAAGAATAAACTAATTTTGCCTGAGCTCTACATCCATTGCATGTTAATTCAATTCTTTTTCCATATAATTTCTCAAAAACTTAGTAAATTTTTCAACTTTTCGAAAATGTATGCTAAGAAACAACCCTTTATTTATTAATCTGGAATTCCATTTCACTAACCTTCCATCTGCATTAAATTACAGAAGCCTTTTTTTAATTATTCCCATATTTAAAGACTTGTCTTGTCATTCTGCCAAACGTAGTTTTATTTTTTCTGATTTCATTCATTTTGTGGAAATTTGAAGTCAGCTGACCCTCATCGATTTAATAGTAATGTAAGAGTCAGCATCATGATCTCCTCTAACTTTGCGAAGCCGATTGAATATTAAACAGTACCATTTTTAAATTGAAAAGGCTCTGAACAACTGCTTAGAAAGTGGGAAGTGCTGAGTCCTTTGCGGCATGGAAAGGTAAAAGAAAGAAGAAAGGCAAAAGGCCCACTGCTAATCGGTAGAACTGGAAAAACTGAGAGACCGAGAAAAAAGAGAGAGTGGTCAAAAATTGAAAGGTATTAAATGCTGACTTTATGCCTAAAGGAAAACAAAAAATGTGGGAGAAACGAAAAGGACAAATGTAATATTTTAATTTGAAAATGAAAGGGAAACGGGTGGAAACTTTAAAAATTTGATGCGTTTGTCATCTTGAGAAAGAAAGTTGAATTTGCGTTTCCTTATTGGATTCCGGTTTTGTGGTATCGGCTGATTATCATAGGAAATGCAAGAAAAAAACCCATCGGGTCTCCTGGTTGTCTTTTTTTTCTTAGATTTTCACTTAGATTAGTTCACTGTTTCTTAAACGGCGTTTCTTTGATCTGCGATTCCTACTTATTCGGATGTAATCGTTTTCTCTGGATGAACCCTTGGAGAAGATTCTTAGTCTGTTCATTCCTTATAAATTTTTGAAAAAATGTAATTGTTTCGGATGAATCTATGAAAATCTGATAATCAAATACATGAATTCCTCAGTATAAAAAGGATCTAATAAATTTGACAGTGAGAGGTTGTATTTTTCATTTGCCGCGAGCAAAAGCCTTTTTTCTGGTTTTTCTGCACTCATATTAACGGTATGTCATTTTTTAATTATGATTGGTTATGTAACGAAGATTTGCTAGTGTCATTTTTGGCGTAATGACAGTCGATTTTATTTTGGCATCATTTCTAGAATTTTATAAATTCAAAACATAAACTGTCTCATGAAGTAAGTAATGTTTAATTACATCATGACCGAGTTTAATTTGGCCTAAGCAAAGAAAACAGAGGTTTTGTTTTCGTTTTGTCAACTTGGCATGAGTTAAGTCATATACTGTTTCCCAATGGGAATTCTGGAGAATTTCTTCTTATATGTGCGGAGGTGGATTATGTCGGATACCTCGAAACTAAGGACTTCGTGAAAGTGTTATTTTGTTGCGCAACATGTTTGAGTTACAGGAAAGTGTGTTTGCAGGAAATGGCTCACCAATTCAGCATTCCTTTTTGGACCCTTCGATGTCTGCACATAACTATTGTCAGCACATAACTTTTCTTTAAACGGTTTTTTATAGAACCTTCCATTTTTGGGCGGTCGTCGAAGCCTTATTCTACTCGGAAATGTCTGTTTTTTCGATGGAAGCTCTTAAAACTTTACTGCAAAGAATGATTTTTCAGTCACTGAATTTTGAAATGTACCCTATTTCAATTATATTTAGTACTTCAGTCATTCCAATCAGAAGCGAAAAATCAAGGTTGATGTCAGGTGCTTAGTACCGTAACGGCTCGAGATTCGTTGGCTGCGCCTAAATTTAAATTTGGATGTGGAACCAGTTTTTTTAAATGGATATTAAAAGGCAATGTTGGAGTTGGATTTAAAGATGGAAAAAGTAACTAGAAAGAAGGAAAGAAACCTTGAATCAAGAGCGGCAAGGTTAAGATTGCGGGAAAGTAAGTCGAGTAAGCCTATGATACTTTTCCTCAGGGAAATTTCTTCCGCGTTTTTCATAGTTTTTCCTCTTAAACATCGCATTAAAAAAGGGTTTCCATTTCGACGGCTTCGGTCCGAGAATCGAAAAAATTGTTTAGGTTTTTAAAATTATTTATTTATTCGGGACAAGTGTGTTGTTAAATCAACTTAAGTTAACAGACAACGCAGCGCCATGACCGCTATGGCGCTCACCTTTACCTTTATCTTCCTTTTAATATTAATTAGGCAAACATTTCATTTGCAGCTAAACATGAACATTCGGATACGGCCGGTTTTATTATTAATAATATACTCAGAGTATTCCATCCAAAGTGTAACTTTGCGTTAAGCATTAAATGTCTTAAAAGATGTAGTAAATTTATACTACATAGTGTATAGTACATAAGGTATATAGTCTATTATTGTCTACAGTAAAACTATCAAATAATGACGCTTTTATTTATTCAGAAAAAATTTGGGATTTTGGATTAGTCTTTGAATATGAAACAATTGCTTATTTTTATCGGAGGATACCTGAGGGGATTTTCCAAGGCGTTTTCTTTATCCTTACCTTATTACCGGGACGTACCCTTGACTGCACAATGGACATTGTCCATTGGATTTGTATTCTTTCAGCTGTTAGCCAGTGTTTACAAAGAGAAAATGCAGGAGAGTGATCATGGCTGAGTGAATTAACGTCAGCTTCCGCCATCCCTGTGGGTACCTTTGAAACGGAAAATGCGAGAAGAATTAATTTTTTCCGCAGTTAAAACAAAATTCTTGGAAAATTGATGAATCTAATTAATTAGTATGCAAGGATAAAACAGAAAGAAAGCAAATCTGCCCCGGTGAAAACATTCCATATTTTTCCCCCTTTCTTAGAGTTCATTACTATCAGTAAGACTGCTTTCAACTTACAGGGAAGTTAGTTTTCAATAAAGACTACAACAAGTTGAAAGTCTTCCTCTCCATGCATTGTCACGCCTTGCTGTCAATTTAAATATTATGAAATAAACTTAAAGTGGAAACAAAACGCGAAAAACGTGAAAGCAAACAGGCATTTTACTTGGAGTTTCAAGGTTGTGCAGTGCCGGTAGGCAGTAGGGAAGTTGCTCCATTCAAGGCAGTCTCAATAACTCACGGCATGCCAGGCTGTGGGTTTGAGGTTTGAAGCAGTCATGGTGGAGAATGTGGGGGTGCACAATGATGAAGCAGAAAATTCTTATCGCTAAACCCGGAAAAGGAGTCTTTGAATTTTCGACTTGGATATAGGTATCAAAAAACCAATTCAGTCTGGTGACCTATATTTCCATTTGCGAGAATGCCAATTAACTATAATTAATAAACGATGTTGAGTTATGGCATTGTTTAAATTCTTTTTTCGGGTGTACCTTATTTGTAGTCCTGGTGTCTGTCTTGTACCGTATTCGGAGTGGCGGCATAAATCTAATATAGCTGCTTTCGCTTGTTAAAAAAAATTCGATCGAGTTAATAAAGGACGTAAAATGTACGGGAGTGGTTTATTTTTACTCTGGGGTGATTGACAGATTTGATGTTTTGGGCTTTTATTAAAGGTTGAATCACAAAAAATTATGAATGAGCTTAACTCGAAAAGTCCACAAAGTTTTTCACTTATAGAGTTTCAGTATGGGGGTCTTAACAGCCCGAGTTAGAAGTTTGTATATTTAGTGTTTGTCATGAATAAAGTTTCCTGAAGAAGGATAGTCTGGTGCAAAGCAGACCAAAAAATGTGAGCTTATGGAGGGGAGAAGCGATAGCGGGGAAAAAGATGTACTTGACTTAAGCTCCATTAGGCTGAAGCACGTTTTTCGTGGCATTCACTCGAGCAGACACATGATCGAATCGGAATTAAAACAGTCTTGTTTAGATAATTTTATTGAACTGCGCCAAGTGCGTAATTGCATTATTCATACCTTTTGGCTAAAGTCTAAAATTTAGTAATTGAATAGAGAATCTCTTGGCTTTAAATTTGTTCCCTTCGAGAAAGGTTTATTTCGTCATAAAATACATACTTGTAAATTTTACCACTTTGGCCTAAGTTGTTGAAGCCGCTAAACAGGTGCCGACAGTGGAATAAATGGAATAACGAAGATCAACATATATAGAATAGAGGAAATGATTTTCACTAGTTGACGATGTCTGAGTTCCTTGTAATTTTATAGGGTGGTGGTTGCAGAAGAGGGTGCAAATTGCAAATGATGAAGAAACTTATGTGCTTGAAATTGTATCATTATTCACACATTATACTTCTGTTTCAACTTTTAGCCATCAGCAATGGTCTAAGTACCTCGCAGTGATGACTGGTTGGCTGCGAGGAGGTCGATCGTGAACAACCTTCGTATGCCGCTGGGATTTGAACTCGTTCCGACAAAACAGCCCACAGGCATTAACCGCACTAAGCTATCACCGTTCTCAGGTTGTGGAATAATCTAAATTGCTCCCCTGGAAAAAGGGATGAATTGCATCGTTTGTGCAGCAGTCGATTAGGCAAGGGAATTACTTAGGAAAAGGGAAAATGAAAGACAAAGAAAGTAAAAGGAAAATGTCGCTACCGGGTGTTAGGAGACGCTTAACTATCTTCGGAAAAAATTAAGCAAATAATTGGGCATTTCCAAATGTGTTAAGAAATCGCAGTCATTTGCAAGTGAGGACAGGGAGAGAGGGAAGGGAAGCGAAGAGAGGGGATGTGCATTTCGTCAGGTTCGATTTCGCGAATACCGAAAAAAGCAAAATTGTCTTGTTTTAATGTCAGACATGACTAGAGTACAGTATTAGGACACCAGGGGCATAATGATGAAATACCTCCGTGACATTTTTCTTTTTCTCTTTAAATAGATTTAATTGTATTTTCAATCTTTGGAAAGAAATTTCACTTAACACGATAGTGGGGCCGAACCTACATAAAAGCCTTACCCAGGGTAACTGAGCTGTTTCTTTCCTCTCTCATACTGCTTTTTTTTTCAAAAATCATCTAAAATTTTTCATAATATGTTCAAAAGTTTTGTTTTTATACCAGCGAGACAGATATTTTTTAAAAAACAGTTTAGAAAAAATAAAAGTTTGTAGAAAAGTGTACTATAAAAATAACTATTTGCGCCTGGCAAATCTAAAGAGAATAATTTTCATGAGAGTTTTTCGTATATTTAAAATAATGCATTGAAAAGTTTGTTTAAAGGCGAAAATTTTTTTGGGAAAAGTAGGAAAACTTTTTCCATTCTTTATGATGTTTTTTAATTTTCAAAGTTGAGAACAAAAAGTGGGAAATTAAAGAGCCTAAAATAAAAGTTTCTTTTCTCTGTTGAAACTCGTAACTGATAGGAATGAAAAAATTTGTTTTCTGTTTATTCCCTTCTCTCCCTCTTTTCAGTGAAGAAGGCGTACTCGAGATATGAATTGCTTTTTAACAATTTTTAAAAGACAAAACAACAATATTTAAAAGACGAAACAGACCCTATAATGTGAAAAAATTCTGCATGAAAGTCTGACCTAATAATCGAAGGAGAAGGAAGAAGGAAGGAAAAGACAAACAAACACACCTAATTCGTCGACAAAAGGCATTTCGAAATAAAAAAATAATAAAAATAAACGGATTAGCAACTCTATAATGGTGTCTACAGACTTCAAGGACTGTTTGAATTGGAAATGATGACTTAAGAATAAAAATCATTTAGGTGTCGTAGACATCAAATAGCGCCGCCATTGGCGAAAAGCTGGGATGATTGACAATGGCGGTGCTATTGCTCTCTGATCATACACAGAACAACAAAATCTGCCGGTCTATTTGAAACTCAAACAATTGCGGAATTCAGATATTGCTGTATGGCGAAAACAGTGTCTTTTTGAGTGTTTGACCACTTGCAAAAGGATGTTATACTTGGTACTGATGTTATTGAACTGGTCGGTTTAGAATCACGATAGGGTTTTCCGCTTTTTAGGGGGTATAAGTTCGTTTCATGAAAATTTATCACTTAATTTTTAGTTAACAAAATTTTTAGATGCGGCTATTCTGCTTCTAAAAATTAATACAATATGAATTGAGTGAGTGTTGTGCACATAGCTTTAACGCTGTTATGTTCGGAAAATATAATAATGCACAAATGTTCCCTGTAAAGTTCGCCTCCCTTCACCAGGAAGGTAAATAATGTGTTGAATGAAATTCATGAGTTTCTGCAAAATATTTTTCCTAAGTGAAGAATTTATTAGGAATTCTGCGAGAAGAATTATGGCTGAATTTAATGTGTTGAATTCGTAATGAGGCGTTCGGAGGTATTCCATAACCAGATTAGAGGTTACTCATCTTTAAACAGAGCGTCAGACAGGCCTACTGACGATCAGAAGTCAAACTCGTCAATAACGATCAAAAAGGTCAATAACGAAGTGAAGGAGAGGTCACTGCAGCGGTTTGTGACGCTCTCCCGGCTCGAACTCAGGCGGGTGAGGCCACAGTCACAGTATTACCCATCATTGGCGAGCCTCTGGGGGATTCCCGTCAAGAGCAGAAGAAATTATACCATATTTTCTTTCGAATAGTGTTGAAAGTCAAAGGGGAAAAAATTACTGACAGGCGAAATCTCGGGGCTTGGATAGGAAGTAACCCTTACCTCCATCTCATTACAGAGGTTGGAGTTCGAAAATACAGTAGAAGTATATATATCGTTTTTTTCTATAAATGACCGAGTGAGCTTTCAGTTGGGAGAATTTTTCACTCGTCTGCACTGACCTGTGCTTGATGGGGTGTTCACCCCCCGAGGGAAAAGTCATTGACCTAGTAATCATGTTGAAGAGAAACATTTGAATAAATTTGAAGTATTTGATTAAAACAAACAGGAGAAGCCACGCTGTGATGGTGTTATCAGAATGTAATCAGGTCAAATGTCGGAAACAGACTGATTCTGTCTCTCCTCCTTCTGTCTCCACAATCATTCGTTCGAAAACTTTATTTCTCATGTCATGTTCTGATATATCCACTGGGAATAAAGAATAATTTTTTTGTTTCATCTATCAAATGAGAGCATTTTTTTCGGTTATTATGACCCCTTAACAACTGGCTTTGAGGTTAATTACGGTTACTGTGAGAGAAGTACGTCATTATATATGCAAATACTCTGCCAGCAATGCTTTTTCGAGGAATTGGGTTCACTGTATCTCTGCTTCCTAAAATGCGTATTCCCAACCTGTTTTCCTTGGAAAAGCAGAATGTGTTAATTCTTTCCTTAATAAGACATCATTTTTACGCAGAAAATTTATTTTTAAAAAATCAAAGGACTTTTCTTTGTAAAGTGCTCTTAGGATTTGCATGCGACAGTGCTTTCGGTTTTCTGAAAGATTATATTAATAATAGCATGAGATAGTTTTTTAAAAGCTCGTCTTAGGTGACTATAACGCATTAAAAAGTGGGGTCACCGCAAATAAACCCTCCGATTTTGGTTCATTCGCCTAACCGAGAACGCGGCCATTGCACCTTAAATTCTGTGATCGGCCTCTTTAGTACCACTCCAATGAATCTCTTTAGTTTAAATGAGTCTCTTCCCCTTCCCGGAATAACTAATTTGGACGGCAACCTTTTTTGAGGCCTTACCATCCTAAAGTCCGTGCTTGCGCTGTTCATTATCTCAACAGGAAATTTTTTCATACGAGATTACAAATCATCGAGCAGGTGGGGTTCGCGGACGATTTGGTGAGTGGTGCGCACAAAGTCGTGGAAGGCAAAGCATGAGGGAAATGCAGGGATTAGGAAATGATTGGGAGGTACAGGGATCGATTAGGAAAAAATGTCGACACAGTGTTGTCTAAGATGAGTAACAATTTGCTTAAGTGTTTTAAAAGAACAAAGCCGTCGTATAAGGTCTCGAGGTATTGCCAAATCATTTATGGGTATTCGGTCTTATTAAAAGGCCTAGGATGATTAGTCGATACCAGAGTTAATTGAAACGGTTACTGAAATGCCAAACAGCGAGGATGTTGAAAATGAAGGTCAGTCGTAATCCGCCGTCATGAAGCAACTTTTTCGGTTGCCAAACGCGGGTATCTTCCACAGAGATCCCAGGCTAAAAACAGCTGCCGAAGGCGCTCCCAACTGCATTGGTTTTTCCAAAATTCAAGATTTTCATTTCCCTGAAGTTTTTATGGTCATTTCATTCATTACAACCATCATTAACTGCTTTTGAGAATAAGTCTCACTGAATTTCATGAATAGAAGAACTATTTTTCTTGTTTGGAATTACTTTTAAATTTGTGTAAAACTTTGTGTAAAATTTGAGTGATTTTTGCAATTAATTTTTTGCTCGAGCTAAATTATTTATTAATTCAGAAACTCAATCAGTGCTCGTACACCGAAACTAATCCTTGTATTGGAAAAAAATTAATATAATCATATTATTTATATTATGTAAATCGTCGTAATAAAAAACGAAAGGATTAATAATATAATTAAACTAATTATGCTTTTTTTATATAATGCCTATTCTGCTCAATTTACATTCTAGCTCAGGGGTAGGCAACCTTTTTGATTCAGGGGAGCCATAAATTGCAATTTACAAGTTTTAAAGTTTTAAAGAGCCACAAAATTTTTTGTTGTAAATATTAAATAGTACTCGCAATTTTTATTTATTATAATTTTAAAAACTATAATACATGGGTCCTGGGGAAAAGGCGAAGAAAAGAGAGTATAAGTCGGTGAGAGATAGAATCGGTGTCTAGTCGTCGTTAATAGATTATATTAAATATAACTTTCTTAAGTCGTTGGTTTTCTCAAAAAAGCCAAAACCGATTGAATTCAGCAACTCGACTTTTGTTATTCCTGAATAGAGATATCGCGAAAGAGCGATGGGTTCAAGTCTTGCTAAAGTGTTGTTATTCATGCGGAGTGGCGTTGAAATTGGAAAGCCGCCCGCTAGGTAGCAGACAAGTTCCCGGGCGCAGTCGTTCACGCGGACAGATTCTTGCATGTCCTCACCAGAGGCGTTTGTTTCGTTTAAGCGCTCGCCTTCTGCTTCCGATAGGATGCTCCTCTTCTGCGAATTATTTTTTACTACTCCCAATGTAGTATTATACAAACGGGTTTGACTTAAATAAAAACCTGGCCTCATTATACTCTGTTATGTTTTTTCAAAAAAAAAAAATTATTATCTGAAAGCCTGCGGTTAGTAGGCTAATTTCTTGTAATATTTCTAAGCACACAAGAATTGGAGTTATACGCTTAGGGCAGCCTCGGATGCAAGAGGCACAGAGTTCCCGGAAGCATTGATTTCCTGCCGAGGGCGAGGTTATTTGTATGCTTGCTTCAATTGGGTTTTATTCGAGTGGTCTTTCTGGTGAGAGATAATAATGCGACCTAAGAACCTAATTAAGGAATGCTTTTCATAATTAAATCTTTGCGGTCCCATATCTTCCGCAATATTGGCGCTGGGATTGCCAAACCGCAACAAGATTAAAGCGCTGCTGACATACATTCGGCATGCTGAATCTAGATTTTATCAGACAGCTCGTACAAAAATTATGGGGACATTAAAATAGCATTTTTCTGTGAATTTTTTAATAAAATATTGATTATAAATTCATCTTCATTAATTATAAATAAAAATAGGGATTAAATTTTCTATATTCGTGAAATACCCAAAAATTTGAGAAGTGTTATAATATATTTGCCTGGAAAATTCTCTGAAATCTTTAATTTTAATTTAACTTAATTTAAATTTGAATTTTAATTCTCAATTCTTTTTTTCTTTAATTCTTTAATTTTAATTTTAATTCTTCGTTAATTTACTCTACTGCACATTTTCCTGCATGTTGTGCTGCTCCAATTTTCCAATTTCATTAGGGGCTCGTCAAGTAAGATTTTAATGAAAATTAAATATACGTAAAAGATAACAAAAGTCAATAAAGAAAATGTTAAAAAACTGGATGTGGGTAGGGTGATTTTCGGCCCCTTTATTCTCCTCCTCCTTGTGGAACGGTGTTAGGGAGATTTTTAATCTCCTCTTCCGGTTTTAATCCAATTCCCTTTACTCAGCTTTTTTCGAATTATTAATTAAAAAAAATCCTCTCATGAAAAGATAATTTTCGGAAGTGGTGACAAGTTCTCATTACGGCCCTGATCCAGAGTTCATCAAAGTCATTCATCGATCCAATTCGCCTTCCGCTATCAACACGATGAGCATATCCCATCGACCTTAACTCACCCCTCCGCTCCACTCTTTATTTACAACTGTGTTTATACCCAACATTTCCGATCAATCCTTTTCCATTAGAAAAAATTAATTTTATTCCGTCCTCGCTTCATCTCCAATAAGATTTTATAAAAAAAAAAGAACACTTTTATAGCCAGAAATTGATAAATATACATTGCTCTCGTCAATTTGGATATTAGAGAATCCGCGAGAGGAAAAGAGTTTTTGAAAATAAGTGGATAAATGCCCCATTATCTGTCGCAGGGGTTGGCTTTAAATGGGAGACGTAAAGTAGAAAGCTTTTACGGCATAACTGAAACACTCAAGGAAGATAAGGGTGGTCAGAATTCTCAGTGGCAAATATTGATTTCTTCGCAGGGAGCAAAATCTCTGAATATATTTCTTTTGCATTGCTGACGGGTACCTCGTTAATATGGATGGGTAAATAGATGGGCGGAGCTCAGTAGAGAATAAAATATGAAGTATGAATCCAGTCCTGGGCAATGGAAATATAGCGGAGTGAATAGATAGAGACATCGGAAAGAGGCTGGAAAAGTCCCGGTCAGTTTGAGGACGCATTGGAGTGGCTCCAGTCCAGCAGTCAAAGCAAGGAAAAGCCACAGTAAATCATTTTAGACATCTCTCATTTCTGTGATTTTTTTATTTCACCCTCTGAAATTCCGGTTTTGAAAATCAAAAATTCAATTTATTTGGGGTATAAAACAGAAACCGGAAAAAAGGCGGTAAAATAAGTTGAAAAAATTTAGCGGAGAGCCATTTCATGTGAAAAATAAATGATGGCTTTTTTGACGAAAGAAAGAGAAAAAATAAAAAAAGGAAAGGAGAGAGTGCGGCGGTTCACAAATTTGTCAACGCAATGTTTTTAATTTTGAATAAAAAAAAAGTTGGCTGCCTGGAAAAAAACCTAGGTTCCCTCCGGTTCCGTTTTCAAGGGTTTGCTTTAAACTCAGTCGCAAAAGCTCTTTATTTCTCATCCGTGTAAGTGGGGGAAAAAAGGTTTCATTGTTTGAAATGGCCACCATTTACCTTTATCCTATTTTTCTTCCTTCTCTCTTTTTCTCCCTTTTTTAACCACTCTTATTTGATATCTCACGCCCTTGTGTCTGTTTGGGAGGCTGAGCGCTGCTTGAAGTCAGACAAAGAAGAAGAATAAACGAACTTGGTGTCAGGAATTAACCTGGGTCAATTCGTGGAAGAATGAGTCCGATTTTCTTGTCTAGTGCTTTTGTAGGAGCTTTTAGAATGGAAATTACTAATATGCCGCATGTGAAAACTGTATTTTTGTCGTAATCAATATTCTTTAGTTAAATTATTTTCAATGCTTTTTCGAATGAATAGTATTTGATTTCTCCATGAGAATCAGAACCGTTTAATGGAGTTTTAAAATAAAAAGTTGATATGAATCTATGTTTTTCTTTTCCAGCAGAAGGTAGACAATTAAGTTGGGGTAGGAAATAAAACAAAAGAGGTTTAGCCACCCCTATCAATCGGCAGTGAGTTGGAAACTGATCCCGAGAGAATTAAAAGAAAATCCTTTCTTCCAGAGAAAGGAACGAATTGTTTCAAAAGCTCTTGCAAAGGTCAGAGACCTGGTCCTTATTGGGTTAGTCGTCTGACCAATATCGGTCTCGTTAGGTCATCAAAAGACTTCCATTGCTGATATGTGATCGTTTGTTATCGAAACTCAAATTAATTGGAAGACCCTCGTGGAAGGCGCGGTTGTGTCTTAGTAACGGGGAAAATGCAACTATTAATTATCAGAGTTTTGCGTCAATTAACCCAGGCGAAGTATTGATGGGCCTAAAACTATTTCAGTTCGCCGTCAGCCGTTGTACACATTTCAAATAAAGCCTGCATGTGACCATTTGAGGAGCTTATGTGTATGGAGAATGTGAAAAAGGATGAAGGGATTTCTGCGACATGTGCTGTAGAAAGCGGCAACGGGTTAAGTAAGGTGAAGCTCCGCGGATGTAAGGCGTGTTCAATTGATTCGGTGATCAAAGATGATCGAGGATCAGTGTCAAGGACGAATTTTCAAAGGTCGAACTATCAACCAGCGAAGAGGAAGTTGGTGAATATGCATATGGGTCAAGGCTGACTTCTTTTTATCGAAAGTTTCATTCATTCGCGGATGAGCGTGATGGAAAACCTTTTGGAAGGTTTTCGACTGGAGTGATTCGATAGCTTTCTTCCGTCATTGCATGCTGAAAGCTGTGAAATCGATGTAGTTTGTCTGTCTTTTGTGAGACGTAAGTAAAATTAACTTTTTTCTTGTGTTGTACTTCGGAATTAAGGAAGGACGGAGGATTTTAGGATTTGAAAGAGAAAATAAAGGGCAAAGAAAGAGAAGTAAAAACAGACTAAAATAAAAGGAAAAGAAGGGATGCCTAAACTACAAAATTCTGTTCCCACCTCCTTGTTTGCATCAACTGCTGAGGCTTTTCTAGTGTCTAAGCCAAGTGATTAAAGTATAAAAGAACTTTCAGTTTGCGAAGGAGATGACAGCCTAATATCCTTCCTGTTAATTAAAGTACGAAAGAACTGAGTTCAGTCAGCTGAAATTGGCGAGTCTACGAAGGGATTCGGGGCCACTGCGTGAAAGTTTTGACAGAATTTTCGATCAGACATGAGGGGCAGGGGTGGATGCAATGATTCGATTCCTTCATTCGTTGTTTCTCCTTTTTCCTGCCATGCCAGGGCAAAAACAACATGCCGGCCTTGAAAAAGTTTTATCAGGAGGGTTCTGGGCAGAATTTTTGTTTGATTGGAAAAATAAGAGAATGTTAATTAAAAGCCGGAAAGGGTTGGTGTTGCTTAAAAAATCAAAACACGGAAGGGACTGAGCTTACATGGAACACCGGGCATAATCCTGAAGGCACCTGAGAACGTGACCGAATTCTTAATCCTTCTAATCTCTACTCCAGATTAAAAAACTTGGGATCAACCCCCCGGTTTAATTAATTAAAAATTGTATTCTTCTTCTTTCCATTTCAAGTAGAAAAATAAAAAAATAAAATAAATGCACCCTTCGGTCTGCGTATCTTCATCCCTTCCATTCCCATGTTTTTGGTAGGCTTCCTATCTGAACTCTGAGGGAACCTTCAGCTTAAAATTTAACAAGGAAAATCACTTTTAAGAATAGAGTAAAAGGGAAATCGAAAAGAAGGAAGATCAGAGGCGTCCTTGCGTAAATTTAGACGGGAAGGAGGAAACGTCCCTCAGAGCAAAAAGAATTCTTTGTGACCCCTGGCAGAATTAAGGAAATTGTTTGAAATTGGAAGGAATGAAGACTTCAGGAGAGCGAACAAAAGATAGATCTATTAGCGTGCTCTGCACATATATTCATTTGCTTGAGGGAACAAAACAACGGGTCATTGTTGGGATGACAGAGATAGGAGGGTGAGCAAGGGTCTACGCACGGGATAACATTTGCTCTTATCTCAAATGAGAATGGATTTCGACAGGTACAGGACTTGACGTTCCATAATTATCCAGCATCATTAACTTTAGACTTAATGAAAAATTTTCTATTAGATCTCCGAAAGTGTTCTAGTTTTGAATGTTGAGGCCTAGATAAAAAAGTTTTAAAAGTTTATGGGCATTTCAATCCAGGTGCAAGAAGAAATTTAATTATTATAAATAAATCAGTTATAATATTCTTACTTAATTGTTCCTCTAGAATGAATTATGGTATAAGTTATTGATTAACTAAAGGTGATTGAATAATTGTAAATCCGTGATCAGAAGGCTAAAATTATTTCGATACATGGACTTATTAATCTTTGCAAAATTCTGTTTTGAAAAGTGATTTTGGGTCGTCTTATTGCTAAAAGATTGCTACTGGCAAAATCCAGGCTGAGGGGCTAATTTCAGGTGTCAGCTTTGTAAAATGATTACTCATCAGGACTGCTAGGGACCACCTGCTTATAAAAAAACATAGAATTTCACAGTCTAATCACATGCGCGTATTATGAAGCTCCCATGAGGTGGGGAGAACAGGAAAGTTTTCAGGTATTCTTGACGAAGACATTGTTCAGGAAATACCCGGCATACCTGAGTGACCGTTTGTAATGTTTTGGTAATCCTCTTGGTAGCCATGTTAGTAGGTCGGGGCTTACAACTGCATATCCACGGGAGTCTGAAATTTGGGAACAGTTCGGGAAAAAGAATGATTCGCAGACCTCTCTGTTTACGGATCAGATGATTATCAATTATCATGCAGTTCAAGGGCTGTCATTAGAAGGGTTCTCTCATGGGGTGCTCCTAGACCGCGTCCCCATCGATTTTTTGCCATGCACCGTTCTCCCTATTGAACAGCAAAGGGGATGTAACCACCACTGATGAGAGGCTGCCGTCGCAGATTCTGTTGATGGTAATTTTAAGCGTAATGTAAAAGCCGATGGGCAAGAAATGTTGATGAAATAGAAATGGAGATATGGAAGTGAGAGAACGTCCAGTGAATGGAGCCATTAAATGCAAAGCAGTTTGGTCGTTATTGGAATTATCGATTTTTGGAAATAGTTTGATTGGGTCATTCTTCAAAATATTTTAAAGTAAATTAACCCCTATGAAGTGAAGCAATTAGGGTTTACGATGAGGTTTCTGTAAGGATGTCTTTAATTGAAGGCAGCTGAGCAGACTTTTTGGATAAATTAGGGAAAGGCGTTCTATTTTTTCTTCAACCCCCGGTTGAATATGAAGTTATGGATGCAGGGATGATTGAACTGCTTAACCTAATTCATGAGGATGTTTTTGTTTTTTTACGTAAAGACCCTGCTGCCTTGTGTCAAGCTTTCTCTGACGATAATACTAAATTCATTAAATGCGACTGGACATTACTTGAAATAACTGCCCAGGTGAATTTATTTGGAGCGAAATTACCTTAACAAGTGAGGATGTTCCTGAAATTATGAAGTAATCCGGCGATCTGTCAAATACCTCTCTCGTAAAACTGCAGTTTTTCCTCTTTTTCCGAGAACTAATGAGGTCTAGGTTTTCCTTCGAAACCATGTTATATTTCCTTTATGCTTCTGATCCCTCTTCCCTTTCCCTGCTTTACTAATTTGAATTTTAAAACGTCAACAGCTGTTCTTAACAAGGAGACTTTATCATTTAAATAATTGAAGCATTTATACTGGTCATTTCGTGATTTTTTTCTTTCTCTCTTTCCCTTAGCATTTCCTCCGAATGCATCTGGCCATGTAGGAGTGCGGCCGAAGGTACGCAGCTGGTTCTATTTGCTCAACCCCTGCTTTATTTTATGATAATTCTGTTTTCATGGGCATCGAACTTTCCAGATGTAAACTTCAATTGAAATTTCAACTTTTCGCTTTACTTACCGCTATTTTCGATCCTTCAGGAATTGATTATGTTTTAAATTACTGAAACACTTCGAATTTTCCTGAAGTTTCAAATGAAGTGACGGGGAAGTATTTTTTAAATCCTAGAGGATGAGCCCTGGGAAGCGCGGTGAAATTGAAATATCGTGTCAATTCCTGTTGGAAAGTAAAAAGCTGGTTCGGTCTATTTAAGTTGTCAATTAAAATGCGTTGTCATGTCGCGCTTTTCCACTCGCCGCTTGAAAAGAAGGAAGAAGGAATTTGCATTTGGGGAAGGGTCGATGCCAAATGGCATTCGTCTCCAAAAAAGGTGGGAAAGCTTTCCACGAAAAGTGGATATACCAAATCGGGGAATGAGGTGCTGAAAAAGGAGTTTTGTGATGGGATTTTCTTTATAGACTGAACTCCCATTGAAGGCTCTCGGAGAGAAAAGTAGATCCGAGCTTTCATTTTTCCGAAAGCGCGATCAATAGTATGAGTTCAGAGCGCACGCTTCATCCGAACGCTTTATGGAAAGCAGTCAACTTGGTTTTTTGCCCGCGTTTATTTTAAAAATTTTAAATTCACGAGGAATCATCACCCATATCGTGGTAATAAATATTAAATCAAATATCGTAGTAATTAATATAGTATTCAAAACTATTTTGATTTGTTTTGAAGGGTCGCCTGACTTTCTGACTTTAAAGGTTTTGCATAGCTCATTGGCAGCTGATTAAGCTTAATGATTCTTGCCGCAGAATCACCAAGTTGTTTGGAGTGTTTGGAAAAGTTGCCGAGTTTAGGTAAACTTTGAATAGAGGAAAGAGTTGTTGATATTTATGAGTTCTCTGGAAGGATGGCGGGACGCAATAAATTGGGGGCATTGAATCCGGAAACGGTGCGGTTAGAGTGAATCGATGCGTGGTAGTCCAGGCTTTGTGAATATGAAATATTTTTGGGCTGCTCACCCCTATTGGTCGGAGTTGGTATGTCGAGGATATACGGCCAATAGCATGCGTGTAAAGCAGGGTCGGAGAGCCGGCTCGGAGGGTAGGGCCGGTCTGGAGTGCGAGAGTGGATACGCGTCATGCCGAAGAATAGTGTGGTTCTGGTTCCCGCGAATGTCTCTCTTGGCAGGTCATTAGTCGGTGTTTATCGCGGTAATTTCGAATCTCCTTTGATCCAAGGCAAAAGTCCCTCGGATCCCGGGGCCCTTCTGTCTGTTTTCAATCATTACAGCAACGGTGGTTCTTGGTTTTGGCCGCGTAGCAACAATTTTTTGTTTTACAGTTTTTTCCCGCATGTCGTTGTTTTTAACTGGTCGGTTTTGCCGCCAGCCCCGTTCTCGCCATTACGTTTATTTCCAACGAATATGGAAAGAAGGTAGGAGCCAACCTTCTTTATGTTATTTTTTGCTCATCACGCCTTTCACGCTTTCCAGAACAGGTTTCCACAGAATGAGAGAGACGATACGATAAGTGCGAAGGAAGGGTGGGAGGAGGGGACGGAGCAGAGGGGAAATGAATGTGACTCATGTCGGAGGGAAGTGATGCACTCGGAGTACAGGCTTTTGTACTCTTTCGGAGGGTTGGATAATTCTCGGAGCAATTTTTTTTCTCACACGGAGGGGAGGAAACGTGCGGAAAGGATTTATTTTTCTTTTTAGGGTCGGCATTTGAGTCGCTCACAACAGTGAATGTTTTGCCACTTTGAGAAGAACTCAACGAAGCAATAAGGAAAAGCGGTTAAAGCTGAGCATATTAGAAACATCGATTAGTTGTTAAAAGTAGAAATTTATTTCCAACAACAGGGAAGAAAAAATGAAATTATATAGAATTTCCAGTCCCACTATTCTGAAATGATTTTCTCAATTTTTTTCCTGATTATGATTCACAGTGGATTTCGCGTGGAAAGCATTTATCGAAATTTTGGACATCTCCGAAAAGAAATATTTTCAGGGAAGAAGCTCAAAATTTCTCTGTTGAATTTATGGAAAATAATAAATTTGATATTTTATCTACTATTTATTCCTATTAAATGTACCAAGAATAATGTATGAAGGAGCTGAGAAGATGATTCATTTTAACTTTAAAATTATGAAATGGAATTGTTTCTTCCAAAGATTTGCACTAGTTGGGTGATAAAATTCCCTTTGAAGCTCAGTATGTCCACTGTTGAGCAGAAAGACATTACAGTAATCAAACGAGCCAGATTATTTGGAAGTAATGTTCTCGTAGTGGTTTTGGTTCTTTACTTTTGTTAAAATTATCAAGCAGAGTTGTGGGTCTGAAATATGGCTGAGTAAGTCTTCGTTTCAAGCATTTGTTGCCGGAGTTCTCTCATTTGCTGTTCAGTCAAAGAGTAGATAAAAATAGAAATAAAAGTCCGGGAGTCAAAATGAAGGGGTAAGACCGAAGAGGTCACACACTGACTAATGTTCTGTTAATATTAACAGATTATATCCTTGAAATTTTGGCCAATGCCTTCCATATGGGATCAGCCTAAAATAGGTTGATTCTGATTATAAACGATTTTTAATTGGATTTTTGTATTAAAAAATTTATGAAATGCCAGAAAACTTTCTTTAATTTTGTTCAAGTTGATGCTCAAAAAGAAGCAGGTTTGCACTTTTATATTTTTTATGTTGGAAATTTACAATTATGAATAGTAATTGAGACTAATAAAAAGGCGAAATGTAATTTATAATTCCTCATGCTCTAGCTGTGGCTGACATGGGGTAAACTTTTAATACTTAACTTAAAGAACAGGATAAAGCATAGCAGTAATATTCTTTTAGCGATATTCTTTTGGTGCTCAATGTATTACTAAATTGGAACATAATGTCCATTGGATTTTTAACACTCTAAGAATTGACGAGATAGAAGTTTTGGTTTATTTCTTAAGTGCAAAGGTGTGGAATTTTGAAAGCGTTTGCCATTTTTAAGAAATTGCTGCCGTTTTCCTCAAGATTAGTTGTTTATAAAAAGAAGTAATTGCCTCATTGTGAGAGTGGTTGCTGATAGTGATTTTCCTGCATTAATTGAAAAGACCAATATGACAAGGTACAAACTAGTTTTTTATTTTTAAAATATTTCTTGCATTTGATTGATTCGGCTGAAGGAGTACCATAACCAAAAGATTGGAGCCTTTTTTTTGGTGGCCACCGTAACTGCTTAACATCAGCTAATATTGCCTCAGGAATTTTTCGAGCTCCTTTCATCATCATTAGAAACGCTTTTAAGGACTCTAATCTGCAGTGACTGTAACAGAAAGCTGTCATTGACACGGCACTTAATCTAATTTGCCGTGTTTCCTGAAAATAACAAGAAAACTTTGAGGTTCTGGGCGTAATAGATGCTGACTTTTAAGGTTCTGATAATAATCAGGCCCTTTTTTCGTGAAAGCGCATTTTACATTGATGAGCTTGCGCCAGCAGGAAACTTTCATTTTCTTCACGTCTGACATTTTGACCTTCGTATGGCATTGATCCCAGTTAACTTGGCCCCGCCTACGCCATCCTCCGTGGTAAACTATGCGTTCGCGAAAATCGTTCCGAAACTTTATAGTCTTCGGGGAGTCTCAAGCTCACTCGGTTCACCTTTGCTAAATGAGAGGGGGAAGGAAAGAGAATTAGTATGTCATATGTAATCACCAACAGCCGAGTCTTTGTCTTCGGTCCAGGTTGCTTCGACCTTCATTCAATTCAAACTTTCAAGGCCATCGACTTTAAAAACAACCGTCTGTAAATAGCAAAGCCGAAAATAATTCTTTCCCGTGTGGGTACCTGAGTTCACAGACAAAAAACATAATCTTTCGGCTAATTATTTCGTCGACAAGAAATGACGAGGCAGGAGGCACTATTGAGTCACGCTCGGGGGGCGTGGGGGACCCGGAAGATGGCGCTCGCCAAGGGAGAGAGCAACGCGGCAGACAGCTGATTACCGAGTGATGGCGTGAAGTATTGTCCAGATAGCAGAGTTCAGGGATGTAGGTGTGACCGATATTGACAAACCCGTGAAAGTCGTTCCCTAAGCTAATGAATAACGCCTTTGAAAAGTGCTTTTTCTTGTTCAGGAGACGTCATGCAATTCCTGTACTGAGTCTCCATGAGGAATCTGAAGGTTTGCAAATCTGAGGGATTGCAACAAGATTTGTTTGGATTGACTGAAAGCACGGCAAGAAGTGAGCAGAATTTAGTAGTCCATGACGAGGAAAGCAGCGCCAGGGTTTCCTGATCCGCGTGGGTTTTCTTTGGCATGGAATGAAGAAGAAAAGTCAGTTCGTGATGTCGTTTATGACCCGGGTGATTAGAGCGAAAAACGTTACGACGTGACCTTCTGCGAAGGCGTTATCGCATGCAATGCCCCTGACTTTTCTTCTGAGTGGACTCACCCCTTTTTTAAATGTCAAATCCTTTGATTATGGGCCCGGTTTAAATTAGATGTCAAATTTTTAACAAGTAATTGCCAGCCTATGATTTTCTGTGCTTTTTTGGTGGCCACCTTCTGCAAGGGACCAGTTTTGCCTTCTCTCACGCATAAAGCTCAATTCATCAATTTTTTCTGGCCCAAATTGGATATGTTTCTCTTAACACTGCAGCATAAATAATTTGTTTTGGTTGTTGAGGAACTGTAAAAAATTTTTGAGGGTTGTAGTTTTCTGTGAATGAGAGTAGTTTGTGAAAGGAAGTTCTTCCTTCGTCTTCTGGGGATTTACAGAAATGAAAATGGGAAAGATTATTTATACATCAGCTTTTTATACATTAAGTTCATCCCTTTCAGGGAAAGCAGCCTTTCCATCATTTGGTTCAACTGTGGTGTATTCTTTCTCTCTTTCAGTTGATCAAAAAACAAAAGTAGTTTAGAGAGAGGTGAAAGCTTTTACTTTTTTGAAACTTTAAATTTATGATCAGTGTTATTTTACGTTTACTGTCTGGTCGTTAGTTCCGATTCATCTTTTGAATTCTTCGAGGTGCGCCTCGGAGTACGTCCAAAAGAATGGCCATCCCATAGGGTACAACATTCAATGGTGCCTTAATGATAGACTTTGCGCACGAACATATTTATTTGGCAATCGACAAAAACATCTGTCCTTGATCCAACGCCCGCACAAAGATCATTTAAAAACAGTAATTGTTGTCATGACTGTGTTTGCTGAATTTATAGTAGGAAGTCGCCTTCATCTTTGTTCAATATCGACGGCGGCATTCCCGAGATTGCAACCGGAAACAAACCGGGAAGCTGACGGGGGTTTTTGCCTCGATCCCGGTTGCCTCATGTTGCCCCATTGACCCTTTGTGCAAAAAGCCTAATCATAGATGTCGCGTTCACTTTGTCGGGAACTCGGCACAGATTTTCTTTAAAATTTTTATACTAAAATTTCTAAAAACCCATAATGTAACGGATATGTAACAATCACTGAAATTCTTAAAAGCCCCACCCATTTACGTAAAAGGTTCTCCTTGGGCCTAAAAGCCAAAAACAGGAAACAGTTTGCTGTTTCGCATTTCCAAATCGCATGTTATTCTATTACCTCTTTTTTCTTTAATTACTGATGCTTTTCTTGCAATTTACCAATCATAAGTGAAATGGGGGAAAAAATAATCTGCCATTTTTGTCAGGTAGACAAGTCTAATGCCCAAGTGTTGGGGGTCATTCGGGCCGCTTTAATGCCCCATTCCACTCTTCTCCTCGCCGTTGCACCCCTGAGGGTATAACAATTTCAGGAATTCCTCCTCCGAACAATCATAGACTAAAAATTAATTAAAGTCACATAAACACGTAAGGTTCAATGATTTCAATGGGTCATTAAAAAACGAGACACGTAGAAATGTTAAAAATCACTGGAGGGAGGAGGAAGTGGGGGGAGAGGAAAGATGTGTCGAACTCATGCTTTGCTTACTGCATATTTTTTTGATAAACAATATATTACCCTCAAGTTTCAATTAAACACAGTGATTGAATTCAGTATAATATTGAAAATACAAGAGCAGTTCAGCTTAATTCTCGACCTCCAGCGACATGAAAAAACTGCAATAGAAATTTGTGTGAATATCAAAATTCATTTGTAATATATTTTTTTCAATGAGATTTTGAGAAACTTATTGCTGCGACCGATGAAGCGTTTCCTAAACTGGGTCGATATCCCTCCTCCTCTTTGCTGAATGCATCACTGCTCATATTCAGATTCATTCTCCATTTTCATTCCCTTAATAATCCCGAAGAGAACTAAATTAAAAATGAAAATGAACAAAACAGAATTTTTGTTTTAGTGGAGGCGACCTGCTTTTACCCACGAGACACTTTCGGGAAAGTGCCGAATCCATTTGTCCTTGGCTCTTTAGACAACGCCCCGGTCAATATACGCTATTCCCCAAGTAAACGGAGAGAAAAGTTTTCTCCTAAATGCGAGAATCAGCGACAATTCATCCCCGAAGATGTTCATGCTCTCCGATCCCTTCTTTTTTCTGCTGATTCAGTCCCAAACCTTGTTATGTCTTTCATCTCCACTTTCCTCTTCTCTTGCAAAAAAAATTGCTGACATTGACGCACTTTATTTTTTTTGCAGGTGAGCACAAATTCCGGTTCAGATAGGGGACTTTTGCTGTCCAAATCAGACTTTTGCGGATGTTATTGGCACCGTTCATCCTGGAGTTCTGCTTCCGTTGCGACTCTCCACTTCTGCCATAAAGTCGGAGAAGTGGGGAAAGTGGTAGGGACGAGAATTTTTTTAGCCAAAAGCAATCACAAAAATAAAATAAATAATATTGTATTTTAACTATTGGAAAATCGGGAGATATTTGGCCAAAGCTGAGAAATTGTGCTTTCGCGTTTAGTGTTTTTGTAATTTGATTGCACGGAGTATTCAAAAAAGAAAAATGGCGGGGAAAGAGTCACTTATTTTAATATGGGCGAAAACATGGAAGTCGGATGAAAGAAATTATGATAAAATTACTGAACTACTGTTAATCAGACCATTCGGCCATTATCATTACCAAGTGCTCATCGGCGAAGAAACATTGATATTCGCTAAGGGTTGAGCCTTACTTTTGAAATGCATCAAAAGTAATGATTCCAATGACATTTCTCATTTCGACCACAATTACATTCACAATCTCGAAATCGACTATTGCATGTTTTTAATGCGCAGGGAAAAGAAAGATGAGAGGCAGGAGAGAGGGCGATTTCCTGAAATTGCCTCACTGAATGGTTTGGTTATCCCGGTTAATTGAAAATTGTTTAATCATGATTTCGTGAGTGATACCGCAGCTTCCAATTCAAATTTGGTAAAAAAGTCCGGATACCGGTCACTCTCATTCCTCCCTCTCAAAGTGTATGCATTGAATTTTTTAGCTGTAAACAAGGATATGGTGGAAGGGAAGAAGCGAGGAACTTCCGGCCCTGTCGATGTCTTCATTTGTGGCATGGAAGCAGAAGAAAAAGTAAAAACTGGTTTCACTATTAAAGGAACACAACGAGTCTTTAACCGTCAAAACACATAATTCAATTCCATCTGGTTGGCCTTTACAGCTGTTTGTAGTGGTTGGCAACTGCGCTTTGCCCCCTCGACGTGGCAACGTTGCGCGAAACAAAGGGACGACGCTTACTGTCTTTGGCCCGAGGTTCCTCTCTCATTTTGTACTTTCTCGTGCCGCTTAATAATGAAAATCCCACTCGACGTACACCGTCTGTAATCTATTACCTGGTGAAGAGATCAGTCGCGTCGCTTGTCATGCTTCCTACAGCCTTTGTTTCGCTTGTTTAATTACAATTAATAATGACGAACTTATACCTTCTCTGATGTAGACAAGGTTGTACTCCACTGTAAGGTTCAACGACATGAATGTTCCTCATGTGGTTGTAATGGCGACGGCTATGAAGTGAAGAAATTGATTTTTTATGTAATGTCGGCCAAGACGAGTTCCCTGCAGGGAACCACGCGTAGGGAGAAGGCCCCTCGTCTTGAGCACAACTGACATTAGGAGATGGTATCACTTGTAGGAATCGCCTGTAGTGGCCAGCCAGACTTGCACGGTGCCTGAGCTCTTTTGTGTGCGGGTGATCGGCACAGGTTGCATAATGGGACGTGAGACGGTCGCAGAGGTTTAAAGCATCGTAAAAGAGTTAAACGGTCGTATAAAGTTTGTCTGGAGGTAATTGCGGTTGTAAATCCTGGATGCTCAGGTGTGGTTGTTGTTTCAGCCGAGAGTTCGCTCAGATGAAACAAACTCTTGTAGACCGTCCTCGGTCTCACTGTATTTGTAATGATATTCATCGAGTCTCAAGTGAATACAAGAGTTACAAAATCATTATGAATAATAGTGCCGCAGCCTTGGCTATGAGGAAGCAGTATGAGAGTCCTGGAAAGGCGCTTTAATTTTGCCCGCCCTGATTTGGCTGGACCGATTTGAAATGGTTGAAAAGCAGAGGCAGCAACAAGAGTAGACAACGTGATGAGTCTCACCCGGTATTCTACTTCACCACCGTGAAGGGTGATGGAGAAGGGGAGAGGGATATTGGTGGGGTAAAGTGAGGGGAAATTCCATTCTGACCCTAAACAAACCCTACGTCTGCTGTAAAAGTGTTTTTCAGACACAGCTCATGAGAAAAGTAAAATACTGATGGAATGGTTTTTTTGTTGGTTTTATTATTGATTTCCAACCTCCAATAAAGCGGATATTTCGGATGTAGCATTTCAGGTATCTTCGTACCTTTGTATTCGTCGATAATAGAGCTATGAGGAAGTGCGTACATTCAAATCTGGTCTTTTCTTTCTGTTCGTTTTGAAAAAAATTCTCCTTATGGAAGGCAACCACAGCACTGCTTTTATTATACCCAACTTTAAACTTTATTATACTTGTCTCCATATGATCAAAATATTAATAGGTTATAATAGGTTAAATGTTATCTCTATAACATCTAATCCAAGCCGTAACACTCATGTTAAAACTACACGACCGACCATAAGGACATAATTTATGAATTGTTAAGAAACCCAATGCACTCTTCCATTATAGCCTTTATACCTTTAATAAAATTATAAAGGTTAATGTAAGATTATTATTAGAAAAAATTAACTTTATGGTGAAGACGATTTAGAGGAGGAGAGAGGTGGTTTTTATAAGTTTCTCGTAATGAATTAATTAACACAGTAGTAAATTCAAAAGTCCGCAGGTGCTGCGACCTTGATAGGCTGTCTTCCTTTAGTCCTTATTGCTTCTGTAAAAATGTATTCGCAATCACTTCTTCCAGACCATCCGAAACCATAAATGTATATTTAAAACCGGATATTTTAATTTGAAAGAAAAAATATGCATAATTTTTTTTTCCCTCAGTAATCTTTGTGAAAGAATCCAGGGAGGTGAGGGACCGAGAAGAGAGCCGAAAGCTCCCAAATAGTGCCACAAAACAGATGAAAAAATTAGCCTAAAATTTTTACCGACTTTACTGAAGAAAAGCTCTTTTACTGCTATAAAAGGCTTTTTTAGCCTTTTAAAATATTTTCTTAATTAAAAAGGTTAATAGTTATTAAAACGGAGATTTTTCCAAGTGCCCTTACACTTCTTCCTATTCTCAATTTTTTCCTCCATTATTATGAGCCTGCTTTAGAGATGAGAAAAAAAGCTTTGTCTCCAGGCGAAAACCTTTTATTAAAATGGAAAATTAAGTTTAATTAATATAAAAATATTCAGTCGCGTGTAATATAATTAAATTTCTCGTGCCAGCACTTTGCCATTTTCCCTTTGATCCTTTTCTTCCTGCGGACTTTAGGTCTCTATAAATGTTTCCAAATGGACGCTAAGGTTGGACTCATTAGTGGACAATCCTAATCCATTTTTCCGCATTCCCCGAAATCCCCAAGTCGTAAATTCAGTGATTTTTGTTCAAAAGAACCCGCAAGTACTTTTATCCAAACTTGGCGTGCATGGGAAAACCTAAATATATATATTGGCAAAGGAAGCACCAATGGATCATGTGTGATTACAGCGGAGATTAGCAAAAACTAAAATAAACTAATAATTAATTAGCATTTTTTAGAAAAGGACTAGCAGAGACACTTTATGGGTAGGAGGAGAGAGAAAGCGGAGAAGGGAAAAGGAAGTCTACTGTCGGAGCTTCTTGGTATTTGAAACGATCTGGGAGGCTTATGGTTTCTCCTTTAATTTATGCTCATGGCAGTTTCTTCGGTTTCGGTTTGAATTACAGTTTTTAGACCGCGTGAGAGAATGCCTGGGGTAGTTTATCCGGCCGGGCTTTAGCTTGTTCCATTAGGTTGCTTTTATCAACTTTGTGTAGTTTTCCTCTTGAAAAATTATTTTCAAACCAACCGGGACGTTTTGTTCACCTTCCAAATAAAGTGAATTTCCCCAGAATACATGATCCCATTACTATTATTACGTATTAATACTACCGTTACTACCACTACTATTGACCTACAATAATTAGATAAAAATCGTTAAAATTATCAAATTATTAGAACTATCAGTAATTTAACTGTTCAACAAAAATGTCTTTGATTGTTTGTGGGCTTCAAGAAGAAAATGAATTTTCAAACTCGAGGTCCGACATCCATTATTTTTGGACACGATGAACCATTGTAAGTGAAAGCAGTGGATTTTTCCCTGGGAAAGCCGGTAGAATATCTTTAAGGTAATCTGATTTGAAATTTTTTTCACGTATTCGCATATCAACCCCACTCGGTTGATTCTCTTTCAAATATTAAAGCGTGTTAGAGTCGGAAGTCTAATCGATATCTTCTGCTCTTCCCCTAATTCTCTTTCTTCCTCCTCCACACCAAACTTGATGTATTTTTGCCGTTTATCATTCACTTATCTTTAAATTGAGTTCCTTTAGGCTTTAATACTCCTATTTTTCATTTGGATTTCGTCTTTGCGTTCCAAATACTGTGCCTGGAGAAGATTGGAATGGGTATTGTTGCAGTTTCTCTGTTCCTGTCTTGGATTTTCAACCATAAATTTGGAAACTTTTATAAGAGAAGAATTTCAAGTATTTTTGTTGTAATAACTCTCGGATAGATTTCCACCGATATCTTGATACAGACGATGAAAAAGGATGGCTAAGCTCAGATTATTGAATAACAATTAATTTATTTCGAAAATGAAGTTGAAATAGTGGGGGGCCCTTGACTGCAAAATTGCGTGCACCGTATGCAGAAAACCTCACGTGAAAGTCCCTGGTGTAACTTGACGATCAAGACCATTACAGGAAATATCGTGTAAGAGTAGAAAACCCATTCCCAGCGCTTGAAAAATGGCCTTAACGACAGTCTCTTTTTGATTTCTTTTTACTCGAATAAGCCGAAAAGTTTTCCGGAAGAAATTTAGATTGGGATAGTTGGCATGGGAGCCCTGATTTTTTGAGGAATCAATACGCCTTCGAAGAGTCGAACTTTTTGTTTTGATTCATCTAATCATGGGAGGGACGCAAACCTGATGAAAAAAAGTAAGCAAGAGTCCGATTGTGAGAGAATAGGCAGTCATCTCTTAATTCAGTGAAATATTTTCTTATTAAAAATTCACTAGGTCTTTGAACAAATTAAAAATTTATAGCAATAAATAACGAAAGCGAGATTTTATAAAATTTTTGAGCTTCAAATAAAAAAGGGTGACAGACCGTATTGTATTTCTCACCCAGGATTTTCATATGAAATCGAGAGAAAAATTTTACCTGCAATGAGGGGGGCAATGTACCGTTAAATACAGTGGGAACCTAAGCTATTTTTAGGTTTTCATTTTATCGCCTTACTCAAACCCTCGGCAGTGTAAACTTTTCATTTTTTTATATTTAATTCGAATTTGGGCTCTTAAGCGATTTTTGTTGTCCAACCTTCGCTATATAAAATAAAGTGCTGTCCATGGGGGAAACACCTGGCTTTTTAGTCACGTCTTTCCGCCTTCCTATCCTTTCCTTTCAAAATTTTGGTTCAATCTTGAGCTTAAAATTGACTTATCTCAGATTAATATGGCTGGAAGCGCATGAATAATGTAATAGTGGAATTTTTAGATATCCGTTGTTTCTTCACTGAATGCGATAGAGTTTATGATTCTAAAGATTCACTGCTTCTTTCACATCAGAAATTTCGTTACAACAAAACAAATTTATTCAGTCGATACAGTTGATATAAAATTTATCGATTTAACGTGAAAAACCTTACTTTTCTTTCTGAGGTAGAATCCACCGACAAACAAAGCTTTTTGGGTTGTTCCACAACAGTGCTGTATAACGATTTTAAGTGGAATTCAGGGAGCCGGCAGCGCGCAACAAATTACGGATCCTGAAACTCAATCTACTCAAGAAACATCGAGTAAAACAAAAAACAATCCATATGTAAATGTCAAGTGCATTTGCATTACCGTAATGAAGAAAGTGCTCGTGTCAAGGTTTCCTTGATCATACCGTTGAACGGAAAACGTGGAGTATTCTTTGTCGAATTTTACATTTTATCACAGCCCGGCTTATCCTGACTGTTTAGTGTGAGGATTTTCTTCTGTATTTGAGAGGACTTCTCTGAAAGGAAGAGGAGCAATTTTTTCTATAACATCAAATAGATAATTGATAGGAAAATTAAGTTTGGTATTGTAGAGGCAGGAATTATGAGAAGCTTTCCTCCCCCAAAAAAGTGAAAGCGGTGAAATGCTTCTTCATGGTTGAGTCGTTGAGTGGTAGAATGCCAGCAGCGTTGTCAAAACATTATATTACCATTGACAGGAGGACGTAAATTTTAGTTAAAAAAAGGTTCGAGAAACATTTTGTTGGGAATCTCCACTTTAAATCATAAATTCAAAGGAGCAGAACATCTCCACTCGGCATGAAATTAAAAGAAAAAACTCAGTAATGAGAAATGTCATTGGTCGTGAGGCAAAAGGCTTGTGAGGCTATATCTGAAATCATTTCCTGTTCGTAAATTATTATGATTTTAAAATTTGGGTTTGGAGAGATTGAGAGTTTGAGCCCAAGTGTTGGTGCACCGTAAGCCCAACGCGGATATTCCCTTTAATGGGATTCGCAACCATTTATGCGAACTAATCATCCATCAAAAATGACGTCCAACGGAATTTTTCCCTCGGAATCGACATTTTTTTGTTTTAATTATTTTATTGTTGTTGAGGGTTCTGTTGTCGATTAGAACAAAAGATCCACGCAACGGGGCTACGCTTTTGGCTCTCAGAGAGGGTTTTCGCAATTAACTCGTAGTGTTGGTTTGACTAAACGTCATCCATTCGAGCAGAATGCATCAGTTACAGCAACCAGTTTTTAACAGGAAGATTTTAAAACCTGTTGACGGAAAACGCCAACATTCTAATTTCGGATATTGGTCCACATTCCAAATTCTTTTTTATGTGTGAAACAAAAGTTTTCAGTAAATAAATCGCGATGTTCTAATATTGCCAGCTAAGGGAAGCAGTAAACCGAGAGGGTTTCTATGGGGAAGTCTATCGAAGCGACAGAAGTCAGCGGCGCTTTGTTATCTAAAGTGCAGAAGAATGAAAAAAAAGGCGATATGTTGAATTATCTGAAATCAGAGCTTAAGTAGAAAGTTTTGAAATAAGTTTAAAAACGAGAGATGAGTGGGAGATGAAAAAGAATTGCCAATAAAAGATTTTCCTTCACGATAAGGATGAATGGATTCAAAGCAGCAGATGTTGCCTTCCGCGTGCAAATAATTTGACGCTCTTCCAGAATCTTATTAAACAACTGCGCTGTTGTCAGCAAGGCATCAGGTCTTCGGGGCAACGGCAAATCGAAAATAAAGGACAATTAATGAGAGCGCATTGCTCATTGAACACGTTCGTTTCTTCGCAGTTATTTGAGGAAAGTGGTCGGGAATTAAATTAAAATAGCATAAGTAGGTGTAATGGTTGAGGGCCAATTCTTTAGACAGCCATCAAGTCAGTAAGTTATTCGCTGCGGGAGGACACTCTCGAAGTGGCCATTTTTAGATGTAAACACATCTCGCGAGAACATTCTAATTTTTAAGGCTCTACCACTCCCCAACTTGAAAGAATTAATCAAAGAGCTAGAGAAAACCTCTGACCTTCGCCGCCTTTCCCGCTTTTCAGCATTGCAAATGCTTCTGAAATATGTAATAAATGTAGTCTTGCGCTCCGTTCTCTCCCTCCACCTTAGAGTCGAAAGAAAATAGCGCGCAACGACTAAGGTTAACATCGAAAACGAGAATCCTCAATGACAGAAACCAGTAAAACGGGCAGAAGACGCCCAGTTCCTCCTAAATGCCATCACCGAGTTGGACCCGAGGACCTGATCAACCTGCAGGTTCGCCAGAATCCGAGGAAAACTCCGCCAATTAAAAACAGGTTTCATTTATAGAATTTTGCTTTTTTCTGGCTCCGATGAAATATTTATGTGAGAAAATTTTTTTTCTCCGCAGAGGCATGACTGCCAACTGATCTAGAAAAAAACGAATGGGAGTACCCGACGCAAGGTCAGTCTCAAATTAGGAGATTGATTTCGGGTGCCTCATGCGTATGCTTTTGGGAGGTTGAGGTGCACGCTTTGTGAGTCAGGAAAGAAGAGAAGGGAAGGAGAGGAGGAGATGGTTGTCTTGCGCAAATTGCCGAGTGAAAGGGATTTCTTTGCAAAAGGGTTTTCATCAATAGGGAAGGGAAACCAAAAGGTGGTCAAAAATTTGAAGAGAAAATTGGAAATGCTCTCGGTTGGCACTGTCGAAACAATTTTTAAAAAAAAATTTTCTGATTCTCAGGAGTGGTCCCGGGTGTTATCTTCAAGGTGGAGGCTGATTTGGTAACACCAGAGCTTAATTAGTGTAATACGGCGCGCACTGTTAAGACTGGTTTTGTGTTTTTCACCGGCGGCATGACGGACTTGATTAGAAAAACATTGAAGAGTAAAAGTCTCTTTGGTAATGCTGGCAGATCCCACAATGGGGTTTTCGGCTCTTTAAATCTTAGAAGCAAGAAGAAACACGGTGAAGTGGCATTGACCAGGGAGAATTCATCCGGGGTGGAACAAAGTTTTTGATAATTTTTTTCATGTGCCAAATGGAAAGAGAAAGGAAAGCTAAGACCTTCAGGGTGAGGAGCAAAAAGAAGTTGAAAATATATGGGGTGTCGGTTAAGAAATTAACCCCAAGAAAATTCTCATCCATCACTGTATTTCTTCACTTGAGACCCATCACTCCGGACCGTTCAATGTAAAAGCAATATGATCTCAAGGTTTTGCATTATACCTCCTCTCCCATACGTTACTCTTTCATTTGTATTCTTACTTCAATATTCAATCCAACCATGTGTGGATCTTCTGGTCTTTTGCTCCACAACCCCTAAATGTCGAGTAACTCTTACGAACAACTGCACACGAAGTCAGGAAGAAAGGTTCATGCACTCAAACCTACGGTATTCCATGACAGCGCAAACGCGCGGAATGCGTGTGCGAAACTCCTTATCTGGACTTAATCCAAAAAGTTGGAATTGAAAATGCCACTAAAGGTTACCGCATTGAGAAGTGAGCTCACATTCTCTGACTAATACTGAAACTCAGACTCACAATAAATATACAGCCAACTGCCTCGGCTTAAACTTTCAGATTTTTACTGACTATATTCCGTGCATATGGAAAATGTAAAGCCGGCGTGTATACCGTAGTCGCTTGAAAGGCAAGTTAAAGACCTTTTGAAAAGGTCTATTGCTCACGGAAGGGTGACCCGAAAGGCACTCGTCGACTCTACCCAAAAATAAGAAACAAGTGACCTTCCTCGAAAAAAGGAAAGTTCGGATGACGCTTTTCGCATGACAAGGGATAGTCTTCCATGTGAACGCTTAATGGTGTCAAAGATCGTGGGTAAAACCCGCAGTAGTTAGTATAATAATATTTCACACCTGATGAGAACAAAACGACTTTAAATCTTCCCCTATCATCGACTCGTTTGCCCACTGAAACCCCAACAGGTTTGAGTCGACCGCTTTCCTTCTCTGAGACTACGAAACCCGCACTCACTGTTATTATAATTTACTGACTTACACAAAAAAAATTCTTTAACGATCATTATTTTCGATGATACTGTACCACAAACACCAGAAACAGCTGTTTTCCTTTCCATTGCAATTCTTCTCAGCCAGAGACACGTCCGTTATTCTGAGAATAAAACCTTTTCAACGGTCGAAGAAGTAGCGCCCTGACGTCATTCCTTCCAAGATACCACTCCTCAGCCCCCTCGGACACAAGGTCGACTGTACGATCGGCCATTCATAGTGGTCAATTTTCCCGACTCGACCATGCGATTCATTCGCCGATGATGTGGTGGTCCGGTGACGTAATCAAAACTCCTGTAATGATTAATGTTTCTTATTTAGATAGATTAGTCAATGGAGAATAGTGAAAAAGAACTGCTGCTGTTGTGCTGCTGCAGATATGTGAGCAATTGCCAGCTGTCCTGAGCTCGATGTGAGACTGCCTCTCTCAAAGCAAAAAAATCAAACTTTCTTCTGGAGATGATAAATGGGGATAAATATAAAAACTCCTGCTGCGGATAAGGCCCCGAAAGCGGCATTTTCCTGGGGGAGGAGCCCCCCGAGAACACTGAAACGGCCTCCAAAGGAAGCGGCTTTGGGGAACTTGTCTCCGAGGAAGTCAGTCTATGAGTTGGAAAATTTATTTTTACAGCTCCCGAGGGGAGATGTCTGTGGGGATTTTGGCCGTTATTTGGTTCGAAGAAGGTCGACAGTCTGCGCTCAACACCATCTCGGAGGCAAATGCAATGAAGTTCCTGTAAATGAGTCGACGGCATTGAGAGGGATCGCGAGCCAGATGAAAGATTCGTTTATTTTAGAAGGAAGGCTAGGGAGCGTATCAAGGATTTTGGGCGTCATTTTCATGCCCCGGGGCACTTCCCCCTCTCGTCGCCGTTTCGGGAATCAGTTTTGGCTGTTGGAAGCGATCGCATTTCAATGCTGAGAGTTCGTCACCATTGCGACAGGTGAAATGTAAGGGAAAAATAATGTGGCGGAGACGTTTTCATTAATATTGTGCTTAGAAGTGTCCTCAGTGGTTTTCATCGAAAATGGGAAAGGAGTTGGTCAGCATAGCGAGGCATGCCCTTACGATGTAAGGTTCTCCGATGTAACTGCTTTTGAAGATGCAGCAGATGAGTCTTGTTTTCTTTTGGATTTCATTACTTGGCAATTTGTTCTACATCTGAAATGGTGTGCAAGACAATTCACTGATTGAAGATTGAACAGAGCGACACAGTTTATAAGAAATGAAACGGATTTGGCAAAATATTAATGTGAGTGAAAAGAACAATTTTTTTCGGCACTACTGAAATTAAGCACTAGGAATGAGCTGAGCTGCCGCTCCTCATTTCTCTTTCCGCGATGAGAGTCTAGGATAGTCTTTGAAGAGCACTGCCGGGCAGTCGGCCCTGAGTGTTCGGACCTGTTTTGGCGACCCAAAACCTTTTAAGGTCATCTTTCGGAGTTTTGATCGTCCCCTTGGAAAGATTTATGAAAATGAATTGCCGGGAATGCTCATTAATTAAATTTTAGACCATATTTACATAACTGGTAATAGAGTTTAAAGAGGGTCGCCGTGATTGAGTTTGGATGTGTAAAAATGTCATCGAAGTGATGGTCCCCAAGGATCCCTTCACATTGCATTGGCTGTTTTAGAGGGTCTAAGTCAAACATTCCCTGCTAAGCACTCATCTCCGGTCAGTCAGGGCTCACTGAACTCCTGGTGTCCTTGGGAAGATTTTTCGCGGCCATTGGTGTTTGGGTGCCACAAACGGAAAGTGAATTTATTTGCACCGAGATCACCTATGGCGCTCTATTTGCAACGCCTACATAATGATCCCCTTTGTATTTATTGTAAAGAATTTAAGTGGTCACGGGTTGCCAAGACCTTGGAAGACGTGAGCTTCTTGGCGATAGTCACGATCTAAGTCTGTCTCAGGTCCGGTCGGAGGGATGAGCTTATTCATTCCACGTTCTCTTCTTCCTGTAGAACTCTTCCATAGAGAAAAACAGTTATGACTGAAAACATGAAAAAATTAGTCTGGCGATTATTATTTTTGAGCATCGTACGGTGCCCCAATTAGCGAGAATCCAAATTCAGGTTTCCCCTGTGAAGAAAAAATTATCACCTGCTTGTGAAAGATCATGAGAATCTTGCTAACGTTCTCTCCTTCTCGCCCTTAGCTCAAATCCCCGGGCAAAACAGAGCGAGTCGAAGAAAAAACGACGAAGGTTCAACCCAAAATTGAAATTATGAGAGTTTAATGTCGATAATTAGTTCTGTAAATTCGGAGCGAGCGTTTGCGTTGTTCCAAGTGGTTGCCCGGATGGTTATCGCAAGGGCCTTGGATTTCTCCAACCTGAAAATTGGTATCTCCTTGAAGCACAGCCTCCTTCTCTTGTTTAAAATGCGCGCGTGCTTGTTTCTGTGCCCGACGCCTCACTGCCCTCCAGTTCTGGAGGGTTACTGCCCCCCAACTTCCCCTTAACTTGTACTTATAAAGTACAGCACTCAGGATGTAGTGTTTTTCTGAAAGTGGATCTCCTGAGTAGGCCCAGTTTGGTGACCACTGAACCAGTTGTCGGGGAATCCATGACAAAGTGTACCGATTGCTGCAACGTTCATTGGATTAGCGACCTAAGGCGAAGGTTGTTGGCAGACCGAGAAATAAGCCTCGTGCCGTCCATAGATATTAGAGTCTGGCCAAGGTTTCCCGCGATCGCACTTGACCTCGAAAAGGGGAAGAATTGCAGGGGCAAGTCAGAAAAACCTTGGAAAATCAGTATGAATATCAGTCTACATTCTGATTCGAACCCCCTAGTTAGTTCGGGGATGAAGAACATACACACCCAAATTTTTTGTGTAGAATGTACCTGCTGATTAAGAAGCCTTAAAAGACGGGGTTGGTTGTTGGTGTTCAGCCGAATGGTGGGATCTTTGAAATCGTTTGGAAATCAAAACCCGCATTCACGGTTGAAAGGCTGCAAAAGAATTTTTTTCTTGTTAGAAGCTTCTTTGTACCTCTCCCGTCGTTTTTTCGGTCCGAGCCCAGGTGCTGTACGCTTTTTCCGCCGTTTTGTCGTTTTTAAAAACTTTTTTGCCCTTAACTGCGCCCTCAAGCAAGGTTCTCTGCATTCTCGAACGAGATGGCCATTTCTCTTTTGCGTTTCGTCTTCTGCGTGGCAGGCATTGCTTCCTGTAATACAAGTCGAGGGTTGCCCGAGGATTTGAAGTAAGGAACTTAAGAAGGCAAAGCTGTTTAGAAGTGCATTAGACTGGGTGCAGACAAGACGTGAACGGAAGTCAGGAAGAAGGGAAGGGAAAAATTAAAACTGCAGTAAACATTTTCAAGTTTAATTATCGATAAATAAATGAAATTTAAATGGGGGAACCAAGATAGGAATGAAAAAATTGAGTTAGTGTGTATGGACTCGAAGAAATGTCGGGTCCAAATTCCTACGGGAAGTTGAAGTACCTGAATGCGGGGTACCTGAGTATCATTTACTACTTTTTTTTTGTTCTCGTGTGATTTAATACTATAAATAATTTAAATTAATCCTGAGTCACTTTAATTAAAAAACGAAAGCCGGGAAGAATAAGAAAAGTTGTTTCCGTTGGTTAAGCGAATGCGGGTTGGGGTCTTTTCTGTGTGGTTTCCCCTCCTTTTCTTGTGTTCGTGCACCTTATTGTCGCTCCGGCTGCGATCAGTTGGCTTCGGTGCTCGCGTGAGGATATTATGTGCCGGGTGTGCCGTTCTCAAAGTTTCCCATCCTGGCTTTCCTTTAGAAAACATAGAAATTGTTGTTTTGGAAATCTGTCGACGGCGTGCCTTGCCCTCTGCCCGCGAGGATCGTGATCGCTTGGCTTTGTGTGTCGGGAAATGTTCGGGGAGTGATCAGCAGTGTTTGGTGGCCGACTCAGTTGGGGAATTCTTTTCGGACTTTTTCTCTTTGGAATGATGCTGTGGGAAATGAAACGAATGGGCATGTAAGCAAGTTTTCACGTTTTTTACATCTCTTTCGGAGTGGTTCGCTTTGCTGCGTTGTTTTTTTTTTAAGGTCGGGATGTTGAGATAAATGCAGTTTCCGCCCTCGCGACGACCCCGGAATTTCTCACAGGGTTTCGAAAATAAACCTCCTGCAGTTTTCAATTTGAAATTTTCAAACAACAACATCGTAAAACTAATTAATGTGAATTATGTCATACAGTTATTTCAGCGCTTTTGAATGAAAAGTTCTGGTGGAATTCCAAATTCGTAAAATTCTTTTAGTGGAATTAATTTTCTGTTTCAATGTGAAATACGAGATGCTTTGAACGAGTTTTTGGATAATCTGTGTTTGAAATTTTGGAACTCCTGAAACTGTTTTCAAAAACCGCTGGAGATTTTTAGTGTGTTTATTTATTCTATTCGAGGATTTTTCTTATCCATGATAATGTATTTATTTAAATTAGATTTTGGAAGAAACCGAGTTTGATTTTGCAAGGGGGGTTTTGAAAGTTCTTTCCAATCTGAAAACTGCCTCAGTTATGCGTTTTATCAGGAAATGTTTGTGTTAAAGAAATAAAAAAGCATAAGTTAGTAATGAAATATTGTTGTGCTCAGAATAGAAAAAGAAAAAAAAACATCTGAGACATTGAGAAGTTCAAGTCAGCGAATTTCTCTTTCTCAGTCTAATTTGCAGAATAATTAAAAACTGAGTTATTTTCTTAAAAAAATTTTGTCCTTGGTCGCTTTGACAGACGAGCCAGAGCTCCCCAGTCGTCCCGCCATATGATAAGGCAAATTAAATGGCGTGCGACTCACTTGCCTCCGCATTCCCTCTGGACCCCTGCCAATACCCTCCGTCCCCATTCAAGAACTTTCCTCAACCCACGTGGCCACTTTCGAACTGCAGGAACACAGTCTTGGCTCCTTCACCTGACGGCCGATGACAACCGAAACCCCGGGATGGAGGAAATGTGTGAGGGTTGGTGCTGAGAACACCGGAGGGAGAGGAGGGTTCGAGGATTCCCACAATCCAAAATCTTAAGGGATGCTCCATTCTCTTTTTATTTGTCTTTATTGTTTCTAAATGAATACAGTCTTTTTGCTCTTTTCTTTGTTTCTACCTGAGAACAATAGACATTTAGGTTTGGAAACAGTGAGAGATACCCTTCGAAACAGGAGATGAGCGTTGATGAGCTGACGCGTTCCTCCCTCAGTTTAACTTCACCTTTAAATTCAAAAATCAGGAATCCTTTTGACAAGGGTTTTGTTATTGGGTTTTACCTATAATTATGATGTAAGACTCTTCGCATTGTTTACTTGTGTTTCCGCACGAACAAAAATTTTATGGCCGCATGTGACATCCGAGTTCTGCCTATCTAATTGTGGCAAATTACCTTGGGCAGTTTACACCCCAAATTAAGACAAAATAAATGCAATATTTTCCTCAAGAAATACCGGTCGCACATGATGTTCTTGGAAGTGTTCGTCAACAGATGGTGGGACTTAAGTATGTCATGCCTGTGTCTAATGTCGTCAGTTGCACCTTTTCTCGGATCCAACCGTTCCAAGATTTTTACATATATTAATACAAAAGCATATTAACCCTCACGAAGAAAACATTACTTTGTTTCTTTTTTCATGAAGATTGATTAGGACGAGCTCCTAAATTCGGTTAGGGAAACCTCCAAAGGGTATCTCTGCTTGGGGATTTACACAGATGATAGAACAGCAGTGTTCGGAGTGATAAATGCTTATGTTTAGCCGACAGGAGACCAAGGCGCTTGAACTTTCGCACATATGATGCAACTCTTGTATTTTTTCTTTTCAATAAGTCAACTATGTTTATCTTTTGGGGAGCGTAGGATTTTATTTAAAACCCCAATTCTTTTTATACTTATCTTTTGTACGATTTTTACTCCGCCGAAGATTCAACAGTGAAATAAAATTGAATTAAACTTTTTTCTGCAGTGTGAAATATGCAATATATAACGTTGACAGAATTTTCTTGAGAAGCGGGGTGTCAGTTTAATTTTTACGCTACTCATAACTTTCTGGACCTAGAATTATTTCAAAGAAACCTAAATAAAATTTTTTTATTTGGCCAATACACATACTGCTGTTCTAAATAATGTCGCAGTGATGACCAATCCGGAATTTGAATAAAATTAAGAAAATAATTTATCGCATATTCGGTCACAGTTTTGACCATTTGGTTTTTAAAACCAAATTTGGTATAATAATATAAAAATATAATAAAAGCAGTTTTAGTATAATTTAAAAAATGATCTTATGTAAGCAAGTTCACAGGGCAAAGAGATTTTAATTTTAGAAACGAATTTTCTTCTTTCGAAACAAAGGTGCACCAGGATGAAGGTCCTGAAGAAGAGTTTGCAAAACGAACACCACAGCCGAAATTCAATATGGCAAATTCGGCCTGGAGCATTGATATAAATTTAGCTTAGGGAGTTGTCTGAAGTTTTTCACAACTTCCCCTTCTTTATTTTTTTTTGCATCCGTTAAACAAAGCTATCTCTGAGAACAGCTGGAAAATTTTATTTATAGGTATGGGCTCAGCGTTGGATGTGGTCCAAACATGAGCAACTTCCTTTTCAGAGATGGGAATAGGTTTTCTTTGCGGGGAAACAAACGGGAACCGAGGGAGAAGAAATTTAGGATTTTCCAAAGTCAGGGCGAAGGAATGGGAAGTGAGATTCTCCCGCAAAAGATTTTCTTGACGATCAATTCCAAACTACTTAACCTGTTTTCATTCTAATCCATTAATATTATTTCTTTCTTGTGAACCCTAAAGCAAACATGGCACTCCCATTGTCAAGAAAAAAAAGGTACCGAGCCCAGGCAGGGATTGTCGAGAACCCATGATTCCTTCCATGAGAATATCTTTTCTTTTTCTTTTTCGGGGCTAAATCGCAGCTGTCGCCCATCTGCGGGTTTTTACCCACTTTTATAGGAAATAAATAAATCTTTTAGGCCGCTTTTCAAACTCGAAAGAAGTGTTTAATGGCAACGGGACGAATGAGGGTTTACACTCTCATCTTTTAGCTCCATTTTACGATGCCTCTGTCTTCGTCCAAAGAGAATCGCTACTCTCTGCAACGGCCTTAATAATAGCTTTGCATCCAGTGTTCATTTAATAGAAAGAAATTCTTTGGATCACAGTGACACAGTGCTCGACTCTTCGCTCATAAATGAATTGCCACCCATTTTCCCTGTCAATGTCTCACGCATCCAAGTGAAAATTAAATGGATAGCATAGCTCAAATAATAATGCTTCGAAAACAAAAAAGCCGGCCTCCTCGGGACATTCTACTCGAAGGAAACGATAAACGGCCGGGTTTCCGGTCGCCATTTTTTATGCTTCGACACAAACGGTTGCACTCCTTAATGTGAAACTCGGATATGCTGACTATGAGAAAGAACTGCTGGGAGGTGTTCGCAAGAACCGAAAACTGAGAGTTATTCCACGACACATTCGAGTCAGAAGACACTGAGGAGATTCAGATCAGCAAAAACTTTCGAAATCATCCGGTTTTGGATTACTAATGAAAAGCCTTTGTTCGACATTCCACCCAGCGACTTCAATCCTCTCCTGTTGATGCTTACATTGTTCGACCACTTTCGCTTATTCCCCTACCAAATGTTACTCTCCTTTAATTTGTGAGTCAGCGTATTTTCCGCATTTTGGCGGCTGATTCATTGGACCGGTGGAAGCCCCGGAACTCCACTCACAAGAACTGCCCTGAATTATTTTGCCAGGTTTTCCAGCCCTCAGATAGATCAATGACTGGAACAAATAAAAAAAGGCAGAAGACACAGTTGAGGAGAGGGATGAGACTAGTTTAGGGGATGGTTTCGAGTGGCGGTGACTGCGAAATGAACGGGTTGTAACATTTGTCGATTGTCGGCCTTCGCAGGGGCGCGTGCACAGAGCAAATGTACGAGTCGTCTTAGTAGGTTACGGCCCTGAATGCATATCTTTTGTCTTATTAATGTCTGAGGTTACGTCAACATTATTTATGATAACGTAATCAATTATTTCGTAGTTAGCTGGGTCCTTGTGGCTCTAACGGTTAACATTGGGCAGTGCGCCTGCGATAATCGCTTCCCTGTCTTGACTCCATTTGTTTTCTTTTCCCTTTCTTTTCCATTGACTTCCGCTAATATATCGCTCACTTTTTTCTGACGTAAAGGTTATTTCATTCTTTCTTTCATTCGACAACATATGGTTGTCCAAGTCCAATAATGAGGAAAGTTTCTTTGGACAAAAGGTTAAAAAGTTATCAGGAGAAAAAGAATATTTATAAGGATCCTGAATATTCCCCAAGGGAAGAAATTCCGAACGAACTTCACCTGTACTGTTATATTTATGTGTAATCAGTGTACTGATGTTGTCAGTTTTCTCAGAAGACGGAAAGTATCAATGAATGAATGCGATTGGTTTCCTGGAAAAATTTTTCACTAATTTTTCCTTGTAATTTTTAGTGAAATTGCGGAGGAGTTCAGCCAGTATTGGAATTGAGTTGTTGTTCATTATTAAAAAAAAATTGTTTTAAGGCCATTAATTTGGAAAAATCAGCCCCCAACTCTGCTCGAATACACTCCAATAACCCTCCGCATGCGTGCGAATCCGTAAATACTCCAAACGGAATAAAAAAAAAATAGAAAAAATGACGAAACCCCCGGAATGGATGGTCTTTTTTCGTTTTTAATGTGCCTCGCCTAAAAACTGGTTTCTTTTGTAACGGAAAAGGGTCGAGGAAACAAAGGGAGGTTAAACGTTCCGTTTGTTTTGGAAAGAACCTCACAAGAAAGGTCAACGGAATCAAGTTGGCATTTACATCACGTTCGGTACCCTCTTCATGCGAGAGCGCTAATGTGGGAAAACCAACGGAGTATGTTTTTTCTTTCACCCCCGTCTTCGGCCCGAAAACATACCACTTCATGGCGCACTCGGAGGCGCTAGTGGGTGCATACAATGTGCCACTATTCCCAAATTCTCGAATGCAGGTAACATTCCCCATGAGGGCTGCAGGAATGTTTCTGATCCCTAATCTCCGGCACTGTTGTTTAAGGGTCTAAAAAAAGCCAACATCGATCGCTACAAACTAATCGTGCGGAAAGCCAAGATTGTTATTGTTAATAGAGGAGCGGCTGGAGGAGTCAACGACCGCTGAAAGGCCATGCGGCGGCAAAGCTGAACGAAGGGATCAAAAAAGCACGAAAGTATGAAATAACGAAGGTGTTATTAAGAACAAAAGCAGTCGTCGGAGGAGACCGGCACGGGGCAGGCCAGCAGTTAAGTCTGAGTGGCACCAATTTAATTAGTTATTTCGTTCTGGTAATTGGAGGGAGGCCGTTGGCCAGTGGTGACTTCACCGCGGTGGCGTTCGTCAGGGGGAGTAGAAGGAACGCACAGGACGACCTTCCCGGCTTTCAGGTTCGACGCCTGCTCTCATTGATTTCTCCCGACAACGGAAGGGCGTGAAGAAGTGAATTTTGATGATGAGGCCTTGAGGTTTTCCAGTGTGGGACACGCATTGCTCGATTATTTTACACCCCGAAATTCACGGTTGCACAATTAGCGGAAAAATTTCGGCTGCTAATTACGGATTTCATCTTGCATTGTTCCTCTTTCAAGTGGTTTTTCCCAAAAGATTTATTAAACTGTGTGTGTGTGTTTTTTTTTGTTATTTCGGGAATTTTACTTCCGGTGATTAAATTGTTTTCTGTGAAAGGGTTGGATTTGTCGATATTATATGCCCTCAAAAAAAAGAGGATTATTGCTTTCTGTATTTCCCCGATGGTTGAATGTCGCTTCCGATACGTAATCTCGTTTATTATAAAAGTTTATAAAAGTTTGGAATACATCTGTTGAAGATCCGTCACTGTATGGAACAAAGCTTCCTCTCCCGAAGAACATGGAATTGCTTTAGCTTAAGGAAAAAGGAGCGGCAGCAATACCTCTCGGGACGTTGGCTTTTCAAGGACAAAGAATCCGAAAAACAATGAACACTACCTGTATTTTGTAATTTTAAAAAGCAGCATAGCCTTGCTGGAGTTCTGTCTCCCTCGCCGACGTGTTTAAGGTCATCGAAAACTGGAATAAGTATGAGACGGACAAAGAAGAAAAGAAAAAGTCTTACATAAGCGCATTTCTGTGCTAAACGTAATCGAAGAGCGAATACCTGAAAGCGCATGCGCACGCGGGCCTGAAGAAAAGGCGCTCCGACCGATCCGAATCATCGTGACACACATTCACCCCGCAATCAAGTTCGTCGCTTCTGAAAGAGGTCATTTTGGTGACCGTGAATGTGAAAGTGAAAGCCACTGGGAGCCGGAGAACGTGGGCAACGGCCACGAGCATCTCATCTTTGTTCGCTTTTCTTCTTCCGCCCACTCCTCAGCCTCAGCTGTCCTTCCCGAAGACCGCCGCCATGCCGCTCGTGAGACGGAACGTTGCACTCTTTGATTCCCCTCGCGATTACGCAACCTTTGGTGCCGACTCCGCCTATTCTTGTTCTCAGCCCGCTCTCGGCAGAAGTCACGCAACCGTGGAAGTCTTCCCCGAGCAGTTGTTGAGGTTTCTGCTTCTTTGGAGGCTCCACTCGATGGTTCTTCGAGAGGTCCTCAGCGGATGTTCGATGCCAGCAACCCGAGACCTTCCGTTGCCTTGAACTTTCAAACCTTCTACCATTTACCGCTTGACCTTCAACTTCCATCGGGATTTTTCCACTGCCGTCGTTTGAGGTGATTTAAGCGCTCCCGTTTAAATTAATTTCAGCTTGGACTGTTCCCCTCTTCAGGTTCTGGAAACGATAAGTGACACGAACAATCGAGTGAACGACAGTTTTGGAGTTTTAAGTCGCCTTCGAGCAGAAACTCGAGTGGACGAGAAGAAAACAAAGAAGTGAAGGTGGTCGGTCGGAGCGAGGAGCCTTCGGCGCTACCAGACCTTGATTTTGGACGTTGACTTTCCAGTTCAGTTGAACATTCTGCTTTCCGGATTGTTTTTCTTGGCTTTTGATGACCAAGGCCGATCGCTTGCTATTCCAATGTGTGTGCATGTGGCGGCGGCGAAGATCGTGTTCGCCTGCGCTTTGCTTTCCTCCATTGATGACTCTTTCCCATTCCCCTGAAATACAATTCTGCCCCCACCCACCGTTGCCCGCTCTGGGAGTGGCGATACCTTCTGCCAACCACCACTCGCCACCATCCTCTCCTCATCCTTCTTCTGAGGGACACCCGACGTCTTAGTTTTAAGGTTTAGTTACAGAGCGCCAGTGTGCGTAGCATTGACGTGCCTTTCTTGGAATAGTGTGGGAGATGACCGTTTACTATTCTTCCAGAAAAATTATACTTTATGGCAGATTGCCGTTCTTGATTAATAAAAAAAAACTTTTATTTTTTGGTAATTCTGGGGGGATTTAATTGGATTCGCCATATGCGGAGTTCTTTGGAGTTGTGTGTTCGTAAAGTGCTGTCGCAATACCCACTCAAAAATATTTAAACTGAACGGATTAATGTTTTGCTCTATCCTTTTAAAGCTTTTAGCAAAAATTCTTAGTTTCTGTTTTTACTTCAGTGCGCGGCCTCTCATAAAGTGCCATTTTTTTATTGAGAATGTTTTCCTGCTTGCTGGCATTTTATATAAACATTGTGTAAGAGTTTTGCCGTTAGTCCGTAGTAGACTGCAGCCACGGAATAATTCTTGTCTACTCGTAAAGCTCTTATTTGAACTGCTCTTCAGCTTCAAGGTCCTTAATTTTTGGGGTGATTTCTGCTGTGGGTTCGGCCTTTGCACAGGTTATTACCCCAAAAACCTTTTGTTTTGTTGTGCAGATGATGTCAGAAGAAGAAAATGTCTCTCACGAGAAGGTACGAGTCGAAAACATAAAGATTAACTTTGTTTACTATGAGGAGAATAAGGTTTGGATTTAATGGTTAACCACAGGTTAAGCATAGGAAGAACGTGTCTGACCTTGAGTGGAGTACAATCACGTTTTGAGTTGGTCCCAGGTACCGTGTAAAGTCATGATTCATTCCATTGTTCGCTGGTTCTTTGTGGTCCGCCGAATTTCTAATGTGGGTTGAAAAGTTTTACTGACTGCACATGGCAAATGAAGCTTTTCTCAGTTCTGGGCTTTGGGAAACCCTTCGCGTTAAAGGCTCCCAAGACTCCCCTAAACATAACCCCTTTCAAGACCTTCGGTTGTTTCTTACATTTTTTTAATTAGTGGCCTCTGCAAAAGATATTTTGCTAAATTTGTTTTTATTTCCTTGTTGCAGGTAAGTTCAGGACATTCGGCAAAGAACCTTTTAAAGGTGTTAAAGCTCGAAGTGCGTTCTGCACTCCGCTCCACAAGGTACCCCGAAGGAGTGGTGGTGGTACCTTAAAGGCCGAAAGACAAAATATCGACTGAGGAGTCACGTGATCTTCTCCACGGTTATTTTCATATGTTAATATAAGCCACGAGCAGTTGATTGTTCTTCAAGTACACGTCGAGGAGGATTTGGCCAGTTATCGAGCAGTTATTGTGCAAGAGGGTGCTTTGTTTTCTTCTTTCCCAACCTCCTCCTCCCCGCCCGGCCTAATTACCCCTCAGTTCAACCACAATTATTCGATATTGATTTGCGTGCTCCTTCGACCTTTCCTTTTTTTTTTAATAATCGCTTCCTAAATTTAAAAAAATGTCAAGGATAAAATGAGATGTTGCTTTTTTTTTACTGTTAGCTACTTTTAATTATTTTGCCAAAAAGGTGGTCTGACATGTAAATTTATATTTCGAATATTTCTCTGGTTTTCAGTCTTTGATCCATTCTCATTGAAATGCACCGCCTCCTTGAAATCATCTGCTGAAAAATTACTCGATATCGATTTCTTAAACTCGTCTCGGTTCAGCCCCTGATTTTGCTAAGGGGTCTTTTGTCCCTCCCCAAAAGTTGTAACAATTGTCCGATTTCTTTTACAAACAATATCTGAGTTTCGTTTTTTTTTTTATCTTTTTTTGTCATTTAAAACCGAATGGTTTCTTAAATTTTATGTTCGACTACCTGCGACAATTCTGCAATGGAGGGATTTGCAGCCTTTCTGCAGGTTTTGTCAGAGTTATACGAATGTCCGATTCGCACATTGCATTGATTTCAACTAAAAGTGTTTCCAATGAAATGCCGATTACAGTTGTTAGTTTTGCTGACCGAGAAAATGCCAAAAACAAGTGAGCTTGTTTTGTGAAAGTGTTGCGAAAACACTCAAGAGGTTCTCTCGAAGAAAAGCTGTTAAAAGCACCTTTTTGTTTTGAAGTTTGATATGTTTCAGTGTTATAGAACCCGCGTTTATTGTCGTGTATGAGATGGTTCTGCAAAAAGTACAGAATAAGAAAAAAGCTTTAGAGAGAGGAGGAGGAATTAAAAAGGAATTTGAATATATCGATTTTAGGGAGCCGTTCATCCGAACAGAATGTTCAACAGCATTGAGAAAAGAAGGAAAGGTTTATTCTGTTGTGGATTAATTGGTTTAGAAATGATCTCGTGTTTTCTTTCTCACCAAATTTTAGTTCTTGTCCTCTGAGTCCTGTCATTTCATTCCAGACAACCGAGGAATATTATTTATTCAACAATTAAGCTCTTGAAGTTTTCTAATTTGAAACTTTTAAATTTCCACAAATTCCGAAAGAAGTCAAACCAACCGATGAAACTTAACATAAACGGAATCGAGTTCATCTTTCACACTTTATTATACTCTTCCTCCTCGTTTCCTATTTTTTATCATCTAACGTCTCTGAAATGTTTCATCATAAAAGACTCGAAATGTTCAGTGAAGCTGCTGAAAGGCGCGGCGCCAGCGTTACTTAGAAAAGTTCCTCGAAAAGTTGGCAAGTGATTTCCCAGCAGTTTCACAAAAACTTGACAGTGTTTGTTTTCCAACTGGAAACTTCCGTGGCCGCAGGATCAGATGAAACTTTTACTTACCCTCTATGTTTTTCATCCCCTTCAATTTAACATTTATCGACCCCCGCAATTGCCATTACCGCAGCGGACAAAATTCAAATCAGTAAGTCGGCCTCTGATCTAAAATCTACGTAATATTTAGTTCAGCGGGGGACTTTTTGTGAGTCTAAAACATGAACGTCATGGCCGACCCCCTCCAAGGCATACATCCATATGACACCGATCAACCCAGTGTCTTCGCCCTTTCTTTTACCACCACTCGAAGAGAAAATGAACACTTACCAGAGAGTTGGAGAGAATATTTTGGGTTTGGGTGTCCCCGGCAGAGAAATCCTCTTTCTTCGGCCCATTGTGGTTAATTCGGTGTTTCATTATCCCAGAGGTTCATCTGGAGTTGGTGTGGGGAACACGCGTCCACTCTGGAAAAAGAAAATATATGGGAACGTTCTCATGCAAACAATTGTTTTTTGTTGTTGGCCATCGCCTGTGAAGCATATTCAATGTGTAAAGGCTTTTGGAAAACATCACTCACGTTTTCAAGGATTAAGAGACGGATGGCAGAGTGGCAGAAAGATCGAAACTCACTTAGAGCTGTTCTCTTTGCGATTCCTCCCTCGAGCAAAAGCAGAAGAAGAGCTGTATACTGTTATCAGTGCTTACACCCACAGGAATTCCTTCAACTGCTCTCTAACCCAAAAAACCAAGTGTAAAATTTCCCCGGTGTAATGGGTGAAAATCCGCTAATAAGTTTACACAGTATTTGAGTAAAGTAATTTCTTCGCCATTTGATAAAATGCGTTCTCACTTATGGGTTTTAGTTTGAAATTTTTCCCTTAAAAAGAACCCGTAGTTTTTATGTGAGAGAGGGTTTTTATTTCTCTCAGACATTCTCAAAGGCTTTGACTCAAATCTGGTGAAAGTGCAAAGCTTTTTTAGATGTGCATTTATAATTTATTCAACTTTTTGAATCTTTATATCTCAGAAACGATTCTGATTCTTTTTTTGTAAATGATTTTATGCTCTGGTATTTTCCCTTAGCTGATTTTATAATATAACTTAAATTATTGTTAAAAATAGCGAAAAACTGAAGTACACCTTTGTTGGTTTTTGACCTCTCGTTAGTTGTTGGACTATGTTTTAAGAATTATAAATATATTTTTTTAAAGGGAAAAAACGGGCATTAATTTTCGCTTTTTATTTACCATGTGTTTATACCTCGGCTATGAGGATTATAAACATATTGTTTTTTCTCAAGTGAGAGACTTAAATTTTGTTGATCGGTGTTATTATAAAATCCATCATTGCATAATAGATTTAAATGAGAAACGTAATGAGCTTCAGCCAAGGGCTGTTTTCTCTTAGGATCGACAGTAATGAGTAGTGGAAATTGATTTGGTGCTGCAATTATGGGATCGACATCTGCTGCATGAATCACAACGAGCGCAGTGCGTGCATGTATGCGCGATAAAAGGCATAGGAGGAGGGGTAATTAACTGTTGGGTGTAGCCATGGAGAGCGTTCCAGCATTGGAAATGCACCTCATAAACTGCCTTTTCCAAGAAAAATTAAGTCTTAGGCGGCTGGTGCTGTTTACGGAAATGTCCTCGTGTTCCACTTTGGGAATCGACGTGGGGTTGAAAACATTTGGAAACTTGGAAGGCCATTGTCCTGCAGTGAAACATGCAAATTAGTAAAAAGAGACTTTCACCCTCTCCCTCCCTCTTTTCTCCCACAATCCGCTTTCCACTCGGCATTCTTCTTTTCCATTATTTCGAAACTAATTCTTTTCTTATTTAAAGCGAGTCCTTTTCTAGGCTGAACTTTTTTTGAGCAACAAAGGACGGATTGAAGGTTCGACTACCTGAGCTCACCCCTCCGTCCGACTGTATCGTTCCAAAACTCCTGTTAGTCCTTGTGCAGATTTTATACCATTCGGTCAGGTCTTTGTGTGAGTCTTTCTGAGTTTCATTCGACCTCTGAGTGGATGAAAAACCTGGAGAATCAGCAGAGTCAGGGGTATTTAATGATTTTTTATTAAGGTTTTTGAAATAACGGTAAGGAATGGACGGAAGAAGCTCATTTTCTGTCTGAAATTTGGGTCATCTAAAAAAATTGACATTGAGATATTGAAAAATATACATGGGAGGCCACCCTCCACATTTGCTTTCTCTCGCCTTCGCATTGTTCTGCTCTTTCCTTCCGTGCGCCGCCATCCCGCAACTCGTTTTATTAAAAACCAGTCGTTACTGTTTGTGAAAGGGTAAATTCATCCCTTGTTTCCTACGCCGTCGCAACCAACTCAATTGAAAATGCTGCCGATGCGCGTCCCTCGGAGATGACAGCGATCAATTTCACATTGCAAATGCGCCAGAGCTTTTTCTTAGCCTTCTTCGAATTCGGGGGCATAGAACACCCTCCGACCGCTTTTTGTTTTAACCCCGCCGGGATCACCCTTGCCCGAGTTCTTTCCACGTTAAACCGTGCACCACTCATAGCGTCAGGGGTGCGTGAGTCATTTGCTTGGGGTGGATTTGGCCCCTGCTAATTAAAACATGACATGGAGTCGATTCTTATCGATTTGCTTTTTTCCGCGGCTTTTAAGAAGCCCTTACCGGTTCCTTTTTTTGTATTAGAAGGGTAACTGGAGTCGAAGTCTTGTTTGATTACGAAGAGGTTATTTACAGCCGACTTCGTTTCTCATTCTGTTCCAAATGTATAACTGTGTATTTGTTTTCAGGTATAAGAGACGCACTGTAAGCCAGGGGGAACGGGCCTCGTCCAGTCTGGACCTGTGCAGGAGCAATTACAAATCATCAGTTCTCCCCAACAAAACAGCCTCTTACTTGGAACACAGGTGCAGGCGTACTCGTAGTCGTGGAATGACCATGGGGCAGAAAATATCAGGTACGGTTCCTCTGCGGGCGAAATGTCCTCTTGTAGCCCCAGCCAGGACGAAGCCTCAACTTCTCTCCTTTCCAGGTGGTATAAAAAATGTTAATCGGGACAGTCCTCAGCCGTTCAAGCCAGTCATCCCGCGCGAACTGGCCCAGGACTTCGCGCGGCCGGCGCGGTTAGACATTCTGCTCGACATGCCGCAGGCTTCGAGGGATTTTCAAATTAAACACGCCTGGAACCCAGACGACAGGTGAGCTTCGCGGGAAGAAAGCGGACAGTCCGGACCTGAGACATTGCGGCCCGGCGCCGGAGTGTCCCCACCGCTGATCGAACTGCGGTCGATTTACTCTCCCGTTCGGTTTGCAGGTCGTTGAACATATTCGTGAAGAACGACGACAAACTGACATTCCATAGGCATCCAGTGGCGCAATCGACAGACTGCATCAGGGGGAAAGTAGGTTTCACAAAGGGTCTCCACGTGTGGGAAATCCACTGGTCGACGCGCCAGCGAGGCACGCACGCCGTCGTGGGGGTGGCGACGCAGGACGCTCCCCTCCACTCCGTGGGCTACCAGAGCCTAGTGGGCAGCAATGATCTCTCGTGGGGCTGGGACTTAGGAAGGAATAAATTGTACCACGATTCGAAAAACAACGCGGGAGTCACTTACCCCACTCTTCTCAAACCAGACGAAACCTTCATTGTGCCAGACAAATTCTTAGGTTAGTGGGAACATCGGGGCGAGTTGTGCCCGGGGGAGGAAAGAGTATAACAGCCGTGTTGTGTGTTTCAGTTGTTTTAGACATGGATGAGGGCACACTGTCATTCGTCGTGGACGGTCAGTACCTAGGAGTAGCGTTTAGAGGACTGAAAGGTCAGAAACTGTACCCGATAGTGTCCGCCGTGTGGGGGCACTGTGAAATAACAATGAAGTACATTGGAGGACTTGATCCGGAGCCTTTACCACTGATGGATCTCTGCCGGAGGGTCATCCGACAGCGCATAGGGAAGCAGCAGCTGGAGGAGCACGTGACTGACCTCGACCTTCCGCGCGCCGTCAAGGTCTACCTGCTGTACAGGGACATCAGATAGCAATCCTCCTCGGAGGAGGCCAACAACAACGCGTAGCGAGTCTCCTCGCCCTCGGAACCTCACCGGCGACAACGCAGCTCTCTGTTTGGCAAAAGACTTAGCAGAGTAGTTTTGTTTAAACAGTACTGATGTATAAAGACTTTGACTAATCGGGGCCGAAGCCGACGGTCCGACGACTGACTTCCTAGTTGTGCTCTCAAGTATTTTTTAATTTAAATCGAAACAAAGTTTAAACAAAAATAAAAACAATTTCAATAAAAAAAAAGTTTTAAAGTGTTTCTAACAAATTTTAAAACGAAACGGACTCAAATATTGAGTGTAGGAATAATTCGTTTTTATATTCTTTTGATTACGCTAAGTTAATTCATGTAATGATATTGAAAATTTTCAAATTGACGGCGGGAGTGCGGGGGGGTTTCAGCGAAAGAAAACCCCCCACACTTCCCCCTAACATCGTTCTTGCAATGAACGGATCGCGAACGGACATTGAATTAATCAAAAATTGTTCTTGCATGTATTTCGTTATGTCACGTGTATTAAACAAAAAAATTTTTAAGTTTTTTGTTCAGAAAATTCTTTTTCGATTGGTTTTCTCGAGTGATTTTCCCAATTCCAGTTTTTCACACTTTGGCGGGATACTCTGTTTTCTCAATGGAGAATTGCTGCTGTTGTGCAAATCGTTTTCCAGCAAAAGAGTCAAAATAGGGAGAGCTAACGTTTTTGTAGAGGTTCAACATCAGTTGATTAACAAATTACAAAAAAATTACAAATTTTGTTGCAGAAAATTTAGAGTTCTTGAATGTCATTTTATCAATTCTATCGAGAGCTTACATGTAATTAATATTGACGTTTCTTCTGCACTTAAAACCCACTCTCGGGTTCGATTCTACTGAAAATGAGTAGGTTTTAGTCATGTCTTGCCCCGTCATCTGCTGGAATGGGACTGTCATTCGAGGAAACTCAAGACTCAACTCATTCAGAGTTGTCCATTTTTTGGGACACTCCAACTTCCGGCATTTCTTGTTTTGAGTATTTTTTTTAGTTGGACGACGACATCCCTGACGAATGGGGTGCTAAATAATACAGTGCCTAATCTCTTTTCCGGTCCCTCCCTTTCGTCTTCGGCGGTTTCAAATCGCCTCACCCCTTCTTTCTCGCACTGCCCTGTATTTCCCTCTCCCAAGCTTCCCCAATAAGCCCTTACAGTTTGTCCTCGTCGAGGACTCTGCCTTTTCCTGCGGTTGTGCCTACGCCCCCAAAGCCCTGCCGGCCCTGTGTTCAGGGAAATGAGTTCCTCCAGCCCGCAGACCAATGTCTTCAGTCTTTCAGTGAGAAAGGAAAAACAAAACTGGGATTTGTATATAGTTACTTAAAAATTAATTAACAGTAGTAATTAATAAATGATTTGTAATAATTCATTTTTACTTTGAGTTGGAGGTGAATGCATGCTTTGATATTTATGTCGTTTCCGTGGAAATAAAATTTACAATTTGTAATTTGTAGAAAGTTTTCGTTCAAAATTTTGGCACATTTTCGGCGGCCATATTTTTTTGGTTCCCTTTAAAAAATAATGAGTCTCGAAATGTTTTGTCCAATTATTTCTTTTCTTAAGATCTTCGCATCGCCTTATGTTTCCGCGATGTTATGTGCAATCCAACTAATTAATTTGTTTTTTTCCTTTTGTTGGTTTCAATTTTTAGGTTTTCGAGGAAAAATTTTATTATCCAAAATAAAAAAATAGAAAAAAATTACCCGCGTGAACTCGTTGTTCGGCCTGGTTTGTTGAAATCAAAAAGAAAATTGGTTTGGATTTAAGGTTGCATTGATTTTGAACGGCTTCATAGAGTAACGCTACTCATGTTTAGCTTATGTAAAATCTCAGTGAGAATTAGATACGGGCATGCTGACGGCTCTTCGCCGCTCAAAATTTTCAAATACAAAATATTTAAAATATAACGGCGTCTTATTTGCTCCTTCCCCCAACACCGATCCTTCCGCATCTCTTCGAAAAAGAGGAAGAGCCCTTTAGAAGGCTCCTGCTTTCTCGAGTCTTCTGCTTTCGCAGTCAAACATTCGAAATAATGGTCGTCGGGTGTTTGTAAAAAGTCAAAATTTGTTTTTATTCTGTAAGAAATTAAAAATTCCATGGAACGATTCGCCCATCTAAATTCCAGGTCAGAATTGCACTCCTCCAGGAGAAGACCTCCGCCCATTAGAAACTCAGCGGCCTTTTGATTGAAGAGAAGGATGTTTTCCATAAAGAAGTGCTTATGTGTGGCCATACAGAAGTTGGGATGCAGATTGTGGGAAATCCGATATTCGAGGTTTGAGCCGACTTACCAGGATTTCCTGACGAAGGACACTTACAAGAAGTTCGACACGATGGGAATCTTCGAAAAGCTCCTCAACTTCCTAAAGGTCATCAAGTGTAAAATATGTAAAAGAGAAAGCGTGTTTCAAGATGGAGAAATGGTTATTTACTTCCCAGGATCTGATTGCTTTCACTAAACAACAGCCATTTATGCAAAGGACTAAACAACAGTCCATCTTTTTATTTCCTTCTCATTTCACATTGAATGCAAAGCTGTGTGAATTCTGTGTGAGAGCGGAGGAATTCAAAGTTGTTTGGAGATGAGATTCATATTCGCTGACGCCATCCGGTGCTGATCGCTTCCTGCGGCCCAACGCCCCCGTCACCGAGCCCAGTAACGACCCCTTCGATTTTAGAATAAGAAGAGACGTCTACAACAAAACGGAAACATTTGTTCTCACTTCCATTTCGCACAGGGAACAAACAACAGGAAATAACATAAAAGGTCTCACCTGCAAAGAATTGAGGAGCAGAAGAAACGTTATTAGTCCAATGGCGAAGAAAGAGGGTGCGTAGTGGAGGGCGAGGGGAGGTGGCGGAGGGGGAGGGGGAGGGGGAGCGGGATGAGGGAGATGGTGATGGTGCACCAGGAGGTCCCTGTCCTCCATGATGTAGCGGTCGTCGAGGTCGTCGGAGGGTTGGTGAGCGTTCTTTGGGCTGTGGTGAGGGGCGGGTGTCGGATGCGGTGGGGGTGAGTGGTTGAGCTCAGACAGAGCCTCTGTCCCGTCCTTGAGGAAAATGCCCCTTAATTGGCTCCCTGCAGAAAGTAATGTCTCAATTAGTAGTATCAAGTTAAAGATCAGGGAACTTTTTAAGTAGATTAAATGAGTTTAAATAATTTTGCCTCTTCAATTATACGGGTGAAAGGTGCATTTTCTGGTGAGTTTTTTTCAAAATGAAACGAAACTCAGAAAAGGTTATAAAACCAACTTGTGACGAGACTCAACTTTAATCAAATGGCGTCCGCATATACAATCGTTGAAGATTTGTAGAGGTAATTGAAATGTCATCAAATAAACTTACTATTAAAAGTATGAATGATTGTGGCTTTTAAATTCAGCAGGGTGAATACAACCTCAAAACACAAATCGGGATCAAATCAGAGAGAAAATTCTTCCGGTACCTGTATCTTCGAGAGTGGTACTACAAAAGCAACAAAACTTCTAAAATAGATGTCCAACTCCTTAATAAAATCTACTAAAACTTACTCTGTTGTATTTGAGGGAAGCTTTTGCCTTCGTCCAGTTTCGCGGACACAGTGTACTCTTCGACCACCTTCGCTTTGCTTTTGGGCATCGCGAGGACACACCGACACAGAGCAAACCAAACAAGCAGGAAGACATCCATGGTGCTCGAGACTACTTTTGGGACAAGAGTGCAGTCTGCGCCCGAAGCATCTCGGCCTGAGATGACAGCGCTACGGGGCGTGTCGGTGATCACCAACTCGGAACTCTTCGGGTCTCCTCCCTTCTCACCCCAGTGAGCAAAGCAAGTGGTTAAAGGGTAAAATAAGATTTATATTCTCTGATTGGAAAAAGAGCAAAATGCTCTTCTGCCCACGAGAGTGGAAATTCAGGGAGAAGAAAGTCGATATGATGGTGACCTTTAGGCCGAGGGCAGGGACTATTAAAGGAGGGCTTGAGGCTCTTCGGGTTGAACTTGGAGAAAACTGGCGCAGACTGATGGAGAACAGGGGTGGAAGAGGCGACGGGTGGGTAAAGGAGGGGTGGAAAGACGAAGGATGAGAGGAGCAGGGGCGTGGGGGCAAAGGGAATGCAGCTTTTTGTAGCTGCGAGTCGGCGCAAGTCTGCCGGTTTTATCGACTTTAATGACATCAGCTCCGTCGCTATGGTTACTCAAAAAGGAAAATCCATCCCTCAGAAACTTTTCACTTGCATTGCACAATAATTTGGATACATTTCCCCCAGAGTCGGAATTCTCCGTTCGGGGTTTTTACACTTTGACGTCAGAAGAGTTTGTGAAGGTTTAATTATTCGATAAGTGGTTGCGGGGTGAGATGGTGACCGGTGACCGAAGGTGGGAGTGCTGTTGAAGTTCTTTTGGGTGGAGTGACGCCCGCGTTCGAAGGAAGACAAATGCGTAAATTGGGGGTCAACTCGTAATTCTGAAAAAGAAATCGCGTGCGTTTAATTTGGCGAGTAATCGGTATTGATTAGGGTATTTTGGATTGGCTGGCGCCGGCGAGTAAAAATCCTATTGATCCAGGAGATCGGCCATTTTATTTCGAGCGCCTCCCCAGTCGACGTTGAAACTTTGCTGTGTTGATATCTAGTGTTGGCGGATATGAGGAACTGCGACTAAGTTCAAAACGGTGGTTCTGAAAAGTATTTGGCAGGTGGTGGCTGGGCCGTGGGGCGGTATGGGCACCGTCCTGAGCTTCAGCCCCAGGGAACGGCGGCCCGTTTACTCCACGGTGTCCGCAGGAGAGCTTGCACTCAACAACATCAGCTACGAGCAACTGAACAACGCCAAGAACAAAGCCCTACCACCACCGGTTGCTGTTGCCAACAACACGGCCAATACTAACTCAAACCACCACATTCACACAAATCATATCAATAATAACAATAACAACGACAACGCGAAGATTATTTCTGAAAAGAATGCTCTCGATAAGAACTGTAAAAAACACTCGCTTTTTATTAACGCTCTCAGCTGGAAGAGATTTTCCATTGCGAATAACAACAAAAAGAAATTGGACAACAAAAACAAAAACCTAACTGTGCTCAGACAGCCGCTGCTGGACAACATCCACCCACTCGTGGACAAGAACAAGAACATACATAAATCCGCGTCCATTTCCTGTTATTACCCGTGCCTCACTTCCTCGAAAACGGCTCCTACGCTCGCCACCGAAGAAACGGACAACGTGGACGTCGTCAGGGCGAACAATACCAACAACAACACCAACAACGTCGTCTGCGAAAAGCTCGCCCCCAAGGCAGCCCTCCCGAGTCTTCCGCCCGTGCAGGCGGCCAACACCCACCACCCGCCCCCCAGGAAGACCGTCATCCAGGCCTCCACCTCAGAACTGCTCAAATGCCTGGGCGTCTACCTGCATAACAAATGCTACAGGCTCAAGGACTTCCAGGCGGGCGACGCCGTCATGTGGCTTCGCACCGTCGACAGGAGTTTGCTGCTGCAGGGGTGGCAGGTGAGAGCTCAGAAAACGCCACACTTTTTGGTTGGAGCTAAAGGGATAAGTAGTCTCCTGGGGGGTATGTTGAATCTAAGATCTCCAGAGTAGACTTTATTTGCTGAGACATTAAATTGCTTTCCCCCTCTGCCCCAGATTGAGAAAGGTTGTTGACAAGGAATTATAATAAGTCTTCTGAACACCATCAGTCAGTATTTGCTATTCCTCCCTATGCTCAGAGGAGCAGAAAAACCTACAAAGCAAAGTAACTGTGATTGTTCGGAAAAGAAGGCTAAAAAACAGAATATTTTAAGAGTATAGTGATCTTCATTTGGCATTTCCGCATTGAACATGACCGAACACGTCAAACCAGTAACCGAAGGCGGCGGGGCACCATCCACCACTTATTTCCAGCGAATGGTGCCCTTTCTTGTCATAGCTCCCGCTTCGCATGGCTTGCGAGGCAGGACGCCATTTCGGTTGACTTGTTCTTACAATTCTCAGAAATTGCCTCAATGGAAGTCAGAGAAAAAGGGGTGGAACTCAAAATTCTGCGCTGTATTATAATTTTGAAGTGTGAGGACCACGTTAACGTTTAATGGGCGGATGCCAGAGAGAAAGGCATTCTGCTCTGTAATACAGGCAAAGTTGAAGAAATGAGGCCGATGTGTCCGTTGTGGTGTCCGCCAAAAGGGGAGGGCGGTGGTCGACGGTGACCTTCCAGGGCAGTTCAGTCTGAGTTTTCTTTCCATTTGGGGGAGAGAGGGATTCCAGCGGTGGATGAGAGGAATTTCTCATCCCCCTCGATCTCATCCCCACGTGGCTCTATCGATCCGATGGAGGATTTTCAAGTTCGTTCGGTTTAGAAAACCCCTTTAACTCTGTTTTACATTTTCCCGCATTGTCAAACTTATTTTGTCGTCTTTGAAAAGGCAGAATTACGGCCTTAAAATATCATTAAGTAAATTAAGGAAAAAGTTTTGCTAAACTTTTAGGCAAATTTGAGTGTCACAGTTTTGTAAGTGTCACGGAAATTTTTCCTGCACCTGACTAAATCCATGTCCCGCGGGAGTGCAACGTGAAAACTGTCGGGAAGCGATATTAATATCTTATTGTAATCAGAAGAAGAATAGCAGTCCTGAACGCGTGCCACGAATTTATAGACTTTTAGAAGGGCGGATTATTGTTTTACAAAGGCAACTTTTCTAAAATGACACAAAAGGAATGGAAAACGTTGAAATAACGAAGAGGAATGCTTAGTTTTTTTTCCTTTCCAAGTTAATTAAGTTAAAAGTCTTGCGGTAACGTGTGCTAAAACGTGAAAGTATTAAACTAATCGTTATTAGCAAATTACGGTGGGGTTGCGGCGGGAGAATCAAGAAGGGATTGTTTTTGAGGATTTTCTCGAAACCAACTGCGAATTTTAGTAGTTTAAAGCAACATCGCTCCTTAAAGTAGCCATTCATTTTCTACAGAAAGTGATTAACTTTCCAGGAACGGGAGCTTCCCGAAGAACCCCTCAAAGAACCGGCGAGATGAAATTTCCCAACTAATGAAGTGATAATGTTTTTAATTTCAGGACGTGGCCTTCATTAATCCAGCCAATGTGGTATTTGTTTATATGTTAGTGAGGGAGCTCGTGGAGGGAGAGGAAGAAACGGAGCACGAGCTGCAAGTCCTGGTGCTGACCTGCCTGTACCTCAGCTACTCGTACATGGGTAACGAAATATCATATCCTTTGAAGCCGTTTCTGGTGGAGGATTCAAAAGAGAAATTCTGGGACCGATGTCTGGGCATTGTCAATCGGTTGTCGCGTAATATGCTCAGAATAAACGCCGAACCTGGATTCTTTACTGAAATATTCACAGAACTGAAAGCTTGCGGTGCAGCTGCCGGATTGAATCAAGCTCTCAACAACCTCACACTTCACGGAAACGTCAACAACAATAACAATAATAATTGCAATGGTATTAGGAGTAACAACAACAATAACGATAATAACAACAATAACAGTAACAATAACAACATCAACACTAACAGCATAAATAATAACAATAATGAACCCACGGCTTGACCGACAGGGCACGAGTTAGCCAGGCGGAACTGTACTCGATTTGAAAACATCTCCTTCAAAAGCAAACTTCTCGAGAACCAGTTTTTCCACTACATGGACGAAAGCATGAGTAAAATGCCCTTTTTTAAGATTGAAACAAAGACGCGACCGCTCGAAAGCTACGGAACGCTCGCATCGCAAGAAAAGCACAATGCGAACGATACCCATCGCTTTCCACATTTCAGCAGGCAGATGTCCCTACAAGAGCCTCAAAGAGAGCAAACCAATGCTTTGCGACCATCGCGGAATGACACTGGCGAGGAGAGACGAAGGTTGGAAATGTTCCGCACCGATAAGGAAAACCTAACTATCTTGGAGCGCCAAAAGTACTTGATCAAATCGCTCGCGCCCAGTTACCCACCCCTCGACAGATTTTTTATAGAAAATGAACAAGAAAAGAAACACATCAAACAGCGCAGACCGGTGAGCTCCAAGAAGGGCAAACCCAGGAAAGAGCAACAGCAGCCGGACACTTATTTGAACGAGTCTGCCTTCATTGAGGCCCGCAACTACTTCCATCACGAGCAGATGAAATTGCTGCAGGCGAGGCAGCTGCAGCTACAATGCAGGGAGAAACTGGCAGCATTAATGAGGACGAACGCCCAGGCTATGGAGCAGAAATGCCAGGCGCTGAGGGCGAGGAGAGAGAAAGCTTTTTTGGATCTGATTAAAGTGGTCGATACGAAACAAAACGCGCTTCAGCAATGTGTGACAACCTTGTGACCCCATTTTGGATGCAGTCTATAGGCTGACTGCCAGTGGTTGGTATGAAGAAAACATGTCTTCTGAGAATAACCACCACATTTTAAGCGCGAGTAATTCCAAAATTGGTCCTTTTTCGGACTTCATATAAATTAAAGCATACGAAAAACTTTCGTATATTAAATTTTGAAAAATTTTGGAAAAAACAACATAGTGGAAAAGGTAAAAAAGAAAGGCTAGAAATTTGTATTTTTTCCAGCCGACTGCGAATAACTTTGTTTCTGAAAATGCGCCTTTACCGCTAACTTGCAAAGTCCGAAAAAACACTGCCAGAGATCACCACTTTTGCCAAATTTTGAAAGAATTCAGAGCTGTTTATCGGCTCTAAAGTACATTAGGCGAAGATTGGAGCGGCACAGACAAGTGCACCCCACGAGTAAGAGACAAGGGGCAGAGGATAGAGAGGGTCATTTCCATGAAAGAGACATTATTCAGCTATATCGGATTTTCTTCCGTCGAAGTCTTTTGTCCCTTTTCCATTTATTTCATGACTCACTTGATAAAAATCGCCAAACTCATTCTTCACATCTCGCGTAACAATACTCAGGGGATGATATTATTTCTCTGGCAATTAATTTTCGTTCAGGACATCTTCACTCAAAAAGAAGGAATCTCCAGAAAAAGTTGTGTTGCGTATAAGTAATGGGCAAATTCAGCTGATGAGATTTTCGAGTATTCAGGAAAAGTACCCGAGATAGGAAAGCTCTGTTTGCTTTGACTTTCACTTGGAGGGACAAATTTAGAGTGCATTGGCTGCTCTCACGAAATGGTTATTCAGTTTCGTGGTTTTAGCCGTGAAGTCTAGCGGCATTTCGGTAGATTTTATTGATATTATATTTAAAGAAATATAAAAATAGGAAATTATCTTTTGATATTTTTCGAAGGCTCGAAAAGAGGTTGATCGGTTCATAAGATAGTTGTGATGCACTTAGACATTCGAAGGTTTGATGCATTCAAATGCCTCCGTTTTGAAACCTTCAGAGTGTAATGTTCAGATAAAATCAAAAGATATATTAATGCATTTTTAGGACATCTTAAACACATATAAAAAATTGAATTTAATTTTTCCGTTAAGTGAAAAATTATTATAGTTTTTAAGGAAAGCTTATAAAAGCTTTAACTGACGCAAAACGAGTGATTTTATAGAATGTTGGTGAGAATTTTGGGCACAACAGAAATTTTGTGGTCGTCCACAATTATATTTCGAAGCACCCTGTCCGTATTTTTAGGTTTTATCAACTGTTGTGCTCCTCCGAGGCTGCAAAGGTTTGGCTTTATCGAGTGCTGTCTTGTGCCTGATTGAGCAGCCACTAAATCAAACTCTCGCTCATTTTAGAATAAAATTATACCTGACATGAACAACGGTTGAATGTGCGTGTTGGCATCTTTTACATTTTACATAGATAAATTCTACTTAATTTATTTACATTACTTAAAAATAAATATAATAAATATAAAGTAATTTGGAAAAAGATTTGGACGTTAAGGGAATATTAAAGATCAAACAAAAGCTCTCTGTCATCGCCAAAGAATCGAAACTGAAAAGGGTCGATTTATGGGGTAGGATTTTTATCCAGAGAATAAAAAGTTTCTTCACCCCGCATTGTAATAATTTTAGTGTAGATCTTTTTGGCCAAGAAGTCGTAAAGTGTTGATACTGCACTTATTTTGGCTATTCTGGCCACCCAAATAAACGTAAACTTACAAAAGTCCTAACAGTACATTCAATCTGTATGTATATACACATGAATAGATGAGGAAAGTTTTTATATGTACATATTAAAGAAAATGTAAATATCCATGTATTAATTTTGTCTAAATAAGGGATGTACATATTAGTTATCTGAAATGGAATAAATATTTTTTCAGGAAAAATATTTTTTTGTTACGATTTACTGGAATTATATTTTTGCCTGAAACTCGTCTCACTTATGTTTAGAAAAAGGGATTTTGATTCTATGTTTGAACAGTGCAATAGTTAAAGATCAATGATTGTAACGAAGGAATCTGCATTAATTTTTAAGAGATGAGACATTAATTTTGTTTGATTTTTTACTTCTTCCTCGTCAAGTCCTTCCAACATTCTAAAAATCTGACCTTTGCGTCCAATTAATTATTTTTTTCTTTCGTTAGACGGGCCGGGTGTTTGCAATATTGTCATATATATTCATTATCATTCGTTTAAGCTAAAATCTCTATAGGTGGAATGTATTGAATTTACAATTGTAATATGATGTTGTCCTGAGTTTTCTGTGATTTTGCAACATTATTTTTAAGGTCTTCTGATATTTATTTTTGTTATTATTTCCGCTTCAAAAACACCTTTTGTGTGTTTTAAAAAATAGAAATATTCTTTTCACTGAGTACAATAAATCATACATTTGCTTGGATGCACGATAGCATTCAATAGGGGTCGAAAAGAAAAATATGATATTTAAAGATAAGCCATTTCCAAAAGCGAAAATGAAATTCATTTATGGAAGACAAAAACAAAGGGAAATTATAAAAATTATTTCAACTCACTCATTAAAAGTTCGTTTTTCATGTTTGAATTTACGTTATTATTTTCTATTGTTGAAAAGGTGTTCTGAAGTTATGTTTTTAATACATCAGTCTGCTTCATTAGGTGATTAAATCAAATATTAAATTTATTAGCATAATTCAATATAAATGAGTATATTCAAGTGATAGGACTATTTTTTCAAAAACTGCTCCTAATTCAACAGCTTCTGCTTCATAACGGAAGACAAAGACAAGTAAAAGAAAAGATGAAAGCGAAAAAAAGGAAAAGAGGCGTATAATATACATGACAATAAAATTAAGAGAGATATACCTTGGAAATAATAAAGAATAAAACTCTGTTCAACTGCTTACCTATTTTTTTCACTAACATGTTACTTTAATAGAATATTTTCAATGTGGAGTTTGGCGGTTTTTCCTCCGTCGCGAATTAGGAATGTCGGCACTTGCGCAGAAGTGCCAACAGAAACGCTTCAACGTGCGCATTCTCCGCCATATTTACACTTGTAATCAGTGTTGACACTCATGGTTTACTTCGCGAGAAGTTTTCATTCCATCCTATTCGAAATGAAATAAGTAATGAAGGATTGTTTTAATTACACTGTGAGTTTATTTTAATTTATGTTTGTTTTGTTGTGCATATTTGCATAGAATAAATTTAATTAATAAGTAATCATCAAGTAACCACTTAATTACTGGTTTTCAATTACCTCAATTTACGTTTAGTTTCTGTCCTAAAGTATTAAAAACAGTTTTTAATAAAATTTTTATTAAAAAAAAGTCAGGAAAATATTATAATTGTCGATGTGATTGTAATTTGCTGAAGGATATATTATTACTCGAAATTAAGGTTATGGTAAACATGGTTAGGAATATTTGGTGGGGTATGTCCTTAGCAAAGTATAAGAACTGTGGAATGGCCTTGAACTTGGTGTAAAAAATTTGTTGAGTTATGCATGAAATTTACATGGTTGAATGAAGAAAAGAATTAATTTATTAGAGAATTTGAGAGCATGAAGATTCCAAGTAGAATCAAAACCAGAGCTTGGGGTTTTGCATAGATTCAGCCATAGTTTTTTATAAGACATTGTTCCAAATTGTTTGGGGTTGAGATTTATTTTCCTGAAAGTTTTTTTTAATAAAGTCTGCTTTTAGATGCATTGCACCAGTGCAGCTTAAAAGGATGTTCCCAGGAAAATAATTTCTAATGAATGGATGAGACTGATCTGAAAAGTTTGTTTTGTTGAAATGCACTTCTTAACTATCAGAAACAGAAATTAAAATAGTATGATAAATAGTTTCTTATGTATCATGTTCTGACTGCATTTAAACACATGCTGTCATTTTAAATAAATGTTTGAATTGGATTAAATTGGTATAGTTGCCCTTAATATGTAGCAAATTCCTGAATGGATTGGTATCATATTTTGATAGTTTAAATTTAAAATTTTGACAGAATTTCAGAGAAGAATGAGTGGGCAGTGTTGCATCACAGTTAAACAGAAAAAATATGGGAAATTGTAAAAATGTTAAGAAAAACATTTAGGAACAGGTGAATGGTCCCATCTGTCCCAGATAATGCATCCTCTCTTTTAGGGAACTTTTGAATTTTATAGAATTATATAACCAAGCATGGGCATTCCCATTAGCCCCAAGGTTAAGGTCTGTTAAGTGATAATTCCTATCAGGAGAGTTGGAGTCAACCTTTGGTTCGGTTCACTTAGCCAGCATCATTTAATCCGGTTTTTGTCGTTTTTCTTTTCAGTTGGGATGTTATTGGCGCCCGCGAGAAAGATAATAAAAACATGTCCAGTAATTGGGATTGTGCTGCTTTGTGGGGTTCTCTTTTGGTATATAGTGTTCTGGGAAGAAAAGGAAGAAAGAGGTGACGAGATCATTCGACTGAGGTAGGAATACAATTCGAAACGCTTCCGGAAGTACCTTCAAAGGCGGTTTATTTATAACTTCGGAGGCAAAAGACTACACATGTCGGTTCTACGGACCCAAAACACTGACTGCTTTGGCATAAGAAATGCTTTATATTTGTCTTTGGCAATTTGTTCAGAAAAAAGCAACTTGAGAAATTTTAAGCTTTTAGTATTCAGACATCCTTCTGTTCGTTATGATGATGAGCCTTTTTGCTATGTACCAATTGTACGCCATTTCGGGCACTGAAGCGATTCCTTCAGTGTACTCATTTTATATGTTATATTTAAAGAAACGTAATATTTAGAGTACAGAAGGGTTGGTGTTTTTTTAGGCTTAAAGACGACCAGGAAGAGTATATCGATAGAAAAGGAATACATGTCGTCGTCGGCCATTATACTGGAGACGATGATAATATGCACGCATATAATGTGACGGATGGTTAGTATTGAAATCCAGATTTATGAAGAATAATATGAAATAAAATAATTTTTCATGGTTGTACAGTCAACAGTACAACCTGTTTTCTCAAAGTTAGTCCGACAATGACTTGTTTAACCATCTTTTGCTTTTGAACCACATTTAAGTTATAGACGAATACACAGTCCACTTTAATGAGAAATGAAGGAAAATAAATTGTATTTTAACGACTTTCTCGTAAGAGGGAGAAGTAAAATAAGTTTAAATTGCAGAACTTTTAAACAAAAACATGTTCAATCCGAAGGAAAAAGAAGGGCTAGACGGAGTGCCTGTCATAATCCAATCGTCGGAAATGGCCAAAATGAAGGCATTGTACACTATTAACAGATTTAACTTAATGGCAAGCGATAGGATTCCTTTGAACAGGACGTTGCCGGACGTCAGGAAGAAAAGGTGATTTTACCTGTGGGAAAATAGAATAAGGACAGGTGTTTTGTGGAAAATTTTTTAAATTAGAAGACATTTAAAAAGGAGAAATTGATAAGAATTCATAACAGGAAGATACGAAGACATGAAATCGAGCCTTGTAAGTTTAAAGCTTAGCGCTTTGTAGGTGCTTGCATAAGTACGAAGAGCTTCCCAAGCTTCCAACAACTTCCGTCATCATCGTTTTCCACAACGAAGCCTGGTCTACTCTACTGAGAACGGTCCAGAGCGTCATCGATAGGTCTCCAAGGGAGGTATTAACTGAGATTATATTGGTCGACGACAACAGTACTAGAAGTAAGTACAAAAGGCTGCTTTCCATTTTACTGCAGTTCTTTGGCTTTAGGAGTGAAATCTTTGCATAAAAAATAAATGGAGGATTCGGTCTGGTGATTTAGAAATTGCTTACTTTGTTATCCCAATAGAGGCGTCATGCATTGTTTCTGAATTGCAGTAAAAAAATTCTAAACAATAACTATTGTTAAATATTGTTAGTTTTAACCTAATCTTGCAATAACCTCATAATAGAACCGAACACTCATTTCCATATACTCGACCTAAGGAAAATACATGATATTTTGATTTTTAGAATTTCTAAAAGAAGAATTAGAAGATTATGTTTCTCGATTACCAGTGCCCGTCCGAATCTTGAGGACGGGGGAGCGGGAAGGACTTATGCGGGCGAGATTAATCGGCGCCAAAGAAGCGAAAGGGAAGGTTTTAACCTTCTTGGATGCTCATTGTGAATGCACAAAGGGTAAAACACTTATAACTTGTTCAGTAGTTTATAAAAAAGGCTGACGTCAAGCTTTATTATGGGTGGAAACGTTTGTAACAGGTTGGCTGGAGCCTTTACTCCTACGAGTGGCTGAAAACAGGACGAGGGTCGTCTGCCCGGTTATAGACATAATAAATGACGACACGTTCGCTTACGTCAGAAGCTTTGAGCTTCATTGGGGTGCTTTCAACTGGAACTTGCATTTTAGATGGTTCACTCTGGGAAGTTCGGAAATCAGGAAAAGAAAACTGGATTTCTCCGAACCGTTTCCGTGAGTTTCTCTTTCCCAGTTATTTTAAGTACAGTTTAAAATTTAGAATTTACTTAAATAAAACTGAAAGCTTATTTTCAGAACCCCAGCAATGGCAGGAGGATTGTTTGCCATCGATAGAGATTATTTTTATGAAATTGGAGGTTACGATGAGCAGATGAAAATTTGGGGAGGAGAAAACTTAGAGATGTCGTTTCGAGTAAGGGATTCGAAATTTCATTAAGTTCTTAAGTACGCGTTGGAATAAGAATTGAAATACATAAGGCTTTTGATTGATAGGTATGGATGTGTGGAGGGTCTGTGGAAATAGTCCCCTGTTCTCATGTCGGTCACTTATTCAGAAAGTCTTCTCCTTACTCTTTTCCCGGCGGTTTCGGAGAAATTCTTCACGGAAATCTGGCGAGAGTGGCGCTAGTGTGGCTGGACGAATGGCAGGAATTCTTCTTCAAATTCAACTTGGACGCCGCTCGTCAAAGGGATAAGCAAAGCGTGAGGAGTAGAATTGAGCTTAGAAACCGTTTAAAATGTAAAAGCTTCGAATGGTATTTGGATAATGTCTGGCCCCAGCATTTTTTTCCAAAGAGCGATAGATTTTTCGGTCAGGTAAAGTTACAGCCTTTTGGGCTTCTTTCAAACTATTTCTAATTAAAGTGAATTTTCAGATAAAAAACGTTCAGTCGGATAAGTGCCTTACTAAACCTACCACTTTGCCTTGGGCGAACCATCCCAGGGGCGCATTAGATCTCACTCCGTGCAAAGAAAGTCTTGATCATGCATTCATTCGAACCAAAGCAAATGACATCATGACGGATGAATCTGTCTGCCTGGACGTTCCAGAAATTGACGAAGTCAAGTCTACAGTTAAGGTTATCGCTTGCAGTGGATCCCAGAGGCAGAAGTGGGATTACGACAAGAACGTAAGTCACTGCACTATAAATTTGAATGATGGAGAATCTTTATTTAACCTGGAGTAAGAACTGAACAAAGTCAATTATTTTTCTCTGTCTTCTTTATAAACATCTAAGATGATTGTGAGGGAATGTGCTGGGATTTAAGAAAAAAGATGAAAGCTATTAATTTTCCACTATGTTCAGCGATAATATATATGTATACACATAAGGAAGGAGTTACTTTTGACTAAACAATAACTTTTCCTATATAAATGTTTAAATGTAACACTCCCAGTGTAAAAGTTGCCGAAGCATCCATGTAAAGAAAATATGAAAACGTGGGAGTATTTAAATTTAGCGCTTAATGAAATCACAATTGCGTTTCAGAGTCAAAAACTTAGGCATTCAAATAGTGGTCTTTGCATGGACTTCCAAGAGGACAAAGCAGTTGTTACGAAGTGTAATGAAAACTCATCTCAGAAGTGGATTTTCCATTCCATACCGTGGAGGTGACTGATAAACAATAATTCTCAATATGGAGATGCTTTGATATGATTTTAGGTTTTTATTAATAATGTCCGAAAGACATTTTGCCAAATTAGGCAAAAAGTCTTTCGGACAATCATTTATTCCTTTCTGTTCAACGATTAATTCACTGAATGTGAAAGAATTTACGATAAATTTTAGTACACTGAGATGGCAATAAGCGGAACTTTTTATTCTAAGAAAAGTGCTAAATTATAGTAAACCTTATGCATTTATTAAATTATTGTAACAATTTTTTAAAAATTTACTTAAATTTAAATTTCACAAGTACTTATAAAGGCAAACTAAGTTTTCCTTAACCGAGCAACCGTATTTACGTATTATTTAACGCGCCGATATTTCCTTTCTAATTTCGGCATTTTCAGGTTTTTACAAAAATTTTTTAATTGCATTTAATTACCATCATTATTACTATTTATTTGCCGTTGTAATCATCATATTTTATTCCTAAAGAAAATCATTCCTGCTTGGGTGTGTCTATGCCACGTTTCATTAGCATTACTAATTTCATTAGAAAATCAGCCATAAATCTTGTTTCTAAAGAACTAAATCAGTACCTCGCCTTTAGTGAGACAATATTTTTTAGAATTACTAACAGAATTATTATTTAGAATTACTAAAAGCATCTAACTGGACGGGTATATGAAATATGCATTTTTTGTTAATAATATGTCGACGATTTTTCAAATGCTCAACAGGAGAATAAATTCTAGAGAAAATATTCGATGAACAAAACGGCATTTTCCCAACCCTATACATGTATCTTTCGCATGTATTAATAACTATAGGTGACAGAGAATTAGAATCTGATAATTAATATTAATCTTTTAATTGTGATTTATTCATTTATACGGAAACCTTTTGTATTTTGTATTGAATAAAGACATTTTTTATATGGTTTGTTGATTTTTTATTTAAAATACCAAAATTTTATTAGAATGAATCCCAAAATATATCAATATGTTAAGACGAAAAAACGTAATTCATACTTAGAGAAAAAAAATTTAAGTATTTTGGTTAGCATTTAATATAAACCGTTATAACATCAATATTTTTTTTTAAATGAGAGAGAATATTATTTACGTACAAGAAATAAATGTTTTAGGAAGCAATCCGTTCAGGGAAAAATCAATTCAGAAATCATGCAAATGAATGGCTCAGAAGATTGGTAACGGAAAAATAAGTCTTGAGAATTTTTAAAAAACACGTCAATTTTGAGAATAGTCTCAAATAATACGAATCATTCTCATGCCAGAGCCTGGAATAATACATTACCACAGAATATCAGATACAAAAAAATTTTTTTTTAATAATGGAGGTTCAAGTCGATGAAGAGCACTAATTCCAAGAATAATTCCCAATAACCGCCATTATTACCTTTGAATGATGTTAACAAAGGAATTTTGCGCCAAACGAGGGAAATTTTACGTTATGACATCGTGGGGGCAGACGATGACGTCATGACGTCACAAAACAAAAGACAAACGGCTTTCTTGAAAGGGATGAGGTGATGTAAACTGTGATTTAGATTTCAGTTGTTTTCTAGAGAATTGTTTATTGAGTGATTACCCAAAGCTTTCCCTTTTAAATCTCCTTTTCGGAAGTGCTAATCAAAATTTAAAGAAACAGTGTTTTCCCCTGATATACAATTTTCCCGCCATTACGAGAAATTTCCCCGCGTTAAGCATGTCTGCTTTAGTGTTCGTGTTATTGTGCGATTGAGTGAGTGCTGTTGTGCAAATGTGAAACAATTATGGCCACACAAAATGGATTACATTCTGGATGGATGAAAACATTGAAAGGTGGGTACTTAGCGTGAATCGTCAAAAACTACAATAATAAAAATTTATTTGGTCAAAATTAAATGTGTATAATACAATAAATCTACTAATATTAAATTCAATATACATTAGTATAATCGTCAAAATTCCAATAAATAATTATATACAATAATATATTTTATAAAATTAAATAGTCTTAAATCTAAAATTTATATTAGAAAAATCATCTCATTCTCTTGAGATTCGTCGTTGGCATTGATGAGGTGCAGATCCTCTTGGATTTCTTCTCCGTCGTCTTGATGGATTTCTCGAAGGTTCTTCTCCTTTTCTTCGCCTCGGGGTGAAACCCTGTCCTTGTTGAAGCTCCGGGCATATCAACCCCATAGCAACCCAAATGGCGCTTTAATTTCTCCTGCCGCTGTCTCGCCAGTTCATCTCTGACAGTTTTTCTTAATACTCTGTCAGACTTGATAATCTGGAACCACTTGAAGCTAACTTGAGCAGCATTGAGCAGTGACTTCCCGTCCAGTTTCCTGCAAAAATAAAAATATTCACTAAATACCACTGTACACAATCATTCACTGTAATAATCATGCATAGGAATATTAAAAAAATGTCCACTTACCTTAAAATTATGATGGCGACTTCCAAAGGCAGCGCTCCGATTACATCGAAATCCTCAGACCAGTTATCAAAAAACATGGTATTGCAGCTCATGGCGAAGAACAGACCAAAAAACGAATCCATTGCACTGTACTTGCTCTGAAGTTGCAAAAGGAATGATGCTGGTGGAGGATTTCCAGGGGTATTTATACCCCTCCGTGGGGTGGTTTCATCCCCACCACTTCCTCCGGCGTCGTTTCCCCCACTCCGCCGTCTTTCCTCCACTGCGGCGCCGTTTTCCTCCCCACCACTTCTTCCGCAGAGTTTTCCGCCACTCCGGCGTCGTTTCATCCCCACCACTTCATTCGGGATGGATTCCTCTACTCAGGGGTTGAAAATACCGTTATAGTATTGGCTTTTCAGTTTCATAATTTCCAAAATTCTAGAATATTCTGCCTCCTAATTACTAATTTTTTGACTTTTGCTCTCATTTGGTGTTCTTTCTTTCTAATGATTTTTATTCCCGTTTTCTCCCTACTTTCAGGATTTTGTCTGATTTTACCCTTTTGTCGTAATAAAAATTTAAATTTAAATTTTTCATCATTGAGCGATTTCGGCCATTTTTCACAAACGTCTTTCAGTATAAACTTTGAATTTTGGCATCGTGGCTGAATATTTATTTCGGAAATTGATAGTCTTTTTCAAAATTCATTAAAAAGGAAAATTTTTATATAAAAAAATCCTTTGACGATTTCAAATCCGAAATGTCTTTTAGTTTTACTATGATATTTTAGTTTAAATATTGATAAATTAAATTTCATATTTTAGTTAAATACTCCCTTAAGAAACAGTCGAAACCACAGAATGAATACATTTTTTTAAAAAATAATTTACAGTATTTAATGACTTTAAATATTTAACAAAATTTATAATAATAATAGTTTTGAGTTAATAGATTTATACTATTGAGCTAAAAATTTGATAAAATCAGCTACTGCTTTTTCAGTAAGCATTCATCAGAAATAGCATAAGCACTTGGTAGTATTGAATTTGATCATGTACAAGATCGTTCCCGAAATTAACTGAAAAAATGATGTTTTTATTTATCAAGATTTTCAAAATGATGATTTTCAGCTTTTATACAAAACTGGAGTTAAAACCGTGGTCCGTTAATCTAAAACATTCATTATTTTTACCGCAAACTAAATCTCCTGTAAGCAATGGATTAAAATTTCCTTTTGAAGATAAATTTTCCCGTATTAGCGCACATTAAATAAAATCGTATAATTTAAGAAACGTTTAAGTCGGTGTTTATGTAAATCAAAAAGACGGTATTAAGTATTCAACTCCGATGAGTATATAATAAACGTCGAAGTTTATTGAATTTTATTATACGATATCATGTTATGCTCATATTTCATGTGAGCAAGCAAAAATCGATTGAAGGACCTGATTACAAAGAAACAGACAGACAGAATGTTGAGTAGAATATATGAATCCGTTGAAAAATAAATTTTTATGAACTTGAACGTGTAACTTGATCCTTGTCCTCTAAAAAAAAATATTTTCAGGGAAAAGGTACTGATATTTTTGCAGGGAAGTAAATTTCGCCTTTTAAAAAATAAATAAAAGAATATATATGGTTTATTTCCAGACGGTACAAAACGGAAAAGCATTGGGAAACTTCTTTCGTCCTCATTTCATCTGTGGACTCCCATTGCTGCATAATTATCCACGTATGCCAAATATTCCTCCCTTTGTTGCTGTAATAAAATTACAGAAAATCTAATATTTTGAATTATTTCTTTATTTAATGAGAAAAGGATTAACTTCTAAAGGTACGATGGAATTCTATTTGGAAAAAGATGGTAATTTGTATCGGTAAAAAATTAGAAGTTGCAATTAATTGGAACTGGTTTCCAAATCCTCTCGATAGATGGCGAAAGCTTGACTTGAGCCAGACATTCATGTTTTAACGTAAATATCAGAAACTCTCCGAATGAAAAAAGACGTTTGTGAACTTCGGCAGATTTCTGCTTTTTTAGGAAATTAGTGAAAGGTTTGAGAAATTTAAAAAACATAAATGTTTCTCACAAACGCATGCGCTATGAAGAAGGTAGTTTGAAGTGTAAAAAAGGTGAAAACGGACATAAAGGAAAGCGCACGCAAGATAGAAGATCCCTGATAATGGAAATTGCCTATAACTCTCTTAGATTCTAGTATAATATTGCCGGTGGATGTTAATATTATTAACTTCAAATGACCTTATGCAGTAATTTTTTTTAGTTAATCGTCCTCGAGTGAGTTCATTGAAAACTTGTTGATATGCCGGAAAAACGGAAAGAGGCTTTCTGTTTTGAATCTTTTTGTCTTTAGGGATCTGAATAAAAAATTATACGTTATATGACATAAACACTTGAAATAATTTAATATCATTTCATGTAATTAAATCCAGGTGTTTCAGTTTTAATTTCTTAACGAACGGAGAGTACATCTCTAGAATATCTAAGTAGAGAATGGCGCCCAATTGAAATGTTTTTATGTTTTGATCTGGACCCACTTCATTTCATCCTGTGCCTTTCTATCATCTCCATGAACCAATTCTACTTTCAGACGAAGGAAAGCCCTGCGGAATTGGGGCCGGTGTCGAGGCGTGCTGGTAAATACGGCTTAATTATCAAAGAAAAAAAACAAAATTTAATTTTTATAATATTTTTAAAAATAAATTGAATAGAACTTGGAATATATTAGATACACTCGTACACTCAGTTTCTAGTTAGAACTTAAAAAATTGTATTTGCTGAGCTAATTTATATAATTTTAATTTTTATGGAGAATATCTCGAATATTTTACTCAGTGGTACCGGCAGAGTGTTAAATCAAAAATTCAATAATACCTTTCCATTTTTTTAAAATCAATGAAAATATCTAAATTTTCACTAAATATTTCATATTTCATTGGAAAATAGACATTTGTAATTACAAATCTAAAGGTTCTTATAATTTTTGACCAAATTAGCTTAGTCGGTAGAGACAGGATACATTGAGAGGTGTTACTACAATGGACTATCCCTTTGAAAATTTATCAATCAAAATCTGTCACGGGTCCTATTAAAAGCTTGACAAATTAAATTATAACTCATCAACAAGAAGAAATTGTTTTTCTCTTCCACTCATTCATATGCCCACTTTCCAATAAACTGTCTGCGACTGTCGCTCCTGTAATAATTTTTTTTGGTACCGTCACTATCCAAAGAAACAATTGTTCCAATACTGGGTAATTGTTTGACCTGAAATGAGGGAACTGTCAACTGTGAACGGTAAGCTGTTTGCCGATGATATTCCATATGTGATAAGTGGGATCGAGATCCGAATAGTTAGCGGAATGATGGGAGGACGTTAAACGGAGGCGGCAATTAGGGTCGGGTTCGGCCAGAGCGGGCGTGGTTCTAACGGTTACACCAAGGCTACGTCGTGCTCTCTGCCAGGGCGTCTTGCCGGTCCGCGATCCTATGCCTTTGGGAAGGTCAGTTCATACATTAACTGTAAGAACTGTATCTTTCACATTTTATATCCGCCGCAGTTCTTTTTTTTCTGGTTTCCAGGCAAAGCTTGTTCAGAGTCGCAGTTTTGATTAATAATTGGATTTTCATTTTATTCTTCCATTTCGATTTTTAGGGGTTAGAAGGATACACATTATTTGTGGGGGGGAAAAATATGAACCGCGCCCTTCGGATAAGAAAAACTCTTTCTAAACTTTGAGAAAATGAATGAAAAAAAAATTGAATACCGCGATCGGTTTCTGGCTTCTTTTCAAAAAGCTTTATAGAAACCGTTACAGTAGACTTAATTGGTTAGAAGGGTTTGAGTTTTTCTTAGGAAGTGATTAATAAAATTTAAAATATAAAATTTATGACCGAGGTGAACAAAAGATAGGACTCAGAATTTTTTTGCACATTATATTGCTGTTTTGCCACGTAGCCGACAGCAGTGCTCTAAGCATTTCGTTGCGATGATATAATAGGTCAGCTGCAATGGAAACGGCCCTGAAACATTTTTTTCACTTCCGCTGCATTCCTAACTGTGAACCTACTCTTAGGTTCATAGGAGACCGCCTTCCTCAAAATTGTGGAATAGAAGCCTGGAAAAGTGAAGCGGCAATTATTGGGCAGAGATGTCTTGTCTGAAAAAGGTGCGAGAGCTTCTGAAGGAAAGGATTTTTAGGAACTAAATGAACGAAAGTTTTTATTTCCATTCAAACGGTTTTGACAAATGCTCTCGGAATGTTGATTAATAAGCTCAGGAAAACTTGTTTCTGTTGAAAGTAGCGTAACGTCCTTTCCAAAGGCACCGCCCGCGAGCGCATAATCGTCGTTAGAAATGAGATCAAATCAGGTTGCTTCATATGGCTTCTTTTGTGGATGGAAAAGTCTGACTTGCCTCTGTCTTTCAAGTACCAAAAGAAAAAACTAATCTTCTCGAAAGCCCGGCTCACTTTCGTCATCTGCGTGAAAAAGCCCGCGCGACACGCCAGAAAAAAATTGTCATCTCACCCGTTTAATTGGCTTCGCAATGAATATTAATTAAGTAATTTTTTCAAAATGTGGTGCTGACATGACACTTGCAACTGACTTGACTCGATCCACAAGTCAGTGGTTTGCTTTGAACGGTGCTTAAGGGAAGAAAATATATTTTCGTCTGTTGAGTTAGTGGTGCGTAACATTGCAATGCTGTTTACGTACCTTAATATTAATAAGTTCATTAAAAGAAGAGTATTGTAAACACATACACCTATCTCCGTATTGTTGTGTAATTCCTCTATCTTTTTAAATAATGCACTAACCCGCGACTTAGAGGAAAATAATTCGTAGGCAAGGCGGAAAAGCCTGAAAAACGGCAACACCATTAATCGCAGAGTTGGTTCGGGACCAACTTGATTAGGTAATTCAAAATTTCGCCAACTTTTGTTTTATTGCTTTCCTCGGCGGGGTCTAGGAAATTTCGAATTAACCTTCATCAAGACATCAGACTTTATCATTGCCATACAGGCAGTAAATGGAAATACAGTGAAGTGGTTAATAATATTATTTTATTTACATGAGGCTCTTAAACCATAAGCTGTGGCTTTATTGGATTTTGCTAATTCGGATTTAATATTAATTAAATTAAAAGTGCAGACAGTTTTTATAGTGAGAAAAAAATTATCAGGCCTCCACGTCAAGTATGTTTTCAGGATAATGGACTTATCTATCAAATATAAATTAGTTTGAAAAGGTGATGTTAAGATAAGATTTCTTTCCACCTTTCATTATGAGCTTGGCACATACACATACATAGATAAGCTATGTGCGACAAATAAGCTCGAAATGTCGCAAGTACTCTTCATACTGGTGTACATTCGACATGAACTTTTCTGAAGAATAATTTTTTGACAGTTAGAATTATTTTTTACCTCTGAACCTAATCTAACATTGCCAATCGCAGTACTTAAAAAAAATATAAGGAAATAAATTAATTTATTATGTCCCTTTGGCATTTATTCTCAGAAAGTGACATTCATAATAAGTTTTGTCTTCTCTTTTGATTGTCGTATTGAACGCATTCGAGATTTATCTGTTATAAGATTTAATTGTAAAACAACAATTAGCTGTTTTTGTTGCGGGCAACGAACAATTACAGTAACTGCCGCAAATGTGCCGTTGTGCCTCCAAACTGTCATTGCGTCGAAGTTGTATATGTCTCGTTTTTCTATCTGACAATGAGATACATCAGCTTGTTTAGCAAAGCAAATTGATTATCTACCGGAAGATCTCAAGTCGATACTGAACAGTAAAAGCGGCTCGCGGTCATTTGCCAGTAAAATCACCTGTCGTTGTGGCGTTCCCCGCAGATGAAAGTGCGGCATTGGCTTCGGCCTCAGTAGGCGGGGGCCATTTCTATATTGAAGTTTTATACAGATGAACGTCCTAATGGAACCCTTAAATTGACACCGGCAATTTTGATGCTTTCATGACTTAATCATTTCTCATGGGGGAAACGTTGTGGCAATGAAAAAGTCAAAACCTTTTCTTACTTTCACCTTGTTGTGTCTATTTACTGCTTTATTTTGTGACCCCTTTACAAAATTATTTTTTTTTAGATTGCGTACTTTATGGTATTATTACCTATCTTTATTTTTTTGATTATGACAGTCCTAATTTTGAATTTTCCCACCCGGGGCACCGAATAAGCAGACTCCCGAGATCTTGTCAACAAATATTTTGCCCTTTTCTAGCAAAGTCGAGATTTGATTGGATTGCTTGTCTTGTTGCACTGCTACACTAGTGAGTTATTGTTGGCAACTAACACTAGTGAATTATTTTTTAGACCCGCGGCATTTCTTTTGCAACTATGACACAATTGGAGGTGCAAAATTTTTTAATTAAAAACAGTACAACAGTACAATTTCGAGACAAAAATATTTGGTTTATTTAGAGGCCAGATTATTACCCCTCAGATCATTATCCCGGTAGTGATTATTTTCATATTGGGAAAAAAGGGAAATGCGGTTCATTTACCTGTAGCCAAAAATTTTTCTAATCACTCATTCTTCGATTTTGTTTTATTCACTCAAATGAATTTATTGCATTCCAACGTCTGTCTTATGTGATAAGAGTATAGGGAGGGATAAAACAGGGAAAATGGTATTGGTCATTTTCAATTATTATTTGTATAATTTTAGCGTTAGGTGTTGTTATTCACTGTTTAAAAAATACTTTCCATATAAATCTTAATAAACAAATGTAAACGCTAAAATAAAGGCGAAATAGATTTTTTCCCGCCTCCTCAAAATCCAGCTCACGTCCTGGCAGATTTTTTCATTTATTATATTCTTATCTTGGAAAGTATTAAACTAACACTTGCTTTTTTCCTTTTAACGCGGATAGGCCTCCCTTCTCCCTTCCTTATCTCCAGTAACTCTTGCAAAGTATTAAATTTCAATTTAGTTACCTTGTCGATTCGAAATGGAAACAAACAAAACCATTTGTAAGTACATGAGAAACAATGACAGGTTGTTTGTTGTTGTTGATAGAAGACAGACCTTAGGAGCGAATAAGCAGAAGTGAGATATCGAGCTCCCCAATCGCAGATGCTCGACTAATGGCAGCCGTGCGGGGGGCAGGGAGATGCCGGCTCAAGTCTAATATTAGTTATTTTGTGCTTTATGCTTAACTCGTGATCTATTAGAGGTAGTTCTGTAGTAGATTTTAGCGTGAGTTGCTAAACAGATATATTTCGAATGCAAATGGACTCATGACCTATGAGGAGTAGTTATTGGGCTAAATAAGTGTTCTCTGTAATGAGACAGGCATTTATGACGGCGTTTTTAGGCATGAAGCAGAGCGGACAACTTTTTCAAGGGTTGCGGATGAAAATTTTGAAGACGCAGTCTGGCAAATTTTTACAAGAAGGGTTGGTGCACTTACAGGGACAGTCATAACCTTGTAACGAAGGGTCAGCCTTCACTACTTCGTAATTAAATACCTGGGCGTGGTGCTAATACCCTCCCTCCCCCCTCTTCACGCACCACAAGGAAGCTATAGATGCCCAAAGCAAGCCCTTGCTTTTTTTGCCCTTAGCTGTAAGCTCAACTCTGTGTCTCCTCCAACTTTCCAACCTCATTAACTGTCCTTCCCAGTGTTCTGCGTAATTTTAAAATAAATGACAATCTTACTTGCCGTCGTGTCTTGTACAGTTTTGCGGCAAAAAGTATTTCAATGATGATGCAAAAAGAGTCAAGATAAACTCATCAAGTAATTAGGAACTTGTTTGTAATTAGCCGTTCAAGACAGGCGAGGATCCATCATAAGGCGCGATTTCATTTAATTAGCTTGGACTGCCCCGAACGGGGAAATCGGGCAGTGATTGTGAATGCAAGATGCAGTCGGCAGAAGGGGGAGGTTCGATGGGATGGTGCAAAGATGCAATCTACCGTAATTCATTTAATATGTCAACAACGTGCGGCCGTCAGTTTTTTATTGCGATTCCCAATCGTATAACTCTCATTCAGGTTATTTTGTGGAGTCAGCCACGAGGGGATGGACTCAAGGTGTCTGCACCATAGAGTATTATTGTGGAAGCTAAATCTACTAGTTTCGGGAAGACAAGCAACTTCATTGACAGATATTTCTAACAGGTCGACAATTTGAAGATTTTTGATTGATTGCACCCTATTCGTTAGCTTCTCATTACTTCAAAGTTGGTTTTATGCTTTTCTTTATTGACACGTTTTCATTATTACGAAAATTCACTTTTTAACAGCTTTTCCCCTTAGAATCGATATCGAAAGGAAGAAAAACTTCTTTTACTCAACAAATTTCTGTCTCTGATCTCCTGCATCAATGTTTGCCTCAAGTGTGTTTATTCAGTTATAAATCAGAGGAAAGAAATAAGTTCCTAATGTCATTTATTAAACTGAACATGAAAAAGTAAACGGAATAGAACAAGAACTCAATTAAAAATTAAATGAAGTAAAATGCGAGATTAATTTCCTGTCCTGCCGGTTCGCGAAAAAGAAAATAGTCATAAATAATGAAATTTGGCGGTCTCCTCATAGCCAATCGCAGAAGTCAGGCACCTCAATGTCAATAAAAAAAACCGAAACATGAAAGAAAAGATGAAGAGATAGTGCAAAGAAAGAAAAAATCGGATTCGTATCTGTAATCCGCGCGCGGGCCGGCTTTGATCCGTTCAAGGATACCCATAATGGAAGCTGGCGGATATTGCAGACGAATCTGGTTTGATTGTGTCAAATCAGGGCTGTCACGCCGGAGCCGCAACACCTTGAAACACTGATAGGGCAACTTGTTGGAATCTTTTTTACTCTGTGCTTTCGCAAGAGGTTCAGCCACGATCAGAAGGATGAAGTCATTCCAACGATTGATAGGTGCTTGCGAAATTGGCAAAATCAGGACCGACCAAGTACTTTTAATACGCTTTTGGCAGCGAAGGCCCCCTCAAACAGGTTCATGAACCCCCAATAACCTGCTGTTGCGTCCCTCCTCAAACATTATTTCCCCCGCGATGTTTTTATTAGATTTAGAGCGGGTTTAAATGAATGAATGGTCAGATAATCGAATTGTTTGGTAATTCTTTGAGAACTTTCATCATTTTGGACAAAAATCGTCTTAGACTTTCAACGCGAGCATTTCTAGGCTTAGGATTTCACGTAATTTTTTTCTTACTTTTACCTCCTCTCTGATTCTCAGTGGAAAAAGTAGAGCCTTCCATTTTTATTAATTTATCCCAAATTAATGAATTATACAATCTAAATTTTCCAGTTTTGTGTGCCTTTGGCTTTACAAAAAAGCCTTCCTCTGTGCATGTCGTTTCATGTTTGTTTTTATTTTTTTTTCTAATTTCAAAGGGTGCAAACAAATATTTATCAATTAGAGGAAATCATATTTTTGTTTTATAGTGCTTTATAATGAGAAAATAGTGCATTGGAAAGAAGATGAAAGCAGATTTGGGTAAAAAATGGTGGGTTTTAATAAAAGAATAGGAATAGAGAGATCAAAAAGTATAGTCTATAGAAAAATAGTTCTTCCTGTTCCATGATCCTTCCTCGGGACCCTGACATGCATGACTAATTATTTTCAAGTAAAAGGCAATGATTGGTTAATCGGTTCAAGTAGCGAGTGGAAGATGATTAAAAAGGGTCAAAGGGATTAGAGAGATTAGAGGTTTATTCCCATGAAGCAGAAGAATTCGAAAACAAAGCTGAAATAGGCTGCCGCGAGATTTGAAAGAAATTTCATTTACTTTTGGCGTTCTAATCAAGATTGATATTTAATTTTAGAATTTTCCAACATGATCGGCTTTTTATTCTCGTTTCCGGTACCCTCACTAATGCGCATGCTTGACTGGGCATGAGAGGTCTGCATTTCTCACAATATTGATTAATTGATTGATTTATTGGGAATTAATTCTATGTAGGCTGATGTTCGATTCAAAAGGACGGCTCCTCTTCTTTCAGTTTTTCGAAGTCTTGGTTAACTTTTAACGGCATTCGGCATTAATTGAAATTTCGGATGATTCGCCCACATGTCACTTTTCGTTTTGAGATTATTGACTTAAAAAAAATTGCTCTAATACCTGTTTCCGATTCTCGTCAAAGCTCTTAGCCGGTTTGCATAGGTGTTTGGCAGTTCATTTTTGATCGGTTTTATTGGTCTTGTAATTCACAGATGGATTTTTTAATGCCCTCAAATATTGGTAATAAAAGTAATGAAGGTAATACAATTATAAATAATAATATAATATTTATGTAATAAATATATGATGTAAAAAAAATAATTACAAAGATAGTATAATGTTTAATGACGTGAAAATAGAACGAGTTGGCAACAGTGGATAGCGTCTGCTGGTTGCCATAGTAACGACTAGCAGTAACTACAGCCATTATTGTGACTTCGGCTGTCCTAGGGGTGTTTCGATGTAAATGTCCCGTACGTATGGATGTAAATGGATATCCATTGTATATTTTTCAAAGAATAAGTGTATGCTTGCAATTGTTTTAATTTAATGGGTTCAAAAGAAGTGCGGTAATTGCTGTGAAAGACGGTTTTTAGGGTTTTTTTATTAGTTCCAAAAGCAGGGGGAAATAATATTAATAATATTTACAGAGTAGGTAATACCTGAAGGGGTAATACCAATTGTTCAAAATAAAAATGACGTAGAGAACGGGACAAAGGAGAAGCAAGGGCGTGCAGTATTTGTTCTAAAGAAAGGTTAACCATTAAAAAAGCGGTAGTCGAATATTGGCAAATTTCTTTCTTTACTTCTTCAAGAATTCCAAGTCCCCCTAATCTGATAAATCAATTAGATACTGAATGATAAAGAGTTTAAACAATAAAAACTTTCCTCCGAGCTATTCAGTAAATAAGATAGAAGGATAAATATTTGGCCTATGGGAAACCTTCCGCCATTTTTGAGTTATCTCGTTTCAATGGACCGGCCGGCTCAGAAGACATTCCTGTATAATTAGACCTCCATATTTGACATATTTTAGACTCATTTCTTTGAAAATCTTTTATAAATTACATAAACACGGATTAAGTCATGAAGAATTAAATCAGTTAATCCGTTGTATTATTTATTTGGTCCATCACGCATTTTATGGGTAAAGTTCACTTGGATTATTAATTATGGATTTATGGGCTCCACGGTGTCTTTGGAAGACGAATTGTTTTTGAATTGAGGGGGCGGACATATTTATCACTGACAAGGATTCGAAGTTTTCAGATTTTTTGGAATGCCATATTGCACGGAAAAGTAAGGATGTACAGAAGCGGATGTTTGTCTTTAATTTTGAAGAATCCTTTCTCTCCCCCGAGGGTGACATCGAGCAGCTTTCGGTTTTAAAAAAGCAGCGGTCACAAGCTATACATATGCGAAAGCGTTATAAAATTTGATTAGGAATTAAATCATTCAATGAAGTGAAAGGGACGGACTCAAAGAACTTGAGGACTAAGCCCTCAGTTCAAACTTGTTTTTGGATTTTCCTCTTTTAATTAGCAATACGTTTGTATTATTGGGGCTTTGAGATTGAGATCATTTGCAAATTTAACTAAATTTATTTTCTATGACTTGTTGATCTTCAAGGGAAGAAATAGTCCGGCTCGAAGGGCGCATTATCACTAAAAAATTTTCTTTCTTTCGGAGTCTCCCGCAAAAGACTTGCAATAAAGTAAAACCCCAAGCTAAATTGCTTCCGTTCTCTGCAAAAAAAATTGTAAATAAAATTATATTAACCAATTCCTTCTTAAGATTGCGTTAAAAACGGTGTTTATGGATTAATTTATAAGTTTTGCTTAAGAAGCGGAGAAAGAGGGGAAATTGCCTTGTAACGAGTCTTGATCGCATTCCTCAGAGTTGTGGTTTTTTGCCTGGTTGCAATGGCATTGCATGCCTCCAGTGCTTTTCATGGGAAATGGACAGAACAATAGTCCGTCATGTATTCCAAGGAAAGTCTGGTAGTATTTTTACACAGGATGAACGGAAAATCCATCCGGAGGTTATTAAAGATCCTTCAGAGCTTTTCTTCTGAAAAATTGCTTTAATATAGTATCAATTAAAATGAAGCATCACTCAATAATAATAGGAACAGTTTTGCCCTATTCGTATTGTGTCACGCTTTTCAATCATTTGTGTGGATTTTGCTTTCTTTTTGGGAAGTTCTTCATACAATTTTTATACTTTTCTTTAATCGCGTGCCGGCTTTTTTCCTTTCTGCGACTTGGGTTCCTCTAGTGGCCGTTAATATTCTTTCCTGAAACTATAAGAGTGAAAGTTAAACTGTTCTTTAACAGTTACGCAAATCCAAAATGGTAAATACTCCAATGAAAATGCAGCTGCGAGCATTGCAATCGCCAGCGGGCTTGAATCGCTGGTCATGTTGCGGTGGACTCAATGAAAATTGTTGCCTGCCAAGACTTCCGGTAATTGCCTGCCAAGGAAGACACAAAACCACAACGGTGTCCACGGCCGATTCCGCCCGCGAGGCATTACATTGCAACGGGAAAACTGTTGGGAGGTAGCCTTCAAGTAACAAAAGAAAAGCGCGGGGGGGTCTTTCCCGACTCTGGAATATCTCCTTTCAAATCCAAAACACATCGGGTTGAACCCATTAACCGAAGACGACATTTACGATTATCGTCATAAGATAACAGATGTACCTCCGCAAAATGATGCCTTCCAGAGTGACAATAAATGTTTATTCTAACTAATACACGAATTAGAAAGGATAATTAGCTAGATGAACACATTCTTTCTGACAACTCCACTACACCCACAAACACTTCTATCAAGCAGCTTCATCGATACCCCACACGCGAAATGCCTGACTAATTTAATAGACTTCAGGAGAGGCCGTCGGGTCATTTGAGGCGGAGATGCTTGAAACCGGAAATGCGAAAATTTTGTGTGGACTTGTTATCAGCAATCAAAGGAATTTTATCTAAGAAGAGAAGTTGCACAGCTACGTGATGAAATCGGAACCTCTATGAAGCTTTAGGCAGTTTAAAAGTTAAGTAGAGACTGCTTACTGCAGCGGATTTATGATTTTGTGCTTACCGCCAAAGCGAGGAGGGAAAATTTACATGCGAGCATGACTTGAAGAAATAAAGTCTTGGAGGTTAAACTCAGAAGCATTAGGCACTAACCACAGGAAAACCTTTGTCTATAAGGTCTTTTATAAAATGTTGTCGTGAAGAATCAATCATAAGCTTTTTTAAAAATTTTTTGCATCGACCATCCCGTTTTATTTGAGGAGGTTTGGGAATTCATGGCTAAAAAGTCAGTGGGATAGCTAATCGAGCAGACTAAAAGGGTACCGAGTCATTCGTTGAGTTTGAATGAAGACTGCGGTGCTTTCTTCCGCCGAGTTTAGAGGCCATTCTGTGTTGCAAAAAGCCTGACTAATTGCGCTCAGTAGATCCAGTGGCCATTTCGGAGAGGAATTGATCGATTAAAAGATCATTTGTAGTGGTTCATAGTTGTGATTCATCTCAGCAGGTAACCAAATACCGCAAAAAGGTAATAAAACCGAGATGAGACTCATGGGTGCCCGCATGAAAAACTCAGTGTGAAATTTACGGCGGCAATTACTAGTATAGTGGATGGCGGTGATTCTTCTAGGCGTCTTTGCATGTTTTGGGGCACCGCAGGAGGAGCAGAGACGGATCCACGCGGTCCCTGTCCCCTCAAAACTGGATCCAATTGCCCTTGATGATCTCATAAGATTTACTTTCTGACATTGGAAGGGAAGAGAACTGTATATGTATATGGAAGTTGATTGGTTCTGTCAAAGCGTCTGGACTCGAACGCTTTATTATTTGTACAGCCACTACAGGTTACTTCTTTCAGAAAACAGAGTCAGTTCAGAGCTGTTGAGAAGAACTTAGGAGAACTGCTTTTAAAATCAGTTATTCTGGCTGAACATTCCAGCCTGATGGTCGATGAGATCCAATCGAGAAAACTAATCAGAAGAGCCATTATAAAAAGTATTAAAATTGCCATAAAAGTTGGTATAATCAAAATTGCTTCCCATCATATTTAGGGAATATCTGAAAATTATGCTGAAGAGTAGTAAATAAATAGCTACTCTTCTCATTTGAGGACGGAAAAGTGCAATTAAACAATTATGGCAACATTTTGCGACAAATTTGTCGCGGAATGCGAAAATTGCTTAGGTTCTTCAATGTGAAACAAGTTTTGAAAATTATCTGATAGATGGGTAGATAAACAAATGGAATGAACATTGGTTACAAAGAAAGCCATAAGCCATATATTACCTCATAAAAAGGTTAGGCCTAAGTGTTTGAATTAAGAGGAAATGGCTGAGATGATTTGGCGGCAAAATTTTTATTATAATTCTAGAAGACCACACATGGTACAATGGCAATTCGTGTGTATATTTTGCTTTGGATCCCCGCGGCAGAATTGACCTTCATTTCTGGTTGTTAACATTAACTTGGAACCAATGTTTAGTCACTCGAAAACTACTCGATGAATTCTTCTTCTCTCGCGATGTATTCTTCATAATCGATATTTGAAAATGGTACGCATCCCGAACGCTCGGAATAATTAGAACTGCTCATGACACTGCTCTATTTGACTCATATTATCAAATCAATCAGAAAGCCAATTAAAACGTTCGACGGTTTAAGGGAAGGCTGAAGTAGGAACCGCAGATTCCTCTTGGAGTTTCTGGGGGTGTAGAACAAGATCTAATGTCAGAGTGAAAAGATAAAAGCAATTTCGTGAGATAGATAATGAACAATTGTCAGACATATTTGAGAGGGAACAATGCACCGAGCGCCTTCTTCCCATTGAATAGCCGGAGAAAAGAACTTGCTGGCAGGAGGAGAGAAAACAATTTAAACGAAACAATTCACCTCACATGAAGAATTCATCATCATAAATAAAAGAAAATTTTCCTCTCTTGGGCTCCTCATCTATTGATAATATTTGATTGTTATTATTAAATTCTGATGGAAGACCCCGATAAAAAAATTAATAATTTGCGGAGCTTGAGATGTTCTATTGTCATATTCACCGGGCCGGTTAAAGACCAATTTCAGCATTGATTCCAGAAGACAACAATATGAGACGTTTTCGATGGTGCGCTTTTGAAACTTCTTCGCCTAAAAAATTCCACAACTTTCTTAATGTATCTAGAATTGATGTTGATAAATTGTATTGATGATAATTAGAAAAAAGTACCAAATGATTGTACCATTTCATTTATGCTTAGGTTTTGGGAATGTTAGAAAAGATAAAAATTTTGTTTTGACAGTCGTATTATTTCGGGCGAGCATTCCAAATTGTTACATGATTTAAATTTAATTAAAATTGTAAGGATAATTAAGAATTTGAATAATTATAAGAAAAGGATGAGTTAGGAATTGATGCGGATATATGACGACAATGTTGTTAAAACATTGAGTTGGGTGCCGGGAATCGTCGAGAAATTTAGAAGCACTTGCGATAGTTAATTTTGTTATGGAAAAGCACTTCGGCGAAAAGAAAATTTGAAGCAAAAGTCATTAAGTGGCCTATAAAGCCATTTATTGACTTACGTAGTATTTAATTGATAATGTCATTTATTAAGAAGTAAAGACTTTTATTAAGAAATTAATTAAATTCGTTCATAAAACTGACAATTTTGACAATTAATTAAAAAATTAATTGTTGTGAAAGTATTAATTGTGGAAAGATTGTCAATTTATGACGAATGCGGATTTTTAACGACTGATAAATAGTAGAATCGCATCTGAAGTTCGGTCATTTACATGGCATTTCTTAATTACGTACAAAAAACAGGTATTGGTGCAGGAAAGTCAATAAATTTTAAAGCATTATCAATGTCGCAACGAAAGAAGCACTCTCCGTACAATTCACAAGTCGATCAGACGTATCTTAATTAAGGGAAAAATTAATTTTAGAAAACCGATTAAACCCCTTGGCAGATTTCTCAAAAAGGACCGAAGAAAGCAAACAAGACCTTGAAAAAAAAGTAAAACACCGAACTATGCTAGTATCGAGGCAGTCATGTTCTCGTTATATAACGCAAGGGGTCTCCATCTTCGTCTTTAAATGAGTTCTGGTGCAAGGCGGTCCGTCGCCACTGGGCGACTACGAAGGCTTTCGGACAGAAAGGCTTCCTTTGGCAGGAAGAATCCTTTCAGTCTTTTAATGCAAACTAAAAGCGAAAGGATCAGTGCCTGAACAAAACTGCGAGGCTGATCTCCTATGGGTTGGGGATTTGTAAGTAGAGAGTCCTATTCGTTTGTGTTTTCCCTGCGATGTTAGCCAAAGTGGAATTCCAAAGGATGAAAAACCTTTCAGGAAAATTCGAAATAAATTCCTTTTTCTGGAATTAGTAAAACGAAGATTCAATGCTTTGAATATAACTCCTGGCTGGTCGAGACCACCGCCATTCGCATAATAGAGGCAACAACAAACAGAAGACCATATAAAAATGTTCCTGTAAGTACCTTCGTGTTTACAAGACGTAAACCTGGAAATTTATGACTTTAAATTGTAAAATTTGTTGCAAGTAGCTGCTTGAAAAATAGTTCTCGAGAACCTGCAACGCAACAGTAGTAGTGGAGTCAAACCTCTGAGAGAATCACCGCCTCGGGTAACGCTGATTTATTGTTCGCTCCGTTCCCTGTTAGCTTTCTTTGGGAAGATCCGAAGCATAGCGCATCAAAACGGCGGACAAGATTAATCCCTAGAGTTTCGGTCAAACTGATCAAGATAAAGATAGGGATACTTGCCATTAACTTTCGGAGTAATTAATTAAAATGCTGAGAGAGACACCTCCAGTTGGTGTGCCTGCATGCTCCGGCCTCTGCGAATGAATGGACCGAAATAAATGAGGAGTTGTTTATCAGCGAGCGATATCTCGACTCATTAGCCAGATTACGTACAGTACAATAGATCACGTGATTACAAGTCCCGGCCCATTGAAAAAGGCTTTCGGGGTGTTAAAGCGAGTCATGCCAATCGCTGCAATTAGTTCATCTGCTCGCCGAATCTTATGATTTATGCCTCCTTCCTCCGTTGGACTTTGATTTATTTGAGTTTCGGGCTCTCTACCACAAATTCTCCATTTATTCTTATGATTCATTCATAAATTTACTGACTTTTCTCCCGGCTTTTCCGCGCTCTCAACTCGTGACCAAACTTACTTGACCCGAACGTCAGAAGCAGTCGAAGGAAAGCACTTTAACTGCCGAGGATTCTCCCCTTGTCGAGTGGCCTCCACAAGGATTACCGCCCGAACCTGAGCGGCCACCTTGTGCAAGTGTCCCAATGCCTGGGGGGACCCTAAAAGCAAGGACATTTCTCGTCCAGTTCAGCAAGTAAAAAGTCGTCGGAACTGCATTCGATTCACCCGACAAAGCTGGAGTCTCTCCAAACGATGGCGACCTCGCACCGCTTCCGTTTGCCCCCGGGGTCACTTCTTCGACCACTCTACGTAACCCCTAAACTGGATTTCCAAAAACGACTTCTGCGTGTCTTTCGAAGTATGCAGGCCAACGCCTTCCAGATCTTCGAATCTCCTCATAAAAAAATTCCAAGAAAAAATTGAATTTTCCGCTGTTTTCTTCCGCGTTAAAAAAGTCTGAAGGTAATGCCGCTCTATCGGATTTCTATATAAAGCATACCACGTTTTAATCATTCGTGAAAGTTTTCGGCGTCGGTTTGGCCCGCCTCCGACTTTGTGCTCCGACTGTCAACTGCGGCTTTGCATCTTACCCTTAAAACAATGCATTTTGATTTCATGTGAATTGATCCCAAAAAATAACCTGTAACGAGAAAGGGGTTGTCAGGCATTATGAAGGGCTGAATTCTCGAAGTGAGAGAAAATACGCTGCCCGCTTCTCCGGCAGAAGCCGAAAAAAATAAAAGAGTTTTATGAAAGCCGGATCCCCACCCCCACAGTTATGTAACAGTGGACAAATATTATTTCAAACAACAATCAGTGCTGGAGTTGAGCTGTTCTGGATGTTGAAGTGTCTGCTTGAAAACACCGAGAATCAAGGTAAATACTGTTGAGTCACTTTGCAACGATGTCGGGGTGGGGAGGGGACATGTTTATTCTTTTAGACAGAGATTCTTCTTTGCGGGTTCATCGACAAGAATTCGGGTGGGCGCGACGTTAATTGTTTCGGTGCAGTGGAAGTTGTGGAGCTGAAGGCTATTGCTGTGGAAATGCCATCCGGAAATGCAGGCTAGAGATAATGGGAAGTTTCCCAGACGACCAGTTTAATCGTTACAGACAAATTTAATAATATTTGGTGGAAATGAATGTTTCCTTTCAGGACGTTCGAGGCCTCTTATAACTGGGTTTCTTCAGATTTCTTCAAGTTGCTCTCATTTTCAGACACAATGTCTTTCTTTTCTTTCAAAACATTGATTAGTTTTCGAGCGTTGGTCAATTCTCGAATCGGATGATGAATTAGATGACGTCCGGTCACTCGGAACCCTTATTGGACGGGAAATTAAAAGTGAACTTTGACTTAATGGGAATGGCTGACTATTTCCTGTGAAATGGAAGAGTTTCCTGTGAAGTTATTGTTACCGCATCCCTCTCAAAGAAATGCCTTCGAAGTTAAATAAGAGTAACCTCGGTGATAGGGATTGGTAATTTGAAGGAAATGCCCTTGGAATGATGCCTCGCAGTTCTTTAGGTCTTACAACCCTCCGACCCTAATCTTCTTCTTGGTTGCCCTCGTAAATCCCACAAAACGCGCCCAACATTACTCAATTATGATAATGTGAATTTGTACGGGGATATTTGGCAAAGGATTACTCGTGTAAAAACCAAAATTAGAGGAAGACAGACTGGCGTCATTACCCGGCCTCGGACTTGAGGAATTTCTCGAGCCGTGTTTAGCTTAGCTTTTGGCCAACGGCCTGACCACTCTCGAAAAGAAGTTCGGGTTTCAATACCAACTGGTGTCATTTAGTAGTTCCCTCGGCTAAATTTTGACAACTTCATAATTGCTGTGGTAAACTATATTGAGGGAAATTATATATGCTTCTTTCTTTTTTACAGGTACTAATTATAATATTTTTTTGAGGTTGCCATTTTCATGTTTTCAAGGGGCATTTGCAGCAGCTTGGTAAAATATATCATGTTAGCTTCCAAACCTACATTTACAATGCAGTAATAACTTTAAATTATGCGAGGAATAATAAGGCATTCAAGGCTGGAATAGCAATGATTCTTGTTTGGTGTTTGACTTCGCTTGCAGAAAAAGACGGCCAAGAGAGGAGTGCGGTACTGGAATAGTCCGGATGATTACAATTTCCCGCAGAAAAGTCCACGAAATTATAATTACTTAGAAGAAATCAAAAGGGGGTCATTAACTTTTTCGATTCGATTGTGATTAAGGTATGGAGTATAAAAACTTTAATGAATTCGGGATTGTGCCTTTGGGGATTTGTGTGTTTTCCGAGTTTTTTACATCTTGAACAGAATCTGGTTCTTTTTAAATATCCCAAGTGAATGCGGTTCTCGAGGCAGTTTGAATTCCGAAAAGTCGGAGTGCAGAATTAATGAAGGAAGAAAATGACTTTTTAGGCGACTCATTATTGCAGTAAACGCTGGGAATCGTTGACAAAAGTCGCTGAAAGGAGATTATGCTAATAAGTCGGAATACTGAGGAGCACAGTTACTTTCGAGTTTCAGGGGGAGGAGGAGGGATTTTCCACCCCCGCCCAGCAATGAATTTCGGTAAGGAATTAATGCTGCTGAAGTAAAGTTACTTTGAAAAATTACGAAAGGATTATTTTTTGCAGAAAAAAAGACTGCAGCGACCAAAAAATTATTAGAATGTAAATACGAAAATTATGCAATGAGAAAAGAATTTTTCCAAAGTTCTGCTTCGAAAAATGACGATCAAAAATCACATTGAAAAAAAAAGTGATAACGGAAACAAATTTTATGATCTCCTGTCACCTGCATTAAGCGCCAATAGAGTAATTTTTGCAAATCTCTTAATTTCCTAAAGATTAGGTGCGAAGGCTGAAAATCTCGGAAACCAGATCGAAGTTTTATTTATAATAAAAAACATCATTTCATCGCGTTGGAAGTCTTTTTTCCAATATTTATTGACTCTCAAAGCGAAAGTATTCAAGTAATGCTTGCAAAATGGCAAAAAACTACCAAAATGAGGCCAACAGGTTAACTAACACATAAACGCGCATTCCCCTGGATTATTTATAAGAGCTCTCGCTCACCCAATCCGGTCATAAAAAATTAAATAAATAATTGGGCCTTTAGATCAAGACCGTATCGCCGGTTAAATCTGCCGAAAGCACTTCTTTCAATGGAATCAGTGCAAAAAATCATTATCTGCATATTAAGGGAAGCATGTACTGCATACACCCAATTTTCCTCTCCCCCCTCCGCGTCCCTTTGCGGTCAGCAGAAATGGCTCATTACGGGCTATTAAATGTTAATCAAATCATCACATGAGAGGAATGCCTTGAAATGTCAATGCGGCGTTTATGGAAACTTCGGGTTCTTTGCTGCCTGATAAATCGGAAGTAACTTATTATAATAAGGATTACTATGGATAACGGTTATATCTTTAAGGAGAATCTCTGACCAGGCCTTGTTTTAGGAAACTGACCCTACTTTTTCCCCTTCCTTGAAGAATTAATACGTAGAGCAGTACTTTTGCCAGTTCGCTTCAGCGGTTTACTTAATTTGGTCTGTCAGTTATATTATAAATTGTTTTGTGGGTTTGACTGTATTTTTGGGTTGCCAATAAAGTGTAAGAAAAGCATTGCAGAAAGGGGTGGGATATTTTAATTTCTCTGTGGTATTTGCTGCTTAACGGACACGTGTTTTCAGATGAGGAGTAATGCACTTCCGTTGAAATTAAAATTTCAGTCGTTCGGTTAATGTAATTCTGATAATTGTTACAGATTGTCCCCAGAGTTGTAGTGTAAAGAGAAGATTTTCTTGGCTACAGTTCGGCATGCGAGGGTATCGCCAGGAACGTTAATTGGATCAGGCATTACCTTAGCAAATGCTAGTGCGCACGTTTTCATTCTGGACGAGATTAAAAAAGCAGAAAATGCTAAAGGTGAAGCTGGACGTAAACGACATGCTCCATTCGTAACGGGTAACCATATTAGTAAAGGTGTGAGAAGACTGGGAACTGGCCAAAGGGAAGCTGCAGCTTTCAGAACCGTTACGCAAGAAGGCCGCCTTCTCGGGTCGCCGCCAACTTTTCTCTCAAAACTTTTTTCCTTCTTTAGGGATTTTCATCAGAGGCGGGGGTGGAAGTGGAATGAAAAAGCAAAAGAGAAGCATTTATGCGCGGTCATTCTACTCGGGCATTTGGTTTATTTTCTGAAGGACTGCCTTACAAGGTTAAGGTTAATTAAAAGCAGAGCACTTCGGTCACCTGCAGTCAGCAAAAAATCGGGGAACATAAATTAGATTATACTTTCACCCCAGAGGGAGGTGACAAGTCTCCACAGGGCGTGCATCGAGAGGAAAAACAGACGTCCACCCTCGGAAAAAAAAAGAAAGTAGTATTCATTCTTCCCTGATGTGCCCTGCGTGAATCCTTTTGACACGATCGAGAGCCTGAAAGCTGAAAACGTCTCTTATTTCACGGCAACCTTCATTATTATATTCATCATGGTGCATCATCTTCCTAAATTTTCGACATGGCGCACTTAGAGAATCACCATAATTGACAGTTAAATTCGAGTTCTTCGGGTTTACTGGTAAATTTATTTCTAAATATAAATACATCCTCGAGGGCATAAGGTAATGGTATACATTTGAGTACATTTATTATCATTCTTTCTTCACTGGTCCTGATAAGTGACTTTTAGGTGAATCCAACACCGATTTTAAAATTATAAAATGAGGGAAGGGAAAGGTCGCGAAGGATTTTGACCATCGGTTTCAAACAAAATGGAAGTACTTGTCATATTATTAATAAAACTAATAAATTTTTTTTGCCTTAATTAGTTCTCAGTAAATTTCGTTCAGATAATGATTAACTGGAAAAAGTGTGCATTTATTATTATTTATCTATTTGCGTATAATTAGGCAGATAATGGTGCAATAACTTCATTTCGTGAATTTTTCATACTCGTCTGACTTGCTTTTTATCTTTGAATTTCTTTCAAATACTTCTTCGTTTGCGCGCGCACTGTCGTGGACGGTGTCTTTCTGTTTTTATCACTCTTATTGATACTTAAATTTGAGATTAAATTGATCCTGAGCAGTAAAAGTGGTGCAAGATTACTCTATACATTTAGACCGGTCGATGAAGGAAGTGCTTCTTGTGAGAAGAAGAGTTCTGCCAAAAGATTCCGTAATAAAAGGCAAGACGCGATATATTATCACAAAGTTAGTATTAATTAATATTAATTATATATGGTCTTGTAACCAGGAAACTTTATTTTCGCGGGGGGACCTTGTGCAATTGTGTGCCGCGGCAGTCTTAACGCTGTCTATTGGTTCCATAGCTGTGACTAAGCCGATCCTCCATATTAGGGCAGGTGGGCGAGTCGCCACCGTTTGGTAGCCGAATCGCGTGCGATGTCACGAAGGTTAATAACAAAATATTCAGCTATATGCAAATTAATACTTCTGTCTTATGTTTCACCTTAATTAAATCTGCAGATGTATGAGACACACCCTCCAGGTATCCCAAACCAGTTCCGACAAGGGCAGCGCCGGAACCCCAACCACGGGAGCACAAGCTTTTCCCTCGCTTTTATCTTCTTCTTTCTCCTACTACAACCTAAAACCTGTTTTATTTCTTTTTTACGAGTGCTCCTTGTCCGCGGCTTTCCTAGAATAAGCTCCGACATGTGGAAATATCAGTGGAACCGCTGCGTCGCGTTCTTTCTTCCTAATGAATTCCTCCTCCTTCGCCATTTTTCCAGGTTCTGGCATTAATGGAGTGCACCAACCTAAGGGTTGGCACCCTTGTCTCGGAATTTCGAAAAAGTCAATGCAATTCTCCAGATCAGTTTTTGTCACTTACCTTACACTTAAGCTTTCCTATTTTGAACTGCGAACCTGTGTTGTAAAAAGAATTTTTTTGTTGCAGGGCGAAAGAAAAAGATGAAGCACACAGGTGAAAAGTACTTCAGTTTTCCTTCGTTGTCGAAAAATTAGCCTGGAATGGCATGGATGAAGAATCACATGATCTCTTCCGATCGAGAATTCCTGGAATTACCAATCTATTAGTGATCAATAAGTACAATTTCCATAAATGGAGTTTCCCCATCAAGACAGTGCCTTTATAAGGTCTCAGTTCTCAGCACTTGTTTTATAACATTATAGCAAAGACAGCCGACGGCTCCGCTTTTAATGGCCGCCCTAACAATTATTTTCTTTATTGATACTGTTAACTAATTAAAGAGAATGTATTTCCCCGTACCTGAATTGGTTGCACAGACTTAAACCTCATTCTTTGTGACATTCCTCATTCTTACAGTACTGAGAACTCCTGTTGGGGACAGAAATCTTTTGTATCAGTTTTCCCTTTAAACAGTTTTATTGCTCGCGGTCAGTCCGTATGTCAGTGCGTGTTTTTCTGCGTGTAATTCATTTCCATTCCCATAGTGGAGATGTATTCGTATAAATTCGATTTTTATTAGATGGCGGGTCTGTTGCTGAGGCAGATGGATTTACTTAGCAGAAGTGACAGACTGCATTAGCTTTACATACGTAAAGTTTATGAGAACGAAAGGGGAATTCCAACTCGATGAAATTGAGATACGCCATATATTCAAGTTTGTTATCATAAATAAGGAAAGAAATTCCCAATTGCCTTAGCCATCAACACTTGTCAGCCTCAATATTTTCTGCTTTTGTGGCAATACTTTATACTCTAAGTCACTTGACGAGATTCAAACTTGCCTTTTGACCTCTTCCAAGCTTTTACTTGCCAAACTCATAATTCAGCTTGAAAACTTGACCCGAAGGCTGTTACTTTCCTAATCTTTAGAAACATTTTCACTTTGCTGTCGCAGACGTCAAACCCGGGAACCTTATGCATTTCACCTCCCCACAACCAAAGAGCTGACAACTTTTGAGCCTAATAATCTCAAAACCAGCTTATTTCTCTGAAAACTTTGTGCCAAGTACCTTCTGAGCACCTTGAGGAGTCTATCCGAATGCCAGTGCAGGCAATCAAGTAAAAAATTCCGAAAGGTCATTTTAGCCATTTTTTCAGTCCCTCGCCATTGACCCGGCAAAGAAATTAACCCGACAATGCGGGCGCCCCGCACCTACACAGAGCCTTCCCCTTCGATCCGAGAAACCTTGTGCCTTGCAAACCGTTTACCTCATCTACTCCCCCCCCCCCCCCCAAGAATGGCTAGTTCGTGCGTTTTGTACAGCACAAATTCCGGAAAATTCTTTGGCTTCAAATGCAGTGGGCAATCCTTTCAACGAGCATTTCGCTATATTTTTTATATTGTTCTCTAGTAAATCGTCTAATTTGTCGGTGCTGAAAAGAACGACTTGAGCGGCCTTCTCAAACAAATCGAAACACAAATCACACTAACGGTTCGAATTTCACGAAAGAGTTGTTCACTATTATAAGTGTCAGAATCTCATATTGACACCAGAAGTTATTTGGATTTTATCGAAAGGACAGTTGTAAAAATAATTTATTTTGAAAAATTTATGTGAAATCTCGGAGGGGTCTTATTTATTGACTCCCGATTTGAGAATTTAAGTTAATTGCTTTTCTTTATAGAGCTCTGAGTGCATAAATCACCCTTTGGGGTGTTGCAAAATTCACATCTCACGTTTTTTTTTGTTAAGGAAATGAAGTCATTTCCATTGGGATTCAGTTTCAAAAGCTGTGGGTACCCGTCGAGGAAAAGATCCGGGTGTGATACCTCCTCTTTCTTTTTCTTCTTATTTCATTAACCCGATTGTTGCTGAGGTCACAGGGTTGTATGGACAACTGCCCGTTTTCATAGCTCCCGAATGATCTTGTAAGAGACTGCAGCGGATAGTGAGTTCAGTGACAGATTGTATACTTTTAAATAATTATTTTTGATTAGTTTATATTTGAATGTTCTGATCTTTCTACTTTCTATAGTAAACAACATAAATCGTTTTTTTGAAATCAACTTCCTTTCATAAAAAAAGATCCCCAAAGGTATAACAACTTCAGTGGAATTGATGTATAATCGGGTGTTCTGTTAAGCGTCGTGCCTCTCAAATAGTTCGCTTCCTGTAAAGAAGAATAAAAGAAATGAAAATTAGCTACTTATCACCCACTACAAGTTACAATGGACCCAATTACACTCCAGACGACCATGAAAACAGCGGATTACGGATATCCTTGCCTGGAAAGTTGTGCTTGCTCTCGTTATTCGAATATGATTAATTGTTAACCCACTGCCTCGAGCTTTCTAATATTTTACACTCGGCAACCTATCCAGGAAACGAACTGGGCAGGAGGCAACACCATTAACTCCATTTAGACACCTTTAGACACCCACATCCCTCGAAGGGCGTCGGGTTCGCTCACATCTTTCTTCCCTTATTTGTCAAAATCCCTGTATATATATATCCTTTGGCAGAAGTCGCGGAACGGTTCACGCACGAGGAAGCAATTGAGCCTTGTCACGTGATATCGACACGAAAAACTCATCTTCACGTAATTTCGTTTGCAATGGGTCTAATTAAGATCTATTGGAAAGATAGAGGCTCATGAAGAGGCAAACAATGGAGCCCACGGGCGCAGAAATTCCGAAGGTGGCTCTTCCCGGGTGCTCATATCTGCTACATTTATAATTAGCATTTATGCTGTTCTGCTAATGGTAGCTTCAGTGGCCAGTCATTTGGTCCGCCCGACCACTTTACCGAATTTTATTATTACTATCCAAATCAAACTGGTCCAAATCAACGATATAAGAGCATCGGCGTTACGGCTAAGAAAATGTTTCCTGTTTTTTTCCGATTAGACCTTCATACCCCAATCGTATTCTGCTGCGTTAATCATTTTAATTTTTTTGTCCCTTTGAGATAGCTTCCCAGGAAGTCCTTTGCCCTTTTCCTGGATGGTGTTGTTGTGGGTATGTGTATTTTTCGACTTTAAATGGGATTAAGCGCAATCGAACCAAATTCAAATGACCGAAGCATTCGAAAACCAAATTGTCAGTCTTTTTCCCAATTAATTCACTCCCATTCAAATTTAACCAGAACATGACCGATTTTTTTACTTCAAGAATCAGGTTTTTCTTCGTCTTAAAATTAATTTTTTCCGGAGGAAAGTGGCTTAATTAGAGCCCGTACATCGCGTGGGCATTTTCTTTGCCAAATTACTTGGCCAATTTTAATGTTTCTTTTCCTCTCTCGTGGAGGACCAGAACAAAAATTTACACTTCAGGAAAGCCCTAAATTTTGACTTTTTGTCTACTTGCAGATCGTCATGGAGGACGGATAATCCGTAAGGAGCTGCGGAGAACTTCGACTCTGGAGGGAAGCAATGGCGAGCAATTGCACCGCTGTGAGTGAGAACTTGCCGAAGGTAAGGAAATGTCATAATTGAATTAACGCACATAATGCATTGTAATTTTACTTGTGCAAGCCCGCAGATCAACTCATCGGTCCATCTATCACTTTTAACTGTCTTTCGGAGGTGAACTCGAAACAATTTTAAAACCTGATATTATAATTCAAAATTTGAACGTTAACTGAGACTTTCTCATTTTCATAAATTAACAGTTAACTTGAGACGATTCGGCAGAATAATTTATTACCACTGTAATTTCCGAAATGGAGTATTCTGTCATTGGAAAAACTAGCCGCTTCGAGGTTATTAATATGCCTCGGCTATTGGATCTTTCTTTTTCTCAAAGTTAAATTTTCGACTCGTGATTTCCACGGCATCACTGTATTAAGAGCAAACAGAACGACTTGAGATTGAGCCTTCCGGTCAGCTCCCAGACGCCGGGTCAACATCCCGTGACAAGAATGAAGTTTTGGCAGCGGCCGTTCACTACAATTCGCACAATGGGAATGTCAGGAGGAAGTAATACCTGGGACAGTACCCATTGTTATAGGCAGTACTGCGAACCTCCCGCCGATTTTCCATATAAATCATTTGTTAATTTAGCTCCTTTGAGTGTTACTCGATGGAGTCGGGGATTAAGACGTGGTGTTTGGGGTGTCACTGCCTCCTCTAAATGAAGGCTTTCAAAAGTGCGTGAAATGAGAAAAGCGCTAATTAGGCGCTTCAGGGAAAGGACAAGCTGGTTAAGCTACCTTCAACCCGACTATCGCCGTTTGTCATCGATCGTATTTTCAGAAATTCCACCTGTCAGTTTTGTTTTTTCCATTTTATTTATGAAGTGGTTCTCTTAGTTAATTTGACGTAGAGGACTGCTTTATACGACGGGCGAGAAAGGGGAATAGGAAAAGGTCCTTTGGAGGCGGTAAAACAAGACGGGCGAAAAATATTTTAGATCTCTGTGAGGGAGATGTTTTATTGGACGAAGGCCAATGAAACAAAAAGACAAAACATTAACCTGCTCCAGGCCTATGGAACGAACAATTGGATTATTTAGCTATTCACACTGATAAAAGCTATTACTACTACTATCAGCTGTAATGACTACTAATTGCGGTTCAGCGAAAGAAGTGACGAATTGTTATGAATTTAGTGCTTTAAGGGATGGAAAATCTGTTAGGTGAAACAATTAGCTTGTGACTGACAACTCTCTTTTTGAAACTGTCAAACTCTACGATTGAGCTTTAATAAAGTCGAGGATAACAAAAGAACGCATAAAAATGTAGGCTCAGTTTCATATTTATTATATTCCCGAGTTGATAAGGGACGTCATTGGTGCTGTTTGCGTTAATTGCACAATTGATTATTTTGAATCACAATTCTTCTTTATTGGGGTAAAGTATGACAGCCCCAACCTCAGAGATTGGGATTTGCAAATCTCTTTTTCCTGGTCTTTTACGTTAAGGTTGGCTGGAAAGGGGTGCAGCGTCAATTGCGAGGGCATTTTCCTTGTTAACTAGTTCACGAAAATGTGTTCCTTCGGCGAAGTGCCAGTTAATCGAGGCTCCTGGGTAATATCACAAGAATTACTGATAAATTTACAAAAAACTGGTCCTGCCATCGCACCCGAAATATGTCCAAATCTTCTCATTTTATGGCTCTACAATTTCGGCGATCTAAATTGCTTAATTAATTTTTTGTGAGTCGAAAGGAAGAAAGAAAAGTAGGGAAGGGAAGGGTTAAAGGAGGGAGCGGGCCGTGTTTCAAATCAATTTAATTCAAATCAGTTGACGGAGAAAGATAAAAACTGCATTTTTAATTTATACAAACATATAATTTAAAAACAATTTATAGTAAATTTAACACAGGCTTTGCTCGTGTTTTAATTGGAAAGAGTACAGTGAGGGGATTTGGAGTGGTGACTGGTGGAGCGAAAGCGAAGATTACTGGATGCTCCAGTGTTTTGGTGATGGAGTTGGTCGTTTCCGGGTAAAGATGAGATATATATTAGAGATTGTAAAGAAACTTCAACAACTCCATAAATTTTATAAAAATCAGACGTTTTCAGCCTAATTAAGGTTTGTAAATCTAAAAAAAGCGGAGGGCGAATGTTTACGAGGTTTTTTAAAAAAAATTATTTGTTTTTGCTCGCGATATTTGGAGCCTTATCGTAAAGGAAGTGGAAATTTGGATGAGTCAAGGTTTGGAAATGGATTTTCCGGTTTCAAATGGTTTTTCAATTCAATCATTTCCAGTTGACGAGTTTTATGTCGCTTTTTGGCATTGACACCCAGTCAGTTTTACACTTTGAGGGTCAGATTTTTGTAAATATAACGGAGAGCCTTTTTTTATGATGCAGGAAAATGCTCACAAATGTTTACACTTCTCGAGTAGCCCTGAGGGACGAAGCTGGGGTATGTGAGTCTCTGGTTTTCAGTGGATATTTGGTATTAGGCCAGACGTTCCATGGTCTCGTTCAGGGGGTGGACCAATTCTTGGGATGATCCTTCAGGATCAAGAGCTAGAAGGACTCACAACTGGACTGAAAGAGAAAGAACAAAGCTGCCTGATTCTCCTTAGCGTTGTTTATTCGCTTCCAGTAGTTTTATAGTGTTCCATAACCTCTTAGAATTGTTAAAGATAATAGTATGCTTTGTACCGTAAGAAAGAAAAGACAAGGGAGGTGTAAGAATGACCTCTAGAATTAATTGCCAAATTTTTGATTAGCTCTGCAATTATCTCTGTAAAGGAGGCTTCGAAATTTTCCGCCTCCAATTCAATAATTCTTTTATCAAATAATTATTTCGATATTTTTTATTTGTTGGTTGCGTAAAATTCAGTCCCTGAAGGTGTTAAAACTCGGGTGAGATGACCTTGAGATATTCGCAAAAAATGGTCGTTATTCCTTGCTCGGAAGGGCGGTGTTCAGGAGAGGAGGAAGGAGGAGAAAAGGGGATGCAGTCGATCAGGGGTTGGATTGAGTAAAAAGTGTGGCGAACGGAAGCCGTGACTTCGGTGACCTCTCTATTTGTGTAATGTTTGGATTAGCGTAGGGCCCAGCCTAAGGCCCAGAGATCGGGGCGTGGTCCCCAAGAGCTACTGGCCCCTTGGCGTGTGCGGGTGAAAGTTTGAGTGAAGCCAGTTACTTTAATGTTTGGATTGCCTTTGTTGTGGTTCTGTCGCGGGATGACAGCATGGAGGAAGTTTTTCGCGAATGTTCAATAGCAAATTAGAAGTTTCCTTGTCGATGCTTTTCCTCATATTATGTCCCTAATTGTGAGGAAGCAGGAAAGACTTCAGCAGAAGGAAATCAAAAAGTATTTAAAAATTAATTTGATTAAGGTTTTGATAAAAAAAAAATAACTTATTTAATTAATTATCAAGACACCTGAAACTAGAATCAGTTTATTTAAATTGCGACAGTCCGAGAGAAGGTGACCAAATTTGCGTGAAGATCGATATCGCCCCTTTCGAGTTGGCGTTCCTCAAGCAGTCACCACTTACATAAATCGTTTGTGGCCGGCATCCATAAAATCAATCAGTGTAATGGATTTAATAGAGCGGATATTTTTAGCAGAAAGCGAGAAATCGGTCAGGAAGCGGTTTTTGTTATTTGAATTCATGATCTGAGAGCGCAGGGCATCTGCAGTTCGTTGGTGGTAACTTGAAATCTGTGAAATCTGATCAATCATGAAATCATGAAATCTGTGGGATGCTGTCCCACCTTCTGTCCATCTTTCCAAAGCTCCAGACAGTTTGCAACTTAACCGACACCCATCCGCGCAGCCGAGGACTCCTCGTAAAGTAACCAATATAAAAAGGCGGAGCTCATCACCTTTGCCCGTCAGGTTCTTCTTTCTTAAACAATGCCCTGATAACTATAATAATGGAAATCGTTTTCGTGGCTTCTCACTACCTTTCTCTTTATTTTATTGCGATTGGTTAGTTTCCGTTTAATCGCGCTCTCGACTCTCTTCGTGCCTGAGTTGCCTTGGGAAGGCGACAGACTCCTGCCACCACAGGAACACAGCGTTGTCCACTCTCATGTCATTTTTCCAGTGTTGGTCACTGTGCTTCTGAAATCCAAAGGAATCACCCCTGGAATATGGATCGAAAGCGGGGGCCAACCGAAGTGGGTTAGACTGAGGAACCTGAATCTTACCTTCACGTTCGAACCGGTTTCTCGAATCCGTCAATTAGATCAATTGTCTGATTCATGACTCAGATTTCTATAATGGATAAAAGTCGCTGGAGAAAAACAATTATTTATGGGACCGATCTGGGGCATGTTATGTAATGTTTTGTCTTTTTCACGACTGGGCTTACAACCAGACGGGGTTTTTCGTCTTCTTCAGGTTTACTTTTCGCGGGTTCAAGGTGTGCCTACTATATCTATATACCTACGAGGCGGTGGTAACTTCCATGGGGCGGGTTTTTTGAAGAGGAGGCCAGTCCTTACAGGATTTTGGCATAAAAAATTTGTGCCTTGGAGACCAACGCAATGAGTGACACAACCATTTCGTTCAGGGGCAGAACAAATAGTGCCTTATATTTGGCCAAGACGCTGAATTTGCTTTTTCACTAGTTAGATGAAATATGTGGAAACAACTGCAGAAATATACTTAGAGATTTTCTTCATTTTCCTTATCTTGAACCCTCGTGAATTCCTCAGTTTGTCAAGTGATTCCCAAATTTTTCGGTCCCTTAAAGAAGTGATAAAATCTTTCTCCAGCCTAACTCTCGTATGTTCTCGCTCGCATGAACTCCGATTTCGTGGACCAGTGACAGACTGTGTGGTCTGCGCCTAAGTATTCTTTTCCGTTCCAGTTCCAGGACATTTTCCATCGATTATTTTATTCCCAAGCGCTGACCTCGCATGGCAATTTCTCCTCTTATCTCCGCTGATTTCATATCCTTGACTCCCCGATCGCCGTGGCTGTTCCCTTTTTCGCTCAATGACTCTTTCTGTCCTCTCTGGGATGACTTCATCGCCAGCATTCCATCGATCAATTCTTTATCTGTGAGACCGATACACAAAGTCTTTTACTACTTTGACTTCACCGTCTTTTTCTTAAGATTTCCCTATATTTTCTTCCTGTTTTTTGTGTTGCAACTGGCTCGTGATGGAAAGTGACATTCCGAAAAAAAATTTATTTAGGTTTTCACCCAACAATTTTTGAATTTGGAACATTTTGATAGTGCAGTGGTGCATCGTTGGAGATTTTCGGGCAATTTATTGCTACTGCTTTGTGAAACAGGAATATAATTTTTATATCACAATTAATGTTTTCTTTTGCCGATGTTTATTTGTTATTAGTTATCAGTTACCAACAATATTTCTTATCTGTTATCTTGTCTTTATTAAAAAAATTCTCCAGAGAAATGATTTCGGGATTTGAGTGCAAAATGAGAATTGTTAGTCGGTAGTGAGGGTTGTTCACAATCTCCGTCCGATAATCCAGGAATTTGCAGGAGTCCTTCGATAACGGGTGTCAAGGAGACCGGGCCCACGCCCATCACGAGACCCCCTGCTCCACCTCTTCCATTTCTCTTTCCCCGAACCGCCTCTCTCCCCGGTGCCCGAGGATCTACCGGCACCAGCTTCTTCATCTTCTGCAATGAAATGGTTCCCAAGAATGTTATTTTGTTTGTTTATGGCGATTAATGGAGGCCTTTGGGGTTTCCTTTTAACCGTCGAGTTTATTGCCAGCCAGCCACTGGATCTGAGTTTCCTTTTTTATTTTATTGTTACTTCTAATATAATGGTTATTGATGGCTAAAAGGTACAGCCTGTGCCCATATGTTTTACATTGGAATTACGATGATCGTTTGCGGGAACTTGGAAATTCGCCAAGCACAATAAACGCGTACAATTATTATATAAATAAATAATAAAGTTTGAACTGTTTACAAGCGGAAAGTTGTTCACTTGCTGTGATATTAGCAGAGTGGTGGACACTTTTGGAGATTCATCAGGGGGCTTGGGGGGAATCAGTTATTTCACTGTGCAGTTTATCTTATTTTAATTGTTGTTTTGAAAGTGAAAGGTAGCACAACAAATTTCCATGTCTTTCCGATTTGTCCGGAAAAAATGATATTCTGTTGAGATTTCCCGTGTGGAAATCAGGCTTCTTATGTTTATATATATATTATTATGTTTTATGGATTTTGGACGACTTCTTATGTTCTACTACCCCTGGGCGGGAGGGGCAGGAAAGGGGCCTGGAGGGTGTGGTTCTTTGTAAATTCAATTTTAATCTCTGGCAGATTACATCTCGATTCGAAATCTCATTAATAGCCGATTGCGAACATGACATCCTGGCTTGATTACTAGGCACTTCATTTCAAAGGTATCTCTGGCAATCCCAAGGCCCTCTCATTCCTGAACGCGGATACAATGGAAGACGAAAAGTGCGTTGTTAATTATTACCCGGGAGAGAAATATCGTTGTCCATTGACCATCACCACCGCTTTGCTGGAAGGGAAAGTGCAGTCGGCGGGTGTTTGCTGGTGAGCGAAAAGAGCAGAAGTTGTGTTCTCGCTACTGAATCTGTCACTAGTTCATTTCCTGGTCGAGGGGCTGCAGGAGGGGAGCAGCGGGCGGGGCACAGGCATTCTGCCACTGCTGCTCTCATTGCCCATCAATCATTTTCTCTCTATATGCGATGCGGTTCTCTTATCCAAAGAAATTGATTGCGATTTTATCTAGGTGCTCAATTCTTTGACTTTCTAGGCAGAGGTGGCAGTTTTTGACGGCACTGGCACCGTGTATCGACATCAAAGGGAAATGAATTCGGTGGCTGACTGGTTTGCTGTCAGACGTCTCCATCTTTTCCTCTAAAGAAATCGCTTCTCTTTTCTCCTTTCCACCTCCGCGGCTCAGTTCTGCTAACTTCATGTGTTCGGTTTGGACTCCAACTAATTTATTTAAATGTTCCCAAGAAAGTATCCGTCAGTTGTCTGTTTTAAAATTTGGAAAAGGCACAAATCTTCTCTGACATCTTTCTCTGTTTCTATTCATATTGCTGACTCATATGTTATTTTCCTGCATTAAAATCAGAGAACTGGAAGGCATATCAGCCCCAAATAATGTCTGTGTGCAGGTCCTGAGGAGGTTTTAATTTGCTAGATCATCGCAAATTATTCCACAGAATGACATGTTTCTGTATTCATTTCTTGTTTTGATGGATAAAAAATTTTCAAAAATAACTATTTTTCAATCGCAGCAGCTTTTCTAAACCTTTGGGCGCGCCAACAAATCGATAAATCAAAAATAGATTTTTTTTAAAGGGATAATTAGTTTAGCAAATGGAAGCAAAACCTAATGAACTGTATAAATGTAAAATTATTTTTAATTATGGATAAATTATTTTTGAATGGAGAGGATGAGTCAAAACCACTTGAGGAAGGGGAAAAGTTGGGAAAATTGCTAACTGAACGGTTAAGAAGCACTGAATCATAGGGAATAAGTGAAGGAGTTGAGGAATAAAGAATGACTATACCCAAAATTTAAGAAACTCCTCGAAAATGTAGAGTTTAACTAATTGCTGTTAATTAGAGTGACTGTGCTGGCTGTGTTAGGGTGTGTAGTGGGTGTGTGGTTCGTGCACGCCCCACTGGCCAACGCATCTTCGGCCAAAGTGTTATTTGAGTAGGCGATTTGGGCTTACTCATTTACTTTGATTATTATTAGTAGGAAGTTTTCACTTGTTCTTTCATCCATTGATATTGTCACATTGGTGGGATTCAGTGCAAAAGAAAGGATTAGATACGGATATTTTTTTGAAATATAATGAAGTTAAAACCAGTTCGGCGTGAAGAACAAATGAAAAAGGAAAAATGCGGATGGTTTCCGAAAGAGAAGGCTCCTGGTTGTGGCGGGTTGCCATCTCTGACTGGTTGATTGACTCGACGAAAGATTAGGTTAATTTGGATATTTCTAACCGATTTATAAATTATTTAATGCGGTAATCTAGCGTTACTATGCTCTGCGGATGTTTTTGCTTTAAATTAATTTCTCAATTAATTAGCTCGTAGGAGTTGGTTCTGTGTGAATGTTTTTTTTATGAATTTACAAAAAACACCGAAGCCGGAAAATATATTTTTAAAGCAGAGCAAGTTACGCGATAGTTTCAGTTGTAGGTCTTGTAGGGTGCGGTCTAAAATAGAAGGAGAATCTCTTCTTAATGGTTTAACGGTATTCTCCCTCCAAAAGTTTGGATTTTGTAGATTTTTTGAATTGCTCACTACAGAATAGAAACTGTGACTGACACTTAGCGAATTCTTCATTCTTAAACGAGGAGATGAGTTTCTTCCTTCTCATTTCTTAGTGGGATCTGATAAATGACAGCTTTTAGAGCAGTCGAAACGGGGAAAATGAAAAAAAGGCATTTGGTCAATCTTTACGCAATCTTAAGAGCCCCCGAAATTATTGCAAAACGAGGCGGGCGGTCAGAGAAATAGAAAACACGTTTTCCCCGATGGCCTCAGAGAACAGATTTCTTCCGTCGTAGTGACCGCTTCAGATTTTACATATTATTCTGAAAGTTGTCACGATCTTTGAATTGATCTATAAGCGTTTATCTGCCGGCGAGTATCGCAAGCAATGCTAAGAGATCTATTTAGTGGGCAATTTGCATTAATCAGACATTTGACTAAGCAGTCGACCTGCATGCGCAAGATGACAATGCGGAGATAAAAAGAGATTATGCGAATGTCACTGAGATTTCAGGTGTTGCCCCATGGCCGATATCATTATCGCTATTTGATGCCGCTCTGATTTCCACGTTTACGTCTTCTTCGCTTTGGCTTTAAGGCGGATTAAGCAAATATTGTCTATGGATTTTTTTTTGAAGTTTTATATTTGCTGCAAATTATATTATGGAAATTAATAATGGGAAACTTTTTCAAGAAATTATGGGAAAGAGATTTTGTTGCGCTCTCTGAATGGTTTGGAGCCTTTTCGTTTTATACTATCCATTCCTTGTTGGAACATCACAAGTAGCCATTTTTTTGTTTTTTACTTTTTTTTATTTTAAACTCAAAAACGCATTCCAACTTCTTTCGGACTCAAAACTGTATTAAATTTATTTGTCCACGACACAAATTGTTTTTTTTTTAAACTGTCTCCCATTTACTTAAGTATTACAGCTTCTTTGCGGCAATGCTCCAGTGTGTTGTCAGTCTGTGCTTCCAGAGTGCTTTTGCTGATTGTTTCTAGATTGAATCGGTTTTGTTTTCTGCATTTAGGTAGAGAGATCTACGAAGAGATTAGAAAGAGGTTCTTGTTTTCTCGGGCGAGGGGAGCATGGAAAGCCTACTTAATGGGAGCATGGAGGACTTAAAGAGGATTGAAGCAGTCTACCTCTTCTAACCCTTAGAAAGGTGGCGATGCGCACCTGAACACTATAAACTCTGTGATACTTTTTGTGATACTACTGAAATATGTGTCTGTGTTAAAGAATGTGTTTTTAATTTTATTGTTAAAAATCCGTACAATTTTGCGGCCTTTAATGCGGACATGCGGAATAAAGGCAAATATAATATTTATTTTACTTTTTATTATTTTTATTTAGTTGGAGGGCTGCTTACGTCCACCTGCGGATTGTTGAACTTTGGAATAGTTTGGTAGCCGCATTATTAAAATTAATAAAATGAGCCACTTATGTGTTAGAGGCATTTTGTAAGTACGTCGGGTACCGGACCAGGCACCCGATTCGAAGATCGAGGAAAGATTGGCAATGGAGTGGAGTTTAACGAGTAATTCCTTTGGGTGCCAATCAAGATTTTTATCGTCTCGGTTTATTAATAATTGGTTTTCTGCATTGAAGGGCCGCCATTTTTGAAATACATACTGGTTTTCGTTTTCATGTCATCGCTGAAGTGAGCCGCGACAGCACTATTAGCTGTTTGTTCACAATTCGCCAGAAGGGCTGACGATGGCTTTAAGAGTGCTCTCTCTGTGTTCTGATGACGAATGATTTTAATGTGATTTAAAACAGAAGTGATGGTGAAGAATCGGTCACCTTTCTCTGCTAAGTGGAGTGTTGTTGAGGCGATAACAATTTTGGAAAGGACTTCAGTCATCGGAGCTGTTGGCTCGATCTCAGCTATAAATGATTGATAGAGCTTACGTACTTAATCAGCATGCAGTTTAATTACCAAAGCAGCATAAATTGAATCGAAAGAATAATATTAAAAAAGCTAAAAAGAACAATTAGAAAAAAGAAGAAATTAGGTGAAAAGTTGGGATAACTAATGTGAGGCGAGGAGGGTGGCAAAAAATCAGAGGCAGCAGTTCGACCGACAGAAAAGTCTTGAAAGCTGGAAAACCTTGAGCCACCACAAGAGGCTTTTACTTTTCCTCAGTCTGTCCTCTAGCCGAGAGATAAAGAAATTTTCCTCCAACGCAAAGCAGTAGGAGGAGGGGCCAATTCAATCTTTCCGGTGCCCGTGCTTGGGATATCCAGCCAATGAGTGCTCGGATACAACGTGCCTGAGGGTGGAAGGCCTCTGACATATCGTTTAAAAAACTATTATTAATTATCATTGTCGTTATTAATGTTATTTTTTTCATAAGGTAGGAGTAGTTGAGATAGACAAGAGACGCTTCGGGGAATTTAAATTCAAATACTCACAAATATATAGGACATCTTATGTTAAAACTGACATTGCGAAGGCGGCCAGCAAGGACGGCATTGGGCGGAGAGGGTAAGCGGGCACCACACCGCCGAGGAAGGATTTGCAGAACCTAGTACTTGAGCCAGTAGATGCTAGGTCATTCCTGGGAATTCCAAAAGCCTCCAAAATTCGAATCAGGCATTCGCAATAAAAAACATCCACATCTTAGGCGCTTATCTAAAAAAAAAGTATTTTTTAACCAGTGGTAGGTTTATTGTTAATCCATTTTTTTTAAATAATTATTCTGGGTCTTTTCAACTGCATATTTTCCATAGAAGAACAAGTTTGAACACGCAATTAAAGATTTTTGAAAATAAAAATAAATTATGATGACGCATTCAGGTGACAATTAATTACGAGACGTCAATTTCAGTGAGCAGAGTTAATAGGATTTGCATTTAAGAGTGTTTAATGGGGGCTGTTTTTACTGGAAGATTTCGCTCCCATTGAATTAACGGCTAATTGCGTGTTGACCACTCGCAATCTCCCGCGGGTATTTCCTTCTGCTGCCAACAACCCGTTGTGGCCCTCGTTTTTTGCAAGGCAAAGCCCTCAAATGGCTTTTGCGTACGGATGGCTCGTTATCCGGTCAATTTGTGCAAGCAAAGGATGCAAACTGGACTTAAATGGGAACTCTTTGCGAACGACTTCTGCCACCGACGACTATCTCTGGCCATCTCTGTAAAATGTCCAAAGAAGCATTTTGCATGCGTGAAAAATATTCCCAAGCTTGGCATGAATTTCAAATGACTTTTTTAAGTGCAAGGATTAAAGGGTTTTTCTCTTGGAAAGAATAAGAATCTTAAAAATGTAAACAAGTTGAAAATATAAATTCCAAAAGCGTTGAAAATTGGCACTTAATATCTTCAACTAATCCGCTCGAGAAAGAAATTCAATTTTTATCCGTCACAGAGTTTCCTTCTGTTGCTCCAATTATTTACATTTTTCGTTTTTTTCTTTTCTGGTAATTGACTTTTTCAAAAACTTTGAAAGTTGATCAGTCTATTTCTTTCATTCGGGTTCCCGAGCCGAAAGCCAAGAACAGTGGTTGACGTCGTTTTCGCAACCTTAAGCGTAGTTATTAATATTATAATTAAGTGCAGTGAAGAACGGAAATAAATTCGATGCGTTTGTTAATGAGTATCCGAGAGCAGATCGAGCTCAGCCCACAATTTATTCCGGTGATTTATGCAAGACGGCGTTGGGCTTTCTACTCGGCTGTCACCCATAGGGCAACCAATAGCTTCGTTCATGAGCATCTGCAAAGCCCTCGTGAAAAGGAATCGTTTACAATTCATCAAAGTCGTGAATGTGCCCTTTTGGATCATTCTCATTGAGTGGCGATAAAATTTATGTTTCTCATAAATGGTTGTGATGGCTTGCGCCATGAGTGGATGGTAATGAATCCGTCTTTTAAGGCTTCGACTCGGTCAAGGCTGGAAACCCTTTGGCTCGCTTTTCCCGACACGATTCGCCTTCTTATGCCCCTCTCCTTTTCCCCTCCGCAGGCGCCGATACCGCCCTTTAGTGACCCACATTCGTTCCCATTTCTCCGCTGGGGCTGTCAGTGGTTGGAAGGGTGGCAAGGAGGGTTGAACAGATAGGTTCAGAATAGGCTGCACATCTCATCCCCTACAGATTTCGAACGTCTAAGATATCCCGCAAGGTGATTATCGCCGCAACGGAGGCAACTAACCAATTGATTGATTGACTCATTATAAATTTTAAATAATAGTGGCCACACAGTGAAAAAAAGGTTTAAGTGAGTCAGAGTGATTTATTTAGTATTCACGCCGTGTAAAATTGTCTTCTGCTTCTTGTTTATTTATCATAATTAAAGTGGAGGTGACGCCGGGTCCCCGAAAATCCATTCCCCTAATCAGGTTCATTAATTTAGTACGTTGATTGCATTGTCTGCTTTTTGGAGGAGAATTTAAAATTCGGATGAAGTGAGCTTTCCATTATGGGAGCAGAAATGAGTGTAGTTTCCGGCGTTGATTCATTCAGTTTTACTTCAAAATTAAACTCCGCTCCGGGCACTTGTTGCCGTTTTTATTAAATTATAGTATTTACAGGATATTAAAAAGCTTCTAAAACGACCGGATAGTACTTTACAATCCCAAATTCTTGGGCATATATAATATAATTAAAGTTATCTCGCAGAACAAAAATGAGAGTGAATGAGAGTGTTTGCACACAATATTCTTTTAAGGGGCTGAGATTACGAAGACTTTTATTTCGCCGCCGCTGCCTATTAAAAACCTCAAATATTTTTTAAAAAAGTGATATTATTTTGTAAATTATTCGGCTGCTGGATTGACTATTGCCAAAATATTGCAAAAATTCACCAGCAAGAGAAGCAAACGGGCTTTCGGCTGCTCTGCTTCTCTTCGTCGTAAAATGCGCCAAAGGTCAGTCAAAGAAGGAATATGGAGAAACATTTGTCTCCATTTGAATGTAAAACAGAAGATAAAATTGATCTATCGGAGCACGTAAATGAATTGTCGGGTTTTTCATTTAGAACTCTGAATGACTAATGACCTTCCGCATGCTCATCAAGATTACTCGGGTCAGAGGTCATGTTTTTCCTCGTGATTATACTATTTTCAATCATCATCATCATTATTATTATTTTTATTTTTTGTTTTAAGTGTAATAATACGACTTTATTACCTTCATTTGTGCCTGACCAAGATTTGTACGTGTTTTATGGCAATTTAGTGCCAGTGGTGCTTCATTATAATTTCTTTGAAGAGCCCTGCTCAGTCGTTAACTTATGCAACCCACAGGCACAGCCAAAGTTCTTTTGTCACTCCTCAGGACAGACGAGAAGCTCCCGAGGGGGAGGATGAACTTGTTCTCATTCTCATTCCCCTTATCCGGCAGTCACATCGGTTTGTCCTTCCAAGCTGATTTATATGCGAGGCCCTCCGAAAATCCGCTTTTCCCTCACCCGCCCTTACACTCACGGCCCCTAAATAAATCAGATAAGGTACCAAAAAGACCAGAGCCAAATGGATGAGGATCATTAGCTAAAACGATATGAGCCATTTACCTGTTGTCAGATTGATTGATTTCCATTAACAAAAAATCATTTCAACGCATGCGCAATCCAATTAACATGATGAATATTCATAACGCGAGTTCTTCAATTATTTTACGTTATAACTTGATTAATCGATTATTAGGTGGAGTGGACGAAGAGAGTTTTATTGTTTTATCAGTGCGGCACCCCCGGATTCTGTTTGTTCCTTCCAACAAGGCAGCTGCATTCGATAAAGCCCAAAATAAAAACCCTTTCTGTGTCTTTTTCACCTTTGCCCTCACTGTAATCCGTTGGCGCGAGAGGTGAAGTCATGATTGACCGAAAGGATCGGCAACATCTATTGAAAGAGAGAGGAACGAAGGGCAAGGGACTAATAACTCCAGAATTAAGACACTGCGGTTTGACATTAATTTGTGGGCCCCCGCAATCGGAATTGGAGAAATCATCCGGTGTGCAGTGCAGAGATGTTCACACTTAGGATTATCACGTAGGTGTCGGTTCCCCCTCTTTCGAATGAGAAACCGCCTTCTTGCAGCATTGGTTTCTCTGCTAATTGGGGTCTTCGAGAGTTCCTTTAGAGAATTTTGTGGTGTGAAATCAAATTTTTTTAGTTTCTACAATTTTTCTCATGGCCTTTGTAATACGGTTCATTGTTTTTGATACTCGGAATTTCTACTTTTTCCTTTTATTTATTGAACAAAAAAGGTTTCCGTGAATTGGAATTTAATAACTTTCCACCTGAAAAAATTATTTAATTGGTGCAAATCAATTGGAAGGCTCTCCCCCGATTTTACGCATCCGAAATATTCAATTAAATTAATTTTTGTTGCTGACAAACGGTACTTTCCATTGCAGAACGGTTTCGTCTAGAAAGTTTTTCCGTTCTTCTGTGGGAATCGTTATCTTTCGCTCAACATAATAAGAAACAGTAGCGCTAAGCCACTGTTAGCATCTGCCTTCAGCAGTAGCAGACAATCCCATTCTTTGGGCAGCCAGCGACATTAGATGATGAGGAGCTACTGATTTCTGATAACGGCGCGCCCAGCCCATACTTCTGCGTAAAAAAGTGCAATCACGTTTCAGGCGCTTATATCTAAAGCCGACTGGGCGTCCTGCAATTTCCACGAGGCCAATTTAGCCAATAAACGCTCAGATACTCACCGACCACGAGAAGCATCCGCCCAGCAATTTCATAATTAAATAAATTCCACCGAACTTCATTTGGCCAACTGCTAATCACTCGCATTCATTTTGTTCTTTTTTGGGCATCGGTCTGGCAGGCGAGGGCTCGCGTGTGGACAGCTGGCTCTGGTTCGCCTCCAGGTGACTGTGCCATCCGAGCGGAGAGATCTTCACCCGTAGCGAATCCAGGGAAATGATAAAGCCGGGAATGAATTCCCTCTCAAGATAGAAATCAAACGACGAAAGCAGATGCCAGATAAGAACCCGGCTCTGGCGATTATTAAAGTGGAATCTGCCCTGATTTTAATGGGAGAGCAACAGGACGTGTCAGATTAAAAAAACCACCAATGCAGTCTGAGGAAAAGATTATAGATCTCTATCGCCGTTTCGTCGTCCCTTACGAGCCAATTTAATTTCCTCGAATTGAAAAAGGGGAGAAACCTGAAAAACAAATAATAATTTGTGGCCGACGGCGATTATGATCAGAACGCATTTAGAGCTATTAAAAATGTCAAATCTATTCCGAGCCGCGGAACCTGATTTCATTGAGCAGACATTCCGTAGCAGCCCTGCTGAAAAGATGTGAGTTACGTACTAATTAATATTATTTTTCTGTAACAACGGCAACATAAGTTATTCTGAATGGTTTCACCCACCAGCTGCATGTACAACCAAGTATTTATTTGTTTTTCTTGGCAACCGGCCGCGGTTTTAGTCGAGTGAGCAGAGCGAATCTTTTGTTTTGATTCTTCCGCGGCTATCAGAGAGGTGTTGACATTAATCGAAGAGGTTTTGCTTCAACGAATTATTTGTGTAATTGAAAATAATGGATCAAGTTCACTTCATTGACTGCATTCTCATTGTGGTTATTAGGTTAGCGCCGCTGATTGATTTTGCTGACTTCATATTTCTACTTATACTTGCGATTATAAATAAATATTCGAATTTCTGCAGTAAATACTTTCGGGCTGTTTATTAATTATTTATATGCTGTTTCCGTGCTTCCTCTGGGAGGGAAAGACGAATTTTAAAACTCTAAAAAAAGTTGTGCAGTAAAAGTAGGGACTTCTCTTTTTGAAAAGAATAGGTTCTCAGGGTTCCATGAATTAGGTCTGAATTAGGAAATCCGAATGACACAAAGCGTTGGTGAATTCATTTTTAATTTCCATTCCGGTCTACCGATACCTCTTCTTTGCCGAAACGCGCCTACAGCTTAATCAATAATAAACTTATGGCCCTACCCACTCTCTTCTTTAACCTGAGCTTCCCGCTGTTTATTATGGGCCGTAAGGCGGTACACACAAACGTAAACCTATAATTAAATTCTCATTTTCACTACAATCCCAAACGGGAGACAGCGCCTAAATTAAGGCGGAAACAAAAAGTTTGCCCAACTTGTACTTTCCTTTTGCCGAATTTGAGCTCAGATGAGAATTTTTCCCTTTCTTTTCCCCTCTCCTTGAAAGCTTTCGAAAAACACTATCGTAGCGCAGTTTTTTAATTTTTTAAGACCGACTTTCTTCTGTGTGGTCGGGTGCTTTGACGTGTGGTGAAGGGCTGATAGTATCATGCCTACAGCTTTGGCAATTTATATTCGATAATCAAGGCAGCGGCGTCGATGAATGATTTGTTATTGGCTGGCTAATGCAGATTTTATGTTGATCCTACATTAAGTGTATCGCTTTCAATTGCAGATCTTTGACTTTCCTGTTGCCCATTTAATTTTTGTCATGCTCCCTACAAACATTCCTGGTGAATACTGGCCGAAGTCTGCAGGGTCTACGATTTCTCTTTTCTCCGATAAATGAACTCAGCGTAAGAATGCCGAGAGCCCTCGCCTTGCAACCATTACATAAATTTGTTGTTAAAGAAAACAAAGAAATTGTAATTTGTATGACTTTAAATTAAAACTGATCTTCAATGAAAGGAGAGAAAAGGAGAAACTGTGTCAAGTGACGGTGATAATGATCCGAATTCAGGATGAAAAGCAAGGTCCAGCCAATATCAGTCACGATCTAATATCAGAATCACAAAACACACCGAGAGATGTGTCCCATTGCAAAGCTCTTTCGTCACTGGTCACTGCAACAGCAGAGGGCTTGGGAAACCTTAAGAGGGTTTCTCAACGCTCGAAAAGTCAAGTGAAGCATTCACCAACAGGTGAACAAAGTGCGCGTGGACACCGCCTTCTAACCGCAGACCTCGGCCACTGCTTGCCTTAACGAGGATTGTGTAAGCGACGACACCAGCATTCTCCTTAGCCACATCGCGGGGAAGTCGGTGTCCGCCCCCACCACCTTCGCCACAGACGGAAGCGGAAGTGAGAATGCCTTCCGGTGTGCATTTCTTTTAGAATGTTGGTTTTCGGGGGTGGTGAAAGAAAGCTTGAGAAAGTGGTCGGGCAGAGTAAGAACCGCACTGACTGCATGTGAAGGAGCGGCGTTGACGTTGTTGCGACAAGGCGATTTCGGAGGAGGAAGGCGTCTCGGGTGAGAGGTTAGGTTCGATTGGAAGTAGCGCACTGTTACGAAAGGGGAGATAAAAGAAAAAAATGTCCTTGAAAAGATATTTATTATAAGACAGTCTTGCGATGTGGATTAATATTTTGATAAATGATTCTGTTGATCAAAGCAGATCGCAACGAGTCAAAGATCAGGCCGTGGAGATTGCGCAAGAGCCCGGCTGAGGTACCGGGTACTCCGTTTTAATTGTTGCCATTGTCTGTCAGTGATTGAGACAGAATGGCTTTGCTCAACTGCTGATTGCCGATGGCGAAATTTTATGTTAAAGCTTGGTCGAGGGCGTGTCTTTTGCGGTGATGATAGTTCCCTGGAAGCTTTTCTGCTTGGGAAAGGGAAATTGGATTAGCTCGAGACCAGTGGGCAAAACGTGGGCGAAAGCAAAATGAACAGGGAAAATGACCGAGCTGGAATTTTCTCTCGAAAGAATGAAAGGTTCAACAGATGATGCAACACAAGATGGAAGGGACGGATGGCTGAGCTGGAGGAATTTGCGAGGGGAAAGCTATTGTAATCGTGCCTAAAATCTGGAAAAGGGAAGAAAGGAGGCGGGAAATGAGGAAGTGCGTGATGTCATCACTCGCACGACTTTCTCTAATTGCGATCACTGCTTATCCTTGACGAAGGAAATTTCAGTTCTTGGTTTTCCTTCTGGTGGTTTTAAGGCTGTTTAGGTGTAAAGGCTAGCCAGGAAGTAGCGCACACTTAAACGAACTTTTAGAATGCTTTCCACAGAACGGTATGAAGATATAAGTCTTGTGAATGGGTCATAATACTTTTCACAATGTATTAATCGATAGTTATTGAGCTCTTATATATAGTACATATACGCGTAGTTATTCTTGTCATGTGCTTCGTGATAAAGTTTGATAAAGTAGTTTGAGCCTAAGAATAAGGTCAGAAATGATTTTCCGGGAAATTATAAGCTCAGATTTTGTGCTGCAGCCCTTTTCTGCCTTGCAGGTTGCATTACAAAATAAGGAAAACCTCCAGTGACCCACTGTAACCCCCAACCCGCGGATCTAATTATAAAAATTAGGTGTTCGCGTGAGGCCGGTTCATTTCTGAGACGATAAACGTACGAATTAACCTCCGAAGCATTCAACAAAGTTCATACTACTCTGCAAAATGCCATAATTAATAACACTTCCCACCGCCTTTTCTCATTTTCTTGGCGTTCGACTTGCCTGGAACGAGGAGGCCTGCAATTAAGTCTGGCAATGTGCCACTCCGCCAGGGAAATGTCCAGACGATTTCTCCTTTTCTCCGATGGCTTTCAATCCACGACTTCCTGCAGGCCATATTACCTGTTAACCTTCGTGAAAAATGAAGACCTAAAATTTCCACCATTTTTCCCTGCTCCACCTTTCCGCTACAACAGCACTGAACCCAGAACCACCCTTCATGTATTTGTCAAGCTGTCTTTCAGTAGTCATTATCAAATTAATTAATTAATTGCTCCCCTTATTTGGTTTTCAGAGTTTTTAATGTTTACATTTGTTTTTGGTCTTTGCTGATGCAGTTGCACTGGCATAGTAGCATTCCATTGGCGGCCTGGATCGAGCAGTCAAAGAGCGTCGGACTACGACCCTGGTCTGGTTTGCAGAATGTTATCGGCCCCTATGAAGAAAACATTTAATTGTTATGTTTCGAGCATTGCCGGATATCTCAATTTGGTTGTCTGTGGAGTGAAGATTGATGAAGTGGTTCGGAGCCTTTGGGTGGACCCAAGATTCACTGACTCGCGCGATTTTTCATTTCCTGTTTCTCGTTGTCGAGCAGAAGATTCCTCGGGGGGCGTGGATGTTCCCAGCAGCCGAGATTGCCTTCATAAATAATTGCGAGGAAAAGTGAAATTTCTCGGTTCGGGCATAATTGTTTTTGATGATGAATAATTAGACATAATCCTAGGGCTAATTTATCACTCCCTGGCAATAGCTTAATTAAAAGGAGGGACGACGCATAGTGCTTGACTGACGGCTGGCCAAGTAGTCACCGTTACCTGCTCTGAAGACTAAACCCAGCAGCCTTTGACCCGTCTAAATGGGCTGTCTCATGGACTAAATTGTCTTAAAGACCTCGGATGCACCGGTGCCTGTGGAAACTCGGTTATGTTAATCTGTTATTGGCATATCGCGCCGAGCATGCATTTGTATATTCGTACGACATCTTGCACTGTACATGACGGGGACTGTTGGGACTTGAACTGGTATGTGATCGGGACAGAATCCCTACAATTAATTAAGCCATCGCGCTTAAGTCGTCATTGTCGGGTGTTTCCCTCACAGGTGGCGTTTGTCTGATACCTCCATTAATCAAAACAAAATGATTTATACAGGAACGGTAAATTTAAATGAGTTGTCTGTGGTATCACGTCAGGTGTGCACCGTATCTCCCGACATTATTTTACACCTCGGTACAAATATCATTTCTGCTCAAGTGACGTCCATAACTTACAATGATTTATCTGCGAGCCGCTGCCAAAGATTCTACAACGCATAACGACCAGAGAACCTTCGGACATTGCGCAAAGCTCCGCATTTCGCTGGAAGTTGCCCGACTGATCGCTTTTCGCCTTATCCCCGTCTAGGCGAAACGTGCTTAACCTACTGACAACATTTTCGATTTTCTTTCACGGCCAGGAGAGAAAAAACGAGTTAAGGTCGAAAACCATTTTTTGCCAATTAATTTCATGTTGGTTTGTTTTCATCGAACGGCCAGCGACGACCGATTGGTTCGGAGCGTAGGAGTTGTTGGTATTTGCAGGGAAATCATTAGTCAGCCATTGTTGATTCAATACTTTTTTTTCAAAATGGAGATGCTGGGCAGTGTTCGAATGTGCATTAGATATCTGACCATTTAGACCAGGTGTGTCTAATGCCACGGAAGACCTGAGGTCACTTGAGGGCGACTTTGACTTGTGTCATTGGTTGTCATCAGGGTGAAAATGAGGTCGGGGTTGAGTTAGCAAAAAACGCTTTGAGGAAACATTTATGAATTCATTTGTAATTTCTTTATGTGAATTTATGGGTTAAATTTAAACGTTGTTAGCGAATGGATTTTTAACGAATTTTTAAATTGGGGCTGTTTGAGTGAATATGTTCAGCTAAAAGCATTCGAATGCCAGCGGTCGAGACGAAAGAGGGGAACGAATCAATATTGTTTTAGGGCATGAAGTCAGTTATTAGTTAAGGTTGAGGAGCGTTGATAAAGAGAGTCAAGGTACGTGCTGCCCAGGGGCGGGGGTCAAGCACTAGTGGGTCACTCATTGTTTGTCGGTGGACCACACGAAAATTTGTGAAATTACGAGAAAGTGGGAACGGACGAAGTATGCGAAAGGGAAAATGAAATGAGAAAAATGAAAGGCGTGAACTGAGGGAAAATAAAGGCAGAAGTCAATGAGGAGAAGGAAGAGGGAAGAATGACGAGTGTTGAAAGGAGAGGTTAACGTCTGAAAAATTCAAGGAATAATTTTGGTAAAGGCTCTATTAAAAGGTTTTTGTGATTAACTTCCAATAGCTTTTATCAAAAATCTAAATCATGTCAATTAAAAAGCAATTTAATTTGAAAAATCAATAATTGAGAAAAGTTAATTGAAATTTAAGGTCGCCCCGAAATTCTCGTCGCCCACAACAACTTGACACAGAAGAAAAAAATCAATTTTTCATTCGGGTTCGCGAGAACCGGCTCACCGTGGCAGAGGCCCGGACCCCTAACCCCCGCCCCCGCCCAACCCTACCCCTCCCCCGAACCACCCCTCCCTCTTGCGCAACCCCCACAACCTTTAAACCGTCCTCTGCTCTCCTTCGCACTCCAGTCGTGAGCTTTGGCGCACGCTCTTTCAGGTATCAGCCGGGGCATGATGCCATAATTTGCATACCTTTGCAAGTCGTGTTGTTTCTTTCCTCTTCTATCATTATACTGAATGCGTTTCCATAATAATTAATAACCAAAGTCAAGAGTTTTCTACTCGAGCCCAACACTCATAGATGTTTTTGCTTGTTCTCTTTCCTTCGGGTTTTTCATTCAGTTAGTCCGTGGCGGCAGTGCCTTACCTCGCGCTGCCCATTGATACCTCTCCTACGGCGTTTTTTGTCTGTATCGCATTTTGGGTTCTCTTGGAAATGTCTTAAATCATCTATAAGATGCACCCTGTGATGAATGCATGGGGAGAAATATTGTAATGAGCTCCAAAGAAGATTTCCCCAACATAGTTCGGTATTTTCTCCTGTTCTGACCAAGGGAAGGAGATGCAGAAAACAAGCAGTATTGTTTGAGGGATAAGAGTATTTGCACATTTTGATACTAGGGAGCGGAACCTTCTTGTTAATTAATAGATATGATTACTGTGTTCGCTATTTTATCGTAAACGGAATAAATGTGAGAATACAGAATTAATAGTTTGTCGTTGGTTGATTCCGAATATTAGAGCTTATTCTGTATTCTACCATGACAGTAACATGACAGTAACTATGATACCTCGTTTCTCAGACAATTCTTTTCGTTGAGGATGGGAGATTCTGTTCCTTTTTATGTATTAAATAAATGAGTATTGGCTATTCGTCCTAGTGCCAAAATAAACCGCAAATTATATGAAATTGTTGGCCCGCGGAAGGCCGACGATAGCAAATGTTGATGTGTCGATGCTGTCACGCGACTGTAGAGTAATTAATGATTTGAAAGCAATTAAGAGTTTGGGGCTGTGGGTGGACTAAGGCTGTCTGTAGCATAACTCGGCCGGGTCTGGACGGGCGGCCGATGAACCAAGGACCGACACCACGTGGCCTTGCCCCAAAGTTCGTGGACGCGGACGTCCCGGCTTACGAGAATGAGAAAGTAAAAACCAGGTTCCCATTCGTACATTTCGTTCCAAAAGATATCGATCATCATTTTTTGCTCCACGTCACGTTCTTAAGTTCTTCTAAGTCGCTACAATTCTCATGATCAGAAGACGGAGGTCAAAGTTGGGTGTCATCCCGATATTACTGAATTCTTAATAAGACCGGTCTTCTCGTGTGTGCTCCCCACCCCCACCCCAGCTCTCTCTCTCGAGTGACATGATTCGGAATCGAATCAAGATAAAATTATGGATTCAACTTTTTTGATTCCCAAACGCACTGCCATCCATCAGTTGGTATTTGGACACGTCATTTGTCTTTTTCGAAATTTCGCAGTCGTGCCTGGTGAATATACGGAAGGGGGTTTGGCTTGTGAGGATCTGGTTTGGAGAGGACAACGGCCCACAGTATGCGTGACTATGACGGATGGACTTCAGGACTAATTCGTCCTTCGTTCCTCGGCTTGTCAGGGAGGTTTCAAAGGTGCCGAGGCTGCTGCCGTCTTTCGCTCTTTCTCAGTGTCTCGACACAACCAGAGCGTTGCCTTCAGAAGCGAGAAACTTTACCAGCGATCGCTTCGGTGACGGAATGGCAAGAGAAAAAAAATCTTGGCTTAGTTAACCGAAACTCAGGAAAGGTCCTCACCCGGTGGTGATCGCGGGAGATAAACAAGAGGTGCGAGAAAGAAAAACCGTGACGTTTGCACCGGTATGAGCCCACATGTGAAGGCAGCCTGAGGAGACTGGGCGATGGCCACTGATCCGAATTGAGAAGACCGCCGAGCAGCCCGAAGACATTCTGAGCAGAAAACGGGAAACAAAAGAAAGAAAGAAGATCCATAAGAAATGGATGATAAGGTCTTGACAGTTCCAACCGGTTGAATGAGTATAATTTAGAAGAAAATTTGATAGAAGATATCAATTAGGTGGAAAAGTGTTAGATGAGGGGAATCTCGTTTGCTGAGATTATGGAGAGAAGATTCGCGGGGTCGGGACCGGAGGTCTGGAATACGGGCACCCGCAATACAATCAACAACACGACTCGCTGCAAGTCGTGATGTTATGAATTATGCTTCGGACATGGCGGCCCTTCTTCATCCCATTCGCTTCCTCCAGTTATATCAACTTCGGTATTTTCGCTCGAAGCCGTTGAGACGTCGGACCTCTGCAGGGCCATCGGGGCTCACTGCAGACGAGTCGGAGTGTGAGGAGCCCTTGATTAGGACTTTGGCTTTGCTTTGTATTCCTCGGGAATATTTCTGTAATTATTATACATTGTGGCCCTGGGCATTTGAAGGCCATGACTTAAATAAGAAAGGGATCTCACCGAGGAAAGTGGTGCCCGATTGATTAGCCGCTGCTTGCCCAATTCCACCACCGAGGGCATTGAGCCTCATTTTGCTGTACAAGCTATTTGTAATGGGTGGCAGAATACGAGGTGATACTGGTTGTATAGATAATACCATCCTGGAGCCCGAGGTTAGATGTTTGCATTAATCCGGAATGGGTCAGGTCATTACTTTTATCCGAATTGGCTCTGTCAGAAGTCCAGTTGTGATATTTACTTACGGGAAATGGAACCAAAACCACTTCCTACACTTCGGAGCAGGTGTTCATAGAGAATTTTAACCTCCATAGGCCACATATCGCCCCCCGCAGCTAATGCAGTTGCATATATTTTTATTTGAATCTGCGGGCTCTTGTGCATTCATACTGTCCACCTGCCTCAGGAGCGGGCAGTCGCAATGACAACGCATCCAACTGCACAATGTCCTCCACATCTCGCGCCTCTGAACACGAAACGCCGAAGTCTTACCTGTCAATGTCATTCCCAAATGCTATGGTAGTTGTTGTTTCGAATGTGACAGATTGATTGTCATGAATCACAAAACCTTTTCCCGGCGATTAGGTGTCGGATAAGGTTTAATGTAAGCCACCTATCGAGAGAAAGATTCGTCTTCTCATTGGCGGAGAGTTAAAACTCCGTTCGGTAGCTGTTAGGGATGCTTCTGAAAAGTTGATGCGGCGAGTTAGGCGATCTCGCGCCATTCACGCAGCCATTATGGAGAAAGGACTTCTTGCACTGACGGGGGCAATTCGGACTTGGGCCAATGGCCGCCACGTGGTGGCCCGCCGGGTCTCCATGGGGAGACCGCACGTAAGATCATGAATGTGTTGGTGAACCAGGGCAATGCGAATGAGCGCTCGCACAGCTCATACCTGTTTTATGCTTTGTATCTCTGCTTTCCGATTAATGTATCCAAGAAGCCAGAATGCCAGTTTTTTATACTGAAGCAGAGGAAATTCTCAAAGAGGCGACTGAGGCCCTTTGCACTGTTCCAAAGTGCTCAGAGAGTGTTTCCCAAAACTCACAACTGAAACCTAAAAATTCCCTTTGCCTTTTTTATTATAAATTGAAAAATTTTTAACGTATCATCGTCAGGCGACTGCAGTGAAATATAGGGGGAACTATCCTCGACCTGGCCTTATATTGTCATCATCCCCTACCGAGTACATAGTTAAGAGATTTAGAAGAGAAACTATCTATTGTTGTGCGAAGTTTGTTAACCGACACTTTGCTCCTCGCTCCCCTCACCCATCAGTGTTGCCAAACGCCTTTCTTAACTTGAAAACACGAAAAACACATTTTTTAAATAAGCGCGAGGCCTGAATAAGTTAAAAAAGCAATTTCAAGATCGCCTTTAGGTAACCATAAAAGATATTTGAATTTCAGGTTGCTCAATGTTCGATCGATATTGTTTGATTTATTCACGATATAATATAAAAAGCCCATTCGCGGCATCTTCAATTGCTCATTATAATAATATGATATGGTTCACTTTGCACGGCGTTTCTTTTCCATTGAAGCTTTCGGCCTTGGACAGAGAACTCAAGGAATGAGCAATTCAATATAATCTACTTCTTATAAAAAATATTAATTCGCCAGAGAAAGGTGCCATTCGAGAGATCTGCATTGATTCTTGTTATGTCTTAATTGGACAATTAACTAATAAAACAGGAAGAAAGCGAATAGAAGAGGGCGAGTTCCTTTCCGGCTCCCTATACTCTCGGTTCCCAAACCTCCCTCGCTCTCCCATTTATATTTCTATCCTTTCGAAAGAGCGCCTCTTTTTCTCATGTTTTTGGAACATGCCCTGGAGTTGTTTCTGGAGGTGCAGTGCGTTAAGAGTAGTCAAAAGATCAGTTGCCGGAGGGAGAAGTGGGAAACGTGGACGGGGCTCTGGGGAGCGAGTTGTCGGAATTCGGGCGAAGGTGGGATGGAGTGGGCAGAGAGGGGTGTTTCGACATGTCGGGGTCCAAACACCGCTGGTCAACCGGTTGGCCAGCCCTTGCTCATGAAGTCTTCGGTGAAGGCTGGCCAACGCCATAGATCGGTCCGTGAAGTCGAGCAGATCGCAGCGAGATAAAGCCAAACCAAGTAATTTATTTTGAGCTACTCGTTGAGAAAACGAGTTGTTTTGTCGAATATAAATAAATACTTTCGCCATTTGCCAACACCCCCACAATTACAGCCGATAATTAAAGTTTTGAAAACCAAATTTTTGATTTATAATGGCCATTCGGGCAGTTTAATGGCTGCTCTCTCGGCACTACTGCCAAATGTCTTCCTCGCGCTCACGAAGCTTTTAATTGCAACTCATCCTTCCAAGTCCTCGCAATGTGTGGCCCTCTCCACTGCCCGTACTTTTTATCTTTCCCATTTACTAAAACTTTTACAGTTTCAAATGCAGTTGGATAAATAATTTTTGTCTCGACCGCATTTATAGTTGAAAATGCTGAAGGAACAACTGGCGGGAAGCGAAGAAACCGAGTTAGCGCAAAAGATCCCGAAGAACTCCAGGCGGTAATTGGAAGGGATTTTTGATATGTGAGGGTCGCTTGATGGGATGCCAGAGAAGATCACAGGATCACTTTATTAGCTCAGCCGAGATTACGTTCATCATCCCAATGTCACGATGGCAGGCCAGATAACGTCGGCTAACAGTTACTGGAATCAGAATAATTGACGGGTCATTAATAATTAGAATCTTGTTGGACAGGTGAAAAACATGAGCCTGTCGCTTCCTTCATCCGACTGTGGCCACCTTCCTGCCATCGTAACCTTTCACTTTTCCAAGCACAGGAGGGGCGTTCTGGGGGATGATCCGCAGTTTCCTCTTCCTGCTGGGATGACGAAGCTGTATTCGGACCAAGTGCTCTCTTGGCGAGTATTGAAGTCCCTTCGCCTGAACCTGATTGTTTTCATTCGACACGCGCACTCGAGTCGCCTTCTTGCCGGGTTTTTTCTTTTGTTTTTGACGCGAACCCTAATGGTTCGCCTAAGCAGAACTGAGATAGCAAGGTTGCGAGCAGATACGTGACTGATGGGTTGAAACGATGTGGTATCGTTTGGATAAAGCAATCTTGGAGGTCTGGAAACCACAAGTGGAATCCTTTCAGCCTTAAATGAACTACCACTGGCAGCCCAGACGCCTCTGACACGGCGGCGTCGAAAGAGGCACGAGTTTGCTGATTTCGTGATTCGAGATCTTTTCCATGTTGGACGGAGAGTAGGATTGGTTATCAAAGGCATTTGTCGCCGCCAGGTGGGTGCTTATTAAGGTGCAAGCGCCTCATTGCTCAACCTAATAGCATCGTGCTATAAAATGAACCTTCGCCGTGTCGAATCCCCTCGCGACCGGAGAATTATATTATAATTGTTTTTCTATTATATTATTTTGTCTGAGATTATAAGCAATGTTCTTAGCTAATCACACACTAATCACCGATACGACTTCATTACAGTGCATTAATCCTCTGATACCGAACGGGCCTCGAAATAACACTCCGCCCGCCCGCCTTCTCGTCGGCATTGAACCGGACCGGAGTTTTCACTTTCGAATCGGTTGCGACGATTTTAATGGACTCGCCACGCGTTTCACCCTCTAAATGGCTTCGGCAGTGCAATTTTTTAATGTCACCCGGGGGGGATATTTCGGAAGACTCCACTCGAGATACGAAGGTCGGTACCGCCGACAGATTCCCGATGTCAAATGTACAGCTCATTATACGCCTCGTGCACGCCGAAAGCTCCCCTGGGCCACAAAACCCTTTTCACCCATCTCCGACCACTCGAGAGGAAAAGTGCGACTCATTTTAATCACCACGTGGGCGTCGACTTAATCTAAGTCGAGAGCCCGAATGAGATTGAAAATGTCGCCAAACTCGAATAGGACAGCAGAAGATGAAAAATAATAATTAAAATTGTGTTCAATGGTGTTGGTTTTTCTCTCTTTCCACCTGGACCACTGTCCGGACCCCGCTTATGGTTGATTCTTCTCTGATTATGAAACGAATACTGTCGTGTATTTGATCTTTGCATTTTCAAAGAGGGATGAAATAATTCAGTCATAATTACTTTCATCAAAATCAAAAAATTTCGGCATGGATGTCACATTTCAATTCAGCCAATGGAGATCCACCAGTTTTGTTTCGTCCAGTTAGGCAACTCGGCTTATCCAGATGTCTCCAGATGTGACTCCCCAGTCCGCCCCTGGTCCTTGTCCCACACATTCGGTGCCGAACCCCTTCCCTTAACTTCAATTTGCTCTTTGACTGATTTTCGTGATTGGTTTCACGTGAGATCTGGACCAAAGATAATTTCTTAATATTCTGATAATGCCCAATCCGCGTTACGCAACCCTTCGATAATGATTTACAAAAACAAAAAAAAAACATTTTTTCACTTTTTTGTTTTGATGAAACCTGATGTCAGCTTATTAAATACCTGTAGCCTAGCGTGAAGGACAGGTTTGCAAAAGGAGTGAGTCACTGCTATTTCATGGCTGAGGGAATCGCTCATGAAGCAATGCCGTGGGCGCCAACGTGAAGAGGAGGGCCTTAGGGGATGTGCTGACGTCAGGGGTTGCAGGGGATTAGGTTTGTAGGAGCAGAGTTTGCAGAGGGATTCTCCTGCGGAAGGGGTCACAGGTAATAAACCTCAATGACGTTATCGCTTTCATCGAAACCATCACTTCTCTTAGTAGCAGGTGTAATTTTATGGCCCTGTAATAAATATGATAAGCCTTAAAAGACAAAGAAATGGATGCGAAATGGGAGGCCGTTGTTTGGTCAAATATTTAAGAGACGAGAAATATAAAACATACCGGGGAGTGTAAGAAAATAGTCCGAAAACGTGTAGGGTCACCATGTCGAAATCAGATCCCAACGAGACCAATCTTCCATACAGTTATCGGATAATCAGTACCGTTAATATTATCATTATTTCTGATTAGTTCTACGGTATTACACAATAGACGCGAGCGATACTATTACATGCTTCCATTGTTACCTGAGAAAGCTTTTACCTTTGGGGGACTTATGACCACTCTCGGAAATCTGCGCCCTCGCTAAAATTAAATCGACACAGTTTGCAGAAAATTCTCGCAAGCGATAGCATTTGTCGTTCCTTCCGACGTCAATCTCATCCCAAATGTGTGTGATCTACACTTTATGAAATAGTTTTGTAGTATGTCAGGATGTCCCAACCCTGTAAAAGTCAGTTTTTTTTTTAAATAGGATACGTATAACCTCTAATTTTTCCTCTTGGGCTTCTACATGAATAAAATCTCTGTATCTCAAAAACGAATCCCAACATAGGCCCATAAAAGTTGCATGCACCACCCCTCGATTTCCACTTCCCGATGCCACCGTTTAGAAGTGCTCCTGGCCAACAAGTCGTGAGACGTCTTCATTCTACCAGAAAGTTAGCCCTATAAATCTCAGGGCCTCCCGCGTCGTCATGCTCCCCGAGACCTAATGACCCCGCCCGATACCCGCCCCCCCAAAAGCTTATCGAGTACCTGTGTGAATCACGTCGTGAGCGTTAGCGTAGCTCTGCGACGGTTCAGTAGGTACCAGATAATGAAATAAGCAAATGAAGGAGATGCTAAGATAAAAGCATAAATAATAGCATCGTGATCGCGATTCCGGACAGGTCATATTTATGAGTTAATAGCTCCGGAGATGACAAGACAGCGCTCTGAATTATTGATGGCCAGGCACGAACCTACGCCCCTGGGGTCATCTCCTTGCGAGGGACAACTCCGGCCCCCGCGCCCCACTTTCTCCGCCATTGTCCTCATCACGACTCGCTCGTGTTTCGGGGGTTGGTAAATATTTATTTTGTTTAATGTCGAGTGGGTCGTGGGTGCAAAAGGCAGGAGGACCCCTCACCGAGGATGACCAGGAAAGTTCCTTTGTTTGGATGACTCCTGCGTTTCCTTTGTTCCTTTGCATCACTTCCTCACGTGTGGAGCTTTCTCTTGACCTCTCTCAAGGCACTTGACAAATCCTGCCACAGGAAACGTGTCTGGAAGTCAAACTTTTTCTCTCTGACAGAATCAATGCTGAAGACGCCATTTTCTGTTTCTGCACCTGATCGCTCTTTTTAAGATATTGTCTTTTGTTGTATATATAATGGCATTGCAGTACGTAACGATTTTTAATTTTAATTTAAAGAATTACTTCGTTTTTGAAACAAAATTAAGAGCATGACGATTTTTTAGTTTAAATTTTGTCTTGTTGCTCGCAAAACGAGTCGTCAAATTATTTTTAAATCAAATGTGAAATAATTAAAAGCGAAGTTTTGAAACACTTATTATTAGCTTTTCTGACAATTATTTTGTTTCTCGAATCCATAATTACATCACCCCCTTGAGCCGCCACCAATTCGAGTTCTTCACACGATGATGGCCTTCAAAAAGCGAAATCTTATTAAATTCGCCTTCACAAAGTGGCCACCAAAATTAATTTATTCGTTGGAAGCCGTCAAAAACTCGGAAAATAGCAAAGAAAGGCGGCTCGTTATCGCGTCCACGTTACTTCTATTTGCATATTTCATTTACTTTTAATTCCCCCTCTTCTCCTCACCCACGAGTAATCTCTCCCATTCATCTCGAGCAAACAGTAAAAGAGCAAATTGAGAAAATGTTGCCGGAATTGGGCCAGAAAACCTGTTCGGGCCTTCGCAGGTCGTCGAGACGATCTGCTCGTTAGGGCGTGAAAGGCTGAGAGGAAGAACCAATCGATCGTCGCCGTTGATTTATCTGCCTCCAGAGCAAAATGCCCTCCTTTTTTTTTTATTAAAAGAAAACCAAATAAATAAACGAAGCAGTTGAGTGAAATGGCCAACGCTGTATCTAAATTGATCAATAAATTCGAGTTCGGTTCGGATAAAGTCGACCAGTGCGGACTGAGCGTATGTGGCGTAATATATTACGTATAATTGGACAATGCAATTTATTTTTAAAGTGCCAATTATTAATGAAGGAGTTTTTCCCTCTCTTGGAAATGTTACGATAAAAATCTTTTAATTTTCACTCCATCCACTTTCGTCCAATTTACGATTTGAATTGGGCTGCCTCGGGGAAGAGATGGACGAGGACAAAGAATAATTCTTTACAGTTTGGGCCCTCTGTGTTTGTTCCACCAACGAAACATGAGATGGAAGAGAAAGAGAAGGTGAAGAAAAAAAGAATAAATAAGGGTGATCGGAAGGGAAGCTCTCATTAAAAATGGGCCAATGAAGAGTGGAAAAGCCTTTTGCTTTGTCCAGAGAGGTCCATGCGAGTGATTTTGGAGAGCACAGGAAGTAGTGGGAGGTGTAGCAAAGACCAGGTTGAATTTTTAGCACCCCGAGGCCCAGAATCGGAGTCAAAGACTTCCGATATCAGATCAGAGCCGTCACGTAGCGCAAATAGCTCATTGTTAGGTGGTTCGTGCAAACGGCCTCGGGTTGCATAATGGGGAATGTCCGCATGAAGATCATTACAAAGGTTGTATAACGGTCATGTCGCAACTGTGACGAACCTTCTCGATTTTGGCAGCGTCGCAGAGGTGCAGTCTGTTGTCCCGCGAGTATCGGGGACCTGGGAACATTTGCTCTTGCGCAACAAAACACTTTTGTTTACGACCCACTTCCGCCGTTGTTGGAGGAAATTCCCTGCATTTGCTTTGTTTTGTGTGATTATTAAAAGTGGCCGGTGCCAGAAAAGAACAATGCGATGGGTTGACGTTTGTGTGAATTCCTTCCCCACGGAGCCATCTTCTTAATTATTGCTTCTCAATGCTCTATTTTTCCCTTTTTTTTCGCCTTTTCACTTTTGTTGGATATAAGAAAGGCCACTGTAATGGCGGTCGTTCAGACGAGTCGACATCCGTGACTGATATTGAGCTGTTTAGTTTTCGGGAACAAAAGATGTTTTCGACCCATCTCAGCACTGCTCTCGGCTCAGCCCATTGTTCGGGAAATCGGGTCCCCAAGAGAAATTAAACTGGGAAATTAACAGAAAAAATATAAGTACAATCAATAATTTGAATTAAACTGAAAAGCCATAAAGTAAGTTGCATGGAATGATTGATTGATTGATGTTTTGATAAAAAATTGAAGGCTGAAGGTGTTAAAGAACTCATAATTATCTCTGATTGCGTAAGAAAAGGAGGGGAATTGAAATTTTGGCAAAACTGGAAGGACCATAAACGTAAAATATATTCGGGTTTGAGGCAGATATTTGATCACCTTTCACTTGATGAAGAATGATGGCGATCGGCAGACTTCACTGTCGGAAAATTGCTAGTGCAGTTCGTCTTTGGACGAATGTATTGTGATTCACTGCGATTGTCTTTGTCTAACCAGGAGAACAACAGCAAAGCTCTTCACCTGCTGACTGCATTTCGCTGCAGTTTAGCATCGCCAGTCACTTTCATTAGGTCCAAAATCGATTTGGTCGTATGGGTCAGATTAGATTAATTTGCGAGTGGATCGACTTGTGGCTTCTTTAAAATTTCCTCAGTTCTTAGAAAAGTGAATACTCTGAATGTTCTAAATGCAACAGCATCTGGCAAAGTGCAGCAACTGGGCCTTGAGGTCTGAGAGGAAGTTCTGTAAGCATCGTGGTGAACAGATATTTCTCAGGCACTTTCATTATTATCCAAACAACCGCAGTAATCAACCTGTGCAGGCATTTTAAATGGGTTTTCCGTAATCTGAAACAATCACAAGAATTGATAAAGGTTTATGAAATTTGCCAGCCCTCTAAAATATTTGTGTGTTTTGCACACCGCAGGCTTTTGGTCGTTTCAAAATCCCAATGGCCCGTTGGCTGGAGGCCTTTTCGTTTTTGCATTGAAATTGTGGTCGACGGTCATAGCTTTGGAGAAAACGATAAATTACCCATGCTTATTTTCTGTGACCAGAGGGCAGATAGAAGGGCGCTGCAGTTCCGACGCAGAATTATTACTCTGCAATTTTAATTTGTTTTAAACAAGGAAACAACACGAGAGTTTTAATACTTGTAGTTTACGCGGATATTTAATTTAAACATAAAAAAATAAATAAAAAAACTTATACACAATGTATAAATTTTTTGAAAGCATTTTTTTATGTCAATTAATACTTTATTACAAGTTATAAAATTTATACTCCTTGTTTATTTACATAATCATTATAATTGAACACTAATAAAATATAATATTATATAATAAAATTATTTGACGCAAATACACGCAGAGTGTTATTTGTGAATGGAGTCGGCCTTTCTTTAATGCCTTTGTCTCCTTCTCTCTCTTATGATTTTTTTATTAATTCAATTTTTCAATCATTTGTGTTCGCTAAATGTTATAAAAAATGCTTTGCCTTTTTTTTAATTTGACGTGTGCTTCCAGAAATTTCAATGTTTACAACTCTTTCGGCATTCACAAATGCTTTATTGCAGTTCTCCTGATCAGCCTCTTTCCTTCCAGGTGAGGTTTCTTCCAACCTTAAGTCGACAGTGGGCAGAGGGAATGTGGAGTATCATTGCCTCAGACAACTTCTTCTGGCTGACATGACGAAACACCCAAGAAGACTTGTGCCTCAAACGGATTTACCACCACAGAGCCCAGGTATGAAACTCTCGACATTATCAATTTCCCTTTTTATACTTTTAACTGATTCTTGCTTACTTAGGGGGTAATTTATTGTAAGAGGGACGAGGTGGAAAGCACAAATCAACACCAACGCCTGAACCGGTTATTAACTTTGTCTAAAATACGCATGTTACCGATCTGACACGAACGACTGGAGGTGTCTAATAAAACCTTTAAAATTCCAACGAATGCCATTCTCCTTTTCAATACAGTCTGGGGCTTCCATTGGCCGTCTCCGGTCATTTGCGGTCTTCCAGAGCCGGCCGACATGCGGGCTGCCAGCATCCAAGTGGCCTTGATCAAGAAGCGACCACCTGGACACGGCCTCGACAAGACGTTGAAATTTAAATTGTGCGTCCTATAATTAGGTCCGATAACAAAGCCAACGAGTATGATTATCATAAGCGACTCTAGGTGTCTGGGCATTCAGGTTTTCGTTTCGGTCGATTGTTTGCTAATGTGTTATAACGATAGCCTCCTGGCTCTGTCCGAAAACTGTTGATGGCTCAAATTTTACAACTTAGAATCAGATTAAAAAGTTGTTTTCTTTTTTAGGTGTAGTGACTCCTATTTTCGGGTTAGAAAACATTCCAGAGGAGCTTAGAAAGGCGACCAATGGAAAGCATCAGCTGTAGGGTGGCGATCGCAGTTTGGAATTTTATTAATTCGAAATAATGTGGACGCGAGAAAGAAGGTATGTCCATCCTTTCAGCCGGAACTGCCAGACAGCTGCTACCTCAGCTCATTCCTATTTTCCGCGGTTTTTGCTGTAATTATTTTCCAGGGTTTCCTTTAATTTCTGCGCCCAGCACGCAGCCATATTTACTGCTTCAAACAAAGACAACCCATTCCGCGGATAATTACAATCCAACCCACACAATCCGAAACCGGTAAACCCTCTGTCTATCTTATCTAAGGAGAAGTTAATTAATTGGACAGCAAAAGTGACATAAAGCAGTCTAACGGTAAAGTGTGTATTATGTAATCCTTTGCAGACACAAGTCTGTTTCTCCGCTGGGTGCATTCCTGTACACAGTTTGGGCTTTACCAGATTCGCTCCATATTCTCATTTTTGGATTCCGGGTGCTCGACCGGTTGCTCCTTTCATTCGGAGTTGACTTTTATATGCATCGCGTGGGCTCTGGAAGTGATCTGATGGTCAGGGCGTGCCTTGCAGGTGCATATTTCATTACCTGGGCTTTCATTTATTTTCAGGTCAGTCTGTGCTTCTTGGTCATCATCGAGCACGCAGTCGATATGAAAAAGGGTGAGACATGCCGCCGATCCACTCACGACCTTTGACCTCTCGTGCATTATAGAAGCCTTAGAGGTTCAGGGGGCTGCCTTCGAACAGTCACAGCCTTGAGGTAAGTAGGTATATTTTGTTTGAGTTTATGAAGTCACAGGCAGTTGAACCAGCAGAACATCCACTGAGTAACTGACATCGAATGACACTTGAAAGAACCACCAAGGTTTTCTTCTTATGCTACCCGCGGAAATCTGTCAAATCAGTAACATATAGTACAGTAATATATATAATATATAACAGTAACAATAACCGGTCACCGAAGTGGCAGAGTGCAGTTTTACAACTCCATTATAAAATGACTAAAAAGGAAACGATACTTAGCGAACACCACTGATCATTTGCATGTTCCGTCAACCAAAAACCTTCGTAAGCATCCACTGGTTTTTGTTCACCCCGGGGTCAGCCCCTAAAAACTCAGGCAATTCCCAGCCGACTTGCCCCAGGATTTGTCGGATTATAATGAATTAAGTAATAAAGATGAGAACAACGGATAAGGCAAGGTAGAAGTTTCCGGCAGTTGCGACGGGCGTGGGTCCTTTGCGTTAGAGCCCCGGAAGGTCCTCGCGGGGTTTCTGAGACTCGTCCTTTTGGGCCCGGGAAATGGGCCAGAAGTGCTGGGCGGCAGGTAGCGATGTCAAGGCTATAAAACTTTTGGTTTTTTCTCCGTTTAATTACTAATGACAAAATAGTAGGGAAATTAGTTACGGTCATCCATCTTGAAATTACACTCTTTAGTTACTCTTGAGTGAACTTATAAAGTCATTTTCATTTTCAAAGAATGATTTTTGAAAACATTGCAAAAAATTAGTAGAAAAAAATTGTGTTTTTTTTGGTGTATTAGGTTAGTATTAGTTGATGTATTAGTTGTATAAGGAGCACAGCAATCGCGGTTCCTCGGGTGCCTAAAATTGTCTGAGAGATTTCAGCAATATAATTCAGTTCTCCTTTAATTAGATTGGATGTCTGATCTTAATTGTCTCTCTTAATTAGATTTTAACATCCCGGAAGGGAATATAGGCTGACTGTAAAAAAAGCTCAAGAAACCCTTGCCTGAGGGTTTTCAATGGGTCCAAAAGGACTCCGAGGTACTTAACGGGAGAAAAACCATTATCTCTTTTTTACTTTCGGCCTCCTGGAAAATCGATCCCTGAGTCATGGTTCTGCTTCTTTATTTATTAGTTTTCTATAAAGGGTAATAAAAAAATTAGGCTGAATTTCAAGGCAGAAACCGGAGCGTTATCGCGTGGGTTGAATTGTTTATCGGTGGGACCCGAATCCGGATGCCAAGTACACCCGGATCGCAGTTATTGGTTTAGCATTTCTCTTATGTGCCTCTATGAGGTGTACCTGAGAGTCCACAGGCTGCTGGGCTGCATGCAGTGTGCAAATGCTCCGAGCGGATTCCTGCCTTTCATCCTCTTCCAACTGTAACGGTGCAAAATACGTCACGGCTCTGGAAGAACTGCCAGGCACTGTTTTTTTTTAATTACCGGGGCCATTCTTTACGTTTGGGGGTATGTTAAAAATGAATCTGGAGAACCAGATTTGCCAGGGTCGCCCCCGTCCTATGGTTATTTTATTTTTATTGGATTTATAATCAATTAAAGGGACTTTATTAGTTTTTATAAACTTTTAAACAACATTATGAAGTGTACGAGGTTAAATGTGTACTTACCGGCAATGTGTGAAATGCCGGCATTTTATAAAATGACGGGCATCCTTTAGGCAAAGTGCAAAAAGAGGCTCTATTGGCATTTAGGTAATGTGACAACAAATGATGTTCATGTCCGAAGAGGAATATTTTATTTAAAGAAATTTATTTTATTTTTTTTTGTTTGATCGCTCCGGACGCCACAGCAATATTTTCTGTGATGGGTTTGAGGAATCCAGGCGTTTCAACACAGTTATACATAATGAGTACACAGTTCTCTCTAAAGGAGGAATTTCACACTTTACCGTTAACATATATGTATATTTAAATTCATTTATGCAAATGGACTTTTTAAAATCAAAACATTACTTAACGCGCAGTAACTCGAAATAACTTCTTATAACTTATAATATATTTATAAATAAATACATAATTTAAGATTAAAAAAAAAAATCTAAGAGTTTACACCCCGTCGCGAATAACATAAAATATTTTATATTATTATTTAATATTAAAAAAACGTAAAACATTTAAAAATGCTCACTTCGAATTCATCGAAGTGAGAATTTTGAATTGAATTCAGTCGAATACCTCTGCATAAAAAGCTGGAGTTCTTTGAAGAAATAAAATACAACTCTTCATAAAGTGGGAAAATAATTTTTTGCCTGAAGATAAACGACCGATAAAAATTATTTTAATCGGTTAATTAGGTAAATGACATTAAAAAATTTAATGTAATAAAAAAGAAGTATAAACAATACTAGAAAAAATTATCGTAAAAATAATTGAAAAGTATAATTATAAATAATACGTGAATTATCACACGTGAGAAACGGAAAAATATAATTAAAAGTGTGCACACTCGATAGGCGAAGCTCGACAAAAGTGCCGGATGATCATTTAATTTCCTTTTAACTGCTAATTAACCGCAAAATCTCTGGTTTTAATAATTTATTAAATGAATTAACACGAGTACCATTCAAACTGCTCTTGTAAAGCCCGAGGAAAAAATTCACTTTGCAATGCTTTCTCCATGTGCATTTCTCGGCCAATACTCATCACCCCATGAGGGTTTCCTCCCATTCTCAACTTCTATAAAGGAGCCCCAAGCCAACCCCGCACATATCCAGATGGCCAGTTTCTCGGCAACGTCTGCGCGAGGGCAGAGCAGAGTGCGTGCCTTCCTCAACGCACGCACCCACAAGTCTTCTCTCGAAGGACTCGCAATGTGGCGGAACTGGGGCAGAACAACCTCCAGCGAGGAATCCCTTCTTTCCAGCTCTGGACTTCTCGCTCCGAAACTCTCTAAAAAGACCCCCGATTCCCCACAATCCATGCCCAATCAGGTACGGCAACTAACAGTCCTGCCTAGGTCCTCGGCGGCGGGACTCTTAAGAAGCAGTAGGCGGTTGCCAGGGTGGGCCGCCAGACCTGTTCATCGGCGCATGCACTGGGGGCCCCTTCTTAGATGATCACGGTCCGTTGCGAGCGGCAGGCGGCGGTGCAGCCTTGTAACGGTGCCGGGAGGTCTGGAAGCAGAAGACGATAAGAAGGCCAGGTGCGGTGCAAGGTAAGCACTGCGGCCGCGGAAAGGCGGACTGGCCTTATGGCAAGCATGAGCGTGGAGATGCTGCGAGGAAACGTGAAACTGTATCAGTGTTGCAGAAACGTAAGATGAGGGGCCGGAGCGATGGAGAAGCACGGGCCGGGGGGCCAGTCGGTGGCCGGGTTCAAAGAACGAATTAATCTACGGAGCACAGGGCTGGATAAGTACGGGAGGAAAATAGGTGGAAGTGGCGGAGAATGTGGAACGGAGCGGGGCGTGAGCTAAGCATTGGTGGAAGAGGAGAGAAGCTGGAAGAGGCGATGGGTGATTTAATCGTCGGCATGAAGAGTCGCCAATAAGCGAGTCATATGGAGGGCAGTAGGAAAGCAAAAGTGAAGAGTGACGTACCTGGGATGGCCTGGGTAGCCAACGCTAACGGGACCCGGTGGGGGCTGCGACGTCATTACCGTTAACGTAATCGGGAGGCGGTCACCGATTCACAAAGCCTAAGAGTAAAAGTGTTTGTGGAAGTGGTCAGTGATCGAGTTCGGATCACCTGAGACGTTTTTATCTCTCGCCAGTAGTCGCGAGTCCACGCGAGGACATTTTTTGTGGTGCTTCTCCCTCGGAGTGTGGTGTCATCTCACCCTGGATTACGTTGTCTGCGGGGGCGGTGCCGCGGACATAGCAAACGGTGATTGAGTGCGTGCGAAGGGTGCAAACAATTCTGTGATTTTATTTCTCTTACTACTCCACTATTTGAAAATCCCGAGTAAACATAACAAACAAACGGATTACTGACGGTCATGAGTCGTCGTTGAAGTTCTGTTTAAGTTTTCTTCGTGCAGTGAATTTGTTTCGCCTGAAAGAGGATTTTTACAGAGGATTTACAAAAACAAGGTACTTTCTTCTCCTTTTTCTCTTCTGCACCCATACGATCCATAAAAATTCTACTCAAACAATATAAATCGGTGCTAATTTAAAACGAAACATTAATAAATAAAAGTCAGCTGATTTCTTCATTTATAAAACCATAAATCCTCAAGACGCTTTCCCGAAAAAATTTTCTCATTCAAAAAATCTAAAATAATGAAAAATTATTTTTCGTACGCATGAAGGGGTTTCCAACAATAAGAATTATTTGAATTATATACGCGAACAAATTCTCGTAGAGACTTTTGTATTTGTTTAAAAATCAAAAATATGTTCCCTTTTGCGGATTTAAAAAAAATAAATCTTCATTTCTTCCTTCGCCATTAACAAAAAAGCAATAAATCATTCCTTTATTTTTAATGAAGTTTTAATGACCTAAAAAACTGAATTAAATTAAATGATTTATTAAAAACAAATGATAATTTGATTATTATACTCCGTATATAATTTTATTCCGAGTATTTGGAATGAGTTACCAAAGGAATCACACTGAATTTATTTTCTTAAAAATTATTTCGGAAGTCTTAAATATTTTCATTCGTTATTTTTTTTATTTAAATTAAAAAAAAATTTCTGACAATATTACTGATTTGGACAAAAAATACTCGTGCGTCTTAATTGTAAAACTTTTTCCTAAAAAAAAATGTAATAAAACATTCTGAAGTGTAAAAATTAATCAAAAACATAAATGAGCACAAAAAAATTCATAAAAGAGAATTACAGAGAAAAAAAGTAAACAAAAAAGAAGATTTTAATAAAACATTCATCAAAAACTCGGAAGATCTCCAGAAATGTCCGTTAACAGTTTTTCCGAGTAAACAAAAGCGAACGCAATTAATTTTATCATTATAATTCGGAATTGTTTTTACGGCTCTAAAAAAATTGAAGTTGATGAGCAAAAAGTAATTCTTTCCTTCGATTTGATATTCTTATTAATGGTTTTTGCGCCGCCGAAGAAGCGGCCAACGGGGAAGAATCCGTTGCAGATTTTCGAGAAATCAACTCATCAATCACAGCAAAAAATTATATTAATTAATTTCACTTCGGGAGATTTGCGAACATCTGTTTATTTTCCGATACGATCGTAAACGGGAAAGGGAAATTAAATGAAAGGTTGTTAATAGTTCTGTTTGTCGACTTTAACTGCGATATAAATTCATTTAAAAGCAAATGGATATTTTTCGTTGAGCGAAAAAAGGATTGGAATTGGCGGGAAATCATTTCTGAGTCGGAGGCAAAAGTTCGAATATGAATGAGACGTTTTAAAAAAGTTATGCAGAACGGAGGAACAATTTTCAATAATTTATTTTATTAATGTAAATGAAAAAATAATGTTTGTTGAGCACGTGATGACTTCTTTGAAAAATGATCGGAAAGTGGCCGGAGTTGAAGTACTTAATCAGCGGTGAGAAAAATTAACACAAAAAGTGTTGCTCTCAGGGCACATAATTAAATTAACCTCAGTCATGACTATTCATAATAATGATAATGATAATGATGACTCTTTCCATTTCTCTTTGCGATAATTCCGTCACATATCGGATTATTCCGCGAACTCTCAACTCCTTCCTCGAATTAATAATAAATTATTTGAACTTTTTGAAACTGAACAAAATAATTAAGTCCTTTTCGGAATTGAAATTAGTTGAAAAGAGTTACTCAGAAAGTTGAGTACTCTGTAAACGGTTTAATTATTAGTTAAACTTTCGGTTGGCGGATGGCAAAAGAGAAAAATACTTTATTTCCGCCGACGCATTGAAATTCTGAAGGTTCTAAATCTTAAACAAATGCCCCTTTCGAAAAATAGTTCGGATGTTTTCCGGACATCGATCGTGCAATTATGAATAATTAATTAGGATTGTTTGAAATTGGTATTAACGTGAAAATTGGGTCAATAGTTTCCTCTATGATTATTTATTAAATTTTTTCATTTTAAATTTTTAATGAGTTGGCCAAAAATTTTAAAATTTTATAATGAAAATTCAAAGTGAAATGTCGGTTGCCGTTCGCAGAATTCCCCGGACAGATTTCAAAAACCTTTTAAATTTGAGAGATTACTGTGGAAACAACCCTTACAGGCATTACTTTTTCGTCTGGAAAAAAGGTAGAGACAAGAAGGAGGTTTGGGGAGCACTAAGAAAGAAGAAATATTAGATGGAGGGTTTTCCAAGATAATTCACTTCCTTTGTCATCTCGAAAAAATTTATTTTCTTCGGTGAATATACAATTGGACCCAAACATTACAATATGGCTGTGAGAATTCTCCTCAATGAGACAGATGAAAACTTTTGTCTATTAAAAAGCGCTATTGTCTAAAACCGTGAATTTTCCCCGCGAAATTCAGTCGAAATTTTGTCATAAGTTTAACTCAGCACGGCCGCTCCGAAAGAGCATATTAAGATTTCGGACAGGGTGAGGAAAATGACGCTGGAAAGGACAAAGTTGAAATTAATTGGCAGTAATTAATACATGAAATGGTTGTCTGGTCGGGAAGTTATTCGCCTTGCTGCCGAGTGTCTGCGTGAATTGGGCGAAGGAAAGGGAAGAGAACCGAGAGAAAAAAGCCGAACGACCTTGCAAGGACTCACTCTGAATAATTGGTTCATTGTGGAATAGCAGAAAACCCGAGGGACTTGAATCGCTCATGATTGTATCGCTCTGACAGAATATAAATTTTCGCTTGGGAAAACGTCAATTCTCCTCACAAATATGGTTTCAGCTGTGGAAGCATTTCCTCAGCAGAATCCTTCTTCTATTATAACGTTCTTCCAGATTGGATGTCACAGGAGAGGCGTCAACTGCTGAAATAAAAGAAAAAGCGGAGCCCCAATTTCGGTCAGTCAGCGCAGTGCTTTATCGGATTACCGATTCCCCTTTTCGTTTTAGAGAAACAAATTCAATAAATATTCTTAAAAGCGATTAGTTCGATAAGGATCGAAGGAGATTTGTCAGCGTGTTCAAGTGAAGCAGAATGACTTTTTCCAGAAGATGAGTCTCCTAATTAGCAAACCTGATTCATGAGATGAGAGTTAATCCGAATTAGCTTTTTATGGACTTCTTACCTGAAAGAGGTGACGCATGGACAACTCTCGGGCGAGGGATGTCTCGGCCATCATCGGAAAATACATTACTTCTCCCCCGGAGAGTAACTACTTTTTTTGCTTCACAATTTGGAAAATTTGTAGTGTCGTTGCCGCCGGAGCGAATCTGTGTTTTTCCCACTTTTGTTTTGATTTCTTATTGTTGAGCTCATCGCTATTTAATGCTCCAATTTTTAGGTTGGTGATGACTAATGTGGTAATTAAAAATATGAGCGGCGGAAGAGCTAAAGAAATGATTCGTCACAGGTTGTAGGAATTTCATGGCGGGGAAAGATTTCCACGTCATTGACTTATTTCATTTCCCGGATTCAAATCCAACTGTCGCGAGTTTTTGGTCATCCTTAGAAAAATATACAGTAGAGACACTTTTTGCTCTTCTTTTTTTTTTATTGAATCCAACGAATGCGTTCGCAAATGCTTTTGCTGCCCTAAGTGAGGGGCTAAAATTTTTCATTCGCCCCAAAATATGATATGACTGTTTTAAAGAATAAAATCCTCGTAACTTGTAGATGCGAACCGATAAAATTTTTTAATATTTTGGGGAGAAAATTGCGGGAAAAATTTATGAGATACGAAGTAGGCAGTGGGCCGAGATCGTTTTGAGTAGATTACGAGCGACTACACTTTGGTCGTGACGATTAGTATAAATCCCAAAGGTAAAAAGGGCCATTGTCACGGCAATTGTTTTTCCTCAACTAATTAGTCTTTTTTCCTTTGTTGGGATCTTTTCTGCAGACGCAGAGGGGGCAAGGATGTAAATGTCAAGTGCCCGTTGACCATAAGTTTTTTCTCATTGTGCACTTGAATTTTTTGCTTCTTCTTCATGCTTGACAAAATCTCAATTTCTTTGTGGAAGTCACGAATTTGTTATGAAATGTTTCAGAGAAAGAGAATGAGATTGGCGTCGTTTTCTTTCCGGTTCGAGGATGTTCGGCCCGTGAAATGCGGGAAAAGCGAATGGACGCGGATTCGAGCCAAGCCCACAATTCGAAAGCGCTACTTATTCGAACGTTTGTTGTGGGCCGTACCCGGGCAGCCCATGCCAGGGGAAGCATTTGGCCCCTTGGGGCCCACTCGGCAAACTCACACGCGAAACAGGTTTATGCCCGAGTCAGAAAGCCAACTATTTTATTTGACTTCGGTTGGGCGTGAGAGAAACCGAAATTGTTTTCTGCGCCGAAGCCCCTGGCTCGGGTGTCAGGTGATGTGTTTTGTCGGATGTCAGCACACAGCACGATGGCCTTGAGCTCCTGCCATGCTCATCTCGGCTCTGAATCAGCACTGATCGCCCTCCTTTCTTATAAGTCCTATAAACCTTTGCTCCCAAATTGTGGTTGGCAGGTGGACCTCACAGCGATGTTTTCACGAAAGGTTAATCAGAATCGTCTGAACTTTAATACAGTTTAAAGGACTGAAGGGCAGATTGTTTTAGGGTCACCGAAGCGCAGATCAGTCGGTCATCATAAACGAACGGCGTACGAATCAGGTTCGGGTGTGGGCGTCGGAGAGATTTCCACACATTCGTTTGGGCCCCTGTCCCCAGAAGTCATTTTAAGTTTTAATTAATTAACTTTAGGTTTCAATCGGCGCTGGGGCCGCTGACCGTTGAACCCCCGAGAGGCGACTTCTCCGTTCCAAAGCTTTTGTCGGTGTTTGGAAGGCACCTTAGCCTTCGTTGGCCAGAGTCTGGTCATTCTCCATCGATTTAAACGAAAATCCCGGTCTCCGGTGGCACTGGGTGGAGTTTTGGTGGTTCGCCGTCAAGACAAGCGGTTGCAGGGACGTTTGTGCTCGTTTGCGAGTGCGGCTCTGCCTCCAAAGGCCAATTAGTGCGTGAGGGCAAAGAACCTCCGCGGCGATTGTTGCCATAATTATGTTGGGACTGTGAAATTATGCAAAAGAGACGGATGACTTTCACTTGTCCGTCAGGCTTTTGTCACGAAAGACCGCCAGATTTAGCTGCTTCAGAGTTTTCATAGTTGACTGGCTCGAAATGTTCCTCCGCTTCCGCGAGATTGCCCGAATTTCCCTCATTTGGCCCAATTACGCGTCTTTTCCTCTTCGTTTCTCTTCATGTCCTCATTTCTTTCTTCGGTTTTCCGAAAAGGAGGTGGACAAGTTTAACATGATTGATCAATAATGAATAATATCAAGGATATCCTCAGGTGCAGCTCTTTGGTTGAGAACACAGAATTTTTTCTCAAATAAACGCTGGAAGCAAATTAAAAAAAAAAAAATGGAGCACTGGTACCGATGAACTGTGACTGAACAACGGCGCTTTAAAATCCCTGGGATTTACAAAACTCCGAAAGCTTTTTCAGACAATACTGTTCACTCGGAAAAACTTAAAATATTAAATTCTTAATAAAAAAAAACCTGGGAAGGGTTTTCCACTTCGCCCTGAGTTTACATAGACGCTCATAATTTTCGTGTTGACTTTCGCAGTCAACCCCACACTCAGTAATGATAAGACCAGTGAGGAAGCGCAATCAACATTGAAGGGAAGCCATCGGGGAGGTAAACTCCTCACCCAAAGCCAACCGTTAATAAATTCGTCACGATTAATGGATCGGAAGAAGAAAAAAAGAAATCGCACGTGCTGAGGAGACGGAAGGAGTTCCAAACACTTAAATATTAGGAGGACGGGCGGAAAAGCAGAAATAGTGTGGAATCCAATTTAAATATTTAAATACGAAAGCATTTAAACGGCGAGGCAGATCCTGACTGGCCTAATAGGCTCAATTTACAATTCACCCAAACTAAAAAATTCAGTTTAAAAATAAAAATTTTAATTTAAATTGGAAATTGAAAAGTGGAAGATCGTCTTGACAACCGCCACCAGTTTCAATTATTTAAATATCACGAAACTCTTTAGCCATTACCCAAATCGCGGGAAACTGCTCTCATAAATGACCATTACACTTAACGAATGACCACATTTCGACCAGCTACGACAGGTACTTGTTTTCCTCTTTCTTCATGGAATTGCCGAAGCGTTGAAGAATGCAGTTTTTAAAATTGACTTCCCTCAAAGTGGGAGCAGATGAGATGGTGAGTGCTGCGGGCAGATGGATAGAGGTCATTTGAGGGAGAATTGACCCTTTGGGGCGACGAACTCGCCTCGAAGCCATTTCGGACCGATTCACTCATCGGAGCGCTGAAGCTATCGGGGTTTCATTTCAGATGAATTTAATCATGTGCATATAATTCTAAAGAAGCGTTTATGCTGTAGAGGATTTTTACACAAAAAAGATTTACTTAAATTGTCATTCAGGTGCACTAAATTGAGCCTTTCTCTCTTTTCAGGTACATCTCATTTTTATCGGTCAACGGGACGTTTCTGCCTATGGTTGCCAATGAGTAAAAGAGGAGGAAACGCTCGGGGGTTCTCCACTCCCCACGTAACGTCTTTTTGCAATTGCGATTTCTGTTCACATTGTCAGGAGTCAACAAGTGAGTTATGCCCATTAAAACTGAGAATTCTCCGCCCCTGAAGTTGTTGCAGCCCCTCGGCAGCTTCCCTCGGTTTGCCTTGTCTGGGGCTAACATATGGGGACGATAAAAATTTAATGCCGATTCGCACTGAAGATAAACCACTTCACCAAGGTTTTTTAATTAGAAATAGAAAAACGCCCACTCGTTTATCTTTCGAGTAAACAGGCTCAAGGTTTCTAAACTCAAACTTCCTTTATTTAGAAAGGTTGGAAGACCGCTTTCAAATTTGACAAGAGACTGCCCCTCGGTATTTAGGGAGGACTCCACAGGGACCCCCTTTGCTGACCGTCGCTTGGACATTACTCTTTTCACCTTTCTTTTTCCCACTATTCCTTGGACAGTTCAAACAACACCCCTGTTACCGTGAGGCTGCAGGGGATGAGTGGGGGGTCACGGGAATGACCGCAGCCACTCGTAAAATTCGGGCAGATTGAGGCAATGTTTGGTTGAGGCTCTTAGAGGTCACAAAGAAGCTGAAGGCCCTTTTACTCTTTTCCACTTCCAATCGCAGGTATCATTACTCTTCCTGATAATCGCTTTGGTGTTGGTCCTAATCATAAGCTCGCGCGCATTTTTTATGCGGAGGCTCGGGGCAAGGTGTTAACAAAGCGTTTTAGACATTTTCGAGTCCGCTATCAGTGGCGGTCCCGCCAAAAGTGGTTCTCGCTTTTAATTCCATTCGGAGGATGTTAATATCATGTTTGATTAATTTCACGTCAAGATTTCGTTGCTGCGTCGAGACTTTTCGGGAGAAAAGGCAGACAGACAGACGCAGGAGCCGGAGCCGGAAAATGCCGAGGTTCGGGAAAACAGTCTCGCGAGGTTAGATCGGCGACAGGTCGCTGTCGCGAATAAAGGAAAATAAATTTCCAAGCGGCTGATTTACAAATAATAAGTTCGTGTTTGAATTGTAATGTAGTGTCGATTAGGCGAGAGGGAAATCCAGTTTGTATGCACGAAATGATTCGCTCGCACTAATCGGCAAAATATGCGTATAATATATCGATAATTGATGAGGGTAGAGTATAAAGTGGGTTCGCAGGCCGTCTGCGTTGCAGGGTTCAACAAGAAATGTCCATTAGGTCGGTGATATCTTCATTAGAAGGCGAACCTGTCGGTGGGATTCCTCCGATTCGAAACGGTCTTTTGTCTAATGAGAACGGCGGAGTGTGAACGAGAACTGTTTTCGGGCTTTTTTACGGACAGCTCGAAATTCAGGTTCGAAAATGCTTTTTACGTTGATTGAGATTCAGCCAATTATTTTTTATTTATTTTTTCCTCGAAACTTCTTCCTGACAGATTTTAACTTCGGGTTTTGTTAAATTAATTTCTCGACTTTTTCTTCCTTTTCGTTGATTTTTGTTGCTTGAACTCTGATGTTTGTGTGAATTGTTGCCATCGGAACTGCGTTTCGGTTGCTTCTGATACGACTGGATGTTTTCATTTCACACGGGACTGGTTCTATCAGGTAGTGCCTGATGCTTTGCCTTCCGAATTACTTAGATTATCTACTGCGAGGAATTCATTGTGTGAGCTTTTTTTATTATCGCAATTGAGTGTGGTCGACTGAAGAGTTTTTGTTAAGGTTCTCTTACGTCCTGACTTTTTGTCTCTTTTCGAGCCCATAGCGTGACCTCGACCGCTACTTAAGAACACCGATGACCTCAGAGGTCTAAATATTTTGCTTGTGAAAGTTGAATGCAGTGGAAAATGAAAGTTTGAATTCCGGCAGGACGAAAACAATAAACCTGTCAGTTTGTTGTTGTCGCAGACGATCTGCTGACTTTAGAATAAAAATGGAGCAATTTCGATTGTCGGATGAGGCCAACTCGGTTGCTTCGAAGGCCCTTACAGGTGGAACAAGGAAATGAGATCAGAACAGACAAAGTCGCCGAAGACTTTCAGGAAGTAGAGCCCTTCGAACAAGTCAAGTGTGCGGATCGGACCTGGGGCTCGAAAAGATAGGAAACAGCCCCGAGCGACGGCCAATGAGGAAACGATTGGAAAGCGCCCTCGCGGGCCCCGGGCCTCCCCCTCTTCCTCCAAGGCCCTCATCACTCAAGACGCATGTGGAAGGCGCTTCAACGCGAAATCGTGCAGATTAAATCTCTGCGACTACCGATTCATCGGTTGCGGTGTGAATTCTGCAAGAGTCAGGGCTAGATTCCCTCTCGGTGTCTGTCGGACAGGTCGGCACGCCCTGTCCAAAGGTGGTCGGAAATTGTGGCCGAGCGTCAAAGGGCTTCCTTTGGACCGGGTGACGTCACAGGAAATTCCTAGCCTGGAATTGTCACGGTTTAAGGAGAGAAAAATATGTCTTTGGGTTTTTCTTTTGTCGTCTGGGAGCGGAAGAGTTTCAGTCGTGTGGACACCCATTGAGTATGGGGAAATGGGCAAAAGATGGCCACTGATAAGGAAGCGAAGCGGCGATCGTGGCTCACCGGGAGCTGTGACTCCTGAGAATTCCGCTATCTCATAAAAAGCCATCTCCTGCGAAAGAATGTCTTATTTACTTTCTCACATCAATTAGCGCTTATCTTAGATGAGAGGGTTTAATTTCGGTGAATGAGCGCCTCTTTGTCCAAAAATGACCACCAAACCGTCAGGCACACTGACCGAGTTGCCTTTGATACCAACTCCGAGTGGAGTTCGTCTTCCATTCCCTTTGCATTCTCCGGTGACCTCTGAGACCTTTGGTGACCTCTTCTTTGACGGGGACACGGACGCTATTCGAGGCACGCAAGGACTAATGTGTTCGGAATGGCCGGAGAATTAGGACCGTTCACTGTTTAAAATATTTCCTTCGCTTTCGCCTTATGCTTTGAAGTTTCGGGGAAAATGACAGATATTGTACCAAAAGCGGGAGTTGGTCCAAGGAGGTGTCCTAGAATTTCTTAAGGAACTATTATTTCGAAATAATTACTAAACTTATATTTTCCCTCAACTCTAGCCATTTGTTTTAAAATCCTCGGAAGTGAATTTAAAGAGCTAATAATGTTTGGTAGCACAAAGGCAATAATTCAGAACGAAATAGGAGCTCGTCTTAGTCATAACGAGGTGTTATCATATTTATAGAATAAAAAACAAAGAGAGAGATGTTCTTGCAGTGTTCCTCCTCCCCTCAGACTCCTTCAGAAACTGCTCCAACAATCTTCGACCATTAATTAACCGAAAGTCCTCATAAATTTCCGGTCATGTAAATTTGGTGACAATGGAATCAGGCGGGCCGGCTTTCGGGATGTTCCCCATTAATTTCCCCCTTGACGTTCACCTACGCCGTGCCTGAGAAAAACTCCTTAAGGCGTGTCAGTGAGTTCGGCGACAGACTAGCGACGGCCTTAACGCCATAGACAAAGCCCAGGGCAGCAGCCGGGCTGGGAGGCGAGCTCCAGTTGCGCAAACGGGCCTTGGGGCCCATTACCCGAAGCACCCACTTGAATGATGACCGTCTTCCTCGTGTGTGATGCGCGATATTTCACATGTCCGGACCTGAGTGACCTTCGCTTTGTTACTTTTTGCGTTGGCTCGGATATCAAAGAGGTTCGTTGACTCTCCAAACTACTTCTTCCCATTGTTAGACCATATTAATTAGTTTAAATACCTAAAACTGGAATTCCAGTGAAACCGCCAGATCCTGCCTTTTATTAGTTTTTAAATCTTTTTTTGATGGGAGGAAAGAGCGCGGCTTTCTTCCTCCGTCCGCATTTGGTTCTGAGTCTCATTATCAAATTTCATTGTCAGCTTTCTTCGACCAGGCCGTGGCGACGTATTTTTTTGGCAGAGAAGCGTTACAAGCGGATTTGCCATCTTTCTGCCAAATAGCACCGAAAGTCTTGAGAAGCTTATTAGAGTAATTAGTATCGAGCACTGACGCCTTTATTGGCTTAAACAATGACATTCATTATTTGGTCGAAACAAAGGAATGCAATGGTAGCCACCGATTTGGGTCAAATTTAGTTCCCGTCTTCCTTTTCTTCTTTTAATTTTGTTTGTTCGCTTAAAAAAAAAACTCAATTTAGTTTCGTTTAATGGTCCATTGATTGCGGGACATACATTTTTCCTGCAACTCCTCTCTTTTACCCGAACAAACCTAAACTTTCGCGCGGAGTGGAAAATAAATTGGCGAATGATTGTTAAATGCAATCTCAATCAATGAAGAGGTAAAATTTCATACAAAGGAGGCAGTGGGCCCCTGGGGCCCGGAGGGGAAAGCCGTTCTTCGAACGGGTTGCGAGGCCCGCGGCGTGGACTCCACTATGAAGACGTCATTAAACGATTTAACAGAAGTTAAGCTTAAATTATACTTGTTTATTTGCTTATAAGATTTTCAGTGATGATAATAATAATGATGATAGCAATTATCATTATTATTTTAATGTGGTACATTGTTTTTTAATGGTTTTCGAGTCGTAAAGTTGGAGTACGTTAAATTCAGGTTTTCGGAAATCGGCCTATAATCGCCGGTTCCAGGGAGGCGGCGGGATTCTTCACGTACTCAAAATTGGTCTCAAACCTGATTCGGCCGCGACGAATTAACAATTCGGAAGATTTTATTTACTTGTTTAATTGTTTACGAGCGGGCTACTTCATTATCAGATTATAATAATAATGCAGAAACTTTCTCCGAGTTGTTCAACTGCAGCGAAGGGAGCTTATTTGTCTGCGGCGGGTGTTCGGCCTTTGAGGAACGCTACGCGTGAGGGGCGAGGAATAACGTGGACGTAGATGGGCATGAAAGGCATGCCAGCCACGTTCGATGTCTGCGATAGCGATCGGATGTGCGTTGAAAATAGCAACGAGTTCCACCCCCTCTTTGTGCAACGGCCACGAAGTCCCGCCTGTTGCGTCGACCATCTCTTCGGCATACAATCGACGATTGCAATGTCGGTCGAAGAGTTCCCGTCGGATACCATCAGGGTGAGAACTTTATAGCAGCGATCTACTTTTCTTATGTATGCATTGTTGGGTTATGTAAAACGATCGGCCCCGGCTTTTCTCAGACGGAATTCGTAACAATTAAACGGAGAAAAATCTCGTGGGATTGCGCAGCGAATGAAGAAAGATGAGAACATTATGTCATCGTTCCCATAATACTTGATTAGCGTTACACTTCCCAGACCATCGCCTCTCTGCACCCTTTTGTCTTTGCCTTCCTTCTCGGGGAGATACACCACACCGACGGCCAGCTATCCGACTTAAGAGGCGGCGAAACACTCGCAAACTGCTCCCCCTCCGCCCCTCCCCTCACCAAATATCTGCATCTCCATAAACGGCAAAATTGACATTCTTTAATTTCTGCGCGACGTGGTTTTATTTAAAAAATACTTCCTCTGGTCGTTAACAAAGCTATCAGGTCTGTACGTCTTCTACCGTCAAGGCTGTTACCTTATCATCTTCTTAATTAGCCATCTTTTGCACTTAAATTGCGGGGCATTCCGCGGTGGCGATGGTGCCCATCATTTACTCCGCCCGACGCCACCTTGACTTCATTCCTATTATAATGTATTCATAATATCTAATCCGAGTGTTTACTATGCCCTTCGCTGCCTTTACTTCTTTCGCTAATACGGTTGGTCACCTCCAGATTTCTGTGTAGTTAGTTACACCAGGTGTTCAGTCTTTAACAGAACCCGACTCCCCCGCGATAAAAGCTTCCGAAAACAGCACTCGTTCCTTCTGCTTTTCGTCTCTACACGTCTATCTCTTTGCCTGTTTCTTCGTTACAGTACTGAGTCTTAACATGCCTGAAAGAATTGATGACATCCAATTCTTTTAATTCTTCACCCCTTTTTCTCAGGGTGGGCGATTTATTGCAAATTCCCTTTTCAACGCAGATTCAAAATAGAGATGTTCTGTCTCTCATGCGAGCTCAGGCCCTTGTCGAATCCTAAAAGCAGAAATAAAAGTCAGACAACGGGAGAGAAGTACTCAAGTTACCAGTCCGATGTTGTACAAGAGCCAGATGCATCAGATAAGGCAAAACAACATTTTGTGGGCGTCCGCTTATCAGCTCCAGATTATCTGGTCCTGGAAATTTCAAACATTTAAAACTGAGGCAACTGATTTTATGTTCATTGGACCAATCGAAGGCGCAAGGATCACTGACCCGAAGTCGAGCGGGAGCCTTTCCTTCCCCTCCCTTCGGAGCCTCCCTCCGAGGGCCTCGGCCTTCCCCCGCCCCGGCAGGGCGCTCCCGTGACCTCCGCGATTCCAACCAATTTTTCACAATCACAACGAAAAACGTTTCCTTTATCAGAATGAATCGAATTAATTTATATAAATACGAAATTCAGGGGCCGAAGTGGACAGGAAAATAAAAAATGGTTTCCACTTAATATTTTGGCTGAAGAGGCTTTCGATTGTGTTTCGAGTGGGGGATTCTTTTGTGCGGAAGGCATTCACGATGAGTACCGTCAGCCTGTTTGCATACTGGACAAGCATCCTTCATTGAATTTCTTATCCATATTAATTTCTTTGCAATAAATCTCTTTTGTTTTGCTTCTGCTCTCGTGAGCCAACGTGCTTCCTGCGCCCCATTTGCATACCAGACGTCGTTTTGCCCGTGAGAACCATTTCACGTCTAACTGGGTCCCGGCCGCAACGTTCGTGGGTGTTGCAGGACTTTTTCTGCGAACTGGAATGAGCCGAGGGTCTTTGATCGATTGCCCTGAAACTATACATAGAATAGTGTTTCCATTTGGACTCCTCTCCTCCTCCAAAAATCCAGTAAATGGTGCCAAGGATAATTACACTTAAAAACTGATATTATAATATAAAACTAAGAGACGCTTCCATTACAAAATGGTGAAACACATGAATCCGATCTCCGGAAGCTGATTTTTTTCTCCATTTGTAGTTTCCTCTAATTACAAACCGCATTTGCCATTAATTAAAACTTCCCCAAAATAAACTTAATTCTTCTCTCTTTGCTTTTTTGCCGAAATTACTTTACCGGTCCCCCGCTAATTGAAAATTATGAATAAGAGAATAATAATATTTCTTAGGCTTTTTTGTGAGGTTTTAGGTTTCATGGAAAATACGAAAAAACTTTGCGCCACCTCTGTCCCTCTCTTCTCCTCTGAATCTCAACAGTTGACCCAAAAGAACACCTTGGGCACCGACCATGAGACAGCTCTTTCAGTCGGCCACATTGCAGCGATGGACCATTTCTTGACAAAAAAACTCCCCACTCGACCACAAAAAATAAAAATTATGTCTCCACAATGGCGCTTATCAGCCGCTTCAAATGAAGTAAAAATAATTTTCTTTGCCGTTCGCATAATCAGGTAAAAGTTTCACATTTTCTTTTCTCTTTTCTCACTTGGAGGACCCTTGACTCACCTTTTCACGTTTACACTTTGACAGTGTGTGCTTTATCTGATATTTTCCAATGCGGAAGGTCGGCCGGAACTGGTTCCTGACAGCAGCGCCGGGGATTCAACCCCTTTGCTCTCCTCTCTTTGGTTGAGCTTTTGACGAAGGGAAGCGGTTTCTGGGCCAACCTCCAAGGCGGGGCTTAGCCCCTGCGCCAGCGCTAATCCGTTGACGGTTTACGGAACCCAAACGCGTTGACCGTGATAAGGCTTCTAGGCCTTGTGTTAGGAAAAACAAATAAATAAATTCTTAATAAATGATGAGTTTAATTAAAAAACATAAAAAATAAATAACTTTTAAGGGGCGGCAAATTATTCACTTGCCTAGGGCGGCAAAATTCTTAGAGGAACTCATTTAGTTGTCCACTTACCAAAACTAACTTTCCTCCAGTAGTTTGAGTTCCCGCCAAAAATATCACTGTAAAATTTTATTGGATCACCTAGTTTTCCCTTGAACCGCCTACCTATTTTCCTCAATCCACTTGACACATTTTCCGCCTTCCACATTTATATTCAAACGCTTCCAGATGCTAATTAACATGCAAATTAATGTGCATGAGCAGGAGATTTTCTTCTGTCCCTGCAGCGTCGCCTCAGGTGTGGGAGACATCTGCAGCCTTCTGCACACTTCCTTCGATTTCGATCTACTGCGGCCTCGGGGACACCCTAGGTCGGGCAGATCCACCCCCCACCATATATGGCCACACCCGTCCACCGGACGGTCCAACTGGAGAAAAACTGGTTGGGGAGGACAAGGACATTCCTCCGAGGGTGGAGGAAGGAAGCATGGAAGTGGGAGGAGGAAGTGTAACGATTATAATATTTAATTAACGCTATCGGCTCGGTGTTTAAAATGCTCAATAACACCCAGTGTTGGGAAACTAGAGCAGCTATCGTCATAATAATTATTACAATGATGTCGCTCGAGATCTCCTTGTTCTAGTCTCCATTTACAACATCCATTTTGTCATCGAAACGCCTTATTTTCTGACCTTTGCCTCGGGCTCTTGCCTCACTCGACACATGCCCCCGGTCCCCCGCGGTTCTTTTCTGCACTCACGCCGCTGCCAAGGGTGGGGGTGCTCGTGTGGGAGGGTGTGTGCCTTTTGCTCTGGGGGAACGGGTCGCCTGCAGCGAAACAAAAAGAACTCGGAAACCAGAAAGCCATCTTGATTCACATGGAGTCGCCATTAGTCGAAGTGTCGGAGCAAATGCATTGCCTCGAGGTTTTCGGTTTTAAAAGTCGAAACAGGACCTCGGGTCGTCGCCCATTAATTAGTCGAAAATCCATTAGATTTGGCTGAGTGAGACCACAGTGACGGGTGCAGTGATTGATGGGGAAGCCGAATTCCTGAGATCGCACACCACCGCATTCGATCCACCGACCACATTGCAGCCGAAGATCTGGATGCATTACGGGATCGTTGGCTTATAATTCGCATAATCTCGATTAGTTTTCATGAATTAGAAGTAAGAGCAAGTGCCTGAGGAGTTTGTTGCCGTACGATGAAGTGATCGAAGGCTGGAGATATACTCATAAAACTTTTTGCCAGATTAAAAGTGGAGTTATAAATTATAATACTTTCCACTCTGAGGGCGGAAAAATTATTGAAAAATGGCCTTTTTCAGTAAATGTGAAATATTTTCAATTACATCAATGCATACATCAAAATTTTCAACTTAAGATGAAACAGTATCTATTTGAGGGTCATACCTGTTTAGTTACTATAATAATATTAAAGAAAGATTGGTTGGATTTAATGATTGGATTTATTGCATATATTAAATTTTCACAGTTCAGAATGTGTCCTTAAAACACTCGAGATAAGTATAATTCTAAGCTGATGTTTTGACTTTAACATTGGCCTGCTTTTTTTTCTGGCTGCTGAGCAACAAAGAAGGTTCTGTGAGATCTCGAGATTTAATCTCTTTTAGCATTTCTGTGGACCTGCTGCGAGTCCACTACAAGCACTCGATGTTAGCTGTCGGGAGGGCGAAGCGTTGCTTTGACAGAAGACAGGACACTCGTCCGGGGGCGAAGGCCTCCTTCCGATTTGTCATCGTTGACGCCCATTTTCACATTTGGAGCGAAACGAGCGGAGATGCTGAGGGCGTCGTGGGATCACCGCTCGTAAACTCGTTTTTTATGTCACTCGGTACTCGCATTTCCACGTCATTATAGCATCCTTATATTTTTTTCACTTCGAGGGGAGTTGTGTTGTGTAAATTAAGTATTCATATATAAACGATATTATTTGATACTCTCGGCTGACGTTTCCATTTTGTCCTGGAAAGAGAACATGACAGCCATCCAATTAGTACACAACCATGATTGGGTCTCTGCCAACGTGACAGTCTCTTACCCGACAACCAACCCGGAGAAATTTATCGTCTCTACATGCTCACTCGGGGCCACGGGAGGTGCGGTAACAAACAAGGAGGAAAATGGGATTGCGCGCCGCAGGAAATGTCCAAAGGAAAGCCCAGTAGATGTGGTACTGCTTCGGCTTCCTGCAGGGGAGGGAGTGTCTGGAGAAGGAATTCCTGTCGACCAACCAGGGATTCGGACAGTCACTACAAACACGTGGAGTCATTCAACAAAGACATAAGTGCAATGAAGTTGAGTCGGCTATGTGGGCCGCCTTTATGTTCGGCATCCATAAAACTGGGTTTATTTATTTGGGGGCTTCCGAAGATTTTTTCAAAATGGTTTTTTTATGTCTTTTCCCATTAATTCAGAAAGAATAATCAAGTTAGTGGGCTAACGCGAAAGATGTTGCGAGTGGTCAGTTACAGGGAGATCCCAAATGACAAAATGCCCATTAAAAGTGAAGTTATTTTCCCGTTTTGGTTTTATTTCGCTCTTACGTTTAATGATCGATGTTTCCTTTTCTGCTCATTTCCGGTCTCCCAAGGTTTTTTCCATGTCACGGGGGTCAGAGATCTTCGCCCCCCCCTTCGGTTGCTCCCCTATTTCATGTCTTCCTTTTCCTCTTCACAAACCCAGACATACTTCACCTTTTCCTTGCACGCATTTAACCTCAGCCCTCGACAATGAATACCCGTCGCCCACTCTTCCCGCTAATTGCCTTTTTATAATTGCGCTTTTCCAGGACGAGCGGGTTCGCCTGCCCGCCTGTCTGGCGCTCTTTTCCACACTCACCTGGAGAAGAGAGCTAATAAAAAGCTTTGTGTCAATATGACCGCGATGAGTATTTGTATAGATATCTCTCTAACAGTGGCATTATTTGCTTTGATTCTCTGAGCCCGCTTGAGTGGGAGGAAACTCATTCGGCTATTTTGTTAATCTCAAGTGTTTAATTAAACACTCGACGCGTGCGTTGGTGCTTTGTTTTTGTAACGATAAACCCGTAATCTCTCTCTCTGGCGAGGCCCACCTCTGGATTTGCACTGGCCGCTCTATCTCTGCCTCGTAATTATGCTGTCCTCGAGTAATCGTGATGGGTCCTGGGGATGAGCACTGGGGATGAGCTATGGAAGCGTTACTGTACCTGTAGATGAAAGCTTATTTCCATTCTCCGATGTTGTTCTCCGTCCTTTAGCGCCGGTGAAGTTGAAATATGTCTGTGTCCCGTCCGAGTGAGTTTTTCAAGGGTTAACCGAATTAATCCTCAGTCCATCATTCGCTTCGCTGCATTCAAATTTTCTTTTTTTAATTCTCTTGGCAAAGCTTTGGGAAGGGCGCAATTAATAGAGATCCGTGCGTGGATGATTCACTTCCACTGACTATTCGCAAACTCATTTCCAGACAAATTCTTTTGCTTTTTTGCCGCCGAGAGTGAAAAATCGGGCGCTAATAAACGCCAGCAAAAGATGGTCGCGCCGATAACGGTTAATTCCTTTTCTTTCAAAATCCCCCCCCAATCTCCCCTCCTTTGAAAACACGGCTCGCTTTATAAAGAAGCGCAATTTGTTAAGTCATAAACAATTACGATTTCGATATTCTTCCTCATCTTCATGCAATTTTCTTTGAGAAAAACGATTTGCTTTTCTCCCTCCCCCCGTCGCCGCCCCCTTTCCTCTCTCAAATCGGACCGATCTCGAAAACTTCATAATTATAACTTTGCGTTTCTCCCCTCCCCTCCCCTCCCCTCCCTTCCTCCCTCTCTTCGCTTCCCACTTCCCAAAATGGCTAACGATTAATTCAGTTTATTTTTAATTAGCTATTCACGGAAATTAATCGATCGATTGGCTCACATACGATTTGCCAATTTTTCACGACTGAAAATATTTTCATAATAATGATGATGATTTATGCTGCAAATGGAGAAACGAATGAGCTTTTGCGTCATCTCCGACGGGAATGCAAAGAAGGAATTTTTATTACGGAGCTACCGGGGCCGCCACTTTTCCACGACGCCCTCAAAATGGCGGCACAATTGGCGGAAAATCCCTCTCCATTCCTCGCCTCGGATTGCTGCAGCCTTCGCCATTTCTCCTTTTCCAGGCCCGATTAATGATGAAAGGCGAGTGATTGATTGACGTGACGCCGGCCCGGGGCGAAAGGCAGTGAAGCCTTTGTGTTGTCGGCCCGCGTGTCCCTCAGGTGAAGGAAATCTCGGAACATGTTTTGTCAAGCGATTGCCCTGACCGGAGGCTTATCGCCCTGGGCGGCTGCCAAGGAAAATAGCCGCTTCGAACGAAATAAATGGTTTCGTCTTCTTTAGACAGCAACATGGTGGGCCTCTCTTGTTGGGGGTGTCTCTCATTGGTCGGTGATTTTGGTCAGCTAGGTTGTGACCATCCGCCAGATGTCACTATTAGGGGAAATCAAAGAAAGATTATTGACTGCATAAAAATTAATGAACCGAACAAGTGGAGGAGATAATTAAATAAATCGGATAATCTGTGTTTATTTAAGTTTAAATATTTTAAGATAATCATACTCCGAGTAATTCTTATTTTAGAGTTATGTAAATACAAGCACAGTAAAACGAGGAAAGTTTACACTTTTATTTGACCGTTTATGAGCGCGATTTTATGGTCATTTTTTAGTTTACATTAATATGGGGATTTAACGATAGCCACATCAATAAAATTGTCGGTGGAATGATAAGGGTTAATTGAGGTTCGGCTGTTACTTTTTGCCACTGTTGGAATTTTTTGTTACTTTGACGATGTTTTTGGGGAGTAAACTCCGTTGAGGATTGGAATGGAAAACCGAATTCGAGGAAGGGTTTCCAAAGCGAGAGGTGTCAGTGGAACCAGGGAGGGAAGACGGCAGGAGATACACAATGCAGACACTGGAAAACCTTCTTCTGAGGAAGGCGGGACATTCTTTGACATTGGGCCGAAGCGAAAGAACCCATTCGGTATTTCTACTCCGGCCATTAATTGATCTCCAACTTCTTCCTCGATGCATGTTTTAATTCGAAATTACGCCAGTTAGTGACTTCTAGCGGTCCGCACTTTCTTTGACGGGCAAAAGCGGATTGGTGGACGTGGGATAAACATGAAATGCGATTTGGCCTAATTTGTCGGAGAAGGCCTTTGTCTTGGTGCTAATTAATGAAGTCATTAGTGCGGAACACGCCGTCGTCTCGGGAACCGGCAGTCGAGCCAAACACTTCCCAGACACCTCCGTCGAGGACATCAGCTTAGGGCATTCGGTCTCCGCCCTGTGATTCTGCCCCGGCCACACCACCGCCTCGCTCAGGTGCGCAAACCCAGGAATGGACGCCCGAACCTGAGTCAATTACTCTTCCTCGGCGACATCGGTGCCTGTCAGCTCTAATGAAAAGATGCTCGCGATGGGTTCCTACCTTGACACGACAATATATCGACTCGGTGAATTTAATTGGAAGCTTTTCAGGTAGTTACTGATTCGCATCGGGCATTTTTCTTCGGACCATTTCGACTACCGTTTAATTAGACCGGAGGCTGAGGTATCCGATGGGAAGGGACTTATTTATGGGAGCACTCTCTGCGGTGGCCGATTCCTGTGCACCTCTTTAATCTTTCCTGCAATGCTACGCTCGCTGCCATTTCTTGTTGTCTAGATAGGCATCTCCAAACTCATCCAATTAGGAAGGGGAGAGGTGTGTGGGGCTCCGGGAGGGGGGCTCATTCTCTGGTGTGTGAGTGCGGCGAGAGAGCTCCTTAAGACTAATTAAGAAAAATGATGTAGAGTGGCGTTTGATACTCTTGTTAGGCGTTAGTCAGTTTGAGCCTGCGGAGGTTTCCTTCTTTAAAGGCGGGGTGCAGCATACTGTCGTCTCTCATGATAATTCTTCCATAATTAGAAATAATATATATGTCCCCGTCACAAGGTGTCCTTAAATGTAGACATAAATTGCTGCTGATCGGACACACTACTCGTATTTGAGCATGGCAACAACAGCTTCAAGGTTTTCCAGCGAGTCCTTCCGGTCAGTGGATGAAGGCGCTAACCGGGCCCGAGTCGGGAGCCCGAGGCCCAGCCTGGCAGAAAGTCCCCACAGGACACAGATAATTTATTCAAAGGCCCACGTTTGTCACCAACTTCTTTTCCATAAATGGGCCTCCAGTCACCTGGGCGTCATGGAAAATAACTTTGAAAGCCTTTGCTTATCTCAACCTCCACCTCCATTTTTCTTCTTTATTAACCTCACCGCATTAAACATAAATTACCAATCGAAGAATTAATGCGTTCTGGGGGAAGCGAGTGAGCATGCGCTTGGCTATTTACGATTTTTCTGCATTCTTCACACTCGCCTTTCTCAGATGGGACGAGATAAGCAACCCTTTCCGGTGTAAATCTAAATAAACATCGCTCTTCGTGAGTTTATAAGCTTTTTTTTTTGTTATTACATTTGATGAAATTTTTCTTTTCGTTTTACTTCTTTTCATAAAAAAATTGTTTCACATAAATAGAAGGGAATATTCTTTTTTTGATGGCGACTGAGGTGATGTCATCCCTCTTACCAACATTTCCAGTATATATTATATACTAAATATACAGCGTATATTTTTAACGTGGTTTCTAGTTTCGTCATTTGAAAGGTGACATTTCACGAACCTTGAGTTTTTTCTGCTGAGTATTTTATTTTATTAAGAATTACAGCAGTTGCTTGAATAAAATATGTTCTAATTGCACGTATAAATTACCGACTCTTCGCCTGTTTTATGAACCGATAATCGTTTCAGAAGCTCATCAAAAGAACTGCCACTGTTATCTCCAATGTTGAAACATTAGTGACTTTTTTTTTTGAAAATGCTCTCGTGAGGAACACCCACGAGGGAGGCGTTTATTTCGAAAATGAAGGGACCGAGCAAAGAGTGGAGGGAACGTCTTTTCATTCGGTTGTAAATTGCGCCGACAAAAATCTTTCTTCGCTGGAAAAAAATACGAGAGTAACAGCAACTTAAGAAAGTTCCAAGAGCGTTGCAAAGTTGCTCCAAAATGTTGATAAACTAGATCTCTTTGCAGAGAAATTCAATCAAGTTTTTTTTTCTTCGTCCGCAGACACGAAAAGGCACACGTTGAAAATATAGGAGTAACGGCATCGGATACTCCGACTCAAATAACCAAAATTATCACAAAGACGTGAAAATTGCATTTTATTCCTCGATCAAACGGGGTTTTATGTACGCAGAAATTCATAGGAGGCAACGAAGGCGGTGATTTCTCTTCTCCCCGCCCTCCCCCGCCCTCCCCCTCTTTCAATACAAAATATCCGCTCGCGTTTTGATCATCGAAATTAATCGAAATTGCTTCACGTCACATCGGCCGGGGAATTAATTTATGAGGTCGACAAGTTTTTATTTTTTTTGTCTTGGTTGCCCAATGGGTTGAATGTGGGGCTTCTCCGCTCTGTTGTCACTGATCAGCAGCCCCTCAACCGCCCTCACCTCACTTTATATTCTTTCCTTTCAGAGGAAATCGACTTTCAACCTTAATCTTTCTCTGTTGCTTCTGTTTGCATTTCAGGCGGAGATCAGGCAACAGTATTTCTGTTGCAACCTCTCTCTCTTGTGCAGACGAAAGGATGTCTCTGTCCTGCTCTTACCCCGCTGTCTTTTCATCCCCCTCACCCTTTACTGCGCGGCCGTCTCTTTTGCCTTTCGCGCTTTCTTCGCAGCCTCCCCTCTCGACCCGAAAACCACATCCAATAATTTTCACAATTTATGTTTCAACAAACTAGTTCTCGGACTTGCATCAATTACAGGCCATTTCCAATGCCACCCACTTTTGGAAAACCATTCATGCAAGCCTTGTCACAGGAAGACAAACAATTTCGCATAAATATGGAAACTGGCGGCGGACGCCAACTCCGCACCCCCCGGAAACTCTCACCAGGTTCGGCCGTCCCTCCCCCGAATTCCCGCAAAAAACTCCCGAAAGCGAAGCGAATCCGTTGCAAATTCAAAAGTTATCGTAATTATTTTCGAATTTAATTACGGTTGAAAAACTCGAGGACGTCGTTGACATAACTTTCCCCTCGTACCCGATGCAGAACCCACGAGAAAAATCGCTCGTGCGGAAACGAGTTGCTACGAAGACTTTTTCAGATTTCACGGGTATTCAAATGTAACTGATCACTTGCAGAAAATGTGAATGAAAGTAAAAAAGAAAAATGCGGAACGGTCGGCGGTGCGGTCCAACAGGCGGTGTGTGATGGGGGAGGGCGAGGGTTTCCCTTCTGGGGCAACAGTGCCCTCCGAAAGCCGAGAAGACGCGAAAGCTGCCGAGAGCACGCGCTCTATTGTTCGGGCATCCACTTTTCCACGTCGGAAGAGAACAATAACAGAGATAAAAAATAAATAAAAGACGATAATTGTGTGCAAACCAAGTGATTGAAAATAATTCAAGCGAAAAGAGCACAATGGATAGATAATATGGGAGAGAAGAGGGGGGAGAGAGAATGGGGGCTGCCATCCAGGTATCGATAAGGGGAAACGTTGGCGAGGAGGTCAGCGTCGCTGAGCAAAATACCCATTTTCGCAAAATTAAATTGCCTTATTAAACTATTTAAAGGTATTTATTAAACGCGATATTATTTATATGATAAGTCAAACAGTTGAATATTCTACTTCTGATCGTATTTATGAAGTAATAATATGCCATTTTTATTTTATAACGGCTATCAATACCAAAGTTAGGCTTTTTTAATTACAAGAAGCTTTCATTGCTAACGATTGCTATAAAAATGTTTGATGGATTGGAGAGAAAGAAGTTTTTCACGGAAGGATGTTCGGGGGCATTAGAAGAGGCTGCGCTATGGTTTCTTATGTATTTAATGAGAAATTAAAAATGTTTCGTCTCAAAAGGCTTAGGTCGATGCTTGCGTCAAAATTTTGGAGATATTTTCGACTCGGAAAAGTGCTCGTGATGGTCCATTGCAGAAAGTTAGGTTGTATTTTTCGACGACATATTGAAACAAATGTAGTTTATTCACCTCCGAGTGGCCAGTGGCTCTATTTTTTAATTATTCGCGTTGAGAACAGACTGCGCGCGCACAAATGAGTATAGATATTGCACCTGCTCCTACTACTACTTTTTATTGGCCCGCTTTTCCGAGGGGATCCCGAGATTTTTGCGAATATTCATATGCGATTCTCTGTATTTGAATCCATTCGATTTATTTCACAGGCAATATAGATGTTTTACCTTGTTTTTATTTTCTCTTTGCTTCGGTGTTTATATACCTGAAATCCCTGAAGTAAATGTATAAATAATAAAAGTCCAGTTTATACAGGGGTTACAGTAATTGGAGTATACAGCCTCTTGGAGAAAAAGTTGGTCTTATCAAGGGAGAATGGCTCTCCTCTTTGGCGGGGCACCCCCGAGCGGGGCCAGCTGACCCCCGTCCGAAAATCTCAACTCCACACCCACCCACGACTTGTCGAAAACCGACCAACCGACCCAGTCACTCTCGCGGTGGGGGGCTCTATTCACGAACCACCGAAGACCAGGATGCGATCCGCCAGATTTGCCTGCAATATTCCTATCTGGCGATCTGTTTCCTCGCTACAATCCCACCCGAGACAGCCAATTAAGATGTTTTTGTAGATCTGACCCCGCGAGCGACCCTCGCCTCTACTACGACACTACCTTGCACTACAATGCTTTATAATTACATGCATTCAACTTCGGAATAAAACACAGCGGGCAGCTTCCACATTCATTCACCTTTCTATTTACTAACTAATTAAAAAAATAAAATGGTGCCCTTTATTTCCCAAGGGATGACCCAACGACTTCGCGTCCACTGCGACTGTCCCGTGGCCCAATTTCTGGAAGTTGTAATGACGTCATATTTTCTGTTTAATCGTTTCGGGATCTTGGTTCCAAGGTGGCGGAACATTATTTGAAAAAAGCGAATGGACAATGTTGGTCTTGTCAACGTGAGGAATGTAACCAATTCTCGGAGAGCAGACGTCTTAAAAAAAGTTTAATGTTATCATTAAGGCGTTTAGGCATATTCTCTTCGAATTAATAAAACAGTTCCGATGCTTTCAATAACGGCAATAATGAATTCATCTGATTTTAATTGAGAAGGCTCTTTCCAGTCCCGAACAGGTTTGGTCCATTACAGGGGTGGCCCTTCAGGAGGAGAATGATATCCCAGTGACCGGTTAGACTGCCAAATATTGGTGTTGGTCACTAATTCATGTAGTGATTTGGAGAATTTATTATAAGCAGTTGTTTAGTTGCGTCGCAAGGACGTGTATCCCAAAGGAGAGGAGGGGATATTCTGAGGCCGAGCAGGCTGAGTTCTCCAAGAACAAAGAGGCATTTAACGAGGCCCGTCGCACCGAATTATGGGCTTCCCACTCACCAAAAACAATCAAATTGAATCGAGAATAGCTCGAGATGAGCGGAGATATTATTACGATGTGGAATAACAATGAGCTTAATACGAGACCAATAAGGACTCCCTGGGTGATCTACCCTACAATCCAAACAAGAAAACAATAAAGCAGAAAAGAAACAAAATAGGCGCCATAAAGCAATCATTTGAAATCGACAATCGCAATTTGTGCGCTCATAAAACGTTTCCGAGTGCGTTGCCTCTTCAGCTAATGATCACATCACCGCGCTGGTGCCTACGTTTCGTCTTCGACGGTAATTAACTGCCGTTATAGGCACTCAATGCCTCGATCGAGGCCTGACGAACATAACTTTCAGGGAGGCACTGCGCACCCCTCATTGCAACACCCCCTGCAGAAATCTACTTTGTTTGTCCAAGCCGAAGAGGTTCTCCCACCCATTGGATCACCAGAGGACTCGGGAAGGTATTGTGGTGAAATTAAGAGAATGGAAAAGGATGGGAGTGGTGGCGATTTTTGGGGATGTGACGCGAATGTAGGTCAAAGCGCAGCTTAATAAATACCACTGCGATGACGTGGCCTGAGAGGGTTATTTTATTTCGTAATTTGAATCTTCTTTCTGGGCCGAACAATGACTGAGGAGCTCTTTCTCATTTGTTCTCCCCGCGGGAGGGCCCGTATGCGGCCTTCCCCGACCTTTGGACTTTGTTTTTCCTCCGGTGATTGCGCTGGTGGGACTCCTTTGTTGGTCCTTCTGCTCTTTTTTATGAAGATGAACTAGTTTCTATTATTTTTTATAAGTTTTCCTTAAATGGAGCCACATGGGAATCTTTAAATGAGGATAACATTACAAACTTTAATAATTATATTATTGCGAATAACTAATAATTGAATGATTTTTTAAAAATTTTCTCAAAAAGGTTTGGGAACTTGAAACTTGATAAAGTTTATGTTGTTGATTAGTGTTGTTGCTGACTTTGCTGGGAACTGAAGAGTTTATTTTCTTGTTGATCCAAGCAGTTGATTTCAAAAATTTTGGCTGTGATATTCATTCCTCTCCGGTGATGGATGGAAAACTCCCCTTTATAAAGTTCTCCCATTATTAATCTTCCAGAATTTTTGTGTGACTCTATCCTATAAAGTTTCTTTATCTTTGTGTTAATTGCACCCTTCAGGTATTCCTATTCTCTTCCAAGATCTATCCAAATTCTCTTAAATACTTGAAAACCTATTTAACTATCGGTCACAGAGTTCGGTGTCCTTGACACGGAAGCTCATGCCCTCAACCCCCAATTCCTTCCCTTTTTGATTCTCCCATCGTCCTCTTTGCAACCCCTAAAATGTCCAGCACTTCGCAGGCGACTATTTCCCACATACAGAAACAATTCTCCTGAGTTTAAGGAAGCATTATTATCTCGACCAGGTAACTGTACTGGAGAAACTAATCACTAAAAGCACAATAAAACACGCGTAAAATCCTTTTAATTTCCTTTGTGAAAAGTTTATTATCATTATCATGTAATGTCCATGAGTGAATGGTTCGCGGGTCGTAATCTATTTAGCGCACCAACCTGGTACCTGATACCATTTACTTTCCAATTAACCGTTCCTATAAAAATGCACTTGTTTCGATTAAAACTGAACTTTCTCTCCTCTTGACTGAACTTTTAGTTCAGCACTGGCGCAGAGGAACGCATTCTGCCCGGAGGGATTCGTCTCATCCTTTGTCATCGTCTGCTCGATGCAATCAACGAAGAACTGCGTTGCACATGCGTCGCTCCAGGCAGGAGACGCCCAACCCCTCGCCGTCCAATCCGGAGTTTCTCGGCCAAACCACGCCTAATGTGCCGCCACCAGGGGACTCTTGGGGTCAATTGGCTGTCGTTCATTTAATTAGTCCGGAAGACAAAGAGCCCGCAAAGCACTTCCTGGTTGGGCGGTGCGATTCGCATTCCAGTATTCCCCTGACACCGTCCACCTGCAATTGCCTGCACGCGCTCTCCAGAGGAACGCAATTACAATAAAAAACGCATCAATAACATGTTCCGTGCCTGCGTTTGAATGACTTGGATGTGCTCTTACACCAAAGGACTTGGGAATGACGTCCATTTACGCTTTGGAATGGTATCAGTCAACAATGCAGTTTCTCTGCTAACTCCTTCGCCCTTTAGTGCACCCTTCTCTTCCGTAGTTGAAAGATGAAACACTTGTTCCAGTCGGAAGTTGTTGCGATGAATGTGGGTTTGGCAAAAGAGCCGATCGAGTGGTCGTCCCACTATAGGAGATTCGTTTACTAAAGCCAGGAGGAACGGTGAGTGTGAAGATCAAAGCGCAGGGGGGGCAAAAGGTCGAAAAAGAAATTAATCATGGCAGAAAGAACATCTTTGAGTAATTAGAAACCTGCAGAAAAGCAGAATTAGAAAAGAATTCGATTAGCGCAGATAATTTGCATAAAAATAATTAAAATGTTTGATTTATGTTCGATAAAAATGCATTGACGGTTCTTGTCGGACTCAAATCGATGGTCTGACTTACGAGACGGCTGAAATTTCGCTCTTGGTGCCTCCCCTGCTACTGTTTTCCCCTCCGCCCCCGGACCAGTCCTTCATTAGCTTCCACATTTTCTTACGTGCCTCTGCATCCGGCCTTACTGCATCCGCATTCAATCACCTCACCATACTTTATCTTCTCTGAGACGTACCAACATTCGCAATTATAGGGAGAAGAACGTAACTTCCGCAGTGCACAGTGATCGCCACCCCGCATGAGGACGCCCCACCGCGTTCGGGTCTGCGATATTCTCTCCCAGAATTGTGCATTACTTGTGAGCGGATTTTTTATAAAATGGCAGGATGGAGGGCAGGAGGAGATAAGGCGAATAACAATTGATTGGAATAATTTATGGGATTGAGTTGAATTGTGGCGAAGTCTGATTGGGTGATAAATGTTGGGCTGGGTGTGGACACCGCCGGGGGAGGGGGAGAGGGGGAGGGGGAGGGGGAGGTTATCGTGAGTTCAAAGGGGAAATCTTCTTAAACTCAATTTATAAATGGCAACGGGGCCATCTTTCATTGCAACAATTCCTTTAAATCAATTGTTAAGACATAACTAAATCATTATTCAAGATTAATGACAATTGAATAAAAATAAAAAGAACGATTACGTGTGGAAGCCGCAGCTAATTGGCTGTGCCGACGTGGGAACCATTTTGGTGCCTTTGGTGTCTTTTCCAATCAGGTGCAAAAGGATAATTTTCAAAATTCAAGCAATGTGTCTGCTGTTTCTGTAGCGGATCCATATTCATCTTCCCGGCTGTCCTCCAACACCCCGAAGAGCCTTTTCGGATTTTCTAATCGACTTCTTTGACCAAAGGAGCCGATTTTGGCCGATTCAGAAATAACATTGCACGGCTCGAATGCGATAATCGGAAATTATAAGTCGATTGCATCGTTGACCCTGATTGACTCCTAAGGAATTAGCCGTTGCCGTTGAATCCTCGTAAATAGGTGGTTCGATTGTTGTACCTGTTCATCTTCTTTTCTGGTACCCGTTCCCTGCCACTTTGAGTTTTTCATTTGGCTTTGTTGGATTTTCAAATTGGTTTTCTTTTCCACCGGTAAAGCGAATCTTGCCATTAAATCATTATGCTATTAACTTTTTAAATAACGCGTAATGGAGGTGTGGATGGGTCCGACCGGTGGGCGCAGCCGAGACGGGAGCGGACCACTGAGCCATTTTATAAGAAGCGCTTCCAAAACTTCTCAGTCATTAAATTGTTTAAAAATTTGACTGTCGGTTGCTGGGGCGATGGGGCGGCCGCAATAAGCCTCATCCTTTGCCCTTTCGGGTTAATTCACGCATTATTTTAAATTTCGAAATTTGCCATGATTGAATTGTCATACGGTTATGAAAGAAGTTACGCCGAATTAGAATCGCGAGTAAAATTAACTTGCCCGTTATGGAATGTTTTGCTTGAATTGACCCTCACCGAATGGAACTGTGTCATGATCAGGATGATTGTCGAATGTCCATTATGCTTTTGCTGTTGTATACCCGCGTTCGATACAAATATGCGAACGAGAGCAAAAGGACCGCCAGAAGAAATGGTTCTTCTGGTGATCGCGCCTCGAATACCTGAGCTAATGTGAAAAATTCTCTTGTGCATACTTTCCTGATGACTTCTTCTGATAATAAGCCCCTTTTCTATTTAAATTTACACGCGTAGACGGTGTTATTAAAATTTTCACCGGTTGAGCTACAAATGCGTATTTTTTCCTAATAACTCACGGGCCTTGAGGCTTTTCTACATTCACGAAGGCCGCGAACATATTTCCTTCTTCGGCCGGAGGACCAATCGGAATTTCGAAGCCTTCAAGCCTTGGGACATGAAAGTGACTGCGCAATCGACCGAATGATTTCCAGGCCGTGGGCATATAGGATTGGGCGGTCATTGGCTGCACAGGGAAGTCTTTGCAGGCTCGAGGCACAGGGGAAAAGAAGGAAGCAGGTGACCATTGGGTCACAGTTAGGTGAAGAATAATTAACTGAAAGGGCATAACAAAGACGTCAAGTTCAGGCGGGCACTTCGGTTAAACTGGGTTCGTTTAATTAAATAAAAAGCTGTGCAAACCAAAGAGAAAAGCCATAAACAGAAATATAATAAAACCCATAATTAAAAGCAAAGCCCAGAGCACGAAGGCTTGAAACGAGAATTTCAGGTGCACAAAGAGAAAAATAAAGGAAAATGCCGTAGACGGGTAATTTCAATTAAGAAGGGGATAAGCAGTTGAATCGAATGAAAGGTTAATGCGAATAATAAGCCTAATCCGGAGATTAGGCCATCAACCACCAAACGCCATTAATCCCAACCACTTATTACAATTAATTTCGCTTCTTATTCCATTCCCTCAATATTTATATTACGCTAATTAAAAATGCTTTGTAATTATTTAAATTCTGTTTCATTAATATATCGAAATTATATAATGCGCTTTTGCTGCTTTTAATGCAGACGCGCAGGCTGAAGGTTGACAAATAATTACTGTTATCTTTGTCGTCATTTGGTTTACAAACCCTTAGGGATTGCTGGGCTTTTGAGGAACCTCCCCCTGTGGTGGTCGTGGTGCACCCACGGAGGCCTTAATCGAAGCAGAGGAGCAGCGAGGTGGGTCTGCCAATCAGGGTGCTGCTACCGGTAGGAGAAGAGTCAGCCGCACCGGTACCTTATTTGTTGGAGCTGATTTGGAACTGATAACCTAAACCTGTCTCCCTCGTTAAAATGAAAGTCGAAAGAAAAAAGTGACAGAATCAAATGCGGACAATCGGCCCTTTCAAAATTCCATTTTCGTTTGAAGGAAATAAAAAGCTGAGCGCGATGCCCGCTTCGGGGGCCGACTTTGCGCCCGAAGAAAGTGCCACATCAAACCAGCTGCCACCAGGATTTGCTCACTTCGCGACTGCTTTGTAACTTATCTCGCTTCAATTTGATTGAATCCGATTGCTTCGCCCCTCCCCCAACTGCCCCCCATTCCTCCCCCCCCCCCCCATGGTCTTCGCGCTGTTGTTCGCCCACTTCTTTCTCTTACGGAAAAGGACAGAGCGGTGTTGGGTCACTTTGTGAGGCTCTGCGGTCTGCGGTCGGGCGAGGGCGGGAGGGGGCGACTTCTGAACCAGAAGTGGATCAGCGGTAAAAGGAGGATGAAGCCGAAGAAAGTCAAATATTGTTGGTCGAGCCCGAACGAGAGACGACATACGAGTGCACAGCAAAAAAACACTCGAATGAAAGTAGCTTCCTTTCCCCTGGGCTCACTTTTCTAACGGACACTTTGGCCAATAACGGCCAATTTGTTCCGCATTCGAACTCGCTCTAATTGAAGGCAAATATACAAACGGGCAGAATGTTTGTTTGTCGATCGGACGCGATGGCGTATGGCGTCGAGGTGTAATTGGCCAATTTAGTTCATTTCCATCGCGTTTGCGGTGGGCATTTAAATGTGATTGATTAGGTTTTGACCGAATAAGCCGAGCTGTGATTGAACCGAGGAACAAATGCGGATGGATTGACCTTTGCTCGGGTGAAAGTTCGAGATGGCCTTAGGCGCCGGCCAATTAGAGGGTGATGGATGGAAGGTTCTCATTAGAAGGCGCCCGAAGGGATAGTCCACCCCGCAAAGGAAAAGGCTTTATGAGCCCAACTTAAACGAAGAGATGGAGAGAAAGATGCGAACTCTGGAATAAGATCGCACATGTTTTGGTTGCATTGAGAACCTGCCCTAAACTGTTTTACCTTTTTCGGGTGCAGGAGTGCATTCTCCGCGTAGGAGTGCGTTAACGGCCCAACAGCTTTTTCAAGTGAAAGATATGGTAACCCCAAAACGTCCAAAATAAAATCAATAAATGTCCTGAAGATCCTAAAAGGGCATTTATATTATCCCTTGCCATCAAACGCCCACGAGAGACCTTAAAAAAAGAGACATTCCCTCACTGGTGCAGTAACCCCGGAAAGAGATCACCGATAAGGGCACACCATAAAAGTCTTTTAATGCAGCCATTACTCACGTCGCCGGTTGAGTGCAGTGCAGTGCAAATCAGCGAATGGAAGCTGACTTAGTTAAAACCAATACGAAGGAGAAGCTCCAGAAAGGTTCAAATTGTTATCCACCCACTGCCACCCGCACTCTCATTCATTCTCTGCCAACCGTCACGCAGTTTGAGCTGAAAGTTGCAGGCGGCCGCCATCAACTTTTAACACGGAATAAACTCAAAAAAAAAAATTATTAAAAGAACCACGAACAGCGTTAGGAAGATTAATTCGAAACAGTTTATTTTAATTGGAGCAGTGTTTAATTATAGGTTAGAGCAAAAGGTGAATGAAAAGATGCGCTACTAAACAAATGAATGGCACAACGAGTCACGACGTCTCCCCGTTCGTTGGCGAAGATTGGACGGTCTGCATTGAGGGAGGAACGAATAGGGGAGGCACCTGCAGGCGGTCGGTGTGGGGAGGAGAGGAAGAAAGCAGAGACAACTGCACTCAGTCCGATGAGTCACAGCTCAGTAATTAAGTGCGACAAAAACGAAATTAATTTTGTGTTATTACATAATGGCGAAATAAATCCGCGGACGGTCATTAAATCTCGTAATAATGGAAAGCAACTACGCCAATTAAGTAGCCGCATGTGACCGAACCTGGTTCCGTTTGGAAGGTCAGTGAGGCAATCGGGCTCTTCGGAGGACAAGAGGTCCGAACCGCCCCCCACGGCCCATGGGGTCAAAGGAACGAAGGGTGTCACCGCCCCTTGTATCTTCTACAGCTCCACAACCCCTAATTGTTGATGAATATTACATTGCGTGCTGAAATTAGACTTAGACTGTCCCGGAGCAAATCGGAATAATTTGTTTGACCCTCCGTCTGAATTACGACTTCGCAGTTTAGCAGTTGCAATTCTTTGACTTATTATATAATCTAATTTAATTTTTTATTTAAATTTTATAATTTTCCTTCCAATTCTATAATTTACGAATGCGTTAATTTTAAATTGGTTAATGAGTAAATACATAAAAACAACATAAATTTCAGTGGTCAAAATTGTAATCGAAATAAAGTTGAAAACTGAGTTTTCACACTCAATACAGTGGAAACATATTGGTTACAATAACTGAGTTTCTTTTAGAGTAAATTTTTACCCTTTTTTAAAAGAAAGCTGTAATATATCCCACTGTTTTTTCCATATAGTTCCTTCCTGCCAAGTTCATGTCGCACTTTGTGTCACATTGTGGCGATACCCAACTGCGTCCACTGAGTCGTGAGTCAGTCATTCCTCGGTGAAAGAGCGTTGCAGGGGACTTGATGACAAGAGCCCACCCTGAGGTCATTCATCGGTCCTTCCGAAAGCACGCAGAGATAAACTCGATCCGGGGGAAGGGGCGACAAAACCTGAATTAAACCTTTAATAAACGCCATTACCATTAAATAAATTAACACTAACAACCGAATAAATTGTTTTCGAGCTACAACATGTGACATTTATATTTCATTTTATACCTCATATCACTTATTAATTTACTCGAAGTCGTTAATACATGAAACGAGTCGGATTTGTGAAATAATGCACTCATTTGCATCTTTCTTCCTCTCTCTCTCCCGTCCCTCCCCCCGCGCATGCTTTCCCTCCTCTCCTTCCACATCTCAGCCTCACCACCTAATGACAGTGATAATTATTCACAGTCGCAGTAACACACCATGACAGCGAGGACAAGTGCCTGTCGAAGCACCTCCGATTGTCTCGATATCGACACTTGCTCGATTAGTTTCCTTCCGGCAAACAATTAATTCAATTATGATTTAAACCGTAATAATATGTAAACAAATAAGGTGGTTTGCAGCGATGGCGAGGCTGGGCCCTTTCGCCCGATGGATCCCTCTTGGAGTGTTGGGGCCCCATATGTCACGCAGCGGGCGCAGAAGAATGCTGATGGCCCAGAGAAGAAGAAGGCCCGCCACTCATGGTGGCGGCGCAATAGATTCGAAACGAATTGCTTATGGAAATGGATGTCAGGTTGGCGTCCTTTATGTGTGCCGATATTAATGCGAGATATCCGTGAAAAATTCGAGGACATTTTTCTGTCCCTTTAGCCATTCATAAATCGACACAAATACATAATCCATTCGCGTTGATTTCATTTGTTTATGTAATCGATGTTGATAGTCTTCGGCGCGAATTCGACCTGTTACATTTCAGTTGATCATTTGATTTTTAATTTGGGTAATTATACAGTGAGTGGTTGTGTGTCGCAGGCGTACGATTCGGACATCCTCAAGCGAAAGGGATCGTAAGGAGCCGAACCACCGGTTATGAGTAAGTCTCTGCGCTTAATCCTCCGTGGCACCTGAAAGGCATAGCCAGGGGTCCTGGGCATGCCCTGCGCTCAGCCCAAATCCCCATTCAAACATACGCCTTTCGGCTTTTCTCGAATCAAGTCAATCAAGTCTCGATAACAAGACAAGTAGTGGCCGCTTGCCAAAACATATTTCTGCCCAAAAAGATGTTCACCTCTTATCGCGAGTGAGCAAATGACAACCAGCCAACAAAATAGAAGTAAAAGGTGCGCGGATGGACGTACGCTTCGGCCCACGAGTCCGGTTGATATTTCCGAATACATCTCTTGCCCCAACCCATTATCGTTATTTCCAAATTAATCAATCTAACGGACGACCAGGGTAATTGAACGCTACACCAACACATCACAAACTTTATTCATCGTCGGCCAACGCGGGCATCCATCTGCTGGCTCAAGTCCTCTAAGAAATTACCCTTCTGATACCCAAAGCCGGACTGCGCATCCACTCTTGGAGGAGCTTAAGGTTGCAGTCGGAGCAGGCAGTGCCCTGACAAGTACTGCTTGAGATGAAGGCTGTCAGGTGCAGTGCGAGGAGCGTTGCAGCTCAAGGTGTCAAGGGACCTAAGCGCCAGAGCCCTGTCTCAGGTATGCTGAGCCAGGTTTCAGTCATTCATCCCACTTTATAATAAACAAATTAATTTAAATGAATTCGAATTTAGTTGATGTGATTAAACCTCTTCTTAAGCGCATTTGCTGGGCCTGTTAAGGCATTCGATCCTCATTCAAGTTTATTAGCTTTCCTTATCTTACGTGAGCGCGATTAGAATGATTTATTCGGAGCCATCCGCAATGCTTTTATTCAATTAAGTTGTCCCATTAGAAAGGCGTTCATTGGTCATACGTGGTCATGGCTGATCAGGGCACCTGCCGGAGGTGTGCACCACATGCTGATAACTCTCACCCTCCGCTCCTCAGTGCCATTGCCTGACTGTGCCTGCCAATGCCGTTGCAACAGAAGCGATTAAAAACTTAAGAGGGAAAAGAAAAAAGTAAGATTGTATTATTCTTGCACCCTTTTTCGACACGGACGCATATAATGCACGGATGGATAGACAAAAATATGTATGGGTGATCCCTCAACCCGCGAAAAAATGTTGAATCAATAAATTTTAATTAAGTCACAGACAAATAGATATATTGCTGGCGCAGGCGTTACAACCTTGGCTGCGATTTTCTTTTTTCGACTGTCAGTCTTCGAGGATCATTGGTCGGGCCTAAAGGCAGAGAATGAATGGAAGGGTTCGGGAGAAGAGTGAAGTGGGGAGGGAGAAGCAAGGCGTGCTAAATTCAATAAGTAATTATTAATAGGTCTCTTACAAAACAAACGGTTAATGATATTTGTATAATATAATGAAGGCATAAACAATGGCCGCGGTGAGATGTCAGTAAAGTATCAATCATTTTGTTGTTATGCAAATGAGTTTGTTGCTTGCGTTTGTTGGTTTTGATGAAAATATCCGGAATTCGCACAAAGAGATAGAAATAAACCCGTTCACTAAACGTCTTTTTATTATTTGTGGTTGCTGATCTGTCAGCATTGACTGACTTTTACAGAACAGAGAAACAAATCTTTGTGGGGATTTTTGCTGTGGTCACTCAGGGCCATGGGAAGGTCGTGCCTTTGTGCAATGTCGAATGAAGAAAGTGTTGGAGAGGTGCGTGATGATTCGATCATCCTGTAGAAAGCCGCCGGTGCATTAAAAGCTTTTGTGAAGGGTTCAAACTGTTTCCTATATTGAAAGGGCGTTTTCAATGGTTCGGAGTTTTATATTGCACTCCACTTTTCACGGCGGATTAATTTTAATGCGTGCTCTGCTCGCGACGTGAGAAATACCTGCATCCACTTCCACAAACTCATCCTTCGAAATACCACCTTCACGCTCCTCTTCTCTTCGTCACCCCTCCACCACCTCATGGCGCCACCTCTTCTCTCACCGCTCGTGACTCAAGGGACTGAAAGCACCTTTCGCCCAAAACCTGAATCTCTGAAGACGACACGACCGCAGGAGAAAAGTGGTACCCGATAATGCGCAGATGACATGCTCTGACCTCAAAATATTTCGGCTCTCGGTTTTTCCTGGTGACTCCTCTTCCTCATCGGTGGTTGGGTGAAAAAAGAAGGTTGCGAAGGGGTGCGAGAAGAGGTTGAGAGGAGTTGGATTCGGCGCAGCTATGTTTAATAGAGCGAGAGATTTATGGTCTGGGGCGAGCAGCAGGTTCGCCTGCTTCCGTGGCAGGGCGAAGGGGGCGGGACGGAGAATTCTCCCGATAGTTGAACTGAATTAATTAACGGAAACAATCGGACTGTTCAATCATCAATGAAGAGTCAATAAAATTAATCGATTTGAAAAAGCAAATCAAATCGATTAATCAATTCGTTATTTACTTTATTTGATTGAGTCTTTATGGGCGCAATTTTACAAACAAGTCGAAGAGAACGAAAGAAAACATTTAAAAACTTGTTTTGATTGTTCAATAATGCTTCCTCGGTTTGCCTTACCTTCCAATGCTTGCCTCTCCTTCTCACCCTTTCTCGTCAGTCTTTTATCATTTTCGGGGACCGCTGTTCCGTCATGGTCGTGAGATTCCCAGAAACTCCCTTTCTAAAGCAATATTTTGGTTTCTGTATGACAAATTGATGACCTGATGACTGTATGAAGAAGAAGCATTGGTGGAATTGTTGGGCGAAGACAATGACGATTGGTTTTGGTTTGTTTCAGACTGGCTCGGATCAATAGATTTGGCTTCAGATGAGTGCAGTGGACGCCGCCTTGGCGTGGTACTGCGTGGCGCCACTGCCGCACGTTCGCAGCCCATACACTATGAGGGAAAAGGACAGTAGTCCCCGTAAAATGCTGGTTCCATCGAGCGGACATAGTTCGCCCAAACAAGCGGCAGTCTACCCGCTGACCGTCAGAGTACCTGATGACAATCAACAGCACAACGCCGGCGACGAGATGCCCTTCGACCTGTCCCGGAACACGCGGTCGGCCGGGCCCCACATGTCGCCCGCGGGCCGCCCGCCCCCGGGGCCCACTGAGGACGAAGACCAACCGTTAGATCTCAGAGTAGACTACAAGAAAGCCAGCTTGCAGAGAAGGCGGATAGAGGACGAAAACCAAAACCTCATTTTGCGATCTCCTTCCCCGAATTCTCCTCCCCCCAAGGAAATGCACGTCTCCGCTGACGTCAGGCAAAGCCCCGTGTCCCCCCGCAGCCAGAGCTCTTCCGACCGAAGCAAAGAGTCCCCCCATAGTCCGTACCCTTTACTGTTTCCTCATCAGCCCCTCCATCCTTTCATGTTAGAAGCAATGTACAGAAACGTGGATAAATCCGGGAGGTTACCGCTGTCGTTTCCGGTGAGTCCCCCCGGGTACCCGCCCCCCGCAAGGCCGTTCGTGTTCCCGTCCCCGGGAATGAATGGCCACCCGAACGGGGGCCCGCCTTCCTTCGACCTGCTCAGGGGCCCGCACCCCGCTCTGCAAGCCCCCGCCAAGAACTTTCCCATTGAAAACGCCCCCGGGGGCGGAAAACTCAAGGACAGGTACGCCTGCAAGTTCTGTGGGAAGGTGTTTCCACGCTCTGCGAATCTGACCAGGCACCTAAGGACTCACACGGGCGAACAGCCCTATAAGTGTAAATACTGTGAAAGATCATTTAGTATTTCCTCTAATTTACAAAGACACGTGCGAAACATTCACAACAAAGAAAAACCCTTCAAGTGCCCGCTGTGCGAGAGATGCTTCGGCCAGCAGACCAACCTCGACCGCCACCTGAAGAAGCACGAGGCCGACGGCCCGACCATCCTGGACGACCACCGACACAACCGCTCGTCCCTCTACCAGCAGAAGCAGCCCCATCGGCTGGCTCTGCTGCCGGGCCAGGGCATCATCACCGAGGAGTCCTACTTCGAGGAGATACGCTCCTTCATGGGCAAAGTTACCTCAGAGGGCAGGATCATAGACCCCATAGCCCTGCACAGGAGTTCTATCCCCGCCCCGGCCTATCCCATCCCCCTGCACCCCAGGCTCTCCGACCATTCCAGGAACGGTGTCGAAGACCGCAAGAGGAGCACCAGCCTCAGCGACAAGGACCAGTGCTCCTCCCGGTCCTCCATCTCGGAGTCCTCCGTCCAGGGCTCTTCCTCCCCGCCCCTCACCACGTCGCCGAAGACCAAGGAGGAACTTCACGGGCAGACTTCCCCGGCGAACGCCCACCGGTCCGGCGCCTCCACCCCCGTCGACGTGGAGGCCACCGAGCAGGAGACTTAGTTCTTCGTCACCAGGACTGTAGTGTTCTCTGTGATCAGAGCGGTGCTTGATTGCTTCAGGACAGCCGGGAGTGTGATAGAACGCGGAAGATTCATCCCTGACGTCCCACTGTCCTGATGCTTGACGTCCTCAATCCCTGCCCGTATCTCCCACTGCCACTCTTTCCAGATCCGTCTCGCTTCGGAAGGGTCATCTGTCAACCGAGGGCTCGACGCAAACCTCAGGTGCCTGACGAGGAAGAAGTGTCACTGGAGGATTAACAAAGCCGAAATTGGTGAAGTGTGGTCACCGAACGAGAAAGACGAGACACGTCGAAGTTGTACTTTCCATTTCACTTTCGCGCGATAACTCATGAAAACGAGAGCAACGCCCAGGGGGACAGATGACGTAGGGCGTGGCGAAAGTGTAGCAACTGAGATGCAAGTTGCGCACACTGCCGCCGGTGTCACCATACATGTTTCCATCTCGAATTAATGCCAGGTTTCCATGTTTAGCTTGTTTTCGAGCCCCCGAGGCAACGCACGACCATTTCTCGACAAAAACCATATAATTACTATAATCATTCTAATTTTGTGCAAAACGAAAATATTCTAGGATTTTGTCAATTCGACCTTTGTCCGCCATCGGCCGCCGAGCGCGTCGGTCGGGAGCGCCACCCATCCCTCTCTTCCCGCCCCCACCGCGACCGGTGGCACCTTCGCCCCTTCTGCCTCTTCTGATCAAACAGTTGCAAAAAGCGACCCGGCCACAGAGCGAGCGGTGCCCGGGCCAGGTTTTCTGCCTCCCGGGAATATGTAAATATTCAGCGGGCGGGGCCGACGTTATTATATGGGCGATGTTGAGCAATCACTTCTCTGGATGGTATGCTTCGAGGGTCCTCTGCATATCCGAAACGATAGCATCGAATAGAAAGTGAGACCGAACACCGAAACCCGGCAGCACCACCGGCTGTTCTGCTCTCCCCGCTGATCACCTCTGCGCGAACAGACTCATTCTCCCATTTGTCAGCACCAATCTCAATTCGTCTCCGAGAACACTGGACATTGTTTCGGCCTGCGGGGAGCCTTCGGGCCGAGGCGGTTTCTAATTACCCCCCCAGGCCGCCATTTCGGGTCGTACTCAGGGGTAGCCCAAGACATCCTAATAAATTGTTGACGGGACACTCGATTGAAATGTCTGCCCGTTGAGTTTTTCGGGGAACTGACACTCTCGTGCCACAATCGGAGCACAAGGGCCCTTGTATGGCGTGATGGTATCGGTTAAATAAGAAGCTTCGCTAGAGGCGGCGTCTGTGCTTCGAGCCAAACTAATTTACGAGGGAAGTCCTTCTTCTGTTTTCCGGTTTGGCGGGCAGTTGTGTGCCTGCTGCAGAAAGGGATTTGGCTGGAAATGATGTGGTGGGAGAAGGCGATGACAAGTGACGGTGTGGCGAGAAAAGGGGGAAACTTGTTCGAATTCAGGTTTCAATCAGGGTTCCACATTTTTTATCGCGGTCTTCTCTTCTGCTTTTGATGGTAACCTCCAAAAATAAACATGAGAAGTCGTGACACCTTTATTTTCCGCTTGCTTTCGGGGCTCTCGATTACGGGTCAAACGAGACCTGAAGTCAGCCGTTGTTGTCGAAATGTGTTTTCAAAGACTGCTCACTTAGTTTAACTGTCAGACACTTTTTCAAAGTTCGTGAAACTGTATCCGGATGAACTGTATCGCATATCATTGGTAACCGATGAAATTTTGACGACTTCTCCCTCCCGAAGGGAAAGACTGAATAATTATTTAAGAAGCCCCGATTTTGCTGTCGGGCGGTTGCCTTGCTTATTAGTGCACGAAATATTGCAGACATTCTTTGCTTCTTTTCTCCGGCCCAAATAGAATTTTATCTGAATCTTTTTTGTTTCGCTCATGCCACAAAATAATGGCAACGTCGCATATTTAATACAAAACCTGAAGGCATCTAAAGAGAAAATGGAAGACGCCGATAATTAATATCCGTTCGAGCGTGAACTTCTCGTCTTCTGGCGAAACGTGATGGGGGAAAGGCTGAGGGGCGAACCTGAAAAGAGGGAATATGTGGCCGGGGGAAGAGGGCGCGTGGCACTCACATCCGTCTGCCATTTGTAGAAAGTCGTTTTCAATCGAAGTGGTGGCTGCGATGCTTCGGAGGTTCCTCTCCATTGTCATGGTTAAATCGTCCCCGATAAGGTCGGAGAAGACGGGAATTATTCATTGGGAGTCCGCTTCGAGAAGGAGATTGGCGAGATCTGGGTAGAACTCGGCGGGGTACAACGGGTTACGGTGAAAGTTTGGGTCCTCTGCCATCTTCACATGAACTTCCCCGAAGAAGACAAATGCCTAACATCTTCTCAAATGGATGATAGACATTGCACAAAATTTAATTATTTGCCCCTCGACTTGTTCGCATTACTGTAAAACATACATTCCAAGACTCGTAATTTTATCTCCGTAATTTTATTCTTTTTTCTGAGTAAAAATGCAAATGAAATTAGATTAAGATTTTTAGGTGAGGTCGTCGTCGAGTGGTTTTAAGTGATGCGAAAATTGGCCGGGCGATGGGGAGAGATTAATCGCGGAAGGCGACCCACCCCCGTTGGCGACAAACCAAACATGGAAACCTGGAAAGGGACACTGAAGCAGCTAAAGTCATTATTAATATAAGTAAAGTATATTTTAAACAAAATTGGAAATAAATTATATTTTTCTATTACATACTTGTGTTCCTAATCGATAATTACTTAAAGAATTTTTATATGAATTTTACTTTGAGTGTATATTAAGAATTTTTTAATTTGAGAGAAAAATAAATAATAAATAAAAGTACATAAATGAGTTACCTTAGTTTTATATTATATTTAGTTTAGTCGTTCAAATTATATTCTTATAAATATATATAATTGTTTTTTATAATGAGACGAGTTTTGAATGTCTTTTATAATCCCTTTGCGTCAGGAAAACTCTTTCTAAAGTGATTTCTAAAAGAACGTTGACGGCAGTTTTCCATACAATCCTTCAAATTATATTTTCCAGAAAAAATGCTGAGCAGGTTCAGGTTCACTCTTCTGAATTTTTACTCCAATTTTACTTCGATATTTCAAAAAAAATATTTTTATTGAGGTCTTTTGGTGAAGGTTTTTCATTTTAATTTTACACACTATTAATCCATAATATTCTGCATTAAAAATTGTTTTTTAATACTATTATTAAACAATAGTATTAAGTGAAAAGGAATATTATTTGCAACACTTCTGCTGCGAACTAAAAAAAAAAAAATGCTTTCAACAATGTCGGCGTGTAACTCTCAAAAACGAATCGAATGTTTTCTAAGTTGAATTGAGAGGTTTCGCAAACGTATTAGCGGCCGCAAATCCGAGTCAATTACGAAGAAACGAACCGCAGCAAAAAGTTCTTGCGGATTCCCTCCGCCTCAGTTCCCTGGCGAAAGCCACCGATGGCAATCAGGGCAATTTCCCAAGGTTGCCATAACTTTTTCGCGCCCCGAATCCCCGCACAAAAAATTCAAATCCGAATGACTCTGCGGAATTTTTCTTTAATAAATTTTCACTTTGAAACCTAATCAAATCAAAATGAACTTTTTTCTTTTTTTCTTTGAAAACCTTCACTTATCAATGTTGAGCCATTCAAAAACGCCCTCTTCCCGCTTTTTCTCCTAATTTCTGCATTCAATTTTAAATCAGTTCATTATTAACGCTCGGCTACTTTTCTAGGAAGTCTCGCAAATGGCGGCCTCCCCTCACCCGCAAACTGCAAAATGGCCTCGCCAATCTGCTGTCGCCCTTTCACAACCCCAAAGCCCTCAGAAGGACTTCCCCAAGGCCTAAGGTTTCAAGGTATAAGCGAATACAACCGAATGAAAACGGAGTGAAATTGCCTTTTTGTCGGAACATCCGAGAAGTGGTTTTTTGTTAATTTTTAAACGCAATTAATGATTTTTTGTCTCGGTTGCTAATTAATTCATTCTGGTTCGGGCGCAGAGTAAAAGTTTTCATCTGTGAAAATTAATGCGCCTGGAGGAGAGAAAAAGTGGGTCACTGCTTTGAGATCCGACTGATTCTCAGCAGCGCTCTTTCAAAACATCAGACAGCAAAAAGTTACTTTGTGAATAACTGATAAGTCCGTCTAATTTCGTATAGACTGACTCCCCTTTACAATAGTTAGAAAATATATAGAAAGTTTCTTGAAGTTCTGTCTTTTGTACTTTCCTATTTTAATGCCGTTTATAGAGGAGGTGCACCTATTTATACCTCTAATTGTAATTGAGGAACCCTAAAGGTTGTCTGCTTGAATAGTAACCCTTAGCAGTCGTATGTCTACTCTCAGCCACGACAGCAAGGAACTATACGAATATATACGAATCTTATACTGTATGCATTCCTATATCAGTTTATACTTTTCCTTTACGTTCGCATATACATTGTAGAATTGCAAAGAATATTTTGTAAATTGTATTTAGGAGTAATTAGAGATTCTCTCTTGTTAAAATATTACTAAATATTACTGAATATCATGTATATTTATCATAAATTAATTCCGACCAATAGATACCCACGCCCAAATTTTATACGACCGCAAAGGTTCATTTATTTTATCCCAATCTAAAGTTTGGAAGCAACTACATCCTTTTCGAGAATCCGGAAATGGATTAAATTCTGCGGACGACCTCTGGCGGTGAAATAAATTTACAAGAGTAATAACCACGTGGAATCCTCGCAGGCGGAGGAGAGGAAAATGGGCAATCAGATCCATGGAAATAACAAAGAAAATAAATAAATAAATAAGGCAAGAACCGTCACTAGCATTATTTACCAAATTGCCATTTCTTTCATGAATTGCTTTCTGGCCGGCTTATTCCTCGCGCGCGTGTTTACTTCGAAAACCGCAAACTCATTCTGAAAATACAACCATCTTTGATGAGCCGATGAGTCTCTCGAGAAGTCTTTCTGCTCCTCGAGAAGAACAGGTAGTGGTTCCTCCGCTCGGCTCAATGAAACCCCGACCAAACGACCGAATTAATAATAAATGCTTTTCAAATAATCAAACGGAGAAAGGTTGTCATGTTGATCGACGTGAACTACTGACACGGCCTCTGAAATGCGTGATCTAAAACCACGGCTAATGGCACCCCATCATTACCTCGGCCTTGTCGGCACCTCAGCTTTTCACAGGGTGAGCCCACCGCTTCCACCTTTTATCCTACATTTCCTTCGAGGCTCCCACCCTCCCTCCACTCCCACTAATCAACACCTCTCCACAAAACCTAATTATAGTCATTTCAGTAATTAGACTAAGTAAATCCCTTATCATGTAATAACAATAATATAAGCGAGAAATTTAGTGTCCGGCCGAGCGGTGGACAGGAGAGAGGGGATCCTGTGCTCGTGGCATTAAGGTCCTGGAACGGCCAACGTCGGATTAACTTAATTAATCGCTCCATTAATATAAGTCGGATTAGTGTTTACACGGCCGGGGAGGAGAGAGTAAATATTTGGACTGGAGGTTTCAGGAAGAGGTTATAAGATTTTGGAAAAGTTCAAACCTGAGTCATCGGACAGGTGGCCAAGATTACATTAATTAAGTTATTCTTCAGGTAGTCGGAGGCCTAACATATTGAGCCGAGTGTAGCGGGCTTGTACTGCTCAACAGACGGACACTTAACAGGGTAAATCCGACGTCGACATGTACATGGCACATTACACGGCGCCTGCACACACCACACCAAACTGGTTCGCCCAACCGAGCCCGAATTTCTGTCTCCCGGCAGTTTCGCTTTTTATGCAGATGCAACAAGTGCCAGCCAGGGAAATTCACTTGGAAAAATTATGGTCGGAAACCGAGTGGAGGCCCCGAAGGTTCACAACCACACTCATCAGTATGAAACCTGGGTGGAGCCTTTGGCACCGACAACCGCCTGTCAGCAACGCACCCACTGCAATTTGGAGCTCTCACTCGGAGGAATGACTGGGGGGCCCTCTGTGGCGTCGCCTCCGAGTGGCCCTCGGCCGCAGCCAATAGCCGAGCCGGCCAATAAAACGGCGCATTTACGGCCCAATCCCCCGTCGAGCTGTTCATTAACAGCACATGGCAATCTAATTAACGCCGGAGTATCAATCTTTTCATCTCGCAACAAGATATTTTCTGATAAGTTCATTCTTTTCCGTCGGAACCGCCGCCCTCTCCCTCCCGTCGCACTCTCATGATGACATGGAAAAAGAAAACCTCCGACAGTTTCCAGGGAAAGTCGTCATTTCTCTGCAACGCCCTTAAACACGTATTTCATTCTCGTATTAATTTCCCGGCTACATGATAACCATTTACATTAAACAACGTAGGAGTTGCCGAGTTAATAAATCTGTTTAATTATCATAATAAATTTGTGGGGAAATGTTTCATAAGCGGATTGAGATGGAGATGCGGGGTGCAGCGTGGAATGGGGTGGCAGGGCGGGGTGGGGTGGGGTGTCGGTGAGAGGCCGAAGGCGGTGAGAGACTTTCTTCGGCCGAAAGCGGGTCGAAGCGTTGCATAACGCCTCGGATGGCCATTGAACGGTCCGAGTCATCCAGGAATTCGGGAAATGGGCCGGAGCATAAAAGCTGCCGCCACGAACTCTCCCTCGTAATCAATAACAAAGGAAAGGTTACTTTCATCGAAGGCAGCCTTGACAGAAAGTTGTTTTGTTACCGATAATAGTTTTTAATGTGTCCCAAATTTCATCCCGAAGTGCCTGCGCTTATTATACAGTATATCAAAAGTCAAAAGTCATTCAAAATTATGTTATTCTTTGAGAGTATCATTTAAGCCATTGAATTGTCGATTTCTTCTGAGCAGCGCAGCTTTGAAATAATAACTGCGGGGGAGGGGCGGGGGGTGGGAGAGCCTTCGCCCGCTCTTCTGTTTTTCATCGTGTCCTTCTCTAAGTTTTAAACCTCCTCCAAATTGAATGGAACAATTAAAACGTTATCGGGCTGAAGATGGAGGCGATGGAAAGTGGCTTTAATGCCCGGACGTTTGTTTTCCTTTGGCCGGCGATAACATCCTCGGAAAGCGCCGTCAATCAGACAGCTGAAACCTCTATTTATTTTCTCTTTTTCTCTTACCTTTCTTCTGTCTGTTGACCTATCCCGCTTTCTTCGGGACTTCACTCGAAGGAAAAGTTGTTTGTCATTGTGGACCGTTGCGGCCGCCTTTCCATCTGTCTTCGTGTCTTTGTCTTTTCATCGTGTGTTGCATAAGAGAAATTTCCAGGGAAAAGTTTCGGGGAGGGACCGACTCTTCAAATGACATAACAGGGAGTTCTTTCAGTCGGTGGGCTCATCTTCATGCAGAGTACGTGTGAACCCGAGGAATACAGGCGAGGATTAGCGTGGCCCTGCACCCTAATCACCGGTGAGTAAAAACAGGTTTCGACTTGCTCTTAATTATTTTCCGAGACGAAGCGAACCACGTAGGAATCTAATCGGAGCCGTAACAACAGGAAACATTCTAATTCTGCCAGATATCGATAAAGAATAATTGTTAAATGCCCATAAAATACCATCTCCGTGGTTTCTTTGGGCTAATTAGGAATTTCGTGCGTTTTCGGATGGTTCGCATAGTGGGTGTAGTCTTTGATGTAAATGATTTTCTGTGTGGAGGTTTGAATTCGCTCAAAAATCAATTTGGTTTAGTGATTATTGCAGGCAATGACATTAGTTATGTTACTTCGGCATTCACCCCTTTTCTGTTGCCGTAAGTAAAGCTCTTCCTGGTCTTTCTGTGCTTAAATCGCTTTCGCAAGCTCCCTTCCCCGTGGCGCTCACTCACCTTCCTCACGGACAAAGTCACACCGCAAAGCAATCCGATTTAAGGCAGGACGGTCCGAAGGTCGTCCACTTGACAACAGGACATTAATGCCTCCACGTGATTGAAGTGTCAGACGAAAGCGAGAATAAATTGAGCTCCTTCTTTATTATCATGATAATTACTGGGTAATTACATTAAACGATTGTCTTGTCGGGTCTCCCGGACTGACAGCTGATAGCCGTTGGTACCGTCCCAACTGTGTTTGTGTGTACGACCACAATCCCGCTTTTACCTCGAGAGTGAGACATTCCCTGTCAAAGTATCAATCAACTCTTTCCGGAGATGAATGCCTTGATACTGCCCTCGATCGCAGCCACCCAACAGCCCTTCCGCCCCAACAGTTCTTCACACATTATCCCTCCCTTCGGCCAACCAACCGCCAGAAATCATGTTGCCATTATGTAAATATTTTTCTGAGATCCGTCTGAGACAAAGTGACACTGTTCCCACAGATTAAGAAGAACAACAACGGGCTTTCCTTCTTTTGTGCGGGCACCTGAGTGGAAGACCAATTGAAATGAGGTCCACTCATCCGTCGGTTTTATTATTTTTACCAGAAGAGATCTCCACTCGACGTTCCTTAATGAAAACGGGTAGACGTCCACTATCTGAGGCACAATGGCCACGATAATGACCCATTTACGGCGATGAGTGCACGCAGAGCTCCCGGATCGATGCCCTGGCAGGGCGATGCCTGCAAAAGGGAAGAACCCATTGGGGATATCAATTTATATTCACTTGTACCTAATGTTCAAGAATAGGACTGGAACCTGCAAATGGATGCGGAAATATACAAATAAGGAAAGCTCAGCTTTAGCGTTTATCTTTTCAGCCAACATTTGGTTATTTTGTAAAAAAATTTAACTTTTACATGGGTTCTTTCATTAGGATCCGATAAGGGATATTTGATGTGCAGATATAAAAATAATAAAATAAATAAGTGAATGTTATATACTGAGGTGAGGTCTCTTTAAAAGCTTAGAGGGCAGTCGGGTGCGACGACTGCGTGCGAAAATAAAAGACCGTTTCGTCAGCATTAGCCAACGACTCACGCTTTGATCGATTTCCACGGCTGAAAATAATCAGAGCGGTTTCTTTAGGAAAGTTTAATCATCGATTCAGGAGAAATTAGCAGAGGTCCCGGCCGAAACAATCGATTGTTTTTGTTAATGGTTACCGGAGCTAAGGCCGGGTTGCGCAAACACACGGCCAGAGAGTTACTGTTGGGGAACGTCCGCCCGAATGCCCGACAGCTTTCTGCCTTTCTGACCTCCATTGCACTCTCAGACGTCTTCCGCGTGCGAAGCAAATGATGCGTTAAGGGCTCTTTGTTGTTCGCTTATTGTTTACGAAAGCCGAACCAAATCCGGCGCTCGTTGGATCCTGGCACAATTCAATGTGTTGAATAACGTTTTCGTGTGCCCAGAAGGGGATTTTTCCTGCCAGGTGACTGCTTGTCTCGGAGATACCGGGACCGAAAACAATGGGGGATCAAAGGGTGCACTGCACCGGAGGCCACCAACCAGACTTTCGCAAAGGCTGTGCGCAACAGTTCGCCTCTTTCAAAGCGGCTCAATGTTTGCATCGCTAATACTTCCAAGCAGTGGGGCTCAATTTCTACTGAATTATTTTGCGGTGTCGGCCGCTCCAGGCTGCAAGGGAAGGAGGGTCGCTGTTTGAGGACTTCCTCGAGAATCCAGGGAACCGTGTCAGGAGATTGCGCAAGGGCATAAATTACTGGTCAAAAATCGTCTGCGGTCGGAGCAGTCGATCGCATCAACCGCGACCTTTCTTCACGCGTCCTGATTCCCATTCTCCTGAGCATTTTCCCTGCAGCGGCGAACGTCCGGGTCACGTTCCGTATTTTTTTCTCGCCAAAACAAAAGCTCTGCTCGAGTGAAACATCCACTGATTGGCTAACTCCACCTCGGTGACAGGTCCCCTGATTCACACAACCTTGCGCAATTCCTCACCTTGTGAGAGCCTCCCGACAGCTCAAAACTGCAGAGACAGGAAGCACAAGCGCCCTCTTCCGCCAAAGCGACGGATATAGGGTCCATTAGTGAGTTGTCATGGACGGTGATGGTGACGGTGATATGCGAGGGGTCGGCGGTGGTCCTTTTACCTCTCGAGGCGCACCAGTCGAGGAAACTGCTGGTGACATTCCAGCCCAAAACCTCCGGCGCTAAAGCCGTTACGCGAGACTTTCAAATTAATGAATAAATAAATAATTTAATTAATTACAGCTTCCACTAAGTATTCCAATGGAACTATGCCAAATTCATCCCCGGACATTTATTTTGCTCTTGAAAAAATGTAATTGAGCCTCATTTCGAGGACACGCCCATTCCTAACGGAAAATGCAATTCCGCGAAAGAGGGGCGGAAAGGGCGACTGACAAACACCGCCGACTGTATTCTTTCCTCAAACTCCGCTTCGGCCAATTTTCGAAAAAGGCCAATTCCGCATTGTTCCCAACTCGTTTAAAATGCGAAAAATTGGTTTGGCCGGTAATTGAAAAATTTCACTATGATATTGGTCCGGGGCGGGGGGAGGTTAAGTCTCCCATTAATCCGGAGAGAATTATTTTTTATTTATTTATTATGCCGGGACAAAGGGAAGAAAAAGCGTGACGTGAGTATGAAGAAGTGACCGGCACTGGCGTGGTCCTGGCCACAGATTCACCATGAAATATGAAATTCTCTTTCATTTCGCGAGAATAATGTCGAAACGGCGCTGCAGACTTTCTTCCGCATATAAAACAACTGATGCGTTGCGACTAAAGGACTTCTTTTGTTGTTTGTTATTGTTCGATCGCCTGATGTGACTAATTCAGTGTCCGTCAGCTTTCATGGAGGGTATGTCTCCTATGAAAGGAAAAGCTGACACTGAGATCGAAAGGTCTGAGCTCTCAATTAGAAATGGATTGTCGCACATTTATAATTATTTCATTAATTATTTTTTGTCGTTTTTCAGATCCGTACAAACAAAAGTTTGGTTGAAGTTTGTATTCGAAAACTCCGATCGTAAATTTGATTAGAATTTTTTTCTAAATTTTTAATTAGTTAAAATTTATGCAAATTTAATGACAGTCACAATTGGTTGATATTATATTTAAGTCGAAAAAAATTTCCTCAAGATTTTATATATATAAATTATTTGAATGATTCTGATTATTTAATCACTTTGGTCTGCCAAATGTCTCAATTGTGATTTTGAGCCAAAAAACGTTAGTGGCTCACCTCGTCCAAATTAAAAAAAAATTAACACATTCAGAAGACGATGTCAGCCCGTGAGAGAATTCGATAAGGGGGAGCAAGTGGGGGGGGGGGTTTGTGTGGAGAGAAGAGCGTCAAAAGTGAAAGGCCCCGTTACAATGTCTGCCTTCCCCGAAGAGGATCCGTTGTTGGGGCCCCAAATCCGCCAAAGGATACGCTTTGTGAGCATTAAAAAGTCCGCAGAAGCGGAGCGGATCTCACATATCTGTGCTTAGCTTATCGCAAAAAATTGAAAGTCCCGTCTGGCAAAACAGACTTTTCCTTTTCTGACCGATCAACCGGAAAATAATTTTCGATGTAACGTTGACGATACGTGAACGGATATCGACATCCGTGAAAGTGATCGAAAGAATCCGTTATGCGACAGAGATTTTCGACCTAAGAATTTCAAACATGTTTTTCTGTCGTACGCTGCGATGTGGAAGGGATGTTTTTTTTATAATACAATCAAATTAGCCATTCAAGGTTATATAAATTCCTAACAAGCTGAAACTTAGTGAAATTGTTCAAAATATAATTATACATAAAATGGCTGGCGGTCAAAGGTCAAAAAATTATTTTTTACCATTTTCAGCAAAACGGTAAGTTTTATCATAAAATTAGCTCAGACAAAAATTGTAGAGGATAAAATTATCTACAATAAATGTATTAATACTTTTCTTCGTAAGAGCCACCGTTTCTGATATATAAAGATTCAAATAGTTTAATGAGTTGTAAAAATTGCCCATATAAAAAGGATCAGAATTTTTATAACTTCATAACTTTTTTTAAAGGCTACCAATTTCGTCCAAACTATGTACGGTCAAAAAGCAAAATTTGGGCTTTAAAATGAGCCATGTTTGATGTTATTAGCATCAAAACTTTGGAGGCTATGAGTGCTCAAAGTTTTAGAAAAAGTTTTTGCCAGTCTTTAAGGCCAAATTTAAAAATAGTTCCCCCAACATTAGATTTTCGATGACTTTTGACATTTTATATATAATTATACTCTGATCAATTTGAGCAAGTTTCAGCTTCTTATGAATTAATACAACTTCACCTCACATTTTTGATGTATAATAATATCACTGTACTATTAATGAAAATGTGAAAACGTATGAGATGAAAAAGTTGATTCGAAGGGCAGAGATAATTTTCCCTGAATGAGTGGTGGTGTGTCCAGAGACGGCCAGAGATGGCCAGAGATGGGAGTCTGGCAGAAGAGCAGAAGAGGGACTGTGGGAACGAAAGGTTGGGTCAGTGGGTTCGAATGCGGCGAAGGTTAATCCCGACACAAGCGATCAAGGTTGCCGGGAGAGGCACAACAATCCGAAGAAGAAAAGCAGATGAACTTGAGGTATATTAATTTAACAACGCAATCAATTGATTTCGAAACTAATTAATTCATTTCCAAGAGGAAAGAAGACATGTTGTAGGTGTCAGCATGGAAACTTGTTCCCGACCGACATTAATACCTGCTCTCGTGACATTCTCAGGCCTTTGTTCTAGGAACGATAATCTTTCTTCTGTTTATCGGCTACAACCTTTTTGTTGTCGCTATTTATTACGGCCATCCGGCGGGAAGGTTCCGATCCTGCCCACGTCCGCCCACTCTGCACTACATTCGCATTCAATCTCATAACTGAAACCGCATTATGCGAATTCTTGTGGCCGAGGGGAGGGGAGGGGGGAGGGGAGACTTTGGGCTTTCTAAATTACTGTTTCGGGAAGTGGAGACGGTTTTTGCAAAATGGATCACTGCTCCTAAAAGTTACTTAATCACTGCGACTGTTACACATTGAACATAATTAACCCTTTGCGGTTGTATGCCCACTCTCAGCCACCACAGCAAAGAACTATACGAATATATACGAATCTTATACTGTATGCATTCCTATATCAGTTTAAACTTTATATATATTTTTAAAGAATATATTCTAAATTGTATTTAGGAGTAATTAGACATTCCCTCTTCTCAAAATATTACTTATTATACTTCTTATGTGTCCCTGCTCTTTCCAAAGAAATTAATTCCGACCAATACATACCCATACACAAATTTTATACGACCGAAAAGGGTTAAAAATTATATCGCTGTAAATTGAAACAATTTTTTGGATTTATGAATTTATGGATTTTTCATAATAATTTGAAGGAATTATACATTCATCGCATTTTCTTCTCAACTTTGAAAGTATTTTTGGAACATCGTTTTTTAATAGCAATTTTCCTTCGATAATAGAAAAGTTTCAGTGTTGTGCTGACATTGCTGATTATAATTATCATTAAATACCGTTACTATCAGTGAAACTCCTCACCTGTTGGAGGCAATGTCACTTCTCAAAGTGAAAATCTGATTAAAAGCAAAAATGGAACCCTCGAGGGGAAATGCGAGTGGGATTGAGCGGATTTTCGAAAGTAAGAAAAACTTCGACCGCGTAAATATATTCATATTTTATAATTAAATAATCTCATTAGCATTTTTGATTCCCGATGAGAGGATATGCCAATTAGCAATCCGTCGCCGCTGCCTCGGAGTGCGCATGCGCGAAGGACTCGCATTCCTCGAATGCCATTTCTTCTCAACTGGTCTGGACGAGTCACCGGGAGCTCGAATTCGGGGAAAAGCCCGAATGAGAGGAAGTGGGAGGAGAAGTTAATGAAGAGACGAGGCAATCGAGTGGGTTAATTAGGGAACCATGTGGATTGAAATATCTCAAGAAGCAATTAAACTAATAATTGGGAGGGCAGCAAATGATTGCGTTCATGATGCAAAAGTCATCTTCCCGATCGCGTGCTTTGCCTTTGCTTTAGAGGAACTCTTCGGGCTTTCTTCGGGGACTTAATCACCGTTCGAAAAAGGACAGTCCTCATCGTGGAACTGACACATAAGAAAAGCCGCATTATATGCAATGAAGAGCGCTTTTACGGGAACGCAATTAGCATTTGTTGTTAAAATTAATTAACATTGTTATTCTCTTGAGTTCAAGTGGAAGTTGTTTTGGGTCTCTGTAAATGGATGTCTGTCACTTCGCCCCGGAAATTAAGAATGTTCAAAATCTGCAAAACAATTCACATAAACAGTCTTTGTTTGTAAAAGATAAAAATCACCATACAAAGTATTATTCAGAAAAGTTTTACAAGTAATCCTACACTTTACAGAGAATTTATAATTACAATAGTTATTAAGACATATTAAAAGTTGAAATTTTGAAAATTTTTACGTATTATGTTAAAATTTGGCAAACTTGTAACTACTACGATCCGTGAATTACGATAGAGGTTATATTCTAGTCCAATTAGACAATCAAGGTTACATAATTGATGAAATTGTTGGGGGTATAATTATACATAAAATGTCAAAAGTCCTCAAAATCCGATGACGGAGAAAAAAACGGGAAGTCAAAGGTCAAAAAAATTAATTTTTTGCCAATTGCAGCGAAACGGTAAGTTTTATCGTAAAATTAGTTCAGAATAAAATTATAGAGAATAAAATTATCTACAAAAAGATATAAGTACTTTTTTTTAAAAGCAACCGTTTCTGAGATATAACGATTGAATTAATTGTAAAAATTCCTCATAAAAAACCATTGATTTTTCAATTTTTATTCAGAAACATAACTTTTTGAGCTAATTTGACTGGGCTGTAATCAGGCAACAAAGCTCTTGCGTCGGTTGAAATTCATTTTGTTGCATTTAGTACCTGACCTTTGCTGAAAATTTTTTTGCCATGAGAAACACCTTTTTAATTAATTAATAAGCGAATGAAGAGCCATTCCACGTGATGCACAACAACATGCACACTGCAATCCGGACAGGACGTGTCACTGAAGTGGACATTCTGACAGAAGATGGATGACAGTCTAAGAACGAGAACTCCTCTCTTCCATCAAGATTGCCCTCAATGCACTCTCCTTCCAATGCAGCCTCCCTTATCCCCTTTTATTATTCATCTTTAATTTATTTTTGTCATAATGGACTTTTAACCCTTTTGCGGTGGTATAAAATTTGTGTATGGGTATCTATTGGTCGGAATTAATTTGTTTGGAAAGAGCAGGGATACATATACATAATATTCACTAATATTTAGTCATATTTTAACAAGAGAAAATCTCTAATTACTCCTAAATACAATTTAGAAAATATTCTTTAAGAATATATATAAAGTTTAAACCGATATAGGAATACATACAGTATAACATTCGTATATATTCGTATAGTTCCTTACTGTGGTGTTTGAGAGCAGACATTCTCTCGTAGTATTCCTCACTCCGTGGGGTTTCCCAGAGACCCTCATCCAAGGACCCTGATGACTCCCCAGGTTGTTTTAGTGGGTATGAGTCGCCAACTGTAGCCCCACATACCCCGGATTCCTCCCTCAATGCAGGAAGTCATTTTTTCCTGGAAAACAAAAAAAAAGAGTAGAGATACGACCGCAAAGGGTTAAATTATTAGAAAGTTACTCCATGAAAACGTGGGGTCAAATGCAAAAAAAGACTATCAGTTTATATTACATCAAACACATGTGAAAAGTGCGAAAAAATAATTTTTTTTCCATGTAGCAGAAAAAACTGTACAAGAAAGCACACCCACGCCAATTAATTCAAATATTTTCAAAAACTGAATGCACCGCTCGTGTACTTCCATTAATACTATTTCAGAAAACAATTTAAAAAAATATTTTCCTTTTGTTTAAATAAATTACCGAATGAAAATACGCTTGCAAAGTCTACAATAATAAAAATTTTTCATTTGTTATTTGCGAAAAGATTTGCTCGTAATTTTAACTTAAGTAGATGCTCCTGCCCACTGAGTTAAGTGGGGAAAGAAATATTATTAATTTTCCTGGTCGGCAAAGGTGCAAAAGGAGTTGAACTAACTGGAGAACTCAGAATTTAATAAAAAATAACGAATAAGTATTTAAATTATGAGTTTTATGAAAGCGAGGAGCTATAAAATGAAAGTCAACGATGTGCAATCTTTTCCTTTTTGCTCTGCTTCGAGAAACCCTTTCAGAAACCGTTTCCCTGTCCTCTGGCAACCACCCACATAATAAAATAACATGCCGGATGTTGCCGCCTTTAAAAATGTCATCTTCGCTCACCGGAAACCAGAGCGGTGCTTTGGCCAATGATTCCTCGTAAGTGGAACAATAAATAATCAGGTATGGAGCCGGCAGGTGAGAGAAGCGCCGGGGAGTCTCCTCTCGAGAGACCGCAGCTTCCGCCTAATGGAAACCTAAACAATTCGACAGTCAGACAGTTTCTTAATAAATCTCTTGGGAGCACTTTTTCAGCACTGCAATTCAGCACAATAACCCCTAAAAGGTCTTTTTATAATGCCTCCGTTAATAAAGTTATTTTGGTTATTATTATCGCTGCAGTTAGCAAATGATTTACCGTTTGAATTTTATGGGGTCTGGTTTTAAATATTCTGATGACAAATACATCTTTAGAGCCTTGTCCACTCTCCGCCACTAATTCTCTTTTCCCTCGAAGCCCTTCGCTTTTATCATCCCCATTATAACGCTACTTTACTCCATTTCCTCCATAAGTAAAGGCTTTTCCTCACTGCCGTTTCAATTCCAAGAAGAAAACGAATCTGTATAAACATTCCAAAAGAAGAACTGAAGAGGTGAGAGAAACCGCCTAAAAACGGCTCAAACCGACAGGCGGCGAGAAATGTCCAAAGGAAATTCATTTGCGGGCGCAAAGTGCAATAATTACAAGTTGGAGCATTTAATGTCAAACTCATCAAGACGGGGAAAATGATGAATTTGGGGGATTTAGAGCCGAATCGAAAGCAGTAATTATAGCAATTTGGCGTTTGACGGGGAGCGGACGATGCACGCGACGGAGATCTGTTGGCTTCTGTCGCTCGGAGGGGGTGGGGGGTGCAGGGAGAGGGGGTTGGTCCTCGAATTGGGAAAAGGATCTGTAACGCAGATCATGTCACCGGTCATTAAATCGCATTTAACGCCGTGTTCTGCTCTTTCACGTTTATTAAGTAAACTGTTCTTCGTGACGCGATCCGACGACTCAGACGTGACTGCGAAAAGGTTCCCATTTCGGATTCGGTTTAGGTTTGTTTTCTTTTTCAGGTTCGGTGGCGTGATATTAGTCCGCGGCCGTCTTTATGGATATGATAGGTGATATCTGGTTGATCAAGTGTCCGATGGCTGAGAGATATGCGATCCCTTTTTGTGAACGCGTTTGTTCAGAACATGTGTTGATATTTGAGAGAAACCAAAGCGGGGATAACTGTCGCGTGAGTTAATTACGGTACAGTTTATTATTTTGTGTTTTTTATTAGTGAGGGAAATGGGAAAGAATGGATCGCAGCCTCTGGCAGTTTGGAGCAGCGCAAAGGCCACCGATTTCGGTCCATTTGGACGCGGCTGTCATTTCAAAACTCGCCAAATGAAAGGTTGTCATGAGACCGAAATGTGAGAACCTGCCACTGAAGCCCGGGTCACCGGGGGCACCTCTAGAAGTCACGAGGCTTCACGTCATGACATTATATAATCCCGAGACCTTTCCCATCGGTTTCGCGCCCGCCATGGAACTTTCGGGGCTTTCATCACGTTTTACGAGGATACCTATCAAGATAAGCACTGAGGGATAACATCGGTCCCCGCGACATAACCCGGTGTCATCACGACGGGAATGACCCTTTGCCATCGCAGGGGTTGTTCTCCCTCTTCCGACTGAGGGGCTTCTGAAGGGGCACCCACACGGCCTCCGACAAGGAGTCCTTCCTTGACCTGTCAAAAGTTTTCTTTTCATCGCGTCGTTTATCAAATGAAGAAACAAAAGGGGGAAATCAAAAATCGGAGGAGGCTGAAAAATTAACCAAAACCAATGGCGGGCGACGTTTCCAAGACAATACGGTTGTTTGCGGTAATCCATTGATGAGGAGGGTCTCGTGGGGCCTCAACTGCAAAAGGACTCTTTCTGAGATTGCCAATAGTGCCCTGTTTTGTCCTCGGATTCCCACCGATTTATTTTCGAAAAGTTCAAAGTTTGCCGAAAGGTCGTGCGTTTCTGGGTTTCGCCGACCCACGCGGACCGCATCCGAACATTCGTCATTATTGGTTAAAGGGAAAAGTAATCGGGGTGTGTCACCGTCTCACCTTAAAAATACTCCCATTCTCATAAAGGACATCCGACCGAGCCATTTCCAAACTGCGAACTCTGCTAGTAAAAGTAGAATCGGTTAGGGGCTGTGGGGGGCGAAGGACCGCCCTCTGGGGGTGGCAGGGGAGAAAAGGGAATTAATGGCGCCTGAACGGGCACTTTAACCTTTCCGGAACACATCTTCATTGCTCCTTCCATTTGTCTCCGTCAGTTAGAGCCGAAAAAGTTTTCTTCTCTCATTCTGAAACAGATTTATTCATTTATATGCATGAAATTGAAGTGTTTAATTAAGAAAACATTAAAAGGGAAATAAGGTCAGGTGGGGCGAGGCGAGGCGAGGAGAGGGGCGGAGGCGGAGGGGAAGTGGTTGCCTTGAGCCTCCACTACAATTCAAGTCAAAAAGATGTTGAAATTAATGTTCTTGATCTGGGGAGATGAATAGGAGTGTGATTCGGTCTTGAATAGACAGGAAAAGCAAATAGAAGCGAGCATTGTCGTAGCCGAGGTGTAATTTCCACCGACAATGGCCGGACAGGGGGTCTCCACGCTGAAATCACGTAGGTTTTTATAAATGTTTTACTTTGAGATTTAAATATGAATGTCGTATCGCCATGTCAACAGGAATTCAGAGAAAGAGAGATTCTTTTGTTTATCTTGGCGAAATGATTGATTACGTTGTGGTGTCTCGCAGGTTGACGTGGCAGCACGTGCGCGCCATGGGGATGGATGAGCCGACGTGTGTCCCCGAAAGAACACCAACAAACAATTTAAGCAGTGCAATCGGCCGAGGAAAGGCAAACGAAGAGGAAGAACAGCTCATCGAAGGTAGACGCACTGAACTGAGTCCCCCGAGGACAGACACGGGAGCTGGTTTTTCATCGCATGCTGCCAGGATCAGGTGCAGCCATGGCGCACCTTCGTCCTGTTTTCACACTCGCAAAAGCGTCTTCCTCCGTCGCCTTCAGGCAGTTAGCCAAAGCACGGGGATCGGGTGACCTCTGACCCCCACAGGGGAGCATAAGAAACGGTAACGAGGCATTGTTCTTGAGCGGAGGTTGCCATTTTCAGAATGAAATAAAATGCAACAACAATTAATAATGAATGTGAGCGGTAGGGGTGGGACTCCGCCACTGTGGCCATTACGGGACAAAATAAATCTTGGAGAAACGAGGAGAAAAGGCCCGGTTTTGATTTACGAGGCAGAAAATGTCGTTTGTGTGCACAGCGACATACCCAGATGAGAAATTATGGGTTGGAAGCCTTGGCAAGAACCGCGTAGGTGGTCCAATTATTGTTCATTAATATCCGCGATGATCCATTTCTTAGTATGAAATTAATAATAAAAAGCCGCATTGCAAAGAAGAAGAATTCGGAGGAGTCAGAAATATAATTCAGGTTGGAGTGATTTATTTTGGATAAGAGAAAGAAAAGAAACTGAGAAACTGAGAGAGAAGTCTGCGATGCAATGTCGTTTCTTACCCTTGGAACAGTGTGAGCGCAGCGTCTGGGCGTACCCGCAAAGCGAACTCACCTGATCACATAAAAAGCGGCTTGAGGGCGATTCGAAGCGACTACCTTCAAAGCGCTCAAGGTCGTTTCGCATAAAGCTCGCCAACCGAAAACGAGGGAAAAAAGCAGAAAAGACGAATAGCGGGTGGAGCCATTAACGAACGCCCTTGTGGCTCGAGAACAGAAACAAATCAATTGGGAGTCGTGGAAACGGAGAAAAGGCAAAAAGTGGAGGAAGGAATCAGGTTGTGCGAGAGCCGATGCCGTTCCGCGCCGAAAGAGGAATAACATAGGTGGATATGGAACGGGTAGCAAGGCTAACAAGGTTCAAACGGGGCGTTGTTCTTTAATCTTCAGGTTCACCGTTGCTGGGAGAGAGGAAGAAAACGTCTTCCATTTCGGATTGATCGCTTCTTTATATTTAGGTACCGTCGAGGTGCTTCTTCAAAGAAAATCGGAAAATCCTCTTTGTTATTTGGAAAAATTTTGACTAAAATCAGACTGATAACAAATGATAGGGTCAGCTGTCTTTCATTTGTAAGGCTTCGACATTGTCGACAATTATTACAGCTCCGAATACTTCGCCAGTTGGAAGGGAAATTTGGTTTTTGCACTGAAATAAGAAACGCATTACTTATAAGAAATTTCAGGTTTTCTCTGCTGAAATCTCAACTAAAGGGATTCTGAAATTATTGGCAAAAAGTTCCCCCCTGGGAACATCCGACTTTGCGCCCCTTTAGCTCCCTTAAATGATCGAATTGAAGAATAATTTCAATTCAGCCTTATTATCTGATTCTTCTACATTAAAAAACACTAATTACTTGTAAAAAATCCTTTCATTTCAAATAAAAATAAATCGATTTCGAAAATTTTCTAAATCGACCCATTTTCTGGATTCGATTTAGTCGAAGGATAAAATTTCTTCAAATAAATTTTACATACCTTGTTTCGTCTAATCCTGTAGAATAAGCCTGTAAAAAAATAAGCACAAATAATCAGTGTTTCATAGAAAAAAGGGAGGGGAGTTAAAAAAACCTTTAATATATTGTAAGTTCGACCAATAAAATTTATTTATCACTCGAACTTAATTAATGCCTTATTATTAGGATCATACTAATAATTAATTAACCCTTTGCGGTGGTATAAAATTTGTGTATGGGTATCTATTGGTCGGAATTAATTTGTTTGGAAAGAGCAGGGATACATATACATAATATTCACTAATATTCACTAATAAGTAGCCATATTTTAACAGGAGAGAATCTCTAATTACTCCTAAATACAATTTAGAAAATATTCTTTGGAATTCTACAAGGTATCTGCGAACGTTGAGGAAAAGTTTAAACTGATATAGGAATGCATACAGTATAAGATTCGTATATATTCGTATAGTTCCTTGCTGTCGTGGCTGACAGCAGACATACGACCGCTAAGGGTTAATTTATTATTCTTTAACCCATTGAGTGTGAGAGAAATATAGACCGTCTTGCCCTGATTTTATTTTGAAGAACACATAAAAGTTTACAGAATATAATTTACATTAATTTACTAATGCCATTGTAATGGCCTTTACTGCAGTTTTTATTTTAAAAAAACACTACAAGATAATTCATAGTAGAGACATCTTGTAGTTGGCACCCGATGGGTTAATGTTGGAAAAGTTATAGTGAAGACATTTTGCAACTGTGCCCGGGACTCATAGATTATTGTGTACATGAAAAAATGAAGAGGTTTCCAGGTCTTTTTATGAAGTGAAAAGAAATAAAGCAGTTTCCAGCAGAGTTGAGGATCTGTCCGTGCCCCCCGCGACTCCCCAGGGACATCCGCCCGCCAGTGGTTGGCCGCCGCCCCCCGCAGGGAGCGAACCCCGCGCGGAACGGGCGTCACACCCTTTACCTTCGCGGCACCTGAGGACAGGCAAACCGGTGCGATTATTCCCGAAGCACAAAGAGTGACCCGATTGTCCGGCGAGGTCGAATTCCGAAAAGTCTCGGCCCTATTATTTGTTTCGCAATGTGTCCGGTGGAGGATTGCGCGCGGGCGAGCGCCAGGAAACTGGAGTAATGGCGTGTTATTAGGCGGGTTCAGCAGAAGGTCCCCCGACCTAATTGGGTGGTGAATGCCTGGGTGGGACTGGTGAGCAACGCTGCGTTTCTGCATTTCTGGATAATTGATCCAGGCTTGCCTTCTCATGATGAATGGCGTCGGAAGTGTCTTTGGACGACGGCCGACATTTTGATTTTGATGTATTTCGGTAGCAACGACCCTGGTTCGAAAATGATTAATCACTCTTGGTGGAGTTAATTGAAAAATCCTGAGGACGTATTGCGTGAACATCAAGTGCGCGAATATAGCTCATGTTTACCACCGAAGACATCAAATGATGGAGAGGTTTCACAGCGAATCTTTCCATTTCCAAAGCTGCCTTTACTTTTATAAAATTTTATTGGAAAAGTATCACCGGTGAATTACTTCATTGTTGGGAAGATTCAAAAGCAACGAAGCATCTGAAAGAAACAATTGGGCGGCAGCAGACAGCAGCAAAAAACTGACATTGGTTATCCCCATTAACCGCATCGCACCTTGACCAGGTGGCCCACTGATGGAAACACTCTAAAGAAAATTCTTTTCCCAGGGTTGCCGCAATCAGCCTAAGCTGAACCTGCCTCGTGATGAGCTGCCACAAAAATGACAGGAATTCAATTTCGTTGAAAGATGCAATTCGGTCAGCAAGGCCGCTTCATTTCAAGGTGGTTTAGGTTTTCCCAGCTTCTTCGCTCCATGATTCATGCTCACAGAAGCGTTTGCGGCATTTTCTGTCCGTCACGCCCACGCAGAGGTCATCCCGCCGCAGTCTTCTTCCCCCTCCGCCGCCCCCTGCCCCCCTCCCCCCCGTGACCCCCTGCAAATGTCGCGTTCCCTTAATTGCTCAATAACTGCCATAAACGCAGCTTCGGACATCGAATCCAATCGATGGTATTCAACGTAAAATCATTATAAAATAGCCCGCAAAACTGACGTATTAATTCCAACGTAAATGATCCGTTCCATTAAATTGATTTATTATGCGGAGGTTTTTCCTTTGGGAGTCGGAAAACCTCCGCCCGTAGGAGTTTGTTTATCGAACAATGAAAAGGCGGCGTGACCAATATTTCAGTCGAGCTTCACTTAAATAATGCCATCCCCCCCCGGGGGGTGGACACACGGCTTTCCAAATACACTTTTCTCACTCAAATTTAATGCAATACAATTTTAAGATCTTTGATAAGAAGGTCATTTAGGCCAAACGCAGCTGACTTTGACCGGAAAACGGAACTGAATATTCTGTTTCCGGTAACGACCACACCCTTTGAATTATCATTCTTAGAAGTCTGAAATCCTTTTGACTGAATGACTTTATTATAGAGTTTCCTCTTCCTCCGGGGGTTTGCAAGCTGTTGTTGCTGTTGCCCACTTCCGATAGCTCAGGGCAGGTCAACATTTTTTAAAATTTAACCCCTTGAGTACGGAATATATGCATTTGGAACGGATTTAATTTATTTATATATGGATTAATATGTAAGAGTAATGCATTTTATTTGGAATATGCTTATATTGGTGATATAAATATATTTTATGGCGATCAACGCACACTAAAGGGGTGTTGAAAAAACCAACCCCTACTCATTAAATTCAGATGACGAGTCAGACTCGTTAATTTACAAATACCAAGGGGTTAATTCGCGTTTTTTACCACAATTGAACTGTTAGATTTTAATAAAAAGGAGCCGTCGTCACGATGTAAGAGTTGTAAAATAAGAGAAGGTGAATAATGGGCGTAGAAAGAGGTAAAAGCGAAAAGGATCTGGAAACCGCCCCCTTGGCAGCCCCGAGGTCAACTCACCACTTTCTCCGCGATATCCATCTGAGGGACGCAGCCCTCAAGAGCTTACGCGTGATCTCAGTTTATTTTCTTTTCCTACAGAAGGACACTTCTAAATATGGGACAATGCGGTCTTCTACTCAGTGGAAAATGTCAATTCACGAGAAAAAGGCCAAAGGCCGGAAGATTTCTCCAGCCCACGTGTCAAATGGCAGAAGCCTCATTTCTTATCCGCCGGTGGTGCCCGAACAAAAGAGTGGTTTGACTAATGTCGGAGCTACGGGTTTTGCTTGGTGTCAAGAGGAGACAAAGAGGAGGACGTGGGAGGAGAGACCGGAGACCGCACAATCGTTCAGACATTGACCAGCAGACCTCTCCCCAGCCTCCCCAAGAGGGCATCCAGGGGGTGGTTGGCCGGCATCTTCTTTAACGATCACCAAACGAATGAATAATGAAAGATTACAACGGAGCCTCGAGGATTGCACTCTCAGGTATGCTACAAAAAACGTGGACGTTTAAAAATTTCAGTTTAAATAGCAATTAAGGTGGCCAATCACGGAAGAAACGGACTTGCTGCTGCCCCTGTACCTGAATCTCCTTAAGGCACACTTTTCTTTTTTTTAGAATTTTGTAATTTGATAGTTAACACGGGAGTCGTGAGGTGTCCGTGGGCCTCCTTTTCAGACGTTCCTCTCTGATATTTCCCCAATAATTGTTTACTTAATTGGGGCATTTAACTCGTTCGGAGTGGCTGCCGAGTTAACGCCAGTGCACTGCACCAGGCGAGTGAGCAATGCCAACTGAAGAGAAATTCCTTCCAAAAGTTGGCCAACATTTGGAATCTTGATTGGGTAGGAAATTTTAATTTAAAAAGAGCCAAAGATTGGCCAACAAACGCCAGAGATGTTTTTTCTTTCCCACAAGAGACTCATTACTGGGAAAGAGAACAATCGACGGCCAAATTATACATTAATGAAAACAATTGCTTTTATTCTTTGAGATTTACGGCTCGACCATAGACACCCTAATCGATATCAAGGCCGTTTCATTTTTATATTAATATCTCAAAAAGCCAGGGTGAACTAAGCACAAACTGAGCAGAGTTAAGTTTTTTTTTTGATCGGACTCAGAAAATTAATTTTGTTGGCGAAACTCAATATTTCTATCTGTCGAAGCTGACATATGGTAATTTTTTTTAGTGAGGCGGAGGAACTTCCGAAAAGGTGTCCTCAGGAATGGTTCTCTCTGCACCGTTTTATATTACCTACCTTCAGGCATGCGGTAAATTATACCGAACTGGACTGGTGCGAAACTACTGCTCTTGTCCTTGGGGATGTTCCCGCAAAAGCAAAACTTGTTGCTTTCCATCCATTTGTGGCGCCGCTCAGCGAATCCGAACTCTTCGGTCGCAGGGACGTGACCTTTGGCCTCTGAATGAGTGGATGGTCTTGGCCGTGAGTGGCTCCCACGACTCTCACATACTATTGGCAGTCGGCAGATTCTTTTGCAAAGCTATGCCTTCGGTTGCTCTCCGTCAGAACTATTTTCTGTAATTAAAATAATTAACAACAGCAGGAATATATCCACAACTAAACAATCACCTCTGTCAAACATCCCACAAAGATAAAACGTGGGGGTTAAAAATGATGTCCTTTAGGTGATCCACATGTCGATTCACGCGTACCTGCACTAATGTCTCTCGTTAATCCCAAATTATTTTCCCTTCAGCGAACAGTGATTACATTAAAATTTTCTCTTTACATATGTTAATTTCGGCGTCGTAATTCATAAGAAGTGGCGATGGGTGCGAGAGCGACGCCCAATGCCCGAATGCAGGCCAGACAAATGATGGTACAACAGTCGGGGAAAGGCAGAAGAGGAAAACCGTGTCGCGACATGGTTCTCGAAAGAGGAGAGACCACCGGGCCGGAGTCCGCACAAGGGCTTGATTAATGCCTGGGGTCGAGGATGCCCCCAGAGGAGGCTTTGGCAACACGAAGACAGACGTTGACTGATCTTCCCACAAGAGGCGGAAGGTGTTCTGCTCGATTTTCTACTTAACACCCAGTATGGAACTTATTTTCCTAATATTGATTTTTTAAATGTGAAAACTTGGAATGTTTCGAATGGAAAATGAAATGGCAGAAATAAGTATATGCGAACCATAATGCGTTGTCTTCAGGTAAGGAAACATTTGATGAGTTCCCTGCAGGCCATCCCCAATGCCTGTCAACTGTACACTTCTCCATGTCAGCTAAATCAAATTTATGCGAAAACAAAAAAATTTATTTTGAATATGTCAAGTACCTTCTAAATCCCTCCTCCTCGTTTTTCTTCTTTCTTCATATTTCCCAGTGGCATTTTCATCTTTCCAAGGCTTCTTTTTATCAAAAACTCACACTTTGAAGTTTGAGGTCGACTTCCTCAAAGCCCGACTGGATTTACTATATTATTTTTTCACATGTTGATCATTGAGGAAACTACTCAAATTCCGCTTATTTCTCCACAGAGCCGAAATAGACAACACCCAGAGGATCCCAGAATGATGGCGGCCCGAGATGGCCAGTTCCCGGCCCGCAGGATTATTATTCACTTCATTCTGCCCAGACAGACCAAGCTCTCTCCAACTAGGTTGAAATTCCTCTTCCATGAATCAAATACAAAAGAACTGCCATTTGGGAAAATGTCCGAAGTAGATCAACCGCCGAGAGCGTTTATTACAAGAAGATGCATGTGACGCAGCTTGAGCCATGGCCATTGCGTCAGACGGCGTAATCGCGAGACAATGTTGCAAACGGTGATTCACTCTGGGGGGCGATTCCTGGCCGGGCCGGGGGCGGTCCGGGCCGGCGGACATCACGAGCGCCCCGGGCCACGGGCCATCCCGGGCCGTGAGGCCGTGCACACGGCGCAAGGACTGCACATGGGCCACTTGGCGGTGGCCCGCGGCAGTCGTGTGACGAAACTCTTTCGGTTCGCCGCTTTGTTCCAACTACCTTTCTATCATAATTAATGGCACGAAAAAAATAGTCTGAAATAAATCGCGTGGCGATACAATCCCCGATATCTTCTCTGTTTAGCTTACGGGGGCTCTTTGATTGCAATCCTCGCCTCCCCACCTCCGTTTCACTCCAAATTAGACAATAAATAATCCAGTAGATAAACTCGACCTCGTTTCATAAATCAAATATTTTGTAAAAGAAGCTTTGTTTTTATTTATTTACGGTTTTCATTCGTTTTTATTTCAACCCCCTCTCACCCTTTTCGCTTCAAACGTTACATCTCACTTTTGCTATTTCTCCTTTCTACAGCTTTAATTAGCACTGATGAAGGTTATCAGATGATATCGCTCTGCGAGAGAGGGCGAAACGAAGAGGAAATGGGAGAGGGTTGAGATTATCACGAATGCGCCTTCCGCCTTCCGAAAAGGGCGGTGTTAAGGTTTGACTTCTTACAGGCAATGCCCGAGGATATTTCCTCCTGTAAACCTTTCAGGAATACTAAAATAAAATGCCAACCGAACTCCCGAAAAGATTGGAATTTTCCAAATCCAAATTGGGAGACTAATCAGCATAAGGAAACAACAGAGTGCATAAAACAAAGATTAGAGAAAAGGTATAACCCTTTAACTGAGAAAATGTTGAAATGAGGAAATGGAAGAAAGTAAAGACGATAATAAAAGAATAACAGGTGAACTTATCAAGAAGCAATTCGAGCGCTGTTTTATATGCCCAATAATTCATACTTAATGTCTTTATAAATATATAGGTTATTTAATTGCACTTTATTATAAACTTTACTGCTTTATTATAATTTTATACTTTTACATAATAATTACTGCTATATTTTATGATACCGGTAATGTTAAATTTCTTATTTCCTAATTTAATTAAATTAATATTAATAATTTGAATAAATTTATATGGTCGGAAGATTTAAAGGAAGTTTTGATTTAGTATGTTTATATGAAAAAAAAAATGAGAGAATAAATGGGATTTAAATATGAAAAAATTCCGCGGGAAACACAAAAAAGTGCGGAGATTCGAAACTTTCACTCATACGACATAAACTTCTTTTTCTTTAACCGCTCAATATGAGTTTAATTAGTCCATAATTAACTTTTCCTTCAATAGTATCATTAATCATTAAGTGCAATAACAAAGGCAAATAATGTCTGACCCAGTGGATCTCTTCGCCCGCACTCAGCGTATGAGTGATTCCCTCGGGAACCCCTCCCACAAAGAGAAGAGTCCAAAGCATTGTAAGTGTATTGTGAGCCTTGAAAAGCTGAATAAAAAGAGAAAAAGAATGGGATTGTTTGGAGAGAGTATCGGAGAGAGAAGAGGCGATTGGTGCAAGGTAAGAATGGGCGTTGCCGGGAGCGGAGTGGACGGGAGGTCAAAGGTGAGGGCTGCTTTGGCTCCCTCGCCAGAACGTGCTCTCGAATGGGATCGAAATGCCCACCGACAATTCGATAATTATTATTAATTACGATAGCTCGAATTCTCCGTACCGAAACCGGTAATCGTTGTCTTGGGATGCTTTCAAGTGAAAGTTAAAAAAGGTAAAAAATGATTTCAGAAATGAAATGAGCGTTCGCTTGTGCAATTTTGAATTCGTTTGTGGTCACGGAATGTCCGCTGCAGATAAAACCAAAATGCAGTGGAATATCGTGAGGCGAAATTGTTGCTGACCACCGCAGCTGACATAGAAGTTTCGGCCATTCAATGCCTTAATTTCGAACTTTTTCATCTACTGTTTATTTATAATTTTTTTATAATTTGAAACACCCGTGCACTGCCAAATCTCGTCTTCGTCTTCTGTATCTCATTTATGATTACTACTTTTTTCTCATGCATTTTCCAAAATAAAAAGCAACCGCATTCTAAGTAATTTAGTCATAATAATTTCAGTTTTTGGCAATCACATACTGAACTGTTGCACTCTATCGGCGCAAAAATGATGACTTGTGCCGCCAAAGAAGTAACTTTTCTATACATTCAGCTGCCCAATTTTGAAAATCTTATACGCACAGATGAGATAACGATTGAATTTGACAATTTTTTGGGGAACCATTGGTGGTCCTCCTCATCACCAAACCAAACTAAAGCTGTCTCTTTGATATGACTCAACTGAAATAACGAAGACGTCCCAGACGGGACTCCACCCAAATTCCTTTCTGTTCGGTCGGGGCGACAGCTTTTGCTCTTTCCCAAGCCATTGTCTCGCAGTTCGCTTTGGCGGTCAGCTGAGGTGGGCGGTGACCGACATTCTGTGCGTCGGAGAGCGGTCCGCATTCCACCCTTCGGTTGTCGCAAGTGGGGAGACCTTGGCAGGCTCCGTCTCCTCCTTTTCACTGTACCCTTCCTCCCGCCCTTAGCTCTCCTGCCTTCGCAAATCGTCATAACTCAACATGAGACATTTCACGGGTTATTACTGCTAAAAGGGCAACGAAGGAAGACAAATCCAACGGCCTTGACGATCGATAAAGAAAAAATTACGTAAAAAGTTTCGGACGCGATAAGAAGACCTCGTTAAAGAGTTTGCGCCTTGGTGACTCTGAAAAGAAGAAAAGTTATGGCTCAATGCGTTCTTATTAATGTGTTTCAGTTCGGTTATTAAGTCATTCAGAGATCGTTGATTTGGTACCTAAATGCCTGACACGGCGCATGATCAGATTTAAATGTTTTATTTTGTCTTTCTCCCCCCACTGTCCCCCACCATCCCCCGAGAACACCTTTCCCCCATTGGAACTCCTTGCACCCATTGCATCCTTCGACTCATCCACTGCTACAATTAAAGAGCAACCTTCAGTGAAGGTCGCCCGCAGATTGTTCTTTCATTTTGATTGTCTGCTCAAATTCGGTCTGCCATCCATGTCCATCTATTATTCCTCTTGAAAAGACGACTACCGAAGTTGCGGATTTTCGGGGTTCCACCCATCGGCGTAATTGGGTGCGCGGCCTTCGCTGCCGGAAACAAAGGCGAACCGGGCGTGGTGCTTATTAGCGCTCACGCAGAGGCGCTGGCCAGCCTGGAAGGTCGCAGCTCTTCCGGAGACCACCAAAGCATTCTGGGCTGTCTGAGGCTGTCGGAAGAAACCACTCTCTCTCTCTCTCTCTCTCTGTTTGAAGAGGACTCGGAAACAATGGACACCTCCGCTGCAAACAAATCACACCTAATTAAATTAATGACGCGACAAATGATTTACGGCACCGACAAATGAGATATGAAATCGACGAATAAAACCCTTATTTGGAATAAATAATGGATAAATAGTAAATCATTCAAATTCTCTCCTTTACGGCGGTTAATAAATAAGGAAATGCACCGGTACATTCCCTTCGTGGGTGTCCTGAGGTGTCGGCATTTCCACCGGAAGTAGTGGAAATGCTTTGGAAAGACTTTTCTCTTCGGCTTCCGTCTGGTCTGTGCAGAACATTTTCCTGATCGCTGACCAAGTGGAATCGCCTACAGGGGGGCAGTGGGGCCCCAAATTCACTTTTGTTTCTCTGTTGCTTTTATTTTTATCAGAATTGTCATTTCCTTCGTTTTCTTAACCGCTTTCCCTCTCACGAAAGAACATTTGGCCTTAGGTTTACGGTCATTTTCAAAAAAATTTACGATTCCGAAACTTTTTCCCCTCTTTTATGGCGTCGACATCAATTTTTCAATTGCGGAACAAATGGAAATGAACTGAGCAGAGCGCCTTTCACTATGGCAGCGCTTCAACAATTCCTTTTTCAATTCTCCACTTCGGATTATCTGATTTTTCCTTCTCTAGACGAATATCAGTAAACTTCCACCGATTCATCCCCGGGGCTGTGGCTCCTCGACATTTTTTGTCGCAGAAAAACAAGTCGAGCGAGTGACGAAAGTTGACAGGGTCGGACGGGAGATGGGCGAGTTCCTCCCGGCGTTCGCTCGACCCACAATGGCCCAATCCGGCACTGAAGGATGGTGAAAGAATGAAAAGGAAGGCGGGAGGGAGGCACACAGAGAAAGACCAGTCGAATGAATCAGTGTTCGGGATGGCAAACCAGTACCGTCTGACAAAACAGGACCGGTTCCAGGTTCCCCAGGCAATTAGCAATCATTCGATGATCCTTTCTGATAGGTCCAAAGTAGAGCGAACCGCCCGCGCCCTGGCCTCGCCCCTCTGCTCCTCTCCTCCCCTCTTGCTCAATCGCTAATCATTATTATTTTGTCTCGATTCGGAATAATATTTTCTCTTTCGGGCAGTCACTTAGTTTTTGAGTTTGTGGGTTCGATTGGGGGGGAGGGTCGCACTTCCAACGACAGAGAAGAGGTTAAGGAGAGTAAATGGGCCCTCAGGCCCCTCTCAGGCCCTGAGGGGGCCCTCGTGGCGTCCAGGCTGCTGTGCCGGGGGGCCATCCTCCGATCTGCAGATTGAAACATCGGTTCAGGAATGAACTTCTTAGTCATGACTGGTAATGATTTGGAGATTACGCGTCATCATTTATCACATGGGGTCGTGCCATTTATAAATAATATTCATGGAATTTCGCGTGTCAGGACAAGTCTTGCCGGTGGAAAATCATTTTTCAAAATTTTTTCCCTTTGTGAAAGCCGCTCGCTCAAACTCAAGTGGTGGACGCAGTGCACAAAGCGAAAGTGCGCTGCTGAGGACCGACAGCTGATAATAAGCTCCGAAGAGAGATAATCGCGTTATTGTTTGAAGAGATTTTAATTATGTTGTAATCAGTGATGAGGTGAAACGGTTGAGATGTTGCCGGAGTGCAAAAGGCAAAGTTGTCTTCGACCTCACAGGTTTTATTAAAAATAAGTAGAAATTAATTGCCCTCCGGATATTTTTTCAGGTTCTGCTTTTTTTCTGCAATTGCACAGTAGTTCCAAATAAATATATTTTTTTAAACGCTCAAAATTTAAAATTTTAAGCAGTATTCTTTTGTTGAGCAAATCAGAGGAAGTATTCATTCTATTTATTGCTGAATGTCAGATTTTCTATTGACGTAATAAAATCCGGAATTGTTTTCAATTGTCTGTCTCAAATTGAAATTTCTATAATAAAAGAGTCTAAGCGTCCGGCGCCCCCCATTCGAAGCAGTTAAAGTGCGGTCATGAACTAATTGCGTGACCAAAGTTCATCTCCGTGCCTGAGGCCCGCAAACTGAGGGAAATCAGAGAGCGTTCTGTTCTCCAATTGATTGGTCTTGACTTCCTCACCTCCCCAGTCATTAAGCAATCCAGGCGCAAACCACAAACCGAATTAACACTCCCAAACCTGAACCTCGTTACACAACTGTCGGTTGTCCAGCGCCTCGGGGCACGCGATCCAACAGCGCTTGACAGCTCTTCTGCCCATCACTTCTACACACTTCCACCACACCCTCTTCTGCATCAGGAGTTAACTGGGTGTATCTGATGAAGAGTGTCTGAAAGAACGACATCGGGGCAAAGGTTGTTAATGATGAATTCAGGGTTGGCACAAAACATGCAAAGATGGTTTCTGGAAACAGAATTATTTTTTTTAAACATTAATTTACCACAAATTCTGACGTTAGTCTTCTAAAGTGAGGAAAGTGTTAGAAGTTCCGAGAATATAATTTCCAGTAAATAAAAGGCTTAAGAGATGAGAATTTGAATTCCTTCTGCCAATTTGCTGTTCCGGAATTTCCATGTATAATAATTTAATAATGTATAATAATGTATAATAATTTCGAAAATAATAATAATATAAAGTATGGTTGAGGCGGAGTAGCTTTGCCCTCAGATAAATGCCAGAATAATTATAAATAATAATACGCGACGAGTAAGAGCATACTGTACAAAACAAAACAATATAAAATAAAATGAGGCGTTATACAGAAATAAAATCGTGTAAAAATAAAGTTAAATACTATATAAAAATAATAAATAATAAATAATAAAATTGGGTGTTACGCAGTGGATAAAAACGTATAAAAATAAAATTTATAAAAGTAAATAAATTATTTGACATTTAACGTTGAGAGGAATTTCGATGAATTTGAGATTTGAATAAGCACAAATTAATGTAATTAATATTCAGGCAAAACTTTCAGAGACAGCAGATGTTATTGAATACCAAATTCTGGAGCAGTACATCCCCAGGGAACAGTGCAGGAAGCAGTATTTAATTGTCGAACTAAAGCCCACCTTTTGACCCGCGTTTAAATTATTAGCCATTTTTCATACGGTTTCCTAATAAATTTGACAAAAGTGTGTGTGTGTGTGTTTCTTATTTAAATAAAAATAATGAGATAATTTGGGCAGGTCTAATGAGATTGCGCTGCGTTAGAAGGCAGAAAAACTTATTCCGATGGGTGCTCAAATAAATTAGTGAGAGTTTGTAATTTAATGTTGATTTCCCGCCCCCGAGATAATTATCTGTGCTGTATTAAGGCACAGCCAGGAAGAGGAATGAGCCGACAAACAAAGAGAACGGAGGAGGGGTTGAAGGGAGCGCCTTCGGCAGGAAAGGGAAGGAGCAGCGAGGAGCGGACAGGTGTCGGACTCGGGAGTGATTAGGGCCGCAAAAGGCGAAAAGTAACCCCCCGAGGGGATGCTGCAAAACCCCACAACTTTCTCATCAATCATCTTTTCATCAAAGCGACACCCACATGTTGCGGCCGGAACTCTCCTTCCATTGAGACGGCTGTTCAATGAAGCGTCAATTTGTATACCAAATTAGGCGAAGATGTAATCCGTACAGGTTGCCCGACTCATTTAACTGAAAACCTTTGCAGGTGCTAAATTAGTCAGTTAATTAATTAGAAATTAATTTGTACCAAATGAATTTTTATCAGAATCCCAAATAGATTTGTGTGGGAACAGTCGGCTGCTGAACTCACACTATGTCGGCTGTTATTGTATCACTGCGGTGGATTCTGAGGCTGCAAAAGAAAATAAAACGATGTGAGATGGAAACGCAGACAACAAAGAGGAGCACACATAATCTTAGTCTGTATTAACGCCAAAGGCTTGTTATAGTTAATCATAAAATAAATGGCGGTCTCAATGCTTTTGAATTTCTGTGAAGTTGTGGACGAAAAAGGGGAAAATTTTCCATGAAGTGACATAGTTATTCCGTCAGCATTTGCCTTTGACCGGCATTCGAGTGAGAGATGATTATGGCGAAGTAACAGGTAAATCATTAGATAAAGATTACAATAACAAAGTTTTAGCAAACATTTCAAGGTCGATCTGCACAAAAATCATAGCGTAAGTCGGCGCGTAATCACGAGATTGTTCAATTTCTCTTCCTAAATGAACCATTTCTGCAAGAGAACAATGTTTCATTAAATGACGATTTATTTTTTCTTCTGGTTTCATAATTGTTTGAAGAAGGTCAGGTTCTCGAGGAGCGCCAAATCATAGGATACATCGGGAAAAGATCAGGGTGACCGCCGGTGGCCGCCGGTGGCCGCCGACGAAGGTGACCGCTCAGCGTCGCCGTAACCCGTGGGTGTATAATCTCGCATCTCTCCACTCCGACGTGGCAGGAACTTTCTTGGAACCGGACGCTCGGGCTAATCCTTTTCTCCCCCGAGGCGAGTTTTATTTCAACTTTTTGCTCTCCTTTGTGTCTCCCTTCTGCATGAGAAGACTGACTTCGTAATTGCCAATGAGGATCCGCCCTACCAACATTTTCTCGGTGTTCTGCTCTGATCGAGATGGATTTAAGCTTCGCCCCCAGCAAATCATGTTGCAATCATAACCACGGACTGCGCTCTTTCTCCCGGCTATTTTCTTGCTTTTTCTTGTTCTTTCCTCCATTCTAAAGCCCTTTTAGTTTTTAATTGATTTTAAATAAAATTAACCGTAACGCCGTATATATTTATATAGAATAGATGGAAGTCGTCGGCGTCTCTTCTGCTTTTGGGTTATAACCCTTCTCGGCACCCACTCCTTCTCTTGAGAGAGGGTTTCGTGTTGGGCGTGGTTCGGTGGATGTTTTGTTAGCGCACCTTCCTTGGGCCCTTAATGCTTCTGACCTTCTTATTCTTTGTTGTCTGTTTTGTTTGGCAGCGCTTTCGTTCCTTCTCATTAAATTGTTCGTTTGTTTGTTCTCCTTCCTTCTAAGAATCGAGTTGGATAATCCTACTGAGGAAGATGTCTCGTGTTTGAACCTCATTTTGGCGGCTCCCATAACTTTTGTTCTTTTTGAGTAAAACACTTCTTCGCTCTGATTATGCATTAACTCCATTTTAATTAAAATATAGCCTGAATTAGTATTAATTTTTGAACGACTGCCTACGCAAATTGAAAAGCGAAATAATCGATTGCTTATGAAATTGAGGTGACATAAAATTGTTGGAGAAATTTCTTGAAAACCTGCATCCTCGGCTACAAGGTTTGCGGATTAATTCTCGACATGGTGATGGACTAAGAGGATTAATCGCGATGGCATTCACCTCCGCCTTCCCAACCCTTCCCTTCCACAACCGATAACCTCCTCCTTTCCCCTTCGTCCTCCATTCCTCTTCTTCAGGTATACCTGAACACTTCCCGCCATTTAATACCGGACGTTCGATCAGGCGGACGATTCTTCAGTCCTGTAAATGTAAGTGTCGGGAGAAGTTATTCAAAGACAATCAAGATGCAACTCCGCTCTTGAATTAACGCCAGATGCCTTCAATAGATAATTTTAACCGACATGAATTAAAGAACTTCAGGTACGGAGCATTTGTCATCCGTCAATGTCAGCAGTCGACTGCAGGAGAACAAAATTCAGGATGGGACACACGACAGAACGATTGCAACAGTCAGATGTGGAGAAGACAGACAGAGAGTCATGATCGGGTTATTAATAGTGTTTGCCATTGCCGACCGACTGTCATTTTTTACCTTCGGAGCTTAAGCGGATTTTCTGAAGGTAACAGAAAAAAAATTATTTTTCTCAGTTGAGTGAGCTTTCTTAGGATTTATTAGCGGAGTATCAGAGATAGTAACAGGTACGAACCGTTACTTCAAGGTGTTGGAGGATAGTCTGAGCTTTTCAGAGAAGAAAAAGGAAGTAACAGTTTTTGCATCCAAGTGACAAGTTTTTATATCGAGATGACACTTTGACGAATTAAAATAAAAAATTATTATAAAATTATAATTTCTTTCAGGGATTTGGTGACTCAACAAGTTTTTAGAGCAGAGACAGATATGGACTGTGCGCGACCGCCGTTATAGGAAGAAACAGATTGAGCAGGCTTTGTCCTTGTCATAGGCCACGCGATCTTTAAGAAAATTCTGGCCCCAAGCGATTTATTCTGAAATCACTGTCTGACACAGTCACAATTACAGTATGACTGTATGAGAGAGCAATTAAAGTCTCCTAACCTCGGAATAGTTTCAGCTCAGTTCTGAGACCGGAAGTCTTTGCCAGAATCACAAAACCATCTCCCATGGCGAGGCCTCGTGGGTTTCCAAGAAAAGAAGCACAGTCACAAAAGAACAACAAAGAAACGAGACCTGATTGGAACAAGTGCTCAACAAATACTCAGCTACGCAAATGCCAGAAAAAACTCTCCCAGATGAAAATCACGTTCAAAAACAAAGCTACTGCAAAGCCAACCACATTGATTACGCTTTTAATAACCGGGTGCACGAGCAAAGGGATCCATATTTAGGTTTAATGAAGAAGAACATCTGCAAAAGCCTGTGTCTCACGCATAACCGAAGAATTAAAAGAAAAACTTGGCCCGATGGCCGTCTCCCTTCGGAGATGAACACAATTTATCATCAACGTCATTATGACGTCGATCCCGTCCGATAGCGCTATTCAGAGGCAAAAACAAAGGCACGCCGAAGGGGGGGGGAGGGGGAGGGAAGGCCCGATATTCGGCCACCCGGTGCCTTCAAATGGTCCGATTGTTCTCGGTCATCCACGAGAGTGCATCAAATTCTGAAGATGATACCAGTCACGAATCCGTCACGCGGAAGAATAAGAAGAACCTCTTTGATTCGGTTTCCATTGGTGGAAGCCTTTGATTGGGTCGCCTTCGTGAGCGGTTACCTGCAAGTTGGGCAGGTAAGCATCCCCTCCTTTGCGGTGATGAGTTTCAGCAGTGACTGCATAAGAAAAATCTCCTAATCCTATTCATATCTCAGGTTTTTTTTTATATACAGTAATTACTTAACTGAGCAAAAATAGTCGCTTATTCTTCGAAAGGCGTCGGAGCAAACAGAACAAATTCAGCAGAAAAACTGAATTTTTTGCCCTAAATTTAATACTGTATAGACGCGTATATTAACACATTCTGCCGCAGTTTTAATTTTTTAAAGATTGGATAATTTTTTTTTGAGTTAACGGAATTTTTTAAACTGGTTTTTTAATATCTCCGGATAACCAAATGCACTACATTTTTCCAGATTTGTGTTCCTTCCGTTAGGCAATGATTGCTAATCTTTCTGTACCTTCGCTTCTCCCTTTTATATTTGTACAAAATTGTTGCTTAGTCATCAGCAGTTGAATTTATTGATTATACAATACATAATTGATTTTCAATATTTATTATAAAATAATTACTGTAAATTATACATTCATATATAAATTATTGCAATTCTTGTGTATAAAATACAATTATTTACTATACAATAAAATTCTTCTTTAGTATTGTAATTTATTTAATGTTAAAATAAACATATAATATTATAGTAATGTACGTATATTAAAAATGTTTTTCATAAGTGTAATATTGGGTTTGGATTCAAACCTTTTTTCTTTCGCTTGTCTTCCCTTAGTTTTCCTATTTTGTTAATATTTGACTGTTAATCTCTTTTCGTCTCTCGGTTTCCATAGCTTCAAGTCGAGTTTCAGAACAACTCCAACCCTCAGGGATTGACCACCCCCTTCCTCTCCCCCCAAAGGTCACTCAGTGGAAACGTGCACTGCTCTATGATAACGAAGTATTCACTAGTCCACTGACCTAATATTCCGGGAGCCAGCTTCATCTCAAGGTCGATTCCTACATGCAAGTTCCTTTCTTTCGATTACTCGTTCACCCTTTATCTGGTAAAACCAATTTCCCGGCGCAAATAACCATCTGCCAGGCATTGTTATGGAAAAGATAAGAATTGATGGCCCGCTACCTTTTTTGGGCTCTTCGATTTCTGGATAATCCGGAGGGAGAGGGAGAAAAACCAATTACAGCACAAATTTGATTTGCAAACCTATGAACCTGACCTTTGGCAACCTTGCCGACTCGCCTTTACAAACCAGAGCCCGAGGGAACAGCCGCAATATCTCTGGGCAAGGTCCATTCTTTCACGAATTCTCTCAACAATGCTATTGTTATCTGTAACGTATCGTTTCAAAATAATATTAATTAATAATCCATAACAATCTCTCTTTTTTTTCGTAATCCTTCTTTTGTGCCTTTTCTTTCATCTCTTAACAAGCATTCGTGATGTGATGTAAGTGGCAACTGTGCAGCATCCGAAGACCTCGATAACGCAATCCCCCAACACGATTTCTCATGCCGGCAACGGCTACCGCCAACCCTTTCGTCCCTCCTGGAGCGCCATCGCTGCTCCCTCGCAAACCCACATCAAAGCTCAAAAGAGGCGTTCCATCTCGTGAGGAAAATGGGAAAGGTTCGCCGGAAGAAAAGAAGGCTTTCATTTCACACTGACAGTTGGCGATGTGAAACGCGGCGGAATATATTCAAGATGAAGTCTTAAAGACAGAATGATAGGCCGCGAGAGTTTGGCCAGAGGAGTAATGAAGAAAGGTGATTGGCTGCCCTCAAAAGTTAATTGCTAATTTCCCTTCGGATCATCACATATTAACATTGTTGGGTTGGCAAACAAAACGATGACTGCGAAGACTATGAATGACTGGAGAACAATCATCAGCCAGACTGACTGACTCCCGGTCAGGGTCACATTTTGCTTTTCATTTATTAACGAACCTCTCCGCACACTGCCACGGAGAGTCCTTTTGAGCGGGGGTTCGAGAGAAGGGGAAGGGGGTTGCTGTGAAGGGAGGCGGGGGTGGAAGAGATAGTGAATGGGGCCGACGCGGAAAGGAGTCTTCATAAGTAGAATGATAATTCATTCGAGACACGAAAGAGAAGCCCAGATTTTCTTGTAAAGTAGACCGACATGGAAAAGATAGTCACTGCAAAAGAAAGAAACAAGTTATACTGTAAACAGGTGAAAATTATAATCCGAAGATGTGAACGACGACCGAAAATTCGGGTTCCCATTTTTATTATTTGAAAGGAGTCGAGTGGGGCGGCGGCGGATTACGCAAGAAACCTCGGTGGTCCCTTTTATTAATGTTAATTCTGATGGTAATGATATGCGGATGCGGACGGAACGGAGGTGCAGCGGTGGCTGAAGGCGAGTCACGATGACTGTTGGTCCGTGGTTCTGCCCTCCGAATGGACCGTCCTAACTTCTCTTTTTCTGTGGCCCGCACAGAAGCTCCAAAGTTGAACTTTATGAGAAAGTGATTTGGGCAATGAGTCCGAAACAGTTGAATATACATAAAGGGAGCACAGAAAGAAAAATATTCAAAGGCAGAGTTATGTTGCCATAGTCCGAAATAAAACTTGTTTCTGAATGATCTGACATTGTACGGCAATAGAAGGGAGAAGGAATTCTTACGTAATTTGTGAGCACCCGCGTCGAATTACATCGGCTAAGGGCAACGCCTCGTCTGAGGACTTCGCCTCCCATATGCACTCGTTTTGGGATTCCCTCGGAGTACCACATTATTCTTCTTTCTGCTTTTTTCTTTTTACCCCGACGTATTACATTTGCAGGTATTCCACACCTATCGTCTTAGATCATCCTCGGAGAGTTTTCTGTTTTTAGATGAGGAGGTTCCGCTTTTCCAAGTTAGTCTGGTGCTGCATACATCTCTCGCGCACAAAAAACACGACAATGGCCGCGAACAGAAACGCGAAGACCGCCTTATATAATATGCAAATGTCCAGGTGAAGATGTTTTCATTTCCCCCGTAAACCACTCCGATGATTGTATCATCAACCGGCAATGCCTCCATTCGCCTCCCCTTCAGCCGTCTTACTTCTCTTCATTGAATTCTTTATTCAACAAACATTTTCATATGTTAATCAGAAGGAAGCAATATGTGATCCTTAACTTTATAAGCACACTTAAGCACTTGCTCAGTTGCCGGTGCGTGGGGATTTCAAGTGGTGTGCGCTGGAGGAAGCGGCGCACTTTGAATCTTCCTCAGTAAAAAAGATATTGTTCGCGATTAGGCTCTAAATCCTTGAAAATTACAAAATTCTAAAATTTAAACAAACCAACACAATAGTTACCGGGAAATGTGCTAAATGTTCTAATAACTCCGATCAACTAACTCTGGAGCTTTCTAGTCCCTTTTTCTTCAGGAACGTCGTCTGCAAAGCAGCCATCTCATGAGAGTTCCAGAAGCTCTAAGAATAGTTATCTCTAATCCCCTGGCGACTTCTGTGAGTTTGTACCTGTAAGAGAAGCCAGAGAAAATGAACCATTTGCCAATGGAAGCTTTATTTATTTCAATCGCATAAAAGAGAAAAGGGAAGACAAAGTCAAAGGCGGACAATGTTTATCTATCCAAAGGAAGAATAACAAAATTAGAATATTCACCCGCGCCGACGTCAATCAAACAACAATAAACGCCCCGCCTTAGTACCTTAAAGTAAATCACGTGCCTGCGCATCGTCCTGACAACATCCTGGACCATTCCCTTCCATTTAGAACCACGGGGAATGAGAAAAGGGAAGGGGAAGGCCTGTCCATCCCTGAAGGAACAACGAGCCAAGTTGCGAATTAGACGAAGCAGAAGAAACAAGGTCGCCGATGTGCCATCCAACAGAACGGGCGGGAGGAGGACAAAATGGTAATGTATGCGACTCTAATGGGAGCCACCCATTCATGTTCGGTTCATCCGGGTAGGTCGGAACGCCTATCGATAGGTTAAGGAAATCCCATTGATAGTTTGGTAGGGGTGTGAAAATCATTCACACCAACACTATTCCGCCATATGGCAAGGTCACGAGGCCCGGTCCAAAGGTCGGTTCGTGAATGGATATCTTCATAGGGAGGCGCGAGTCTCCCCTTCGCGGGCCAAGGGCGCACGCCGAGGGATTAATCGCGTGACAAAAAGACGTGATTATGATAATGACAACTCCCAATAAGGGACTTTTAGAATAAATAAAACAAAGTACCGGAGTAATTAACGACGACGTCCCGAGCGGGTGTAGGGCTTTCAGGCCTTGCCCGTTTGCATAATGCCTGGCTTTGAGGGTGGCCTCATGGCACAATATTTATGGCGGGCAACTCCTTCGAGAAGAAATTATCTTGCGCCGCAAACTGGTTTTCACTTATGGGAAAATAGCGGTCTTTTGGGTCACCACCGGTGCAGGTCGAAAAGGTTTGTCTTTTCCAAGGCTGCCATTCATGTCCCCCTCCTTGTCACGTGCCCACTCGAGTTGCCATCCGGCCAGACAGAGAAAGATGAGAAACGATGATTTGCGAATAATGACAGAGTGACAAAACTTTTGATGAATTAGCAAAACCGGACGTTTATAAAAGGAAGGATTGGAAGAGCGAGCGTAGGTTTTAGAAGTGATTGAAAGATAAAAGCTTTGTTGTGGAGGCAGAACAGATTCTGCTGCGGTTCAATAAGAGGAAAGACGGCACGAAGAGAATGTTAGACTCTCGAAACAGAGGACTTGAGGCAGAGTTAATTGGTCCCAAGGTGATAGATGTCCCATCGAGATCTAAGCACGTCCTTTGCGACCCACCGACAATCCATTTCAAAATCCACATTTATCCTCAGGTATTACGCCAGTGGAGAACCCGGGACTGACTTCCACTTTCCATTATACTATTTTCCTTGAGACAATTTTAATTATAAAAATTAGGGCAAAAGCGTGACTTGTTGGAGCCAACTCAAATCCGATTTCGGCGGAGGAAGGGACTCGATAACCGCTGAAGATACTTTCGTGTTCCTTATATGAATGAACGCAAAAGTCCCGAAACGAATAATAATTCCACCGAAAATAAGTTTTATTTAAACACTGTTAATGAGTCATTACATACCATTGACAAGCGAACTCCGCGACTTTTGAACCGTATGTTTTGAGCCCAAATGCTAATGTCAAAAAAATTAACAAGGAAATCAACCTCGTAATGACTTCACACCGATATTTGTGTACTTTTGCAAGACGATATTGTGCAGAGTGGAGAAATTTCTGGAGGCAAGCCGCCAACCTTTTATTCTCGGCTAATAAAACAATTATTTATAGCAACTAGATCCGAGCCCGAAAGAGGGGAACACATCCTGACCATAAGTGGCAGAAAATGAGAATAAAATATTCCTTAGGTCGTGAGGTCATCGCGCCGACAGAGACAATTCCGCACCCCCATAATTAAATTCTCCGATAGAAAACCTAATTGCGATTGATGACGAGGATGCAAATGATAGCAGTAGTCGTAACCGTCTTCGGCGTTCCCCGTAAAAAGTTAATCTTTTGCATAGAGCCATTTGAAAAGTAATAAATTATCATCCGGAATGCAATTATCCATTTAAAGACACGATCGGGTCCTAATCTCTTTGAACCTTGAAACCGATACCCTAATTTCGAGTTGAACATTGACCCTGTGGGTCTTCTGGGCCCTGACTTGCGATGAAGAGTCAACCATATTAACCTCTGCTAATCGCTCCACCACCACCACCACCCCGTCATCGCCTCATCTGCTTTTCTCGTGTCAAATAAATCTGTTCGGTTCAGGGGTTACAAAGAGCGTTGCATACTACCTGTTCGATAATTAGGAACTCGATTCATGGTTAGCTTTCGTGTGCCCAATGCATTTCCTCTTTGAGTCAGCTTTTATTAACCAAAGACTGGTTCTGAATGTAAGACAAATTCCAATCTGTCCTTTATCTCTTCTCCGTAGGTTCTCAGAAAGGTATCGTGCTGGAAAGCTCAGTTTCGGGGTTGATAATGCCATTTCCATAAATCGCCTCAATTAACAACATTTGAGGATTATTAATTACCGGACTGGGTTTCATCATTTATTTAGCTGAAAGTTGTCAAAATAATTACTATTTATTATTTCAATAGAATGGTGAAGAATTAGTCGGCGATGCGAGCTGACCTTTGGAATGCCAGAGCGATCCTTCTTTGTATTTATTGTCGCTTTTTCGCAGTGTCACTTGGGAGGGCACAAAGCGGTTGAATTATGCAATCGGGATGTTTTGCCTCTTCTCGGTCGCCTTTTGCTGCTTATGTCAGGGAGAACCTCGAAGGCGTTAACGCGGTCGGAGGTTCACGATCTCGTTGTTTCTCCCTCGCAACACTCGCGATTAGTCTCGGATTTGAGACTTTGTCCTTGGGATGGGATGTTCCAGTGTGTCTCTCGCCCATTATGACATCTTTTATTGTTCTCTTCCTACGGCTTTCACCCGTTTGCTGAACTCTAACGAGGTTTTTGTCATTCCTACGTAGGCTGCTCAACTCTGCGTGAGTTTCCTTTGACAAAATCGCCATTGACACTAAAAAAGAAAAAAATGAGTTAAGAGTGATATCGGCAACCGAATAATGGTAATGAAGAACAGTGCCACATGAGGACCTAAATGACGGTTTTCTTCCAAAAACAAATCCGAACTCCACCCTCAACCCGCGACCTCAGAAACAAGGCTGGGCCAAAGGCAGGTACAGCCTGGGGTCACTGTACAGGCTGGGGTCCGCCCACTGCTGCCCATTTTCGGCCTCGGGAAGATCCGACAATCCGATGCGACGTGGGGGTGAGATTGTGCAATAATCGGGGACAAAAAGTCAATTGTGGCAAAATTTCAGTCCAAGTCAATAAATTAACGTAATCGACGGCAAAGTATAGTAATTACAATAATTATAGTACTTATGGTTATTTCCATAAAATATTCGATTCGAATACTCAAAAGCGGTTGCTTTGTTTTCTTTGAGAATGGTATTTCTCTCTCCTTTTTAGAATTTGAAATAAAAATTCTTGATAGGAAAGTATTTGGAGTGTAAAATTGAAAAGAACTCAAGAGAAGTGTTTTGCGGAGCTTTGAAGCTTTCGTAAGTTGAAAATTAAAAAGCTCCAAGATTTGAGTTTGCGATGAAAGGTTCTCCCGAACAGAAGTCATTCCGACCTGCGAAAGATGCAGTGTCATCTTTCAGAAGAAAAACTTGTCAACTTTCTCCCAAACAAAGATCTGCACGTATGACTCCGGTCGAAAAGTGATCGACATATCGATTTCAATTTCCGTCGTTCGATTAATCCATCAAAGATGGATTCGAGACACCAAAAAGCCAATTCCGCTCCATTTCCCCGAGACCACTCCGATGGTTCTCAAAACTTTCGATATTTCGAAAAAAACTGAATTTATTCGAGTTCCTCCGAAGAGAAGAATACAAGAGGAGTTAATTACAGCGATGGTGAATTCGAAAGCTTCCGGTAAAGAGAGATTGTTGGTGGTGCTTTTACCAGTGGTGGGTGTTAGAGAGCAGCGGTTTGAAAGGAATAAGAAACCGAAAGTGTTAATTGGATTTTTCTGGAAGTTGCGGGCGGACGGTTGGTTAGAAAGTTTCCACGGAGTTATGAAACGCTTTGGAAAAAGAATGTTTCCCGAAGAGGTCTTTCTTTTCGAATGGAATTGCGCAAACCGATAGTCGATGCAGAGGGAGAAGGGTGGCTGAGAACAGCCGGAAGAAGAGAACAAATGGATGAGCGATCTCAGCACCTGAGGATCCAATCCGTCAACCGACCTCAATTGACAGGTTTCTCACTTTCACTCTTTATTCGAATGTGCACCATCGGCTACTTGACTCCGACCTGGGCGGAAACTCATTAAAATTGTATCAACGCGCCCAGGGCCAAACCCAGCTGTTTACCAGACGCAGAACCGAGGACATCGTACCTGGTCGATCTGTTAATTGAAGAAGAGCTGAGGGGGATATCGGGTGGGCGCGATTTATTCGCGGTTATTTATTAAGCCCTTGCTGAAATAATGATTGAATATCTAATCAGGATTTATTTCCATTGATTGGAGACTTGGAAAGTCGTCTTCGGAGACACGAGAATGAATGGAGAGGTCCTAAGGCCGCGTGGGTTTCCCCTTGGTGGGCACGGTACAACCTGAACAGAATGACACAGTCATGCAGATCTATAAGCTGCGTAGGTGAATTTTTCTTTTTGTCATTCTTTTTAGTTTAAAAGAAAATACAAGAGAATGATCAGTCATTCAGTTCACAATCGATAAATTTTAATCAGTGGTCCTAACCTTTTTGATTATTCAAATTATTCATTGAAATACTCTTTTTGTCGGATTGGGAATGGTTCATTTAAATCCGGATTTACTCAACAGATGGCGGTGAATGCAGAGAATGCAAACGGTAATATGCGAAGTCGGTGATAGAGAGCAGCACAAGCGATTAATTAAAATGGGGTGGAAGATCGCAAACCCTTTTTCACTGAAATATTTTTAGAAAATAGTATAGTTTTGCTCGAATATTAGCCAAATATTTTTTGTATGAAAAATGTTAAATACCTCTAGGGTTAATAAGTAAAAATCCAAACTGAAAGCGTCTCCTCCTTCATTAAGAATCATGATGATTGGCTTACCAAAATTCGTTAGTCAATTAATCCGTTAAATGACCTCTGCAACAGTTCAGAGGACACTTTTTCACCATTTCCTGGCTCTGAATAGCTGTATTCATCTGGAAGATGTGGTTTTTCCTCGCTGAATTTGATAATATTGGTACCTGAAAAAGCAATGCAGCGAAGCGTGATTCTATACTTTTCTAACTCCAACATAAATAAAACGAAATAAAAAATGGCGGACAATCTGTTGCAAAACTTACAAGATTCAAGGACAAAATTCAAACGTGGTCTTAAATCTCCAATTTTTACATAAGCAGAGATTGTGAGTTCCTTCAAGGCTGATAGGCGAACTTTACAAGAAGTACCTCCTAAATAAACCCTAAATTCTGTTTTATTCAAGTCGACAGTTTGCCATTTCGCCTTCTCCAAGACTCCAAAAAAAAATAAATCCACTGTCCTCGCCCTTCCTGAAGGCGAGCCATATTGCAGAATTACCACAAAGAGCTGCCTTCGGGGACAACGGGCGAATTATCAGGCTTGGGGGCCACTTGGGGCCCCCTACTTGAAAGAGGGCCCCTCTTAAAGGAGGCGCACTTAAAGCAAACAATTGATGGCACGTGCGTTGACGCCTCTTAAGTAGGCGAATGGGATGGAATCTCTTTTAGAAAAAATTTTTTCATTTCAGGCGCCAGTTCGTCAGTCATCTTTTAACGATTTCAACTACTCCCAAAAGTACATTTAAATTTATGAATTTTTCATTCACTTTAATACGGAGCAGTTCGAATTTGATAATGAAATTAGCCACTTTTAAGTTTAGTGTATAAATGCTAACAAATTTCCAATTCCAATAAAATAATATACATGAATACATAAATAGCTGTAGAGATTTATTAATGAGGTCATTTCTCATATTTACATTAGTTAAAATTATTAAAAACTAATTTCAATAATAAAACGAATTATGTGTACTTTATTTTACACAAAAATCTGTCTGGAAGTTTTAGATTTTAGATCACATCATAGTAAAATTCTTGTTTTAACAGCAGTTTTCATTCTGTTACGCCATCGGGGGATAATTTCAGGTTTTTACTGATAAAAAAGAATTCTTTTTAAAAAAAATCAATTATAATTAATATTTAATTTTAAAATTATTTAACAGCGTATTTAGTTGTAAAATACCATTTTGTGATTCGAAAGGAGGCAGACGGGTGAGAGGGAGAATTGTGAGCTATAACAAGCAAAAATTTCAAAACAAAGCCATTCCTGTGAATAAAATTAATTGCTTAATTTATTTATTTAACACACATCATAATTTGGTAATTAATTATAGGGCACCTACGCGTTTGATGCTCACTTGTGGTCCACTTATTAATCACCAATTCACTTTTAATATTTTCGCCGTTAGACTTTCGTTGAATCTATAATGTTATTTATTATTTCCTTTAAATCTTTATTTTTTTCAAAGTTTAGTTATCCGGTCGACAACTTGCTGACCTCATTACCAGTGGAAAGACAGAAAAGAACGTTCTCAAATACGCGGTAAATTAACATTTCTTTTTTTTATTTTGAGTTATCTAATAAAATTACCGGAACAAGTTCATTTCTAACAGAACGAGGTCGAAAATTTTATGTATTAAACTGCAAATACATATATTTAATCCCCGAACGGAGCGTTTGAATTTAAAAAAAAAAACCGTTTAAAAACCGTTGCAGTCCGTCAGACGGACGAGTCCATTTGCGAAGAGAATGGGGGTGCAGGAAGTCTCGGCCAACGGTTCGCGGAATGTCCGTTTCCGGTGACAATTGTGCGATTCCTTTTCGACAACTGATTATTTCCTATTGGCATTAACAGCTTCTTCTCTCTCCTTAGATTGTTTTGCTCAGTCGCAGCTAATATTTTTTCTTCCTCTTTTTGTTTCTCTTAATCCTCCCTTCATTTGTAAACAGATGATGACATATTCTCCTCCATTTTTTAACATCAGAAGGTCATTCCTAAGTTTGGACTGAGGGCACTGTTTTTTCATTAAGGATGTGTGCTTTTTCATGTGAATGTTTTTCTTTCTAAACCAGCCAATAAATAACCCTAGGTTAAAACTGCTTTTGGTTTTGTCTTTCGTTTATTAATATAAACTAACTCTCAAACAAAACCGAGGTTTGAAAAGTTTTTTTTAACATTCTAACAATAGGAAAAATGGCCCACGAAAATCAGAGAAACTCTGGGAAATAATTCACCTCGAGAGATTCAACTAAAGTCTTAAAAATACTAACAAAAAACTTTAACGGGTTTTCAAACACGGGGAAATGTTTTGAAAGAAATTTCGAAGCTTTCCCCGCTAGGTCGCGACCTCGATGGGCTCCTGATCGGGGGTGTTGTTGTTGATGGCCTCCTGCTCGGCCTTGACCTTCACGTCGTAGGTCAGAGGCAGAGGGTAGGCCTTCGGGGACATGATCCTGTCTTCCTGATAGGAGGGCGTCGGGGAGCGGCCTTCGGACAGGGTTTCGGAGTCGTTGCCCTCCTTCAGGCGGGGAGACATGTACGAGTGGTTGGAATACATTAGTGGGGCCTCACCGGAATAGGTAACTTTCCCCATGAACATCCTAATCTCGTCGAAGCAGGCGTCCTCCCTTTCGTTTTCGTGGCTTTCGGGGCTGTCGGCGACGGGTGTTGTCCCGCTCCCGTCGTCTGCTTCATGCTTCTTCAAATGCCTGTCGAGATTTGTCTGCTGCCCGAAACATCTTTCGCACTGGGGACATTTAAACGGCTTTTCTTTATTATGAATGTTCCTAACATGCCTCTGCAGATTTGAGGATATACTAAATGACCTTTTACAATACTGACATTCGTAGGGTTGTTCTCCGGTGTGAGTTCGAACGTGGCGAGTCAGGTTCGCAGAACGGGGGAATATCTTCCCGCAAAACTTACATCCGTATCTGTCTTTCATTTTGGCAGGTCCGCCGTTTCCCATGTGGGAGCTCAAAACATCCTGGTATGGTTTCACTCCCGTGTACCCGGACAGGGGGTTCCGAAGAAGGTCGAAAGAACGTTGACTGGGCTGTCCGTTCGGAAGTCCGTTCATTAGAGAGCCGAGGAAAGGGAACGTTCGCGAGGGACCGAAGGGTGGCGGTGGAGGGGGAGGTGGTGGCCCCAACAGCCTGTCATTCTGGTGGGAGAAGCTTTGTGGAAATCCTGAGGGTCTGTACATGGCCTCCAGCAGCATGGGGTGAATGGGTCTGGGGTACGCCATCGTTGGGGTGGCTGTGGAGGAGGCGGGGACGGTGGAAGTGGGTTCCGAAGCTGTTGAAGGCAGGTTCAGTTTGAGGGGCTCAACTTGGGGTTCCTTTTGAACGGGGCTTGGACTTTTTTTTGGTTTCTTAATTTCGAGAGGTGGCGAAGTTTTAGGGGAGGAGGATTCTTCGTTATCCGATTCGTCAGTCGGAAGAGTTTTCCGTTTCTTAGTGACCCTCAAATCAAGAGGCTGTTCTTTGCTATTCTCCGCTGCGGGCGGGGAGGTTGTTGGCTTGAGTGAAGTCGTGTCTTCCCCTATCTTGGTTTCCTTGTTGCCGGGGGAGAGGAGCTCCCGCGGGTTGGGGTAAGTGGACGTGACACCGCCCATGGAGGGCCTTGCCGGGGACGGCCTCTCCAAAGACACCGCTTCCTCGCCAGCCGACGGTGAGACCTTCGCCTTGAAAATGGAGGACGGGGGTGGCGTGACGTGTATCTCCTTTCCCTGGGTTAAGTTATTCATGAGACGACGTTTTCTCAAACTGTCAGACCAGTCGAACCTGTCCGTTTCATTAGAGTAAGGCCGTTTCCTGTCGTTGAGAATTCTCTGTTGGTATTCGGAGGATATGTTCTCTAGTAATTTCTGTGAGGCTTCTTCAGGTTTTTGAGAAGAGGGAAATAAAACGGGGTTGCTCATGAAAGGCGGATGGGCGTTGTTGGGAGGGAAAATAGACTGGTAAGAGCCCAAAAGAGACGAAGGGTAAAATGGGAGATGAGGTCTGGGGTACATGAACAGGGGATTACTGGGGGTGGATCCCTGCATGTTCATTGTTGGCGACGACTGAGAAATGGGCAAAGCAGTTGCTCCTGTTGCTGGCGACGACGTCGAGTCACAAAATCGCTTATGCTTCGTTTGAGACGTCACACTGTTGAACGATTGCCCACACCTGCCGCATTTTATCTGCAGGCGACAGTCTGCATGCATCCGTCTGTGTCGGCATAGGTTAGAGAACTGGGTGTACGACTGAAAAGCAACAACGAATGCAATTAACGGCATCGAGACTTGAATGTGGAACAATTGTTGCGATTTGACGATACCTTAAGGCACACTTCGCACTTGAAAGGTTTAAAGCTGGAGTGAATATGCGTGTGCTGCTTAAGCCCAGAAGAGGTGGCGAAGGTCTTCCCGCACTCGGGGCATGCGTGGGACCTGGCTCCGACGTGATGTGTGCGTATGTGCCGCTGTAGGTTGCTCGGGTCCGTGAATATCTTATTGCAGTTCTCGCAGGGGTACTTCTTGACGGCGCCGTGCCTGATGGTCTGGTGGCGGAGGAGGCCCGGTCGCCAGGAGAAGGCTCGCGGACACCTATCGCACTTAAAATGTTCGTAGGGGTATCTATGAGTTCTAACTAAGTGATCGTCTAACCTGAAATGACAAAGCAAGATTGTTGGTGGGCACGAAAGCCAGAACTTCTGGTGAAGTAGTCATTATACTTAAACGTTAATTTGATTCCAAAGTGCAAAAAACAGGGGAAGCGTGTCGTGATGAAAAGTCATTTGGTAGAGGTTGTGAAAAATAAAAAAGTTTTCATCTTGTATGTCGGAAGAGCCTGGTGAATTCTAATGACACGTTTTGATCGAGTTTATGATTGTCAGGCAACTTTGAGTTAAACATTGAAAATCGATAAAGAATTTCGGAAAATTTCTCCTTCGAGAAACGTTTGCTTAATTTCGAATAATTAAAGGAGCAGAAAGACTAAATGTTGAGTGCTGAATAATACCGAATAAAATTAAAGAAAAAAAAAACTCCTCAATCGCATATCAACGCTGTCCACTCAGAAAAACAAAAACTCTCAAACGACCTAAACAACAACAAAGTTCAAAAATGATAGGCTTATTTAATAACCTCCGAAAATTATGCTGACGTGCACACGACGGACGGGCAGCCGTGACACAAAGGCAAGATAAAATCTCGAAATAAAGTCAAAACCTATGAACCCTTTGGGATAAACCACCCCTCCTCAAGCTTACTCCGTTCACCCTTTCGCTTTATTTGTGAACTTTCCACCCTTTTGCATTCTAATCGAATTAATTTTACTTTGTTTTTTTTTTCACCAGCGAAAGTTTCTTGAATACCGGTGGAGACTTCGACCAAAAGGAGGAACTCATACTGAAGACATGACGGAAAAGGTACATAACAACAATTAATTACGTATGCAGTATGTTTAAGAGTATAAAGTTACAGGTTTGTTGTGTAAGAAGGAAAAATAAGAGGAAAATAATTAAGTTTAGAAGGCAAAGAGGAGGAAAAAATTAAAATTAGAGGCGGAAGACTACAGGAAAAGAAATAAAAAACAAAAAGGAATAAAAGTCCGCATCATAAAAGGATTAATCATAATTGTATCCATTATAGTTAACCTCCAGCAGACCGAGAGAGCTCGTTTCAGCTTTTATATGCAGTCACGTTGTCCTTTTCATTTTTCTTTTACGAGCAAGAGCTCCGGGAGGGAGAGAGGGAACCGAAGAACGCGATGAAGACTTTGCATGTTTCGAAAACCGTTAATGATTCTTCTAATGAAGATGGGAGTCGAGAAGGGAAAAGAACAAAATAAAAATCCGAAAGCATCCATTAACCCCCGTGGGGAGGAAATAGATTTAGGAGAAAGATAAAATGGAGAAACAAAGAGGGGGAATGGGAATGAAAACTTTTAAGAAAAGGCTAATCATTCACCGGGAAATAAAGCATTAAACACAAAATAACGAATTAATAGGCTTAGATTTAATAACCGGGATCAACTCTGATAAAAGCAATAAAAAAAGTGTGACAACACGGCAGAAACAGTGGCCGACATTGATTTTCCTTCGAAGGGAGAACAGGGGGACGATTTCTTGTCACGCGAACTAATTTCTGTTATTTTGCCCCCGAAGAGAAGATGAGGGCGACGAACGCTTTGGCCCAAAAACGCCCCTTTTTTACCATTTATTAAAACTCCCATAATCTGCGAAGCCCTTCCGCTGATGCCGAATTAAACAATAAGCAACTTCTGCTGAGTTTAAAAATTTGTACAAGAATTATACTGCTGTTTCGGCAAGCCTTTGTCTGTCGCTGGGATTCCAACTCTTTCCGACAATATAACCCCTGGTTATTCACCAAACTAAGCTATCACCTCTCTCAACTGCAGCAAAAATTATAAATTTACCAGAAGTCGTAAATTTTAAACTATTAAACGTAAAATTTGCCACGAATGAAACTTTTTGTAATTTTTAAAAATAAATTTATAATATTGGCCCGTTCGAAATTTGATTTTGGTATTCAGTCCTAGGGCAAGATCTTCAAGTGGAATTTTTAAACACTTCCGAAAAGCTTTGACTTTTAATATTTGTTATCCTAGGGTTATTAAAAGCATAAAATAAATAAATGGGATGCTCAAACGAGGCCATTTTCGTGCGAGTACGCCTCCAGCTGATGAAGAATCCACGAAGGCTGTCTGTCTTAAATTTAAATCCGTTTGATTAATTATAATTTCTGAGAAAATAATTCTCCCCTGCGTGAAACGGTGGTAAAATGTCGAAATGATTTCTTCGGCCAAATCAAACAATCACAGAGGGAACGGACACTTCTGAGAATCGGCCACTTTCGGATAATTCAGAATGAGCAGTGGACCCTCCATAAATCACACAAACAGAAATTTTAATTATTTCCGAACAACGCTCACATATGCGACCAGGCTGAAGTGCCTTTGGCATACCACGATTCCTCATTTGGGAGACTGGCCAATTAATTTCTCTTTCCGATTTGCTCATCCCGAGGCGCCATCCAGCAGAGATGGTATCGTGGGACACCCCCTCCCGCCATTCCAATACTTACTGCTCTACGTCAGGAAATACTTTATTGCAGACTGTGCATCGGGTTTCGTTTTCTTCGTCTTCTATGTCCTCTCGATCGTCTTCTACAGTTCCTGAATGCTGGGAACCTGAAACCAGAAAGGCTTTTTGTATTTTCTTCCGACACACGTTTTGAAATTATTTGAAGGTAATGTCATGTTATGAACAATTTCGCTTATTCTTCACGATGACATTCTCGTACACCTTTTACATCACCGATGGGGGTAGTGTATTAATAAAAAAGACAAGGACAAAGTGGTCTGTCCATCGGGAAGGACTTGATAATGTTATTTCTCTTTAGAGATCTCCGCGGTTTTGATTGATGCAGCCGATATTTATTAAACATCCCGTTGATCAGCATCAGTTACACCTGTATCTGATTTCAGCAAAGTTTTCCGAACATTTTTGTTTTGATTATTTGAGAGTGGGTGCACATGCCAAAAAACTATGCTTGCACAACAGATAACTTATTTATCATTGGATTATATATATATAATGCATAATTTTGCTTATCGCGTGCACCGGTCACAGCTACGATAAAATAAATATATTATTTTATTTCCTGCCTTGATTAATAATAAAACAACGAAGGTAATAAACCAACTCGTTTATCTTTTAATTTAAACAACGAATTCTTAAGCAAATAATCGTGAGTCGAGTGCGGTCGAATTGAAAAATGATGAAAAATTACATAAGTTAAGTGCATGACTGTTGATGATGTACAGCTTTTAAAGCACTACCTTAAGGGAGAAGACGTGCGAAAATAATTTATAAGCTTACGTTTATCTGTTTTTGCATTCACTCGTTGCAATCTGGAATGCTATTATCTGACTACAGTATATAATTTAACCGTCAACTTTATATTTATATAATGTACATTTATTTACAACGTTTCTTTGTAAGACGAACAAAATCCCCGTGTGTATATGATTAAATAATTTGCACAACATTTTTACTCCGACTCACTGAATTTTAAAATGATTAATTTCCTTCCCTTTTTCCCAACCTTATTTCCACTTCATTCGAACCTAAAATAATGGTCTCTCTCCAAAAAAAGCAAATCACAAAGAAGCATTTCTTTATTTACAATTTTTACATTATAAAAAAGAAATCATAAAAGTATTATTATTATTATTTGCGGTGCGATGGATTGTCAGAGTTTAAAAATTTAATGAAAAAGTTTTTAAAGGTTTTTATAATCAATAATTTATTATTTTTCCAATGCGTAAACTTTTTTTGATTTCTTAAACTCCTTTTTGAAGGGAAGGCTCGAGGGGATAAATGTTAAGTGAAAAGTTTCAGATTATTAAAAATCACTTAGTTCCTTAACTTCTTATGTGAGAGCGTTAGTGATTCTTGGAAAATTGCCTTTCAATCTGTGCTTCGAAAATTTAGACTCGAACGGCCACTAAAAAAACCGAAAGCTGCCATATTCTTTTGTCCAGTTTTTCCCAATTGATGGAATGTCATCTAAAGAATTTTCCAAAGATATTTGAATGGGCATTGTCTGCAATGAACGTCCGATTATCCCTAAAAACTCAAAGTGGGTTTCCACAAGTAATTCCGCAAAACAAACACGAAAGCTCGTAAAGCTCCCGACCGGACAGGTGGACATGCGGCAGTGGAAAGCGGAACCATAAATCCGTGACAGAAAGACCTAAAATAGTCGACCGTAAGCCGAAAGTCATAAAATCAAACCGCCGATTTAGTACCACGAAAAAAGAATTTTTCTTCCTCGGTTAGCGTTGAAATTCCGCATTTTCATTATAAATTATTATTTATACTAAAATATTCATAGATATAAAAACAACAATGAATTATGGCGAAATTTATTTTCATATAAAATAAACACGAAACCCATCAAGGGTTGCAACTCCGCTCAATCCTCACAGAAAACTCTCACCTTTTCCCTATTTAATTTTATTAATCCTCGGAAATTTACATCAAATTAACTTCCGCCGTTCGATAAGACAATAAAATATAAACTAACGATAAAAATATGAAAGTGATGGAAAATAATAAGCTGACAGGGGGCAGGGGGTTGCTCGGGGTGGTTTTATTGGTCATTCGCCATCCGGTCGTAAATTGACGGGCCTTCCCATCCCTTTGCGATGGGGCCGTCCATTTTCGAACGGGGAAATGATCCACTTCCGGAGCAACGTAACTTGACTTGACATGAAGAGGAAGTCATGCGACGCGATGGTTCTAACGGGGTGAAACGTTTGTGCAGTGAGGGGTTGTCGCTCGTTGCCCCTTCGACCCGGAAGGAAGAGTGGGGATTATCTGCGACCGGGGTTCCTTTCATTTGCTTTTGCCCTTTCGTGTCTCGGAAACCCACCCCCGCGTGCCTTCTTTGCATACGACGCTCCGATGCTCCTTTCTGAGTTTACTCGAAAAGATCAAGCTCTGATTTATAAATATATAACTTTGATTATCATAATGTAAAAAAACGATCGCTTTTTAGTAGAAAAAGAGAAGTATTCTCTGTGATGGGATATTTGATTTCTACCCTTAAAAAATTTCAAAAGAACACAAATGGTCAGCTGTAGAGGAAATAATTGAAAATGCCTACGTAACATAGTAAGAGAATTCAAAGGATTAAAACGGAGACAAGAGAAGGGCGAAAGGAGCCGAAGAAAAAATTAAATTACAGCGGCCGGCAATGAATGTCTTCGGATGAATGGATTTAATATCAGAACTGATAAAAAATTAATTAAGAATGGGCCAAGTATTTTTTTGACTCGTCAAAGAGTAAACAAAAATTGGCGAGAACATAATTAAACGAATTTCAATGCGAAATGGCAATTAGGCCCGAAGGAAATGGCCGGCGCAGAAGTACAACAAACCCGTTTACGGTCAACATCTGAACAAGGGTGCCAAACGAATGCAAATGAGCCAAATATGCAAATTGAACAGTTTGACGAATGAAGTCATTCCCTTTTGCTCTCCGCGTCTCCTCCCGAAATTTTAATTACACCCGACCAACTTTATAAGAATTATAAATTAATTATTTAATTATATAAATATCCTAATTAAAGATATTAATATTAATGAGGTCGTAAATACTGTAACTCGGGCTCAAGTCGGCCAATTCTGGCTGAGATTCGCCATTTGGGAACGCCGGCAGGTCAATCCTTTGAAATGGAGTCCACCGTCGTGCGCCGAGCGACCTTGTCGCCACCCATGTTTAGCTTATGCCGGACAGCCTCCGTCACCGGTTGCGCAAACTTTTCGCTTTTTAATTATTTTTCTCCAATTAGAAATCATAAAGAACAATTAACTGCCGAAATGAGATCGAAACGGTTCTAAAGGAAGATTTACTGAGCAGTCGTGGAATTTTTCCTCTCCGATTCGTTTCCGGTTGGAGTTTTCTTTAAGGTTAACCGCTTCGCATTTCCTTTGGGAATAATTAAGAGCTTTCGGATTAGCTGTCTGCCCACCCGGTTGTCACTGTCTTTCCATGACGGAAAAGCAGAAGTTTCTCTTCCATAAATTGCACCTCTCTAATCTTATCTTAAGACATTTTCACATCATCGGAACCTTTCAAAGAAATAGGAAGTCGTTAGAAATTTAAAAAAAAAAAAAAACGGGGCAAGAACTTCGGCTTTGGGCGGTAACAGAGCAATGTGGGTGTTTACAACCGTTGATCGAAAACCATCGGAAGTGTTTAAGATTTCAACGTAATTTCATTTGCTAATTTATAATAATTAATTCCGTTAATTTCATCAGTATTTTAATTAATTTCCATTTTAATTTTTTGTCGATTTTGTCAATCATGGAAATCTAACGCGATCAGTTTTTTTTTTGTATTTTGTCCGAATCAAAATTTAATTAATCTTTATGGATTGCAATAAAATGCGGAAATAATTGCGGCATATTTGTTTTTTTTTTACCTTTTAATTTGTTACCTAAATTTTAAACGGGTTTTGATTCTTTTTAGATTTTTTGTTATTTCGGGAGAGTTGTAGTGGTCAGAAAGTCATGATAAGCAATTAGATTAGTTCATTTCCTACAGATTCTTTCCAACTTTCGCTCAGTATTTTTTTTTATTTTCTCTTATTAATAGGGGAAACGTCTGATGTCCGGCTGAGTCAGTCTAAGACAACCCAAGGATTTCCAGAACCTTTTCCATACCGGGTGATCTCAGGGCAAGCCAACCTATGTTTCTGTCAGTCGTGTGCCAAAGTTGGCCGCACTGGCAGTCTCTTGCGGGCGGACGTAGCGGACAACCTCAGCAACCACTTTATTGTTCTTCGACAATGAGGAAAAGACATGTTCATTTCGGAGGAAAGATTTCGTGTTATTTTCGCGGCGGACATAAATCATTGTTTAGGTGACTTAATAAGAGGAATCAGATGAACTTGACATGCAACTATATTTCAAATTCAAATGACAACCGCACGAGAACAATTATGATTTTGATGCATGAAAAGTCGCTTACCGCATGTGGACTCGGCTCCGGTAACAAGATCCTATCTAAAAGGTCAACAAAATAAAAAAATGATAAACATCATTATGCGAGTATGTAAACACTGCAACGGATACTTATTGATGCAAACCAAATACTGCGGGGGCGGATAATTTGAGAATCCCTAATGTCCTCTTGCCCAATTACTGCGGGGTGGGAACGCCGCCATTTGTCGCCTTTTCCCGCGCTTTCCCGCCCTAATGAGAACTCGCCCCAAAGAAAACACGGTCCACTGCAGCGCCATCAGTTGCCTTCAGGTGCATCTGCAGTCGTGCCACTAATTTCCTTCATTTTCAAAGAATTCCAACAACCAGAAAAAGCGGTCTCTTAATCACTTAATATATGTTGTTCACAAACTTAGTTGATTAAAATTACTTCACGTTAAAAATAACGGACAAGTGGAATGAATTAAAGAAGGAATCTTTATAATAGTGAAATATTCACTAATGTATCTAATGTATGTTTTTTTTCAATACCGTAATATACAGTACTGTATTCACTGCATTTTATGCTGCGATTCTTTATCATTTTTTAAAAGCTCCAGAATTTTCCAAAACTACAATTTTTATACGAAGAGAATTTAACCTAAAAGGGGTAACGCAATTCGTTATTAATTTAAGTGCAGATTTTCACCTCTTTTTGCATTCACTTCTGTGCAACGCGTGAGCTCCCTCCCTGCCACCCTTCGCCATGTCAAACCAGGTGTCCAGTCATCATTCCCGGATGTCGTTAACCCACGCTCATTTGGAAATACTTCGCAACAAAGCCCTGCAGTCCCTTCGGCTAAATTGAAATGATTTATCAGTCCAAGAAAGGAGGAACAAAGTCACCTGACATTACCGTTTTTGCCGCCTGTCGCCCGAATTCCTGAAGCAAAACGTCCGAAAGACCGCAGATGATGCTTTTAACGTAATGTATTCCGGAAGAGTTACGCTCGATGGCCTGGAATGTGGGAACTTACCGTTTCAAGACGATAACAGGTAGTCCATATGGCCAATTGTGGTAACGGCTTTACGGGAACCGATTTGATTTCGCCCCTCCCCCAATGGAAAAGTTTGATGATACAGCTAATGACTGAAAGATAATTGACCTAACGAAGACCCTTTGGGAAAGCCCCATATGTCCCAAACTTTTCAGCTTTGGGTTCGCTGGAAAATTGTATGACTGCGAGTTATGGTGGCGGAATAGACAATTTTGAAAGTTTATGCTTATTATCTATAAACTGAACCGAAGATACGGCAGTTATGATACAACATTACTTCTCTTCTGCACATCGATACCGACAGTCGAAGTGGGATTTTGGCAAAAGCTGAAGAGATTGGAGACTAATGAGAACAGAAAGAAGTGGAAAGCGCGGTTATCACGGGACGATCGGGAATGAGTCGGACAGCCCCCATTTTGGTTTTTCAGGCAATAATTTATGCGTAGAGATTAAGGGTTGAATTAATCGATGTATTGCCTGACCCCGTGGGCTTTTTATTTATTTGTCCTGTTCGGTGATGATTTTTGAATTATGGAGAGCGTGCGTGTGACGGAGGTGAAAAAGGACTCCAAGACTTTTGTGAGGGTTGCCAATGTCCGGGAACTTCCATGCGGACGGATTAATGCTAAGACTACCACACGCGAATCTGAAATTCTGGAGCAGTCAATTCGAGAAATATTGGAATTCTCAAACCTCATTGGGTCTTTGCAGTGTTATTACATAGCTGCAAACTAGTCAGAAAAATCATAAGGCCAAACATCGTTCCTGTTGTTGTAAAAGCAAAGGAATCCGAGCGGAATGATAGAGCAGATAAACTGTTTCTCCCATCTGCTTCCTGACGAAGGTCAAAGTTTGCCAGTTCATGAATTAAAATGGGACGCTCGAGGAACACAGACATTACGTTTCCTTCGAAGAGTGCTCATGAGTGACGCTCTTCCTCAACCTATACCCTTTGATCTCATGACCCTCCAACCGCGAGGGGAACGCAGTCGATGGTAGGAGGTGACAGCAAAAGTCGACGGTAATTAGATAAGGTAGCAGACAGTATGGACCTAACACAGGAGGTTGCTGAACGGTTTCTCCCGTGCAGCAATAACATGAGCTTGCTCTTTGCGAAAGGGGAACAGCACGGAGTGCTAATAAACGGAATTAAGAGGTGATTAAAAGTCGTTGCAGTCGTCACGGTCTGACGGGCAGGACAGGACAGATGTTGAAACCTTTGACTTTTGATTTTCCTAGATTGGGCGATGAAGCTGACGGTACGACAGGTGCGAGCGGTCAAACAGAAAGGGTGAAATCCGATAAAACAACCACGGGGCAGAGGCCGTTAAGAGAAATCACGCTAGGAGCTTCTGCGGCAGTGCCGGCCTCAGCCTCGGCCAGAATTCACCAGTTTATAGCAGTAGATGTGAGTGAGGATTACTCGGAAAAGCAATCACGAGGCATGAAAGTACAATGGGCAGGAGGGCTAAGACTCCGGCAGCACGCGTTAGTCATCACACCGACAGTTGTTAATAAGATATGCGCGTGCGATCTCATTTTGCCTTTTGCCACAAACGGGCTTTATGGAGAAATAAAAAAATAAAAATTTATTTAACCCTTTCTCAGCCATTAATCACTCGGAATTGGATTTGAAACGAGAAACGGGATATCTCGGGGATTTTTCCGTTGTTAATATTAGTAACACCACACAACACACGAATAAAACAAGTTGCAGTGTTAGAAATTTAAGGCTGAAAATTACAGCAACGTCGATTGAAGTATAATTGCAATTAGTCAGCCTTAACGGGCGATGGAAGGGTGATTCACAGCCTTCTAAACCACCGATTACCAATTAGATAGATATTTCATTCATGGTCAACTCTTTAAACCAATAAGATTTTCTTCCCAAAGAATATTCATCGTTGCATGGCCGCTTTAAGATATTAAAAGGACTGCATTCTACCCTTAATGAGAACTTTCGAAAAAGGTGAATACCATTGACATGACTCCCAACACCTCCACCCCCACACGGAATCGTTTTGGGCATTTTCTCTTTCCACCCCTAATTACAGCCATCAACCCGAGAGCAGCTGTAACTGCGTTTTCAGAGGGAAGGATGCTGGCTCGTAATCCGCTGCTTGTTTTGATGGATTTTCATAATTTCCGTGTGAAAAGTACTTTCACAGGTGGGAAGGTTGTGTGAACCTGTCAATTGGAGTTATTCCACCCTTTCGATCGACCATTTCAGGTGTGAGTCTCATACGGAGGACCTAATTGCACGATCGATGGCTATAGTTTAATCCTAAAATGTGCAAGACAAAGGTTTACCAGGTGTTTGTGGTTACAGAATCGTCAAATTTCCAAAAAATGTATCTTCGTGATAATTACCAGATTAAAAAGTGGATATAGTTAATTAAAAGTACACTTATTGACGAAGATAAAACAAAAGCAACCGTATCAATTGACCACAGAGTATGAAAATTGCACAGTGAGTGCACTCAGTGGCAAACTTATTACCAATAAACAATTAAAAAACAGTTGAATGAGAATATTACTATGCTTTGGAAGAATCTGATATAAAAAGAATAACTGTTTCGGTTGAAAGGTTTTACAAAATCTCGACTGATAATTAGGTATTCTTTGTTGAACTTTTTCCCTATTGTTTGATTCATTTAAAATTCCGAATTAAAAGATTTCTTCAATACCAAACTGAGGCGATATTTCTAAACGAAAAAGTCCCACCCTCTCTCTCTCTCTCTCTCTCTCTCTCTCCTGGTTCCGTCACTGTCCTTTGCCTTCTCATCTCCCTCAGTCCTCCTTTTCTATTGACGCCGTCTGAAAAGCGTCGATTTGGCGGTCAAAAGCTTATCCTCAACCTCGCGGTTTCATTTCCCTTATTGTGTCATTACATTTGTCTGAATGAAATTGATTTGTGAAACTCACCCCTTCCCTCGGCCGCGTGAGACGCGCTATTATGAAAACACATGGAGGCAAAGTCTCTAATGGAGGAAGGCGGAACAATGGCATATATCACAACAACGAAATGCCATCTCTGTTGACAGCCGCTTGTTTTGTGTCGGACATGATGACTTTATTATGATAATTCTTTTATCCGAATCGCGGTCTGATTCAGACCTCAGGAAAACTTTTTTATCATCCTATCACCACCCCTTTCCTTTGTACGCTCAAAACTAATGCGGGAGGGATGAGGAATGTCATCGTGAGATACGACACGTTTTGTCCCCTTATATGGCAAATTTGGGAAACGATATTTCTGTAGTTTTCTTTTTATAAACCGCAGAAACTATTAGGCGGGTTGAGAAAAGTCAAAGTAAATAAAAAATTGAAAGACTGATACGAATGGGCCCCAAATGTCCCGAAAATCATTGAACCTGAACCCTCTCAAATTGGTTTCATCCCCGAAATGAAAGTCAAACACTGCAATTAAACAAACGGAGCGCAGGAATGATAATTTCGCTAATGTCAATATTACCACTCTTCACTCAGGGGTGGATACTTCCCTTACATCCATCTGCACGACAACCGTGAGACCGATTTCGATCACCGGAAGTTATCTCTCTCTCTCTGCTGGCCGAAGTCAAACAACCCCGAAGGGGATTAACACGCTGTTCGATTCGGATGGGGTTGTAAATCCAAAAATAAAGCCTCGACAACCGATCAGTCGACGTGTGCACCCCGACAGGAGCCCACGCAAACGAGATCGTCCGAGGTGGGAAAAACTTCCGTTTCATCCCCTTTTTCTCCACGCGGACACAACACAAAGGAAAAAACACAGAACTGACAACCCTCTTCTGTGGGGGAGTTTTTAATTAAATCCCATTAACATCTTAATTGTTAATTAACTTTGCGTGTTTTCATTATTAAATCTTTGAGAAGTTCTCGCGATTTTATTGGCGTCCCCGCTGACGTCACATTTGTTTCTACCCCCGCCGCACCCCCCGTCCCGCGCCTCCGAAAGAAAATTAAAAAAAATATATTAGAAATTAGACGACTGGCTTTTCCACCGAGAATGGACGGTTGGGGGAGACGTCGCCGTGACTTGAGACAATGCTGCCAACTGTTTTGTTCTTTCCCCTTTTTTATGAGCCTTTTTTTTTCAAAATGCACATTTTCCTTGTTTATTATGACATTTAGAATTAAGAAGCTTTTCTAAGTTTCTCTAATTTCTTCTTACATATTCTGTATTTATGGGCTCTGTTAATTGCTTTTTCTCCTTGTTTATATTTTTTCTTTGATTGCCGCCGAGCAGTTGAACTAGAGATTTACTTGGGTCAGAACCAACCCTCGAATTAGAAAAAGGAAAGATAAGTCTAAATTAAAATCACTAATTAAGGGGTTAATATGGCTGAAATTGATCTGAATAACTTTAAAAAAATTAAGAGGCATTTATTATAGGTTTTGATTGTATTGCTTTTGCGTTTATGTATATGAATTATGGGGATTAAAATACTATTGTATTTGATTGTTGATTTTTGATTTAGCACTACAGTAGTAACATCATAGTGCATTGTATTATTGCTTATTTTAAAACGCGAATTCGATACACAACTGACCGGGCATTAATTTAAGACACCAATCACCCTTACCTGCGTCTGCTTCTCTGTCGTCAGCATTCCCCGCTTCTCCAAAGACATCAAGCTGAAGAGGTTCTCTCGGTCCAAGCAAGAGTTCGTCAGTCTCACGAATGTCCTGTATGGTTTCATAATAAATCTGTAAGCAAAAAACAAAAAACCGTAAACTCCCGTTCGGCAGAACAATTATGAATATCCTCACATTTCACAATTGCGACACATAAAGAACCCATCGAGGCGTAATTTTGACCACATTAACCCCTAATTCATCGACACCCCCTGTCGCTGCGCCTGGAGAAATAATGAGGTGTTCCCTCCTGCATCTGGTCACTCTTCGGACGACGGGCAAACATGTCTGCCTCATTCATTCGAGATTACTATTGCTTTCGACACTGTCATTCGGACAAATTTAATTTATTGGGTACATCGTATTTTGCACTATGGTAATATTGCTTCGGAGTAATGTGTTTTCATTACTGAAATCATCGCCACAAAAACAGAACTTGATGTCAAAGGGTCAACAGCACCTCCGCGCCCCTTGACCACTTAGACAATCTATTAAACGATCTTCTTTGTTTCCTTCCGTCTTTGCTGTAATGGCCGTGAGGCAGGGAGGCTATTAGAGAGCGAAAGAGTTTGGGGCCGGCACCCGACAATTATGGGTAATTGGTAAAGAAAAAATTGGAAACTCGAGCTGGGATTTGGTTAGTCATGATCGCCCACAAATTGATAAAAGGAATATATGCTAATATATTCAGATATTTTGATGATTTTTATTTTCATGACAGAGTGTTAATCATTTTTAGGGAGAAGTTATGATTTAGCGTTTTATTACTTATCTCACGCGACTTACACTCGGTCACCAAATCCCAAACCGTCTTTTCAAAGCCATTGTCCTTCGTGCGCTCCCTTTCTCCCTCTTCCCTTTTCATGCTTTCCAGGAAGAATAAATTGTCACGTGAAACATTTTCTGAACTCGAGCCTGCTAATATCTCAAGGATAAAAGTTTTCTTTTGGGGGGTGAAAAAACAACAAATTTCACAGATTATCAGCATCTTCGCTTGAAGATCTGATATTTTCACATTTAAAAACAATTATATTTCGGAAAGACTTGAATAAATTTTACATTTCCGTATCCAGCAAAGAAATTATGGTTTTAATTCGTTTTCAATAGCTTGTCTACAAGATGGCATTATAAAAAGTAGAGGAGCAACGAATGCTGTTCTCTCATTAATAAAATTCGGTTCTTATCAACTTTCAAAATGCTCCAAAGTGGTTATTTCTTTATTCTCCAACAAATCCCTCCTTTAATCGATTTATTAAGACATATAATTCAGCTAACAAGTGCCAATCGAGTAATTTATATGAAAATTATATATACTTAATACAAAATCAAGTGTAAAATGGATATTTTGTGAGTGGAAATGAAAAGGTTTATTTTGTAGAAATTTTTATAAGGGGTTGATTTGCTACTCGATCGCCATAACCATCATCCAACATGCAATCATTACCGGCAAATTGATATTTTTGAAAAAAAAACTAAATGCATGCGCGGCTGTTGCCCTACAATTTTCCACTGCTGAAGCTGTCGTCAAGGCTGTTGAAGGAGGGAAAGTCCGCGGGCAGGCCAATGCGTATTTCAGCAATGCCAAGAATTATGGTGATTGATTTAAAGCAGAAGGAAAAGGAAAACGATGCGGTTGCTATTCCCTTACTTTAATGGCCAACTTAGATTGAAAAGTCGAAATGGGTTCGATGGCTATCGCAGCACGCCATTTTCTCATTCAAGCTCCGACTTGTCAGATTCTCCTCTATTAAATTATAATAATTTCTTTTTTAATCGGTAATTAATGTCCTTGTCCCGCGTTGTATCATTTGTTCATGATATTATTTTCATATTGAGAAAGGTTCGTGACGTTTATTACCAGAAACACGAGTTTAGAATCGCTACCTGTCTTTTCTGGGGATTACTTAAAAAGGATACGAGAGAAATAAAACGCTTTAGGCCATCGGTCATTAGATTAAGGAACTCAGGAGAATTAATTAAAATAAAAAAGGAGAAATAATGTTGCCGACGACATAAACGGGAGCCTGCATGGACCGTCTGACCAGCAGAAGATATCTGCCTTCGGGATTAGGTGGTGCCGGGCTCATTCCAACCTTTCATGCATCGCTGTAGACTCAAACACATGAGAGTGTATCGGGAATGTGTATCTCTTATAATCTATTGGTGCCTTAAGGCGTCCCTTAATCTCCGATAAGCGGTGTCTACACCCAAAGGCATCGGTTAGTCTCAGGGTCTGTCCATTTTGTACAATGGCAGACAAAGATGCGGAAGAGGAAGTGGCCATTAAATGGGGAACAACTTGTGACAGTCTCGACAGCCTCCGGGGCAAAGGGGGCCGCAGGACATGGCGTGGTTTCGTGACGGGCAGCGTGGCGAGAGGTGTTTGAATTCTTTCGCGGAGGGGGGTCTTCGATGACCAAGGAAGATTCTCCTCGTAAAAGCAGCAATAAAAAAGAAAAAGCCAAAAAACGAGAATGCGTGAAGAGAAAAGTTTTCCACGAAGGCATCGCTTTTATCGGGGGAGTCACGCACAGACCATTCTATAATGACAATAAATCTAATGCAATAAGCAATTGACATCGGGCCCACAAATCTCTACATGCCAACCGTATGTACAGTATACGTGGAATGGATTTTTATCAGTTCTCTTTGGTTTATGGGTTGCAACCTAAAGAGGATCATAAAAACTACGGGACTTTGGCCAAAATTTGAATTTCTCTTTCTATTAATGCAAAGGAATACTATGATAAGTAATTATCAAGATGATCAAAGGTTTTATTGCCCTTTTTTCCTCTTAATTTGGAATTCGTGCCATTGTGCCAGCCAATCGAAATTCTCTCAGAGCCAATTTTTAAAAAATTTCCTGGTTCACGAGCTGTAGCCCGTAATTAACAACTATTTTTATTATCCTTTTATAAATCAGAATTAAATGCCTTCACAATAATTATGTAAAAACTTTGGCGTTAGTTTTTAATAAACTTAATTTTTGCAAAAACATTAATTTTAAAAACTTCAAACACGCTGAAAGATCGTTTAGAAAGCAAACAAACTCATCAAAATCATTTATTAAAAAAAATTAAAACTCCAAGAAAATTATAATTTAGGAGCAGTAAAAAGTAATGTAGAAATATAAATACGTGGAAAAGTGAGTGTAAATCATATGTAATTATGAAAGTATTGTTTTTTTGGAGAAATAATTACAAAAGAAAATATATAAGCTAAGAAGCATAAAGGCTTTGGATAGTTTTAGCAGGAGCTCATATTAAGAGAAAGATTTTTATTAATTTGAATCGACTTACCTGACCCGTTAATAAAAAATGTCTAAGATTCTGATCCTTTCCTGTCGTTGATCTGATGAATTTCATCCAATTGTTTGGCTCTAAGGTTGCGTCTAAATATTCTTTTATATTGCTACCAGGTACTCGAACCTAAAAAATAAAAAAAAGGTTATATAAATGAGGCTCCCGCACAGTGAAGACTTTTGACGATTTCAGTTTGGCATTACGTTTTGGCTTTTCTGGGAATCTGATGCGACGGAAAGAGAAGGAAAAAAGGCCGAAACGAGGTAAAAAGCAAAAGGTTTCGGGGGAAACCGACAATGAAAGGAAGAATCTCGCAACGGTAGAGCGACCACGCGGGACGAAATCTGCACGGGGGCTGACACCATAATGCGTCGCCCCAACCCCGTTCGCCCTCCCGCCTCCCCCAAGCATTACACCCCCATTTTCTCCCACTCTCTAAAACACTTTTCTTGCAATCATCCCGACTTCTATCTGACATTTAGATAAATGTAGAACCTTGTTTCTAAGAGGCAGAAGAGGGCGATATGGAAATTTACTTTCCTCAACAGAATGCTTATGGAATCGTACACTCAAACATTTTTATCGCTGTATTTATTTAGTTATATAATATAATTTCTAACACTCTAATAACCAAACCATTAAAAACATATACATGTGCAATATGTCTAACGTGAAAAGTTGATAGGTGAAAATTAAAGTATGACGGAGCGGCTATTTTGACCCCTCCCGGCCATTCTAGAGTTAAAAATTACTTTGGGGCGGGAAATGTCGAGTCCGAATGCCACCGGGCCTGTCCAAATTTGCATAAATTGATTTGTGGACATGCATACTTTTTATTAAAAGTGGCAGCAAATGGGCATCTTACCAAAGTAGCCGTTACTTTTTCATTTTTTTCCTTTCAATTCGGTTTCCTTTAATATGATCAAACATTAAAACCGATTTTCGGCCCTTCAAACGCCTCCCTTCACTTAACTTTCGCCAAATTTTGCACATCAGCAAATATTTCATAAAAATAAATATAATTAATTAAAAAAACTTTAATTTATTTTAATCTTAATCTTAATTTTAATCTTAATTTATTTAAATTTTAATCTTAATCGAAAATATAAATATATTTCGACATTTACCAGAAATTAGTGTAATAACTGTCAGCCAAAAAAGGTATTTCAGCCGGAAACCGTTTTACTCCATGGTTATTCTTCAACCCTCAAAAATTCATATCTTATCTTCAAATTCGTTTTAATTTTTATTTTTTACCGGTGACACTTTTCTTTAAAATCTTTTCCATTTCATTGATGCTATCATAAGTAAAATCTTCTGTATGTCTACCCGGTCGAACCTGATTTATTTCTAAGGCGATTTGGCTAAAATACTCTTGTTGGACTTGAGTCGGATTTCCTTGGAAACTTAATTATTGGGATAACTTCTTCATAAAGTGGAAAGTGGCCGTTAACCGAGTGAGTTAACTTTCGTGCAGGTAGAGAGAGTAACGGTCTCGGACAGGTGAGCCCCTGGCGGCCATCCCGCGAACTAGGAATGCTCTCCTCGGGAATCGATTCCTCGAGCCTGCCGGAAACGATTTTAGTTTCGCCTTCGCCCTTTTCTCTTCGTTGGCACCGTAAGTTTATTTGAGCGATCGTTAAAGTAGCAAATAACAATAACAAATGTTAACCAAAGGACGGCACACTAATGTTCACAAAACATAGGTCGCAAATTACGGATGACTGACCGTTGATATTTGTTATCATCGTAATGTCTATTGTTTGATTTAAATGATTCAGAGTATACTGTTTATATAGGTGAACCCCTTTGGAATCGAATCCGAGTCATCCTTCGTTCTAACACAATTGTTTTGCCCGAATACGATGACTACCGCTTAAAACTTTGATCGGTAAAAATTACAGTTGAGGTAGGTCGTTGGAGTTTATCACCTGACACCCGAAATTATCAAATTGGGGAGTTAATCCAAAGATATTCCGCTTTCTTATGGATACGTATCACTGCTTACATGTGAGACAGTGTCAGCAATCGCAAGATGAAGCACCTCCGCGAAATACATTTCCCACTCTTCGTTTTTTATTATAACGGAAAGTAAGCTGCACGAATCAGGTTTCCGCCAATCCATAAGTCATTTGAAGTGTAACCGAAATTTGGCTCACTTCCTTGAGATTAGGAAAAAATGTCCTTTTCATTTGCCGATGTAAACATGTTTTTGAAAGGAAACGTTCATCGAGCGGAATCCCATTACGGGAGATTGAGTCGTTTCAGTGGGTCGCGTCCCATTGTGACCCAATTTGACACCTTCGACAATGTTTCCCTCCATGGAAATTGAATTCGAAAGGGGACAGAGGGTCTTTCCACCCTCTTAATTGACCTTCCGCGTCACCGTGTTTTTTATTTCGATAGCTGCCAATTTAAGATGGGTTTAGGTACCCGTTCATCTGTTGAATGGGAGGCCGAAGCTCAGCACGTCTTTCGGTGTCTACTGTCCCCGGCGAGAAGATCCTCTCCAGTTTTGCTCGAGCATACACGGATCGACTTTTGTCATTGAGTGTCGGATGCGGCACCCCGCTGGCCTGTCCCTCGCCTCCCTTTTCATTAATAACTTTTTTTAAGAAGATGAACCGCGCACCCTGCAGTTGAACCCCTCAATCCCCTTGCTTCACTCCTCAACTTGTACATGAAGCTCCTGTCCCTGTAAATTTACTTGTTAAACTGTAATTTTACTACTGTAAATTTACTGTTTGTACTAATTGCAATTCACCCTTTCTCTCCTACAGAAGCAAAAGCCACAGACAGCAGAAAATAGAGGGATTTGTTGTAACCATTTTCGTCCTTTTCCTAACTTTTCTTCCAATAATTAAAGATGACTGAGAAAGGGAAATCAAACATCATCTTTATTACATCGGATTGATCGGACTAAATATGCTTCCCGGTATTTTCTTTGATAAGCTCTTTTCCTTCGGGGAATGCATTCCACTTCGCTTACGACAAATCCGTATTGCGTCAGAGTAATAACAAAATGAAGCAGCTTCGTCCTACTTATTCCCTTTCCTCACATCCATAACATTTCACTGACCGCTGGCGCCCTTATTGGCAAATTTAAAAACAAAAAACAAACAGTTTTTACTGTTAAAAGCTAATCTTTGTTGAGTCAGTAAACTTCCAAGCTATCGCGAATTGTCGGAATATGTTTTGTGCCTTCAAATGAGACACAAATCACAGTCACGTTTTAATGTTTCAAGAAAGGAGCTGAAGGGAGGACGATTACAAGGTTTCCCTCCATCCAAAAGGAAAACGACACCATCCGAAAGTGTATTAATTCACAACCGAGATTAGTTGTATCTCTTACTGGGGTTCACACCTCGGTGACAATGCCATTTTCTATGGGCTGCCAAATTTCAAAAGGATTCCATACGTTCCCTCACACTCCGGCTACCGAACAACCGTTGCGAGGCATACGGGACCAACTACGGGCACTTTCGCATCGGTATAAGCCCTTGCTGCACGCGCTGTATGGTCACCCCTTAATGAACGCTTTCTCGCTTGATTTTCCACAAGCAGCGCCGTCATCTTACGATGCGCTTATCCGTGTGTTCGATTTTTATGTCTTAATTCAGACATCCCCGATTATGGATGAGCCTTTCATGAGGATTTCACATAAATCAGATGTTCTTCGGATTCACACTTTTCATTGTGTATACACTTTTCATTTTTTATATCTCTATTTTTCATTATATAAATTCTTCATTCGCAAATGCTTTCAGTCAGCAACATTAGCACTCTTTAGAAGCTGAGCGTTAGTTCTTAACTGAAGCTAAATGGCTCAAATTATTACTTAAAAAACCTCTGTTAACTGTGTTAAAAAAATAGTATTGTTTATAAAACAAAAGTCAAAGAAGGCTCGCGTAAGAGAATAAAACGCAAAGCCTATGTAGGCGGTGCCTTTGTGGGTAGTTGCAGAAACACCTCTCCGTTTGAAATCGGCATGATTCGGTATTGAATATGAGAGGAAAGTGTACAAGAAAGGACATCTGTTACTCCTGAATGTGATTCATTTCGAGTATAATGCAACAGACTCGGATGATCCTTTCTAAAGGTTTGCCGGGGAATACCTTTCAATGCGACGAACCCCACGTGAAATCGACGGCCTTCCGAATTTACGCGACAAATTCATTGTCCCGAGTCAAAAAAAAAAAATTAATACAAGCGAAAAAAGGAAGAGGAATCGATTTCGTAAACAAGTTCGCCAATAGTGGGGTGAAAAAGAGCCGCAATTAGAAAATTAAGTGCAGGTTCCCTTTGCGACCATGTTTAGCTTATCCGCGAACGGATTTGTTAAGGGATTCGCACTGTTTGTAAAACACAATTAATTTTAGGGACCGTTTAGGGGCTTTTTTGCCAATTGTTTCCAGGGGGTTTCAGTTTTCTACTTGGAAACCCCTTGACTCCGTCATTTGTAGAAAAATTTTGGGTTCTGGATGACTTGCGTGCAATAGGGGAGGGGGTTGCCACTACCATTTCTATCCCCCTTCACTTCATTGCACAGATTTAACGTCATTTGTCGTTTAATAGAATTTTATAAATTTATTAATAATTTGCGTTCACCTTTTTTAATTCCCGGATGTTTCTACGTTCTGTTCTAAAGATCCCCATTCAATGCTTAATGTATTCGCACTTGTCCAACTTAACCCATTGAGTGCAAACTACAAGATATCTCTTAGTGGAATTTTTGATACAAAAATTTGATAGAGAAATTTCAGTACAGTAATTTTATTCAGTGACGCCAACTAAGAGTAATATTGTAGCATTTTTTTTGTAAATAAAAATTGCAGTAAATGCCATTACAATACACAATACATATCAGTAACTTAATATAATTATATTTTGTAAACTTTCATGTATTCTTCAAAATAAATTTCTCTCGCACTTAATGGGTTAAAAAATTTCATTCTGCAGTTAACAGGGATTAACTGCAGGACTATCTCTTAGTCTTAAATACAGTACTTTATAATTCTTTAAAACAGAACATAATTAATTTGTTAATTTTCAATAACTCAAAGACCCAAAAGTGCTCTTTCCTGTACTTTCTCGCATCCCATCAGAAGACTTAAGCAAATAAAATCGCAGCAGGCCAACTTCTTCTGAAGTTCTCCGCCAGCGATCACCAGTACAAATCACTATAATAAATAGACCCATAAGTCAATCCAATTTAAGTCGCCCAAATCAACCCTTAACCTCCACCACCCCTGCGTGAGAAACAGGGAACCGCATTCAAAATCCTTTTTTCGCTTTTAATTAACCGGATCGAGGAAATTAATCGATGGTAACATTTCCTGTGAGTTGGGGGAGTAACCGAAAGACGATCTTTCGGCCAACATGAGACAGAAAATATTTCTAATTATTATTATTATTATTATTTACCTTAGGTGTAGCGAATTAGATAAAGCGTGACCCGACACGTGCATTAAGAAAAACCATCAGTGCAAACGAGGATGATTCGGGTCGAGGGGACGTTCCAGTGCACGTGTGTGCACGGATGTGAATATTTTAAGACAAAAAAAGGCTCATCTATTTCGTGGTCACGGCTGTTAGAATTGGCACTGTTCGAGGTGGGAAGTCGGCGAATGTGGTTGAGGGTGGAGCATTAATGCAGGGGACGTTCAGGAATGGAAAACTACCCTCTAAACCTGACCGCACTCCGGTATAAGTTGTGTGAATTATCTTTTAACGGTCTTTGATAGGGAAGGCACCACAACATTATATGGCGGATTTCATTATAATATAATTGTAACGAAAAGACAAAAATTAAGCAAAAACAGCAGGAAAGGTCAATGAGTGTGATCACGGCAATGTGATTTAGCTGGAATGAAATTTTCGTGTGAAAAAAAATAATTAAAAAATTTAAAAACATTAAAAAGAGAAACAAAGTCACGCAGTTTTTATTACTCCTCTTTCTCCGAAATGTTTGAGTTTCCTAAATCCCATTGTCCAAATCATTATTATGAGAATCAGCTTTACTTATTTTCAAAAACTCACAGAATAATTTTTCGCTTTCATTTTGTTTTCAATAAAACCTTTAACCAAACAGTAACTAATTAATGAGATTTATGATGGTCGGGTATGAGCTTGTCAGAAACAAAAACCAACATTTTTTCTATGGTCGGATGGTTTAGGGAATCATTCTGCAGTGAAAGTTTTCACAAATCAGAGCCAACATCATTTTTCGGCCCAACATTTTATGAAAAAATACGGCAGGGACATTTTGAATTTCACTGCCCAAAATGACACCGGTGGCTGAAACCATTCTGCCACGGTCAAAATGACGGGGGAAACTTCTGTCAGAGCGGAAGTAAATTTCCCTCCCAACCAAAAGGCACACTAAAAACCGGAAAGTCAAGTATCATCGGCGAGGAAGGAGAAAAAGTGGAAAATTGAAAAGATGATTGATCGCAGAATTAGCATCACTCTAGTGAGTGCAGTTCCTCCCCGTGAGCATGGGGCAACATATGTCCGAGGATTTTTCACTCAATTTCAAATCCAGTTCCCCTTTGCCGTTCGCCCGCCTTTCATTTCAATATTCTCCGGTCTCCCCGTGGAAAAATTTTCCGGTTAATTACGGTAACGAAAGTGGTCAAAATTGATTTCGAACGGGAAGATTAAAACAATAACGGGGTATCTTTTGAAGGGAGGAAAGTGGAGAGATGATGGAATTATCCGTTCGGGCGAGTGCCCCGCCTGGCGTTCGCGCCTCGATGAGCACGGCTAATGGATCACGCAACCGAACCTCACTTAACTTTCTCGAGTGATTTTCAAAACCCTCGAGTGATTTTCTCTTGCAGGAGGGGGTTGTAATCACAAATCAAAAAAATTCTCTTCTGCTAATGGTAAATCCAAGAGTTTTCACGGGGCTTCGTCATGTTAAGGATCTCTCAACAATGGGGTGGTAAGTGACGTCAGTCGCCGGATGATTGCTGTTGGGAAATAACCGATTAAACTCTCCATCAAAGCCTATTTCCTCTATGTAAAGGAAAAGGCTTTGCGAGGTTTACGGTAGGCCTCTTCCAGTGGAGACCGGTGTTTCTGCATTTATTAATAGTCACGTTCTCTGTCAGGCATTTCCTCGATCTCACAAATTCTGTCTGTTTGTGATGAGGGTCGCTTCTTTTCTCGTGCCGTATAAAATTAAATTTTATTCCCATGATGGAGATTGGTTCCAGTGAAAGGCACAAATTTAGGGGCAGTGGGAGGCGTCCAAGCGTTTTATTTTAATATACTTCGGCTGTATCAGAAGCCGCGAGACATTACAATCTTCTGACCTCTCCGCCATCTGATGCTTCTTCATTCACGCCCGTCCTGTGCCTTCTTTCGTTTTAAATCAGCTCAGGGCTGTTGGAGCATTTCAAGCTCAGGTTCAGAAAATTTATCGTTTTATTCACCCCTCCTTAGTGAGGTCGATAATTTCCCTCACCGAACGGCTGTTCGAGAAAAAAGTAAAAAGCTCGGAATATAAAAGACAAAATTTTCCTGTCTATGTAAACACTCCATTACTCAGTAAAACCGTGAAGAAAAGAAAAAGAAGGATAAACATTGGAAGCAAATAGAACATTATCTCCTCTCTAACCTGTGTAACCTCCGTTTGTTTAAATAATTTTCCAACGCGAAAGAAAACAAAGGAGTGGAGGTGATTAATCATAAGGAAATTATCATTCCATCCCTTTACCTTACAGCTCGCCCCGTTATCTCTCCGCCAATGCTTTTCACATGATTCGAAACAAAGCTGACAATCTTCTCTCGAAAAACAATTTCGATTAGAAATCAAATGTGTCGACCCAATCGCCATACCTCAGGTGAAAATTCAACTCAGAACTTCATCAACTAAAACCAAAAAAGATATTTTAAGTTTCGTTCGACAAAATAATGTTTCATCGAACTTTTTGTACAGTATTTCTCCAACTGAAACAAAATGAAGCTTCAAATGTTTGCCTGCTGTTCCTCTAAATTTATTTTTATTTTAAGCGAAACGTATTCGTCTTTTACTGAAACCCACTTAGAATCAAAAGACCACTAAAGTTGACCACTAATTGCCGGAAGTCGACGTTTCGCATTTGAAAAACCCTTAAAATTAGGTTTACGCGTAAAAAAATAAGAAGGAAAGGCAGTCCTTTCAATGGGCTGCATCTCCTTCCCAAAAAACCAACCTGGAAAGGTCCTGATTTGATGCCATTAACAGTTCAGGGTTTAGACTGACAGATAATTCCCGGGGAAACAGTCCCTGAAGAACGCTTAACGGAGGAACGGAGAAACCAAAGCATGACAGAAGTGATTGGTTCCGATGTTAAGTCTTCCGGTCCTGCTCCAGAGACAATGGAGGGAACGTGACTTTGCCCCGATTTGGTCAACTGTCCCGTAATATTCGTATTTTATGATGCATTATAGTCCTAACAGACTCCTATTATTTTCCTCTTTGACATTCCCTTTCCAGTTACTCATTTTGTCCTAAATAAGGAATAAAGAGCTTCGTTGTGAAAGAGAGCAGGACATGGAGACAGCAAAAGCACATTTTGTTTGACTTAGAAGTCACGATTAATAAATTTCCGCCACGACAACTTACTTTTTAAAGATTAACTTGTGGTAGCAAACATAGGATCCGAGTCCCTGAATGTATCATAATTATAAATACAGTAAAATACCATTAATATAAAATAATATGAACAAAAAATATACTGCAAATAAGACAACATATTGTTTACTGACGTGGAACTAGAACGAGTTGGCAACAGTGGATAGCGTCTGCTGGTTGCCATGGCAACTAGTTGAAGTGATTATGGCCATTATTATGACTTCGTCTGTTATAAAAATTTTTCGATTATATTTGTATATGTTTTGTATATGGATTCACCTGTGGTATATTTGCCAAACACGTGTTGTAGTGTATCCAGAGTATCATAAATATAGAAAATTAATAATGCCGAACCTTGACGAAATGTCTTAAACGGTCAACCCAACTGAAATCAGGATACAAAGCTTTTTTGTAAGTCGTTCTATTTCCTTTAAGATACCAATACAAACAACTCTTTTAATCACTCTTCATTAAATTTGACAAAAATTCACTCAAACTCAAAGTTTGCTGTCTCTAACTCTATTTAAAAAAATCCGCCATTTTTCAGGGGAACAAATCAATGATGTCGACAATTGAAAGAAAATCGTTTACTTCACCTCCCTTCTCCCCTTTCCCTTTAATAAATTAGAATGAAATTGCCAAGATTTTCCGCCGAGAGAGTAAAGTTATCCGGAACCCGAAAGTTTTCTTCGGACTTTCCCCCCATTATACATGAAAGTGAAATTGGATTTTATCAGTGGGTAACCCTGGAGCTGACCACTGCCGGTGACAAACAAAATTCCGCCATAAGTAGACAAACAACCGGAAAATTAAATCTGTATAATTAACTAGCGCAGAGTTGGGACCAAGTCAAATGTTTAATTAGGAGAAACTCCGGCCCTCGAAACGGTTAATTTTTAATAAACAATATCTGGAAAACTCATTGACAGATGGATTTGAAGTTTTCCGTTTGAGATTAAAATAGCTCGAGGGAGGAGGGAAACCTTGGGGAAGGACACTCCCTTGTTCAAAGGGGGAAGTATCCCGGGGAGGTGGGAAACTCTGCTTGAGGCTGCAGGCTTATAAGTCCAATAAACTTTGAATCGTTTACATAAAGCACTGGGAAATAAACTGCGATGGGGAACTTTTTGGCCAGCGGTTCGTGAAACCGCTGGCGCTTTCGAAGGTTTGAAAACTATTTTTTAAAAATTGTCTCGCACAGTACTTTTACAAACATTTTTTATGTTATTTCGCCCCCTGGTATTAAAGTCCACGAGCATATTTACACTAATATTCATGTTTTAGATTTCAGGTTATTCAACTTTCGAAGGAGGATTTGACATGAAGCAGCGAAGTTCGTCACCGGTCCAACTCAGTAACAGGAACTGTGGACGGTCGCTTCCCTCTCCGAACTCAAATGGGGAGAGTCACAAAGTATTAATAGTTTAATAGGTAGGTGAAAAATGTGAGTTTGACCCCAATTGCGTTGACAAGAGAAAGATAAAGAAGTTAGGGGAGGACAAATGGCAGAAGGAGGAAGACTATCAGCAACAGCTGACGATGATGTACGACCTAATAACCGCTGTCCAACAGCATCAATAAAGACTAAGTCTCTCCTCTCTTAAATTTTCCTTTTCATATTTTACACAATTATTACTCTCGTTTCGATTTTCCTCCATCACTTCCCCTTTTCGTTTCTGCTCTTTTCGTAAAAAACAATTACTTTCATTTCCACCAGCTCAGTTTGAGTACTTGATTCACATTTAGCGCAAAAAAAAACAAACTTATAATATTTCTGATTGAATTCGTTGAGAAGCCAATCGGCGAACCTGAATGTTCCACCGTAAAAGATCGCCAAAGTGTTTTAATTTTTTAAAATATTAGAATTTCTAATAAAAATTGAGCGCCGTGAATCGTAAATTGGAATGATAAAAAATTATTCTGCGCGAGATTTTGAATGTTTTTCGCTGATGAAAATGAATTCGAGAAGCAAATGACCCGTTAAATTCAAGCTATTGACTCAATATTAGGAGTCGTAAAGTGAGAGGGATATGAGGGATGCAAATGTTGCCAACCCTTCAGTTCTAATTATCTTCCCCCTCCCTGTGGAAGCCTTTCATCTGCCTGTTTTGTAGTAGCGGTACCCCCAAAGATTTCCAGAGAGATTCTCTGAATTGTCTTCTGTCATTGGTCTGTCCGTCAAGTGACACTTGGGCCCCTCCGAGCTGATCTGACTCAAAAAGAATAGTTTGTACGCCTAGCACGAAAATGACAGTTGTTATTTGCAATGCTGCAGTTTTATCTTTAACCCGACTTCCGAAAAAGCCAAAAACATGGCCTCTGGAAAATGTTTGTCGCCTACTTGAACGGGTCAGCAATTGGTCTAGAGTGAGCAAATGCTGAGGAGGTGCGCATCTGTCAAACAAGACACTCAAGATGGGAGGAATCGTATATCGAGGCCATAGACGACAAGCGCGGAATATTCCTGGAATGCGATGAATCCCAGACGGTCCTTGAGACGGAAGATAACCCGAGGAGGGGCCGTCGCAGAGGGGCATTTCCCACCGAAGATACGGAGGAAATCCATGGTTCGGAAAAGAAACGTGACGGGGGCCTCGGAAGAAGGATCAAGTTGACTCGGAGCATCGGTTTCGCTGTGGCAGAATACAATATTGTACAAGAAACGCGTGTCCTGTTTCACGGTTAGTACACTGATACAGTGACATCATTAGCAACTCTTTTCCCACTCTTGATTTTCTTTTGTCCACGAAAGAAGAGAGCGGCAGCACTTCGCGATATGATTTCTTTTTACGTCTTTTACAGGTCAACGTTGTATAAATATTAACTCCTTGATTGGAAAATAACTCCTCAGTTTTGTTTTAATTGTCTTCTTTTTGTTCGTTTCGTATGCGTAAATGTCTGGTTGAACCCTTACAAAATTTGCTGAATCTGAACTCTTTTAAATCTGCTAAATACCGAAAAACTGTATTCTTGTCTAATTGTTTCTACGTGTGTGTACCTTAAATCATCTTCATCTTGATTTTATACTCACTGCCTTCTAGTACGCTAATTAAAGCCTTCTAACTATTTTTATTCTATAGAAAAGCCTGCATAAAGCAGAAAGGCCTCTCCATTTGTCCTTCCACATATTCTGCAAAATCCCCTTCGAGAGGACTCCTCCCCACAGCTTTTGATTCCCATCAGAAAGCAGAGTTTTTTTTACGCAAAGATGGCTCTTTTCCAGCCAATGGCGGGGCAAAAGGAGCGGGGAAATGAAACGATAACTTGCATTGACGATTTTCGAGCTCATTTAACGGGATAATTCGAAGAGGTGGCGTGAAAAAACGTATTTCCGCGGGAAAGAAAAGTTGAGGGAAAATTAGTTTTATTTTGGAAACTTCACGTCGGTTTGGAAGGGCTTTGAGGAAAAGCGGGGAAAGCTGACTTTGAAAATTCTCGTTATGTCGAAAACCAAAAAAATTGATTTAAACGACTTTGGCGGTTGGAATGGGGGTTCTCGGATTCTGATAATATAATATGGGGGGTTTTGGGAGCGAGGAATTCTCACACCTTACCCCCTGTGCCTTCCGGTGGTGGGTTTCGTCATAAATCAGCGGCATGCGGAGTTCCGGAATAAAAACAACGGGACGGCAAAAAGAAGAAAGGCGATACGAATTTTAATCTTAATAACTGCGCAGCGACAATTAGGGTAACAGATGAATTTGAGGAAGTGAAATGATTAATAAAATTGGAAACTAAAGCAGACCGCAAAAATGTCGAAAAGGAGGGAAAGGAATAAGAGCCAAACATTGCAGTTTCACCCCTTGTGGCCGCGCTTCACTGCACACAAAGGGATGAAAACAAAAAATGAGCCCAAATTGATTCACTAACTTTTGAAATTGATGTGTTAAATATTTCCGCACTTCGACCTCAAATTGTTCGTAATTTGATATCTTCCGCAGAAAGTTCGGATGATCGCTTATTGTCCTTCAGCTTGTCAGAAAATGAGCGAAAAGCTTTAAGGGAGGGTGATGCTAAACCAAATAAATTTTATTACTTCCGAATAATTTTATTACTTGAGTGCTTAAAGGTTTTTTCTTACTAGAATTTCTTAATTATGTTTTTTATGTTTATAAATTACGTATAAAATTTGGGAACCTGTCTTATAAAGGATTCGCCGCGCAAAACCGTTAGCAATAAAGAGGAAATGTTCCCTAACGCTGAGCTTAAGGGAAGTGGATGCAGAAAGAAATTAATTGTGGGGGCGTTGAAACCATTGTCTCTTCCCTCAACCTTTCAGCAAAATTAAAAGAGAAAGGCTTTCACCAGAGCAATGACTAAAGTAAAGTAAATGAAGAGCTTACCTCCCAGGCGAACTTGGCATCAATGGGTTCGTGCACCCATTTCCCGGTGAAGGGCCCATACCTCGCTCCCCTCGGGATTTTCTCCTTCGCCCACACTCCCTTCCCCGACTCCCTCAACTTGAGTTCGGGGGGCACCACTCGAGCAGTCTTTGAAATGTCCAAAAAATCATTGTTCGATCTCAGTCTCACGGGCGTGTCCGCCTCATCACCACTTCGGAAGTAACCGAAACTCCGGCCGGGGGGCGTTGCACTGCCCGAATTTTCGCGGGTGGCGTCTTGGCTTTCCTTCCGGTCGTCTCCGGGTTCCCTGGGTTTGGGGGAACCTGTGGTGGACACGGAATTTTCCGAAATGCCCGCACTGTCCTCCTTGGGAGATCCTTCAAGTTTCGTTCTGAGGTCCTGGGCAGTCTGGCGAGGGACGGTGAAATCGTCAGCGGTTTCCGATGGCTCTCTTGATGGCCCCCTGGTCATCTCTTCCATCAGTTCTTCCTCGTCTTCTTCCTCGGAACTCTGGGTGGTGACGTCGCAATCGACTTCCCCTTCGTCGCTGCTTCCTACGAAAACAAAAAACGATCAAAAGGAGATATTCGCACCTGATAACACTATCGGTGATGGAGCTTTATCTCTTGCAACTTCTCGGAATTGACAAACACGCCGCCAGATCAACCCTCTCCGAAGTGTTGTCGGTGGTGATTCGGGGGAAGATTTTGTTGACTTCCGCAAATAACCATATAAAGCTATATATTTCTAATAAACCACGTCGTTTCCTGTTGAGAGGGATTTCTGTGGAAGGCGGAAAGACATTTCTTAGAATCGGCGGAAAAGGCAAAGAGAATGACCCTTAGAAGGAGGGGCGAAGTGAGTACTCAGCAAATGCGTCTTTGTAATACTGATTAATTAGCTCAAGGTGAAGGACAGTGAGGCATTTGGGCCTTCACAAATGTAGAATGGAATGTATAAAAATATGCAGAAGCAAACTTCTCATTCAGGTCTCAGCTGGAAACACTGTAAAAACCCTCCCGATTAAGCCGACAATGAAAAAGAGTATTTTCACAATGGCACCGTAATCCTGTGGTTGTAATTTCAGAATCTCTTTTTGTGTTCGTCCATTGCCATTTTTTAATATTTCATTTCTCAAATTCCGCAAAAGGCCACTTTATAAATATTATAATAATATAGGTTACTTTCGTTTGTTATTAAAGAAGAATAGATAAAGATATGGTTGAATTAAATAGTCTTTACATCAGCCGCTACTGAAAATGCCGGAAACGTGTTTGAGGTGTAACAATAAGGGAAAAGTAAAGCGCATGAAATTCCTTAAATAATCGAATTTCAACCTGTTCAACCTCAACCGGTTACTGGTCGAAAACATCTCGTCAACTCGACACTGGCCGCCACACAAAGGTGACAAAACGGAAGAAACCCAACACCTTATCTCGGATAGCGCAAACAAATCCTTTTGGGGCTGCGCTGTCCTCCCCGACCGGCGGGTGGGGTTTATGTCGGGGTGAGGCCCTCTGGTCAGACCTTTATCGCCATTTGCGAGCGCTCGTAAAAATTCGACACGCGGAAACCAATAAAAGTAAACGAGTGGGACGTGATCCGGGGCCTCGCACCGGGGATAGTCGTTACAGTCTCTTCTCTGCCGATTAACTCATCAAAAGAAAATCTCCCGAGATAAATTCTTCGGATTAGAAGAAACCCTACACCACACTCATTTCGCTGATCGCCGGGGATTAGTCAGCAATTGGTGGAAGCGGAGGAAGGGGTTGCAGGTGTTCTGCTGTCTGTCTGAGGGAGTGCAGGAGCTTTTTAAGGAATCAAACAAAAGAGGGTTTCTATGTATAAGATGGCGGTATGCATTTGAAACTTCTTAGAGATCCTCAGGTCGCAGATTAAATATTATATAAGAATGAAAAATTAATTACAATTAATTAATTATTTTAAAGGATTATTTGCTTTAGCAATGAATCTATTACCTATTCTCTCATGTGCGCATGCGCCCCTCGACTCAAAGTGTACCCCAAACTATAAAAGATTATCATTCCCTGCAGTCATATCTTAAAATCAGTCAAACTAGCAAGGGTTGTTTTGATGTTTATTCAAATACGCGCCTTTTAAAAGAATACTGCACATTATTTATTAAATTTATTCATTATAATTATTAATTTAATTAATTATGTAATGGGGAATACGGCAATGCAATTTAAAATTTTGGAGTTTTTACAAAACATCCCCATGTGAAAGAGAAAACAGGGTAAAGAATGAATGACCGAGTGACCACTGAATGAATTAAATGAGTCACGGAATGTTTTTAAATATCGACTTCAGGTCAATACAAGCACACCTTGGTCGTTGTGGTGGGAAAAGGGAAACAGAAATTTGAGTGAGCGAAGGCTTTGTTTCATCCACAAAAGCCCGATTGTTTTGCTGAGGGAATAAATTCGAAAGAAACCTAGATATGGAGAAAGCCCTAATCATAATCGATAAAATTATGTGTTGGACGGAATAAAGAAAAAACCGAAAAGCGTTATCAAGGTGCGTGACTTAAAAAAAAATAATCGCCACAGGCATGGTTTCGACGATGTTGGGGAGGCGAAGCTGAAAATTTTTTGAGAGTGCGAATGTCCGCGACTTTTGCCGATTTTCACAGAAAAGATACATTAATTGTGTAAACTTTCCCAAAAGTGAATTCGCTGAAAAACTGAGAAATTCTGAAATGATACAGTTCAGTATTTTGCAAAATATAATATTTATAAGCCGCTTACACAAATTATTTGAGAATGTTAAAAATAATATTAATAAATAAATTATTGAATGATATTAAATAAATATACAAAAAACATTAAATAATCAAAAAATTAAATAAATAATCCAAAAAAGAAAATAACTAAATATTACCAAAACCACAAAAAAAATTGTTTAATAAAAGTAAATTCGACCCGAACGTCAAGAAAATACGGTAGGCAACAAGACGATTGGTCCTAAATTTTGTAATTTCGGCAGCTGAAAACGACAAAGAATTGATTGAAATAGGCTTAATTTTTAAAAACGACTTCCCACACAATTAATGTTATAAATAGTTATTTTATTTGTTTTAATAAATCGCACGATTTCAAATAGCTAATGAGTTTATTTGTGATGAATTTTAATTAAAAATTAAAGCAAATCTTTAATTATTATGTTAATTTTATTTGTACACTGTTATAAATGATAAGAAATGAGTTATCTAACAGAAAGCGTGCGATAATGATTTATTTATAGTTTTGTTTACCCAAAAAATAGGTGGCATAAGAATTTTAAAATAATCAGTTTATGTTTACATCATGAATTACCTGGATTTAATGTCGTTTTCACATTTATACATTAAATTGCTACTATTTATAAAATAATATTATCAGTTTGCAGTAACTCTTGTGGTATACAGCATTTGTGTGGCGCGCGATGGATACCTTGAAAAGTTGTTGTTATAATAAATAATTGTAATTTTTGTTTTTTCCAATTAAAGCAGATGGGGTAAATATCACTCGACTTATTTGTGACAACAAAATTTTTTTCATTATAATTGATATTATTTTATCATCATTAGGCAAATTTTCTCAGGATGGCCTAAGAAATTATAAAAGTTGCTTTAACCTACCGAACTTATCGATAAATCGCCTAAACTTTGGCCGACATCCTTCAGTTAATCACTTATACAATTTGCTGTTGTTAATGTATCAACAGGAATTATATTTGTCCGTCAGTGACACAACTTTAGGCCTCTCATAATGTAATAACAAAGACTAAAGCTTTCGCCGCCCAAACGAACTCAGGTACTGATGGGGAAAATATTCTTAGAAGAACATTCTGCTAACGAGAGACCCACGCCTCGTTTCTTCTTCTCCCGATTCTTATCTTTTCATTTAAAAAATCAATTTCCCTACCTCGGTACAGATTTTCTCGGACTTTGACGGCATCTTCGTTTTGTCTTCTGCAGAGATGAATCATCGTTGGCGGGGAGGCCTAACTTCCCTTCGGAAAAGCCATCCCCTTGCTCGAAACACAGTCCCGCGCCTTCAGCCACGGAAACCGAACTCTGTCAGGCATTCGACAAGGACTCACATCTTAAAAGAAAACTCGGACAGTTCCCGCCGCCTCCCCGAGACCGGAAAATATCGGAAAAGTCACAGAGCACTTTCACTTCGGGAACAGCAGAAAGCGGAGCAAAATGACGTTGCGTTCACCACCGGAGGTACGTAAGAAATGCAGAGGGTTGAAATCTGTGTTGAACGTCGCGAAACGCCGGGCGGGGATTGGGAGGAGCCACCTTCCCCTACTCTTGCAGCATCCCTTTCGAGTCAACAATTCTTATCCCAGAATTCGAGGGTAGGAAAACAGCTTGAGTTTCTCCGCTCTTTGTCCCCCCAGCAGACTTTCTGACCGTTTCCTCAGACTTTTTCCAAATAATTCAATCGATTTTTTTGTGTTTTCCCATTATTATTTTTTTTTGTAACGCACATAATATTCGTTAGTTACAGATCGGTTTCTTTCGTTATTTTTTATAAATATTTGGAATTTACGTTTATGCTATCGAACATTTGAATTTTTTAAGTTTTCCTGCGCATCGTTCATTTTCAAGCATTTAAAGTTTTAATTTTACAATATGAAAACTTTAACTTTTTTATTTAAATGTCTTCTTTTAAAATCACTGCATTTGGTAAATATTTTTCAATTTAAATTTAATATTTTCTTCTTTCGGTATTGAGTGTTTTATATCTCCCTTATTTTGTTTACCATTCTCACATAATTTCGTAACCGCCTTCTTTGATTTTTCTGTAAATCCCTTTTTAAACTTTGGTAATCAGCCATTTCCGTATTATTCCTTTACTCTTTTTTTATTTATCGATTTATTTTACCGCTTTTTTAACTCTTTTTCTCGCGCTTTTGTTTATTTGCCCCAAAGTTTTGCTTTCATTTCTTCTTTCAGAATTTATAAAAATGGCATTATAACAGATTTAAATTTTATTCAGTTGCGACAGTTTCTTTCGTTCTTCACCCGTAAATATTTTGCTAAGTTAAACAACTAAAAAAAGTTATAGCATAAGTTTTGGAAACATATTCCCATCTCAGAAGGATAAGAATTTCCAAAGTGAAAACTGATACTCGATGGATTTATTGAAGAAGAAATAAAAAGAGCAAGCGTGATTGGAAAAAGTCAAAGGAAGACGGGGGAGGGAAGGAAAGGGGAAGAGGACGAAAAACCATTTCAATGCGAATGAAAATCTCTGTAGAATAAAAGATGGTAATCGAACCAACGGAGAAGGAAAAAAATAAAAAGGTTCTGTTCTGGCCAAAAGAGAAAGAAAAGATTCATGACGGGAACGCCGGGGGGAAGTGGTTTTGAGACGAACCGCAGAGAAACTCCGAATTTTTCACCCGACAATGAGAAAAGAAAAAACAGAAGTCACGTCTTATTCTCTCAAGTTTCCCCGCTTCGGAAAAAAAATTCTTTTCAAGCTTCCCAGCTGCGTGAAAAGAGATTTCCTCCCCCCGAACGCTTTCACTCTCTCGAAGATGGCCTCTCGCGCAGGTTTTTACTCCGCTGCGCTCTGCCACCGCTGTGATGAGCCAATATAAGCAGAACTTCCTCGCGGAGGAGTTCGTTCCCCGAAAGCGATACAGAGGAAAGAACAGACAATAAGGGTTGCACCCGCCCTCTCTCAGAAGTGCTGGCCCATTAAGCTAAGAGCCAAGCTGAGTCGTCAACCACTGGAACAGAAAGCAACACGTTCGGTAAAAGCATTGCCAAGATTATCTCTTGTTAAACACTTATGACGTTCACGGGGGGATGAATGGCAAAGACTCACTTCCGTCTCATTGTGCGCTCCCTGGAGTGCCGATGCCAACGTTTCGCCTCCCCTTTCTTCCCCTCCGCCCCTCCCTCTTCTTCTCAGGGGTTCGTTCCGTAACCGACATTTGTACAAGTTAGTCTGTTTAATTCCACCACTTTTATTACATTTCCCATTGTTCTTCGGCTTTTTGTAAACCAATTCATTATATATAAAAATCGATTTCTCTTCTCTCCCCACATCCCCCTACCCTCTCCCTTCTTTTGTTCCAGTTGCCTTGTTGAAAATTTTGAGAGCACGCACGGAGATGAGTGCGCTTTAAATGCGAAAGGTTTTCACCCCCAAAACGCTTTCGGATTTCTCGGGGTGGGATAGGGTACTCTTCTCTTCACCCGGATCCTGAGGTTAAACTTCGAAACAGAAGATACAGCAGTTTTCGCAAAATAGCTTACAGTCATTATGATGATGATTTTCTTAAAATTTTTCGACGATTTCCATTTATTTTCCAAATTCTTTTGTCAGTACTTATCGATCACGTAAGGATGAAACAATGTCCGATTGTATCTTCGATAGTACGTGCTAGTTGCGTGTCTTTTTGGGTGATTACTGTCCAGGACGACATATATCTTGATCGATGTTTTGAATGATCGGACCAAATCGCTGACTGAAATAAAATGGCGTGCTTTGCCACTCGATGTTTCATCTGTTTGTAAAGTTACGAACGACATAGCAATCTAATGTGAAAATTGACCTTGTGCTTAAAGTGCGAGACTATCAATATTGACGTTAATGCCAATCGAGGATAACTGTCCGTCGTTGCTGTCCGGCAAAGACCTGTTTGCTCGATAGATGATTTTAGAATTTAATCCAGTTCTTTTTTAACATTTACGAATTGAAAAAAAAGAATGACCGAATTTCAATAAAAGCGGTAAATGGGAAATGCGTTTAAATGTGCGGGGCGGCAGTCTTTGTCCCTGTCGATTGGCCATAGGTCTTATCATCACAGTGTAACCACCCACGGCTTTGCAAAGGCTTAAAATACTTTTTACTTTATTAGTGATAATTATTTAATTTATCCTCGCAGTAAGTTTCGGTCCTGGCGGTAAGAGAAGATAAGAAGCCGAAGAGACTCGAATGAGCCAGAGAGTGGATTAGTACAACAGGAGTCTCTCAATCAAAGCAGAATTGCGGTGAACAAATAGAAGTGATCATTAAGCACTGTTAGTTTTATATGGCCGGGCATATGGTATAATTACAACGGACCTCCAGTGATTTTTATCTGAAAACAGTTTTTAAGTTTCAATTTTGAATTTTCATATCAAATCTGATGGTTTTGAAAAAGAATTCAAAATGGCTGCCACCGTTTACTTCCGTCTTTCAAAATTAATTTGTTTGATTGCGACTGCAAAACGCCTAAATTAATTTACAAGTATTTATAAGAAAATCTAACTGAGGACAAAAGACAGGATTCATGACCGAAGTGTGCACAACATGATAAATTAGGAAAAAGACAGTGAGGCACTCACTCAGCTCGGCTCGAACCGCTTACGAACCCCTGAATGGATGGCATAAAAAATTAGAGAACAATAAAAAGATCATTATGAGAACAATTATGGCGACGTCTCGCATCAACCCTTCTGCATAAATCAACCCCCGACCGCATCTAAAGTTCTCTCTCCTATGCACATATGATTGACTTGTAAGTGCTGTGACAGTTCGAGACGCGAAAGCATTTCGAGGCAATCAGGAATGACGGAGCCTCGACCCCAACCCCCGTCCCGAAGGACCGCCACAGAAACCTTTAATTCCCTGACGTTTGGCTCCAAAACAAGATGTCCTCTCCTTCTTCTCAGCTTCCGACATTTCACTCTCCCGCCCATTGTTTTTCCACTTCTGAACGAGACTCAACTGTCAAAACCCTTCGGGGCAATCGATGAATATTGATAGGCAGTCCGCCGGGGCCGCGCTCGGCCAAGCTAAGCATGGGCGGACGCGCCCCGCCGAAAATGAATTTAAATGAACAAAAACAATCGGAAGGAAATATCGATTTGTATTCATGTGAGAAATATGGAATTATAATGAGAGATAACTGGTTCATGTGTGCGGGTTCAAACACAGATTAACCCTAACCTAATTTAACGGTTTGTTTTTGAGACACATCGGCGTCGATCTTCGGATGGGAGAGCATCTGGTGAAAGTGTAAATTTCCTCAGCATTGGAAGCGCTGCTGATCACTGTTAGGCCCACAGTTAGTGCTGATTTGGGTTTTTCTGCTTTCCGTTGGTTATTAAAAAGTGGGAGAGAAGGCCAATCAATCAAAAGTGGTAACGCGAGTATTTTTAAATTTAATATTTTTATGGTTTTCGAAAACCCGTTGATATTTCGGTTCTGTCGTGCTGTCGTGTCCCTGTCCTCTCCGTGAAATCTGCTCAAATGGGACTTCAGTTCCAACGACAATCCGGAAACGGAATTGTAATTATAATTAAAAAGGCTTTTCCGTTTTCTCTCCGCGTGGGGATGAATCCTGGCAGAATGGACGAGGGTAGTTCTTTCAACTGATGCATTATTCACCTCGAACGGCGAACAAAAGACGATTTCTTTTTGTTCTCAACGACTTACATCTCGATTATAGACTCTTTAAATCGACTTCCGCTCTTTCGACTTTTTTCTCCCTTTCTTTCTCCTTCCACATATCAACAGGCATCATATTAATTCCTTTTTTTATTCTTGTCAAATTAAAAATAATATTTAGCTTAAGGGGATTCGAGTAATCAAGAGGGCTCCATACAATGCGAAAAGAAACCATTGAACCCGATGACTTCTGCATTCCACTCAGTCTCTTATTACAATTTATCTGATTATTTATTTATGTTTGAGTGAATGGATCCTTTCACGTCGGATGGAATGATAATGAGGACCCAGCTGAGATGTTCCGTTAGCCCTCCCTTCCCTCTCTTCTCCAACCCTTGATTGACAACCGATCGCCAATAGTTCGGCTCCTGTCGCGACTTTTCCACGCTTCACTGCCGGCAGAGATCAGGTTGTCTTTTAACCGTCTGCGACACAATGTCCTCCAATGGCGGTGGCATTTCCACAAAAGGGGACATTTGCACTTGGGTTAGTTCCGAAATTCGCCTTCGAACAATGGCTTTCTGTTGGAGAGCAGAGGCAAAGTTCTTTTAAATTAATACTTTGATTTTTAGCTTTTTTAAACATAAAGTAACAATTGAGACATTGTTTTTTTTGGTTTGAATATTAAAAAATTGGTTTGAATCTTTGCGTGAAAGTGGAATTATTATGCAAATCGGTGAGAGTGAATGAAAAATATTCAAATATTAATTTTTATTTATAATTGAAACAAAAAAATTCACATTCTTTCTGAGATCAAATGTTTTATCTCATCAATTATGAAATTCGAATTTACTAAAATCTGTAACTTAATTTAAAGTAACTTTTTAAAGAAAAGTCCAAACACTGAAATGAAGAATAAGCTGACTTTTATTCTTCCAGTCGTCTATTTTTCGCTGTTTTGATTGTTGTATAAATTGGTTGGTTGCTTTCTTACAGCCATAGCAATCTCCTTTGCGCTGTACTGTCCTCTATCGTTAGCAATTAACAGCTAACCCAAAGAGATGCAACCTGATGGCAGCTAAAAAATGTCAGCACCGCTTGTGCAGAGAAAAAAGATGAAAGAGCTAAGCTAAGCATGTGGACCTCACGGGTTCCACCTTTTGCAGACACGCGAGAAATGACAAAGGAGCGATCTTCTTTGTGATGCTGGACTCCGTGGACAAGAAATGACAGCCTCTCGCTCCTTTGATAGACAACTTCGACTCATTTCAATCAATTGTTAATCCTCGAGTTTCCTTTTCCGTTTTTTCTTTTCTTCTTTTCCTGTCTGAAAAAAGCGCTCTTAATGATGTCTCAATTGTGTTGGCGAGGTCGCGCACAAAAACGAACCAATAAACACGCTTTGTAGTAGATATTTTGCATATTTCCATTGTGACGAAATGTAAATAAATCTGCATAGATAATAACGACGTGAACCCCTTCCCTCGGGGAATGCCAGAGTTAAGAACAGGTTAATGAGCAGGGTTCCAGCATGAGGTCCCTCCTCCCTTTTTAACCTTTTCCCGTGTTATGCTAAAAACTTTTAAACGCCGTTCGTTAACAGTGCAAAAATCTCTTTTATAATCCTCCCTAAGGATTTGCAATTAAAAGTCGGCAGTGCGCCCTTTTTTGAAAACCGTTCTGAGAAACCGTAAAAGAATCCAGGTTTCCGAAGACAAAGAGAAACTCTTCTGAGAACGTGCAGAAGCTCGCGAATCCGAGAGCAGGAAGAATATCTTCTGGGTGAAATTAAACGCGATAAAATTTTCTCCCGCCACAGCCAGACAGGACATCACTGATAAAGTGAAGAAGTTCTCACTGGATCGTGAGAAACGCGAAATCAGTCCGAAAAAGGAAGAAAACGCGAGATTAAGGCGCGAAGGAAACGAATCCGACGCATGAATTAGAGAGAATGCGGCGGAGGAGGGCGCCGGATGGGTGGTGAGGAAGGGAGTTGTTCCGTAACTCGATTTCCACGTTGGCAACCCCAACAAGGTGTCATTCCACCCCTATATTACAATGTTTGAACAAATCTTCATTACATGGCAACTTGTCTTTGTTTTCCCTTTCGGCTCCGATCTTCGGGATTACCTGCAGTTGGGCCTCCGTTTCGCGTTCGCTTTTATTAACCCCCTAAAATATTTTATGTCCTTCGCGTTCCCACTATAATATCGCTTTCACCTTCGTAATTTATATATATCCTTGTCATAATATATTTTGGTAAATCTGCATAATTTTTCGGTTTCTTCGGCTCTCGGTTGCGCAAACGGTTGGCGGTTTTGAATTTCCGCGAGAAGATGCAATGGTTCGCGCAGAAACTTTCCCTCGGTTGGGTCAACAGAACGCCAACGTTTTCTGAGTCACCGGTGCTTTTGATAAAGACTTCAGTGCTGCGGTTTGCGGGATTTTCTGTTAGTGAACTTCCTTTTTCCGATGTCTTTCTGCGACGCTTTCGAGCTTGACAATGGCTGGAGAGAGTACCCCTGGGAAGAGTACGTTCGAACTGCTCTTTTGTAATAATCACCAGTTGCGAAAGTTCGGTCATTTATTGTATTTCTATGGGAGGAGAATAGTAAAGAACAATTATTTCTCTTACAGCTTTCGTTTGCTCAGTTTGATTTGAAGCATGTGTAAATGCATTCCAAAAAAATTTATAAAAATCGCTGTAAATCCTAATGAACAGGTGAAGTAGATGGAGAAAGGACCAGAATGCGAGGAATTCCCCTCCATCTTCTGCTACCGTTGCATTTATTAAATAATCAAACTCTCGTTGACCCTTTCCTTTTATGCGAGCTTCTTAAGATGACCAAGAGAAATAAATGGTTATATTTTTTCCATGAGAGCGCCCTTGAATTTAAGGTCGGCCTCTTTATCACCCTGAGCCTTTTCTCGTCCACTCCGCCTCAGCAAAAATCAACAGAACCGTTCCCACATCACTCTCACATTCAATTATTCCAGAAACAAAAGAAATAATTTACTCTGCGGAGGGTTAAAACAATAGAATTTCGGCCATCGGCCTTCCCCCGGACACAAAAAATCGGTCCGTTTGTGGTCATTAGAAATCAAGGAAAAATATTTCTTTGGGGCTGCTTCGCTAAGGGGTCATTTCATTTCAGGTCAATCTGTCAATCTCACATGACGGTTAACCTTTGCCGAACATAATATTATCATATTTTATATTGCAAATACTTCTTCTCCACTTGACGTTTGAAAAAAGGGAAAACCCTTAAATTATAAATATTTTACGGTGAAGGGTCGCTATGAAGTTTTCTCATTTTGTCCTTTTTCACTCCAAACGGTTTTTAATTGTTTGGCGAATCCGTCGCGGCCCCCTTCTCTGGGAACTCATGCCCTCACCACCCCTCCGCACCACCAACAGCCCTTCACAGGGCGGTGCCCGCTCGGCCATCTCCGGATTCCTGCAGATCACTCCGTTGCCGGAAAGAGTTGCTCGCAAAAGAGGGTTGAAGCCGAGTCTCCCCCGGCGACAAAGAGCCAGGGCAACTGATAATTACGCAAGCTAACCGTTGAGGAAGGGTCCAGGCAGTTGAATTTCGGCATTAATAGCAGTGGGCGGTGTAGAGGAAATAAAAACATCTGCTGCGTCTCTCTCTGCACACAGACAAATCAAAACAAACGGTTACAATGCCTTTTTATCTTTTTTCCTCTTCCTGCTGGAACTCTAGCCAGCCCCTGATTTTTGGCTTTCCGGCTCCTTTCATTTTGTGTTCACTCCGACTTTGTGCAAAAGCCAACCCTCTGCTTTATTCCAGTCGAACCCGACACCCATGGGCGATGCCCGGGAAATGCCGGAGAGCAGAATCCAATTTCAGTCAATGGACTCCACACTAACTTCCCCACTCCGTCAAAACAAATTCATAATTTCACGGTTATTGCCATCTCGAGTCATCTTTCGAATAGAATAATGGGAACTCTTCGACGGTTAACCTCCCACTCGAATGTGGGATCAGTTTATGCTCTTTGATTGTTTGAGTATTTCTGACTGAGGAGGGAAAGCGAATTCAGCTCCGAGAGCTGATTTTACAAGTAGATAAAATTAGTATTAAAAAGTTTATAAAAAGAGGGATAAAGCAATATATTAAAGAGTAAACCACTGTGTAGACATGGTCGCATTGTGGGCTAATCAGCGGGAGCCGAAGCGCTCAGCCTTCTCATTTACCCCTTTTTACCCTTCACCCGTGCTTTTCTATTTACCTGCCTTCCAAATGAATTCGTTATGTCCCCCCTGGAAGCCTTTGTCATTGCGAATTTCGAAAAAAACCCGAATTCCGTGTCAATTGTGTCATCAAAATTTTCACGGTGGCACGCCCTTATATTATTTATATATTATTATTATAAAGACGGGAAAGGGTTTCCTCTTTTATCCCATAAAATATTTATTAATCCTTTTTTTTTTGAATTATTTCTAAAAAACGGGAAAATGAACAAGGGTTGGCCCTCCTGTGGGAACTTTTGCCTTTTCGAGAGGAAGAGGACACGAAATGGGTTTTGCCAATCGAAAACCCATTTGTGGAGTGTCCGAAATAATCTGTAAATCTGGATTGAGTGAAGATAACCTTTTTGGAAGAGAATCAAAGGTTTGAGTAAATTGAAAAGAGGTGCAAAAGGGGGAGGGAAGAAAGTCGTTTGTGGATATGACAGTCAACGTCACCCTTTGCTGGGAAAACTTCCTTTAAAACAAAAATGAAATTTGTTCGGATTCCCCTTTCCCCTTCGGAAAAGACAATGGAGGGGCTAATGAAGTTTTATTTTCTTTGTTTGACGGTTTGGAAACAGGTGGGAGTACTGGAAACATACCATTCTCTGTCTTTGGAAGGCTTTCAAAACCTTTTTAAGATTCACTCTGCTGGGATTCCCTCATCTCCCAACTCTTTGATTCGTTTTATTTAATTTTTAAAATTTACAATTAAAAACAACAACAATTAAGGTTATTTGTCTTCCAGTTATTTTAACAAAGTACAGAATAATTTTTGCGGATCTGACCCTAATATTATTTTACGTAATATTTAACCCTTAGCGGTGGTATGTCTACTCTCAGCCACGACAGCAAGGAACTATACGAATATATACAAATCTTATACTGTATGCATTCCTATATCAGTTTATACTTTTCCTCAATTTCTATTAAACCTTTTCATCAACTAATACAATTGGAGATAACAAAATTTCATCTAAACAAATATTTTCTAAATTGTATTTAGGAGTAATTAGAGATTTTCTCTTGTTAAAATATGACTAAATATTAGTGAATATTATGTATATGTATCCCTGCTCTTTCCAAAGAAATTAATTCCGATCAATAGATACCCATACACAAATTTTATACCACCGCAAAGGGTTAAAATAATATTATGAATTAGACATTAAAATAATTATGAGTTATAATGCCACTGCAAAATATTCGAAAGTCTGCATTCAAGAAAAATTCCATCGCAAAATACTGTATAACTGCAGGAGGATGAAAATAAATCTAACTAGCCTAATAATGATACGAAATTGAAACCTTCATTTAAATAAGAACAAAATCATGGTCATTATAATAATTATCTTTCATAAATTATTGGAAAATAGAGGGTTGGCGAGAAGCCACTTCAGAAGAATTCCGGGCATGACTTTACGCAATGCACTCTTCATCCCCCTCCGCAGGCCGCCCTTCGGATCGAAGAAACATATGTGTGACCAATCCACCCTCCTCCCCTGCCCGATCTATTATTACTTATTACATTGACCCTTAAACGATCTTTCACCCTCCCGACGACAATTGTTTGGAAACGAACAGTTTCATCAATAATAAAGAACAATCCAATGTTTTATTTCAAACTATCGGGGCTCAAGTACCGTTTAGATGTTTTAATGGCTTCCTTTGCTTTCCCAGCAGCTGGAGTTGACGAGATTTTCTAAAGTACAAGGATTTTACGCCCGAACTCGGATGCATCCCGACCGTGCAACAGTTGTAGAAATTTAATCTCGCTTTTACGTCTTCTGATAAAGTTCCTTTCACAAGATTATATTTCCCCACCCCACAGCTCACAAAAATCCTGCAGAAAACTCTTCACAATGGCCGTAACGCTCTCCAATCTTCACCCCCACAAAGTTACAACTTTCCCCCGAATAAATTCAAACATGAAACTCATCAAGTATATTCCGCTATTCACACCCCAGGCACGTCATCCCTCACGTCAATATCAAAACGTCGGAAGTATTAAAACAACAACAACAGAAGAACTTCCTCACGTGATAACCACCCTCTCATGAGTTCCCCCCGTTCGGGGAGAAAATGATGAGCCCAAGATTGACTTTCCCGGACGAAAGTCAATCCTGTTCAGACGGTCAATTTCTGTTCAGACAGAAGTGAAAGAATCATTTTTGAATCCGATAAACATCATCCCCTCCCGGGAACGTTCTAAATCTTAGCCTTCTTATCTCTCCTTTTTCTTTCGATTGTCCAAATGGAATTGAATTGAATTTCTCTAAATGGGAAATCAGATATAAAACATCTCCCTGGACAGCATCCGCATTGAAATTCCGAAGTTTAAACCGTAAATGGCCTCACCCCCAATCTCCCGCTCTCCTCTCCGCGTTTCCCGTCCTTCCACCGAGATTTGTGTTTTATTTCTTTCCTCCCCTTCCGTTTTCCCTCCATTTTTTATTCCTTTTTGAATTCTCTTGATTAACCCTGGAGTTTGCTTTTGACGTCAATATTTGACACCTACGCGGGGAGTGAAGGGCTCGAAATTTCAAATGTGCCGCTTACGCCGATGGCTTTACGTCCGCCTCTGTGCGACGATTCCGCTAATTCCTTCCATTTTCATCCCCGTAGCAACAGTGGAGGGCATTGCCTTCTCTCTAAAGAAATGTAACTTTTTACCTCCCACTCATCTTTTAAAGGTCATTTGGGAGGGGAGTTTTTTTTATTCTAATTCACGCAATTTCGTACTTTTTTGTTAATAAAATTCACAAGGGATGAACCAATATTTCAGAGTACATTATTTTACCATTTGAATGTCTTTTCAAAGGGTGAAAGTTAAAAAATCTCTTTTCTCTGACAGTATACGATCTCCGAATTTAAAGAGATAAAATTTTCAATGCCTCAATCCCCGAAGCTTTAAAAATAAATTTCCTTCTTAAAATAGCCGCTTTCCCTTTCAAAACTGTTACTTCAGTAATTTATTTTAAAAATTAATCAATAAGTTGTTCGATTTGAGTTTCTATGTCTTTTAGTTCAACTTTATTATTAGTTTACTTAAATTTTTACTATGGGGCTACAGCGAATACTGTTGTGTCCGCTGATGTCATAAAGAACTTTAAGTGTCCACCGAACGCGAGTGGATGAGAGAAGCCCTTTTTCACAAAAAAAAAGACAATTTTTTCCCCTCCCGCTTACTCCAGCGGAATAGGTGCATATATTTGCTCATACAATAAACAGTATTTAATTACAAAATATGCTTAACTCTTATGGATTATTATTTGTTTTTTTTTTTACCGTAAATTATTGCTTTCTTTTAATTTGTTTTGAACACTTTATGAGCAAACGAATGTGGATTGGCTAAGAATGGCTCAAACAAATCAGTAATATCAAAACTTTGTTTGGTAAAAATTTTGTATATCTTTATATCTTATGACCCTTCCGAGTAAGGGGAATGAAAAATTATATAAATAAAACTTTATGAATCAAGCACAATGGAAAAAAGTAAAAAAGTTTAAATCACTATATGAATCTGTAAAAGTTAAAATATTAATAAAAATAAAAAAAAGTGTAACAATCCGGGAAAGTCAAACTTAGTGTGCACAATTTTAAGGGAAATTTCATTAAAGCCCGACCGAGATTGTGTGCCTTAAAAGCTCGGCGAGGCAAAGAGCAGGGCCCGGAATGAAGGGGAAGCTTTGGCGCCTCCCGTGAGGTGAAAGAGGGTGCTTCGTGACCTCCCAGCAGGCCCCTTCACTTCCAGAGACACCCAGTAATTGAAAAGCGTTGTAACTCATCGCGAGGAAATGAGTCGGGTTATCTAAGGCGAGATCGGGCGGGGGTGAGAAGCCGACATGTCCGCACCCCGTTGACGCGGCCGCTCACCCCGCACCGTTAATCGCTCCCCCGGAGTGATGGATAATCACGTCCTTCCCCTAATAATGTCTTCGTGTTAGCCGTCGAGTACTTGAGGAAGCTGCGGTGAAATTTTCAGAAACAAAGGAGGGGAGTCGGGAGGGGAGGAAGCTCAGGGGGGTAAAAGCAAGCGATGATTTTCTAATTTCCGAACTCCGATCTTTGACACTTGCGTCTGACGTATCAAACGCTTTCATCATAATTGAATTCTCATCCGAAGAATAAATCATAGTGAGACAAAATAAAGAAGTTCCACAGTGGGGCGCCCAACTGCGCCCGCGCACTGCTTTCTTAATCGCCGATAATTGCACTCGACTAATTAATCTCTTTTCTGTTAATTACTAAATTTAACTTTTTCTTCTAATTGCATTTGTGATGGTTACGACGATACTTACCCTCACCGATCGAGGCGCTTTTCTCTCCTTCGTCTTCTTTCCCTTTCCCTGAAAATAAACATTTTGGTTAGAGTGAACATTTTTAAGGACAAAAATTAAATTAAATTTTGATTTGGGGTGAAAACATCATCTTGAATGTGCTAGAAGGCGCAAAGCAATCAAAGCCTTGAATCAGTCCTAATAAACAAATATTATTGTCGGGAAAATTAATTTATTTTTCAATCTCACGAAAGGGAAGGGTTAACTCAGCTCTGTCTTCTTCTATTCCGTTTTGTTCTCCTTAATTCGGCTGTTTTTTTAATTAGATCACTCATGCGAAAGCAGACATTAAAATACACTATTTTTTAGTATTTAAAAAAATTATACTGTAAAATAAATCAACAATAACACTTAAGAATTATAATGATATTAAAATAATATAATATAATTACATTAAAAAATAATTATTATGTTATTTATAATTAATAATATAATATAATAAATAATAGTTATATAATTTTAAAAAAATATCAATCATTATAATTACCTAAATAAGTGTAAATAAATAAATCTATTGATAACAAATATTTAAAATAAATAAACATATTTAATGGAATAATATACATTTAAATATTATAAAATTGTAAGAGTATAAAAATTCAAAACCAGCAAAAAAGAAAATGTAAATTTTAAGTGAAATTTCAAAAATAATATTCACCATATACGTTGGGAACAGAACAAATAATTAAATACATTCTGTTCTCACTTTTTTTATTAATTTATCAATTCATCTTTCAGTTAATTACTCATTCATTCAACTGAAAACTCATATTTTTAGTGTTTTCTCTAACCGCAGATGAGCGATCTTTTACCAAGAACTCTTCATTTGCTATTATCCATTATCTGATAGCAGTTGTGCATCAGATAACAATTGATGGATTTGAATGTCATCATTACACAACGTAGTGATTATCATTTAAGTCATATTATTATTCAGTACTCAGAATAAAATGCTGTCGCTCTGTTCCGTCACACGTAATGTCGGCATCTCTCAATATAGTGCCAGGACGCCCTTAATTCTCTTCGGAATTCTTTTGCTAATTCGTTTATTGGCGGACGTAGAAATAGTCAGAGTTTTTAATCAGACAATCCCACGCTTTGTTTACATTTTTTTGATACTTCATCGCAACGAGAAGAAAAAAATATTTACACTCCATTGAAAAAATTCGAAAAAAATGTAAACACACTGACCTTCTGCTGACAAATGCACCTAAGTAGCATTTCACATATCTTAACTTCATATATTTAACCCAAGAATTGTGAAACCCTGGAGAGGGAAGGGTTGGAAACAGCAGACAGAGAAAAATGCTTTCTTTGAAGCACATCCACAAACATCCGAGAAGGCCTTCGTTCTGCTCCCGCCTTTATGGTCATTGGATCCCATTAAAGCTTTTTAACACTTAAAACGTGCCTCGTTTGGATTGGTTCATCGCTTCATTAGCTTTTCACTGACTTTATTCCAGCTGTCCGGTTTATAGAGTTTCCATCGCTCTAATAGAGTTATTTATACTTTAATTCTTTTCCCCCCTCTCGAGAGTCTTCGACATCTTTTTCTGCCCGCTCGTGAGTCAATATTTTCATGGTTTCAAGGCCGATGGTAACATTTGCAGGGAAACCCGCGCTCCATGTTGAAAAATGAAATAAGGAAAGATAGAAGAAAGTCGACAAGAGGTGATGCGAAGGAGATGGAAAATTTAAAAACAAATAAGAAAAAGGAAGGCTTAGTAAAAACCTTTATTATAGAATAATATTAAAAAATTTATAAAAGAAAATTGAATTTTGATGTGAGGACTCGGCGTGTATTTGAAAAGTTGATTTCTTTTCGGGATTTTTAATAATTTATGATGGTGATAACCCTAAGATGAAATAGTTATCTACTGGAACAAAGTTACACAAGTATTCTATCAAAAACAGATGCTTTTATGATTTATCTTGTATCCCTTAAGGGAAGTCATGCGCACGGTGATCCCCTCTCCCGTCCTGCACAACCCCTTTGCTTCTTTCACTTCCCCGAGGAAAATTCTTTCTCATTTTCTTTCCACTTTTTGTTTTAAGATGTGAGAGAATTTTTATCAACTTTTCTTTTTTCCTTTTTAATTAATTTTCCAAATGCCCGAGGAAATCATAAGAAAAAGTTTTCTCAAAGGGTCGTCACACAAACTCTGTTTATAACTTTTTCACATGCTTTTCCGAAAAGCAGTCTGGCATATTTTGAAAGTAAAACACCGGCTATACATGAAGCAATGGGCAACAAGCTCGAAAACATGGCCGTACGTCGTTGATGGGAGTGAATGACGAGAAAAATGAAAGACATATTTAAATGTGCTCACTTAAAGACATTGAATTTATCTTTGAGAGACGGCGAAAATTATATAATAGATAATGTACGAATTAGAGTATTATACAATTGAAGAAAAAAAATGAATTCAGTGATGTTAATAAAAATTATTCATTATATGCACATAAATTAATTTATGTATGCCCTAATTTATGTATAAATTAATTTATAAAGCCCTCCAATTTTAAGAACATTTTTTTTACAATTGTAATTTCAATATTAAATCTCAATTTGGTATATAAATTATTTAAAAAAAAATTAGGAATAAAATGGTATTTTTCTAGTGAAAAATTTGGCAAATTATAATGAGAATTTGCTTATCAAACTCCATTCCCACTCTGCCGACACGAAATGCATTGGGAATTTCATTCGACCCTCGGCCCGCACACATCCACGCAAAGTAAACACTCACCCATGACCTCAGTGCAGGCGAGGTCGGAGACCTAAAGGCTAAACTCACTCTGAGGTAACCTCAAAGAGACACTCGGAAAGCAAAACAGGCGAAAGACGAAAACAAAGGAATCCAACGAGTGATTGGAGTTAGGTGGGGCCTATGGGCGGTTATGTGACTGGCCGCGGTAACGCTGTCATTGGTCCATTCGGTACCTGAGGTACCACGCAGGTATCTCCTTATGGTAATCGGCTCTCTCTTTTAGTCTTGGCTTGTTTGCGAGCCAATGCCGGTTGAGGCGTCAGGTGAGGTGATGGGGGAGGGGAGGGGAAAAGGAGGGGTTTAGAAATTTCGGGACCGCCTGGCCGTCGTTAACCCTTTAATGATTGATCGATTTTCGATGGGAGGAAACTATTAAAAACGGAGATAATTTATAAATTGAAACGTGGCACGTATTGTGTACACGACGTAATTAGACTATTGAATTTGGTATCCCCCCTGTGGGTCACGTGGCTTCCGACGGCGAGGATGGCACGATGATTGCCCTCCGATCCCCTCCCTCGAGAACGATTCCTCCTTCGGGGTGTTTTCCTTCACAAACATCGGGGTTGCCGGCGACCGACTGTTTCTCAATAACAAAAGCTCTAAGTTGTAATTCTGCAACAGTTCGCGCTTATAAAAATCCAATTGTTACATGTTAATTGTACATCTCATTTCAGGAGGAGACACCAAAAATGGGAAAATACTGCGCTTAATGGAACACTACAATAAAAGCGAAGCCATACTACAGCAACAGACTGATGCCATCAGGTGAGTGAAATGCCGTGCTGTATTGTTTTGTCTGTGGTGAAATTGAGGAAAAGACTCCCCCACTTTTATCTGTCTTGGCAAGGTGAAAAACGATGTTAAGACCCATTAGGACGTATCAATAAGACACGCACTTCCGACATGAGGGGTTTAGATCTTCACAAGAGATTCTTCGCTCCGAGCTTCTAATCAGCCTTTTTCTAACTCAATTATTTTTTTATGTTCCTCTGTCATGTAATCTCCAGTTTCCCTCTTCATTTTCGCTCCTCTTTTCTTCGATTTCTTGGCTGTCTTTCGCGTGCACGACTTAGACGGAGACGGACCGCCGACCTCAGAATTCATTCCCATCGAAATCGAGGATGTCTTATAAAGAGGATGAAGAATCAGTGAAGACTTTCCCAAAGAAGTCTCCCCATAATCGGGGCGATGGCTTAATTTGAGCAGATTTTAGAAAATCCATTAAAAGTTTAATTCGATAATCTAAAAAGATGTAATTAAAAAAAAATCAGTTGTTAAACCTCTTCTCAATAATTTTCAATTTATATTGCCCGGAAACAAAAGTCGTAAAAGTGATTATGAATGCTGACTTTTCAACCGGATCGCTCCCTAAGCTAAGCATTGAGACCCTTTATCAAAGGCAAATTTTCATTGGTTTCCCGATGAGACATGCCACCGTGTCCAATCGTTATTAAAATCGGTGCGCAATTCTCCTGACACGTTTTTTGCCTCATTATTCCATTTCTCCGTATCAGAGAGCAAAATTAGTGTTTGCTCCCCTCCCTTCAAGGTTTGTCTCGCGAAATGAGCCCGCCGGAATTAATTAATCAGCCCCATTGTGATTCTAATTGTCTTTATGGGGCAGCTCCGCCTTCCCATTTATATAAACCCGAGCTTATTTATTACTTAAATTTACAATTTTTCAGCATTAAATGACTGCGCACACCTCTGTGTGCTAAAAAAAATATTCTGTCTAATGTCTATCGTTCTAATTTCCCAATTGCCTCCCTCACTCGTCGTGGATGAGTTCCATTTGATTTTCATTTTATGTACTTCTCTTCTTAATATTAATCAAATGAATTGTTTAATTGGGATTGGAAAATCGTGTTTTTCTTCAAAAGTTAAAACTTCGTTATTTATTTATATTATTGAATTGAATTTCCTGATTTCCGCGAGAGCTGTATTCAGTCCTCATCCCGAAAGACAGAGTGAACTCCGAAAGTAAATCAAAAATATGTGACATCTGCAAAAGAGAAATTATCAAGTCGAAAAAGAAATAAAAGAAGGAAGATGAAAAGCTGGCAAGCTTCAAGGCCCATTTTCATCCCGACACGACCCTCGACGTCATTTAAAAAACATTTGATCGATACCCTGCGGCGGCCATGATGCTCTGCCGAAGGATTCTTCGCCCCACCATCCTCTGCTCCCAAAAGGTGACTCCAACAATTCTCTCCTCATTCGGTCATTGATCTAATTGATTCTCTGAAACATCAGCAGTGTTTGAAGCACAGCCATTTCCTTGTAATTGCCTCTGCAGGGTAGCTTTTTGGGAATGGGAATTGAAGTTGGGTATTTGCATATTTTGGTCATTTCTGAATTGCGTGGTTGCTTCTTTGCTTCCATTACTTGATCTTTATATTTGGATTTTTGTATTACTAATGTACTAAAAATGGCTCATAACCCTACGGTTTCTTCAGAAACAATGAAGAGGCGCTCAAAGACATTTCCTGGAATATCGGAATGACTTCTTTTTACGGAAACTCATTCCCCACAAAGCTGCCGAAGGACTAATTACATTGGTAATGTGAGGAGTTTTCGGGGAATCGGGAGAGCTTTCGCCTCTCGAGATGGCAGAGCATCGCCGAAAGTAAAGCGTGTTAACGACCTGAAACTGGGTGGCTGCGACAAAAATTTTTATGGCATCCACAAGAACAACAATTCCTTGTCTATTGTTCTTGAGATGTTCATATCAGCAAATAACAGAGCGGAACGTGACCATTTGCCAGGGAACGGTTTAGGTATCAAGAGAAGCTGTCCTAATCAAAAAGGGAAAGCATTTCCAAGCGTGAGCGATCGTCCATTACATGGGCGTCGCTCTGAGTAATGGTCTGCAGACCTTCGCCCAAACTGGGCCAACTGCTCTGCTCCCTTCTCCTTTGTCAAAAGCAAAGATGATCTGCAATGGCAGTGCTCATTTACTCCGCGCGATATCTCCAAATTTTGTGAGGAAAAGAAGAATAAAAATTCATACGAAAAAAGAAAGCAGAAAGTAAAGCAAATTAAAGGGCTTGAAAATTCAATTGTCAATAATTTAAAAATGAGGAATAATGTGTGAAATGCAATACGGATTTTTAAAATATATCGGGAAAGGACCGTCGTGCAAACGTGAAATAGCAACACCACTGTTTGAACAGAAAAAAGCGAAACCCTGAAAAACAGGGATTAGTAGAGAAATTAAAAGGGTGCAACGATCTCGTTGACATCATCTGTCGAAGTGAAAAGTAAGGAAAACTCCCCACCGATGATGATTCACATGAGAAGGCGAAATACTGGCAAAAAGGGAAAGATTTAAGTAAAATGGGAGGACTTGGAATGAGCAAGCAGAGGAGGAAGGAGCTCGTAGGGGGCGAAGGGGCAGAAGAAAAATAAAAGAGAAGCTGACGAAATGATATTTTGAAAGATAATGGCCTGTCTATATTGCGCGTACGTGATGTTTGGCCTGTGCCAAGTCTCCCCACCTGACAATATGTTGTTTTGCTGGCTCGTAAATAAGCACTCAGTTCGATTTTCAACTAGACATCTACGTAATAAACACAATATTCCGGACTTGGTTTACATTTTTATAATCAAAACATCCAGATAAGAAACTCTAAGGAAAACGGGAGTCGACCGCGTCAGTGATTCCAACTGGCGACAGCAGCACCACGCGATACCCACAACAATCGAAAAGATTTCTCTCATGCTTTATTCTCTTGAAGGTGTGCAGGAGAATCGTCTCGTCGGCACGCACTAATGCACATCAGGGACGGAAAGGCAAAAGGCACAACAGTGAAAAATCATTCCCCGAAGACGGGGTAACATGGAACTGCACGTGTCACGGAGTTATGCCACAACAGAGTCATCTTTTCGAAAGAATACCTGTTCTCTCGAAGACGAAAGGAAAGCCAAGATGCACAACCTTCGCAATTAGCGGAAGCCTAAGGAAGCGAAAGGCACGAAAGAAGTTTCGGTACCAATTGGAGAAGCAGTAAAAGGGGAGTGATTGTACTTGGAGGAGCATATCTCGGAAAATGAAAAGCATATCCTACCTAATATACAGCTGGGTCCCCGCAGGCAGGTTCTTAGGCTCTCTTTCTGCACACTCGCCCGCGAAATCACTTCGTCCCTTACCTCACCAATATCTGACAGATAATAATTAAGAATTATCTGATTTCATCGATCAGTATCGATGTTTACAATGTCGTCCTTTGTTCCGAGCCTAATTTATCGGCGTTCGTTTGTCATTCAACTGTGTGTTTTTGCAGATAAAGCACGTCTATCGGTCGGCATTGTTCGAATCCTCAATTAAGGCTTTAATGGTCCGATAATAAAACACGAATTGTTTATGCTCAGGAATCATCCCGAAGGTTCGTCTCGGTTTTCCTCCGGGAAATTTCCCTCTGGCTCTTGACCGGTTTTTCGAATACTATTTGAGGACACGTTGACACGTGTGGAAGCAGAGACAGAGCCACCGATATAAGAGGAAATGAAAGGATTGCAGAATGAGGAGGTTTTTGGCAAGTGAAGGATTAATCGGAAAGATAAAAGCGAAGATTAGAAATGACTGACAGGTGGTCGTTAAATGTGAAGTTAAAGGTGAAAAGAGGAAGTAAAATAGAACGTGAAACAGAAAGGGTTCAAATCGGTGGCGGCAATTAGAAATTAAAATATTTAAAAATGAAAACCCGTACCTGATTAATTAAAAGCATTCCAACTACTGTCTGCTAATTGCTTTCGATGCGACTTGTGTTAATAAATATTGATTGGGTAATTGAGTTTTTGCAATTAAAAACAACAACATTTTCAGGGCTTTTTCAATAAACCTTTCACTTGAATAAAAGAGATAATGAGTTTCGAAAGTTTATTCTAATTGGTTTTTCGAGTTTTAGTTGAGCCCAAAAACTCAAGAATAGTTGGAAGCTTATTATTGTACCTTTTATGGACATCATCATTTTAAATGAAGTGAGGAATTTCGCAGTTTTAAGGTTCTTTTGGAAAAACAGATGAGTTTATTCATATATTGTTTTTTGAAAAGGGACAATTCGAAAATATGACTACTATTGGAAATTATTCCGCAAAATTTTAATTATAATTACTATTTCAACCCACCAATACCGTAAATATTAAACCACATCCAACAGCACCATAACAAATCCAAAAGAAAAATCTCCTTGCGGTATTATTTTTCCAGGAAACCCCTCCTCGCAAAAAAGCCATTAAGGCAGTCATGCCTTACCTTTCATGTTTCACCCGGAACTGTAACGCAGCCGACAGCGCAGTTGACAACGAAACGGACAAGCTGCCATCGCGCTTTTAATTCACATATTACTTAATTATCGGCAGCATTTCGGAGATGAGAACGGCTGTTGCCACGGAGTGATCCCGAAAGCGAACGGGTCCCGCGGGAAAAAGACACGAAACTCCGTCAGACCACAAGGAACCGACGTGCGCTCTGATGCTGGCCAGGCTGCGGGCCCGAGATGACTTACAGCCTGCAGCTACGTCCTACGTCGCATTTCTCGCCTTATCTGGTTGTGTCTATGTCAGTTGGATACAAGAACCGGATAAAAAGATCATCAAACCTCTCAGCTCTCATTTCCTTCCAGACAGCTCAAAAGATAATCGCTATCGGCTGTTGTTCCTTCGGATGCCTTTTCCTTTTCTTTCATTCCAACTGCGAGCAGTTCACCGATCGATCCGCCTCGGCTTTTCTCGCCTCGCTTTCTTCCCCTCTCTTCTTTCGCACACGGTGCCCCATATTCGGTTCAGCCCACCGAAGTTCTCCGCATGGAGATGCAGGGGCAGCGAGGGGAACGAAGGTACGAGCTGACACCGTCGAGACACAAGAATCTGGGCATTGGGAAGGTGATAAGACTGATGTGAACATAACAGATAACAATGGACGTGAAGAATATTAATTATCAGTTCCCAGGGCATTCCAACGATAAGCCCCATCAGGATGCTCTTGCTGTTATCTCTTGAAAAAGTGAGTCAGATAGCGAAAAATCTATTGAACGGGAATGGGATGGCGACAGCTCACCTTAATCTGCCCTCTCGAATTTCGCAAGCGCTGCGCGAATTATGGTCTTCCGGCTTTTCCCACCGCCTAATTAACGTTTGCTCAGTGAAAATCCCTCCTTTTTTTCCTTTGACGGAGAGCAACTCCACCTGTGCGGGATATGAAAAACTAAGTTTAAGAGTTTACGGAATATAATAATTATAATAAATATTAATGAATAGATAAAAATTATCCTGAAAAAGTACAATATTTAAAAAGTATAAACAGTTTGCATTTATAACGAATTTTATTTATTAACAGAATAATTTTACGTTAAGTTTCTTTGCACACCTTTTCCATATCTTAACACACAGCCAAGAAGACCTTAAATGAAATCTTTTAGTTCCAAACAGCCTCCGTGGATCCAACAGGAAATGAGAAAAATTCATAATCGTTATTTCGATTCAATAAATAATCTGAGCCGTAGAGGCAAAGACAAAGCTCACTTGTGCATACGAAAGGTTTCAAAATGTGAACGAAATGAAATATGCCTTTTGCCCCCACCCCAAACATTTGACGAAACAAATCCAAGAGCGACAGACAAAGATTTTTCATCATTCGGAGGTGGAAAACAATTTTTGGGCAACCTTACAAAACTAAATTAAGACGACGCCCGGAGAAGAAAAGGCGAGAAGACAAATCGAGACGACGAACCGAATTTGAATTTGAAAGAGAAACCTTAAAACCTCCTCAGTCGACCTGAGCGGGGAAATTTGAGTCGCGATTGTTGGCTGAAACCTTAGCAAGTCGTTGGTGCTTTCATTATTCGCCCGCAACTTTCTCCTCTGATAACTTTCTTTGTTTACTTTCATATTGAAAAAGAGAAAAGATATGGTGTGTCTTTGGGGTGTTGGGGGAGGTTTATCCGGTAGTTGTTGAAGTTGTCAAGGTGAGGAAGTTTCGCTATTATGATCTGTCCGGAGACGGCTTCTGCTACCAGAGATTCTTGCCACGGAACCAATATGACAAAGTTTCACGTAACTTTCTTGCAATTCAAGTTATAAAATGTTGGAATTTCTTTATATTATAAGCGTATGTTTTATTTGTACCCTAAACAATGTCTTACTGACATTGACCGATATAATTTCTGCGGAGTTTTTGTTAAAAAGGTATATTTGGGTCATACAAAACATCGGAACACGAAATCAACACAGAATACTCCAAACAACCATAGAACCTTCTAGATCCTCTTCACTCCACGGGGTTGCTCTTTCTTCATGGATTTCTAACAGATTTCCTCAGTCGTCATTTCTGCCTTTACTTTAAATCTTTGCCAAACTCCGCTCTCTCAAACTTTCCAAGTATTCAAGCCATAATGTGAATGCAAAGCGCCTGGAGGGAAGTGGACCCAAGAAAGAGAAGAATCTGTAAAAACGATTCCTCGGATGGCAACAGCGCATGCGCCCCGTAACGGCTTTGTCCCGTCTCCCCGAGTTTTCGAAAACCCGTTTAGGTTATGAAATTCAATTAAAAAGCTTTTCTCAACATCGCACAATTACTTTCTTTCCTCTCCCCCGACTTCTCCCGTACCGGATACGCTCTTCATTTTTCTGTCTAAAAATTAATCTTTCCCTCTTTTTCTTTTTTAATCTTTCCTCGCCTTTGCGTGCTTTGTCGAATAAGCAAACATTTTTTAATAATATTAAAAAAAGAATCGAAATTTCCACTCCCGCATGCATAAATTTAGAACTTCTCTCTTCCCCGTTTCGGTCGGGAACTTCCCCCTCTCCTCCCCTCCACGCCCTCGTCGGAAGTTAATTTAAACAAGAGGATCACAGGGGGCGTGCCTCCTGAAGGATGGAGTGCTCAAAGTCTTCCTGTCGACGGTTGCCCGCATCTGCATCCTTGTCTTTGTCCCATTATGGTTTTGTCTTTCGGAGCACGCGACCGGGGCCCAGACACCTGGATGTCCCCGAAAACCTGTTGCTGCCCGACAAGATATCCACGTATTCACCCCGAAAGGGTTGGTCAACGGTTCTATACTTGTGCAAAAAATCTCTTCAGTAATTCATCCGGGGAATGATGAATCGCTTTTCATCCAGAATTGATCTCAGTGTTTAAGGTAATGAGTCGATGGGGGAGTAGAAGAAGGGTCAACAGCCCCCAATGAGCCCTCTGAGGCTCTCTGTCTCCTAAAAGCGATTAGAAGTTGATACCTTTCTTCCTTTGGGCAACCTATTTGCAACCCGACCCCCTGAGACTGCATTTTTGTTGCTCGGCTTTTATATCCTACTTACGTGTTCATCGCCTTTCAAGAATTACACTCACGGGCACTTCGGCTTTGCTTTAACTTCTTTCTTAACACACTCTAGTAGTACAACTCTGGTTCGATTCTCTCTCAGAGACACCACGTTGAGATTAATTAAATGTACTATCCGCTTTTCCTCCCTCTTCAACACTCACCTCCGATCCCATCACTCAACACCACTGCAAGGGATGACAACGACTGAATGCAATTCATTAAATTTACCTTTCTCATCCCCAAAATCCAGGTACGTCCTAAACCTTTAAAAAGGTATGAAAATGAAAAGAATCCCCAACAAAGGATTCATAACTTCTTCATCCCTAACCTGCTTTATAAGACAAATGGTTTGCAATGAAGAAATGATTTTTTTATTTGATCGAAGTACCTGTGACATTCGCGGGGGTGACGGGGAGTGACGGGGGTGATGATTTCAATGCGCTTGCGCCACGCACCTTCACGTTTGACCTTCATGCTTTTCCTTCCAGTGATTGCTTTTGATCATATTTAATAATTAAAAAAGCCCCTCATCACAAATAGTATTTTGTGTATTTAAAATTATTATATAGTCTACACATTAACTTTCGCTCACTGAAACGGACGAACCTTTCAAGCAGTGGGAAAAGAGGTGAGAAGGCCCATAAAAAGCCAAAGCCGAATGGAGTGGCCGAGTTAAATATAAGAGGCATAAAAGAAGGTAATACGTTGGGGATAGCACATAAAAGTCGGGCATGTGCCCCGGCGGCCCTGTGGTGATGACCGTTTCTTGGGCGGCGGGAGATGGGTCGAAATAAGATAGTAATGACGAATGGGTATGCGGAATCCTTCGGATCATTCATTACGAAGAATTAGCTCCGTGTCAATGAGGTTTCATTTGCAGTCTTCGTCACGGTGCTGATGATACAAAGGACTCTGTCGCAATATTTTATGTCACGTTTTCCGAGCGCGAGTCTTAACAGCGTTTCTGAGAATGAAATTTAATTCAGTTTTACCCATGGTTACCTTTGTTTCATTATTCATCATCTTCAATCAGAAGGATGCCCGAAGTGCATCTATCTTGTGCGTTATGCACCGTGTCGGGGGAATATCACGTGTGGCAGAATGGGAGGAGGCTACTTTCGAGGCGGGCGCACTGATTTTCCTTAGGCGAAGCAACTAAGAAACGAAGAGGGCGAGGAAGGCGATGATTCCCTTCCCTTCGCGGAAGGTTTGGTTTTGATGGATCGTCCGCCATCCATCTCCGTGATAAGCGAAAGACAGGAGTGAAGGAAACAGGAAATGGGGACGTCTGGCGGATAAATCAAGCTCTCCCTCGGGACCTTTTCCTCGTGGACTTTTTCACTTTTAAAAAAGAAGGTGACTCAAACAAGCCGAAGAATGACTTCGTTTATAAGTAAATCGTAAAAATGGGCCCCGAATATTTCGGTCAAAGGGCCCTCGTAAAAAACGAAAATAAAACCGTTATGTGTGACAGTTAATCAAAAGCTGCGTTCAAAATAAATTCTGGTTTGATGGTAATGGACTGAATCCGTCTCCCCCACGAAGAACACTGGCCGCAGCCAATAAGTGTCCCCTTATGTGGCTCATTATCAGTTCTGTTGACCATATGTGGCCGAAGATGATCCTCGCGCCCGCCCTCTTCCGCATTCATTAGCTGTGCCAAACGGATGACCGTTGCGACCTAATCTTGTCACCGAACAGCAGACGACAAACAGAATCCTACCCTCCGCACGACGCGGGAAAGATGCCGATAATTGAACAATTACGCGTACATCCCCAAATCTATCATCTTTCATCTCCCGCCCTCCTCCCTCCTCCTCCAGAGAAAATCCAGCTTATGTCTTTATTATCTGTCATTTTTCATAGTTTGACGTTTTTTATATTTTTGAATGAGGATGATTTGCGAGTTAAAAGGAGGCGTCAGCGGCGTTGCAAGGCAGGGGTGTCGAAAGGGTGAGGGATAGGACGGAGGGAGGATTTGTAGAATCCGTTCCTGGGAGGAGGGTGCAAACAAAGCAGGGGCTCCCATTGTTTTCCTGCGACAATAAACATTCAGTTCAGTCATATTTAGGTTTCGGATTTATCATTTATACGCGAAACACGGGTTTCTATGACACGTGGGGCCCTAAGTTAAAAATGGTTTCTCATCACGCGCAAATATTGTCAGTTTTCTTTTTCCTCTCCGGCGGGATCATTCTCGGGATTTATGAGTCCCTATACTGTATGCAATCCCATCAATTTATTAATATTTACAAAAGGGATGGATATTGGATGATTATTTTAGTGTGAGGTTTTTTCAGAGAAGTACAAAAGCTGGGGGCGATCTTTCGTCAGCTTCATTTCCTCTTGAGGTGTTGGGGTCGCTAACACTTCCGCCTGCAATTCAAGCCTCCGTCTTCCCGCAAAGCAGTGGACTGGAAACGCAGTTTGTCACCTACATTTGAGCAAACAAAAGCCACCCAAAAGGAAGAAAAAAAACAAAGGAGCAGGAATGCAAGTGTATCGTGTGGCAAACACCGATCGGACATTTCGCAAATAACAACAAATAAGGCTTATGGCGAAATCTGCAGAGAACACCTGACGTCGGGTGTCCGGTGTAACACTCGTGGATCATTTACATGAAATCACGTTTACGCCTTCTATGGTACTCCGCTTTCGTTTTTGGTGGTTATGAGAACACTGAGCTGAATCCGCTCGGTCACACTTTCCTTATTCGGTGGTCGATTTCCCTTTTTTCTCCACAGAGGAGCTTTGATGGTGCTCCCCCAAGACTCGAGAGAACCGCAGAAGGAAGAAAGAATCTCCCAACAGTTTTATAAAGTCGGAAATGAATAATAAATTCCATTTCCCCGGGTCAAACGTGAGAAGGAAAGAAAAGGGAAATTAATCTGCCAGTTTGGAAAGGAGGAAGGGTTGGGGATGAGATTCGAGCAGACAGTGTAATGGAAATGGCGGGGAAACGCATTAGTTTCTGCTTTCGATTGCAGAAATTCATAAATAGAGATGCCGGCGACTATTTACAGATACCTGCGACCATAAAATCAGGTTGACATGATCTTAATCTTATCGGAGTCAGTTTCTTTTTATGGACTTCCTTATTATCATCACCAGTAGAGCATTTTACGAGTTTTCATTTTCATTATTGATTCGTTCATTATTATTATTATTATCATCAATATTTGTTTTTATTTGGAAACTTTCGGGGAACTCGACTTATGGCATTTAATTAGTCATGTAATGACACTTACGATGGGAGTGTCTCAGAAAATGGCATTTAATGCAAATATTTTTTATTCAGATTCAGGTTTTTATTTTTTTTTTTTTCATTTCCTCGCAGAAATCCGCTAAGATAATGTTCTTCCATTTAAGAATTTCTTCGGGTGAAGACAGAAAAAATAACGTTCGATCTTTTAAAGAATCACAGAAACTCTCCTTAAAATTACAATGGTAGCCTATATTCTATTTTTTTGGAGGAGAGTGCACCCCCCACCCCCCGTCCATTCATAATTAATCGTAACAGAGATTAAAAGTCAAGAATAACGGTTTCCTCTCCTTTAGGTGTATCTCTTCTCGGAAGCCGAAGCACGTGTGGAGAAGGTTGTCCAGTTTTAAGGGTTGTTTTCGTGTCTCCTCGAGCTATTGTAAACAGTCTGGATGTTTGTTTGTGTAGGAAACATCGAAGGAGCCGCCACCCTTTATTTTTCATGCAACCGCGGACGAGTCTCGGGAAGGGTGAGGGGTGTCTGAGTCACGGGACCTGATTTGGTGGAGTTTAATTAATTCCTGAGTCAATAACGAAAGCGGGCGTTCCTCTCCCTCCGAACGAAGAGTGATGGCCGCGTAAGGGATGACTTTTATTTGTGGCCGTCTTAAAAACCATTTTGTGGAATAGATAAATTAGCTGGGAATTAATATTAATTTTCAGTTAATTTTTAGTGTTGTGTATTACATTTTTTAAAACCTTAAAGTCTTTCAGGTTAACATTTTCTCTCTACCGTTAATTATCTGTAATAAATATTAATTTTTTAATAATTAGTTAATCGTAACTTCTTAAATAATTTTTATGGAAAATGAGTTTATTGTTTTTTTTTTCAATAAAATTATAAATCATTTGCCAGAAGCTATTATTTGTTTATAAAAAAAATATTGCCAAAAATTTTGTAGAAAGATTAGGTAAAATTTTCAATGAAATTTAAGGTATTTTATTCAGTATTTGGCAAAATTCTTTCGTAAATGATATCGAAAATTTATTATTCTTCTGCCTATTTCACCAATCCCAGTAGTAATAGTGATGCTGATGTAAACATCTTTTAGTCACCCACAGGTCGTAACTGTCCTCAACTGGACAGATGATCGTGTTTTATGGAGCAGTGTGAGCGTTGTCAAGGGTTGAATGGGTGTCATCTCTGGGGTTGAAGAAGCAGTGAAAACTGGAAAAGAAAAGCGAGCCTGACTGGTGCCAAGACTCGAGGAATTCCTGCGGAGGGAGTCAAGACTGACTGGGATAAACAATGGCATTGCTTTCATCATTTCATTACTTTAATTATAGGGGAGTACGTGACTTTGCCGAGAATAAACAAAGAGCTCACATTTAATATACGAGTTTATACTTGGTGACGAGATACGATACGGAGCGGCCATCGCCAATTGTTCTTTTCTTTCCAATCGCCATTAATTAAAACGGAAATCGTTCATCTTTGCAAATGATTGGTCGGGAGAAATGAAGTCGGATTTTTCTTGACGGTTGTGATTTTTACGAGGGAACCGAGACGGATTTGACAGCTTATCGAAATGCGGGCAGAGAAGAGCCCGAAGCGCTCCCCTTTACCTCCGCGCGCGAATCCTCTATGGTCTGACCTTTGGAAGGATCTTCAGCAAGTATAAAAAGAACCGTAAAACGCGAGGACATGCCCATGCATAAATTCCCCATTTGAGTATCTTCTTGCCAGGAAATTGTTCAGCATCATAATACTCATGGGGACCAAAGCTTCCTGCAAATCTTTATCAGAATATTTTTACAAATTAGCTTCAACATCTGAAGGTATAAAGAGCTATGTATTCCCGCATACCCTGGACTTTCTCTCCTCCTGACTGCAGCAGCAGCGTAAGTGCAGAAGCTGTTCAACTGAACACCAGAATGTTCAGTCCTTAGCCAATCCTGATCGACAGACCGTTAATTTGACATTGAACGTCCGCAAAAACGTCCATTTACTGGTGCAGACTTAACGAGAAGATAATAAACACAACTGCGATTTGATGGAATCGTAAAATGGAAAAATGATTTTTTAGAAATTAATTGAACGATACCTAAAACCAACGTAAACTGACCTCTGTTTCAGTGGCACCCCCTCCTCCCTCCCCCCGTCAATCCCTTCCCTTTCTTCTCCGTTTGATTTCCAACAAAAGGGCAAAGGTACTTGACGTCGAGGCTCTAAGGGTCTCGAGAGGGTTTCTTCATCATTATATTTTCTTCTCAAACGTTTACACACATGACATCACATGCAATTTTATGAAGGGGATTAAGGTGCCCTCAAAGGCTCTTTTCATCCCTTTTAATTGCCCTTTAATAAAACCCGAGCCCCTCGGAATTTCAGTTCCTCTGCCATGACTTTACGAGCTTCCCTTGCTAACTGCTCCCGTTCCCGTAAACTCCTCAACTTTTGGAAGGAGCACATCAAGGGCAGTGGAATAGTACAGACATTTGCAGAAGGGTTATCTTTCCTAAATACATCGAACTGATTTTGTGGAGGTCACATCAACCTTCTCTTATGATTTTTCTATTTGCCTTTAGGCAGTTATAAAACTGTATACTATTCTATACTATGCTTTATTCAGAAATTATAAATATTCTCCCCTTGCAAAAACCGTTAAAGTTTGTTTTTGCTTAGAGAGGGCAAAAAAAGGACGAAGGAGAAGGCTTTTCCTTTCCTTAAGTTGAGCAAAAGATTATGTGAAGCCCTTAACTTTTCTAGCACCTTTAAGAGTGCTTAACCTAATTGACAAACTATTAATAACGTAAATCGATTAAAATTCAAATCTCCAAAGGAGTTGATATCGATTTTCATTTAGAGACCAGATCAACTTTAATTGCCTCCTCCATATTCCTTTTTTCTTCCCTCTCAATTGAAGATTTTATAAAAAAGTTTTCACAATTTGAAAAAGAATCAAGTTAGAATTAATTCGAACAAGTATTCCCCCAAATTGTTTTAGTTCATTTGGAGGGGGGGAGAGGGAGAACTGAATTTTTCAACCCTTATGCACTGGTAAGACTTTGTGAGAACCCACTTTGGATTTGTTAGAGAGAGCAGAATACACCCTTTCCTGAGGTAATAAAGGGGCAGTTGGTCGCGCAATCCCCTCCCCTTTGGGCCCAGTTTGTACAGGTGTCGTAATTGGAAACGCTTTTTTTGTACTTTTCCGCAAATTGTTTATCGAGTATCAACTGACTCACTGAACTAACTTTAGCCAGAGGAGGTTGGCTCTGAGGTATAAACCTTGGGAACGCACTCGGGAGCGACAGCAGTTACAAGCACTGGCGCAATAATATGGCGAACGACGTTAGGGGTGTCTGCGAGGGATTCGGACATGCGATCACCCCTTTGGGGACAGAACCGTGATTCATTCGTTCTTTATCGGGGAATCTGCCCGGGGAAAATGGGGAGGAAGGGAAATGGGGCAGGTACCCCTTTTGGCTTTTTCTTTTTTGCAACACTTCACAGTTTAATGGGTTTTTTCGTTTAAATTAACTTGAGCTTGTTTAAATTGTTTGAATTAAAAAAACTTTAATTCCAAAAATTCTTCGATTAATTTTAAAAAATCATATTACAGTATTTGTAAAATAAATTTGAAATCGCATTTTATCTAAAATTAATATAAGAAGTTTTCTTTAAAGAGTGATAATTCTGCTGCAAAAAAAATCAGATGGGTTACTCAAAACGCATGCGCAGCCGTTTTACTTTTCAATTCAAAAATCTTACAATAAGACAGTTCAAAACAGCCTAAAAATTTTCCCTCTTAAAAGAAAAAGTTATAATTTTTGAATATATATGTTTTGAGAAATCGTTTACGACATTAAAAGTTTCAGTTCTGCAAATATTTACTTTTTTCATTACTTTTAATAACGAAATAACAAATATTTAGCTCGCGCCTATTTTTCTCTTTTCTGTTCTAAAAAAGTCTACTTTTTAAAGTGATGGTAAATTAAAAATTGAAACCTTAAGATTTTGGAAGCGTAGAGTTTGCTCTATTAATTGACAAAATTAAACAGACTTCATTCTGGGGCTGATTTGACCCACTTAGAGAAGTTGATTTAAAATGAAAATGCACTCAATGGAAAGCTTGAAGAACGCTCTTTCAGAAAATATTAATTATCAAAAATAAAAGCGCTACTAACACGCTTTCGGTCCGCTAAAACTAGATTTTATCCGACAGCGCGAAAAAAAGTTATGGGGATGAAAATGACATTTTTCTATGGCGCGTCAAATTTTTGTCAGTTTTCAAACTTCACAAAGACGTAGAAAAATGAGTGTTGCGCCATCTGAATGAGCACAAAAAGCACTATTAGGGTGGAAAAGCACGTATACGTGGGTCATATACTTACCCCGCAATCGGGGGATGAAGTTGACCATTTTTAATAGAAGGGAGAAAACTGCTGCATCTTTTTCAAGCGCCGATAACAAACGAAAGGGCAGAGATTTCAAAGCAAAATTTGAGTTGTGTTTATAAAAGATGCTAAAGAATATTTGTGCAAAATTTAAATAAAATATGACCATCTCTTGAATTGGTCGACTTGGATTGAGCTTTATAAAAAATATATTTTACGGTTTAACTATTTCTATAGGTTATTACGATAACAGATAACTAATTTGTAGTCAAAATGTCATATATCTTTTTCCAACGAATTATACAGGTGTTTATAGAATAATTATTAATGCGAGTATAACCCATTGCTGTGATAAATGTGAAAAACGTTCTGAAATGGAAAGCAACAGGAACAATCAACAGATAGAGAAAGACAAACAAGAAGCCACGCCCTGCAGCAGAGTCGACTCTGATGGCACCGCAGCATCCCTTCCCGTTATCTTGTCCCGCAGATACCCACGCAGGCGTCCTCCCGCCATTGCAACGCCCTCCCTCCGAGCGCTCCGCATTGGCCCGCCCCGTGCATCCTATCTTGTCATGGCGTTCATCCGAGGATGCGCCTTATCTTATCTCCCGCCCATCGCTTACCTTGCGCTAGCCTCCTGGCGACGGGCTTCAACCTCATGCTCGGCGACGTTTGGCGGGGCTGTCTTCTCCCCGTGCTTGCGTTCCCGTCCGGACTTCCGCCACGTCTGCTCTCACCCTTATCACAGAAACACCACCAATTGTCTCTCGGACCGAACCGCCGGACCCGACTAACCGACCATGCCGGATGTGGATAACCCGTTTCGGGGAATTCGCTTCATTTAAAATTCCGGGAGAAAACAAATCGGTTTACCTTCGGGCCAAACGTAAGTTTAAGAAAGCACCCGCACCACGACGGCAGCGCTCCGGCGGAGGATACGAGAACGAGAGTAACGACACTGCCCGGGAATTTCATTGTGCTTTCATTTGAATAAGAGAAGGAGAGCACGCTTAGAAGAACGGGGCCTCGCCGAAGCCCCGCAGGGCTCCCCGTCTTCTAACGAGTACCTCGCCTTTATTCCTTGTGGCATCTCTGATAGCGACTTCGACCAATGGGATCGCCCTTAAAAATCAAGTCCATGTGATTGCTGGGGCGCATGGGTCATTGCGCAGTTTCCCCGACACCTGCCCCACCACTTCCTCAGCCCTTTTCCTTTCCTTCCACTCTGCAAGATATGTCCTCCTCTTCTTTTCCGCTCTCCGCTCCTCCGCCCCCGGCCCCCACACTTCGCCCGGCTCCAAAACCCTTTTCGCCCACTTAAGCCCTTCTTATATGCCTTTCACATGCTTCTTCGTCCTGGAGACATTACCCCTAATTGTCCGATTCTCCTTCGCTTTCGAATTGTTCTTTAGGGGTTACCAGTTTAATTGGATTTAAAAGGCAGGTCGAAGGTTTAGACTTTCTCTGCCCAACATTATTTGAACAATATGAAGAATATTTTAGAACAAGAGAAGAGAATATTTTAAAAGAAATGGTGATGGAAACTAAATTCCCGCAGAGTTAATAAGTCCGACGATGAAGACATCAAATCACTTTTGCTAACTTTTAAAGTTATTTTAAGAAGCGGCTATGAGTCTGAAATCTATAAAAATCCGGTGTTTGCTGTAATTGCTGGTTATTATCGGAAAATTATTCGTAAACGATACGGCAATAAAATATGAATATACAGTAATTAAGACCGATTAAAAATAAGTTTAAGAAAATTTATTAAATTTATTAAAAAAGAAAGTTTAAGAAATTAAACAAACAAAAAATAAAATAAAAATACTAATAAATACAAACAAAAACTAAAATTGGGAATACAATAAACAAAAAGAGTTACATTAACCTAAAATAAATTCACTATTTAAAGTAATTAAAATAATAAATAAAAAATAAATTTGTCACTAAATTATTGAATTGACATTTACTTTACAGGAAACCTGAGTTTCTGCTGTGAATGCGGTAATGGTGGTATCAATTATCGATGAAATGATCACATAACCTTCCCAATTATGAGGAAAGGTGAAGGCTAAGTGAAGGCTAAATATACTATACTACTAATTACGGCCCTGGCAGGACAACACCACCCATTAATTGAGAAACTTTCTCCTCCACTGGCAATGATTGCACTTCAGCAGCGATTGCTGTCGCCGCATTTCATCTGACACATTCCCGGGTTCACGGTTGAAGGCGCACAGGAATGACGGTTTACGAGAAGATAAAAATAAATGAAGAAGAGGGAGAAATGTGAAAAGTAATTTCACATTTTCTGGAATAAAGCATAATAAATCGGCAAACCCGTAAACAAACTTAAAGCGGTGAAAAAGTCACCGAAACATAAATGTCAATTTAAAATTTGATGTGGTGCGAAAACTGCAGTCAGCAGAATGCGGGAGATTACGACAATAAAAATTCAAAAGAAGAAAGCAAATAGAAAAGGATAGCTTTTTGGTGTTTGTAAAATACTGACACGGCCTTCATATAATTTTAACCCGGTTGCAATGTCGTCTGCTGCAGTTTAGTTCCTTTAGGAATAGGAAATTTATATTATCAATTCACTAATAACGCTACTTAACTTCATAAGTACGCATACATAAATAACAGAAAAAATAATACTAAAAAGCTCTACATTAATCAATTTTAAATAATAAAACTAATTTCTTATAATCTTTTTTAAATATTTTAAATGTCTTTATTTTTTTCCTCCTTCTTTATTCTTTCTTTTCTTCTAAATCAGTCTTGCCTTGTACCCCGTTAAACTTTCTTCGCTGGCTTTTGTTGTTTTCCCGAAAACGTCGCAGAGACAAAGCTCTTTAAGGATGACTTTGCAATCCCTAATGGGTTCTTTCTTTGCTGAAAAACCTACGGCTGCATTTCCATCCTTCCTTCCAAAAGGGCACAGAGGCCGCCTCCTTAATGAATGAGGTTCTGTGTATCCGCGGGGAGTATAACATTGAAGGAATGCTACGAGCCCGGCTCAGTGTTTTGTCTACGCCTTTTGCCCGGTTCTTTATCAATATTTATTTTATGATCAATAATTAATCAGTTTCTTTTTTATGGATAGTTTTCCATGTTTGTTAGGATTGGTTGTTTTCCTTTATTTCCCTTTCCGTCCGTGTGGGCGTCAGCGACAAATACTCTCACAAGTTTTACTTGTTACTGTGAGAAATGGTAGAGCGCTGAAAATATACATTTATTATGGATTAAAAGATTCTTTTCCAAGAGGCAAAACTACATTGTTTTTTTTTTAATAAAATTTGACATCCGACTGCTGAGATAGAGTAATTTGGAGATAGAGGGATAATTTTTCTACTAAATATTATGAGGAGATATATCCACTGAACCTAAATTTTACGACTAATAGACTTAGTCCACTTGTATCCAACATTCATGATTATAATATACTATAAACAAAAGTAGAATACTTTGTGCCCTAAATTTATGCGTCAGATATAGACGACATTGCGAAGACTTTTGACAGTGTTTTCAGTATAAAATATTTGTAAGCACCGCAACGGTGACGCGTCAGTGAGAGGAATCTAAAAACATTTCCCTCTGAGAAAAATTTTCCAAGGGAAGGGCAAAGGAAAACAGTTTTATTTCATTTATTAGGCGACAGCCGTTGTTGGGGCCCCTGCTGTCGTCCTGCTGCCCGCAATTCGTTTTCGAAAAGTCACAGCCCGCGATCACGTTTTCTCTTGATGGTGGTCCGCTATTAATCGACCCCAACGCCGATGCAATTGAACGTGGATGTCTCAAAATATTTATGTTTTTCATTTAGCCAGAGGACTGGAAGAGAGGGAGGAGAAGGGGTTGGTTAGACCCTTTTCTTCTGCCACCGAGAATGAAATGTCGGCTCCCACTAATGGTTTCCTTTTTCTCTTTATTTACGATTTTCATTGAGAAGAGAAAAACTGGCCAAAGCGAAAAGAAAAAAGAACTCTAAGATGGGACGGACAAAAACGAATTAAGGCGAGGGAAAGGAAAGCGTTTGCTTTCCTCTCCTTCCATTGATTTTTCACATTTAGTGAGCATCCAAACAGGATTTTTGTCGCCGTAGTCGAATATCCCCGGGGATTTCTCAGAAACACCGGCGAGCGGGACGAAAGGGATTTTTATAAATTTTCTAATTAGAGAAAAGAAAAGCGATAGATCGCGTGCTGAAGTCGACATAATTTGTCCCCCATCTTTTCCGCCAAAGACAAACCCGGGGACAGAAACGCTGACCGCAACACGCACACAAAAGGCTCTCGTGGCGTCACAACCGGATGCCAAAGCCCACAGCAGCGACTTTGTTTTCCAACTTTCGCCATTTTAGGGGACATTGGAGAGGGGCAGTCCCTGGATTCGTTCCCCTCAGTCTTTTCTCCTTATTTCGAAGGTTTAAGGGCGGCTCTGTGGTAACTTGGCAGACATTTTTGGCTTCCAGAAACGAACTAAATCAGAAGGTAATATTCTTCTTAATTTAAGCATTAATACGTATAAATACGGCGTAACTGTTACGTACGTGTGAAATTAAGAACAAGTTTGAAAGATTGGATGTCATTAAATTAAGAGGATTTACTGTAAACTTTTCTAATTCTCTTTTATTTATTTTTCCAAAATTTAAAGCGTTTTTTATCCTTTAAAATTGTAAACTTCTTTTAACTTAAAAAATATTTACTTTTAGAAAGTTGATTTAAAGGAAATAAAAGGGATCAAAAATTACTTCTTTGATTATCACAAAGACGAATATGCATAAACAGGAATTGTATGTATTATAAAAAAGGTTGGGAAAATCCCGTTGTAAAAAAGGCTTAGGCTGCACGAAGGCGACAGTCGCGCCTACAAACCTATTTTCTCCTCATTCCGACTTCCGCCTTTTCTACTGTAATTTAAAATCACCGTTAACTGTATCAAAAAAAAAACTCCCACTTGGCCGGCGCACCGCACCGCCCATTCCAACCACCCCGAATAAAATCCTCCGACTCGTTGCATGGCATTTTAATGACATTCATTTAAACCCGGGTCAAATCTCTGTCAAGAAAAAATCGAAACTTGTCGTGTGACCACGATTGGAAATGATGGGGCGATAACATCTCCAGAAACTAGTTTATGTCATGCGTGTCTTTTCCAGGGACTTAAAATACAATATAATCGCTTTCTTATTAAAGTTTTTATCAAAAGAGTCGGGAACTTTTAGAAAATGAGCGGCCCGTTCGGAGGGGCGCTGTCGGGGGAGTTTTTAACAGTGAGCTTCTGGCCCTGCTCGGCCACGATAATAACCAAATGAAACATAATGAAAGTGTAATCGGTTTCGCATAACTCAACCTTGCATCTTATCAGAGGATATCATCTATCCGCCGATTGGTTGCCTCAAACAGGGAAATGCTGCGCTGTTGGGGTAAATCCGAGAAATTCGACACGTTGTTTTCTTTTGAAGGTACAGCATTGGGAAGGTTTTCTCGTTGTGGGCGTTGCATTCCTCATAACTTAGCATTTATTTCAATAAAGAACTGATGCATTCACGAAAAAAGACTTCTTTCCAACAAATTGCCTTTTTAAAAAAATAATAATTTCATCGCAGTTACCTTTGGACCCTACAATAAATAATAATAAATAGAAAGAGTCATTTTTAATAAGTTTTGACTATTTATTAAAGGTGATCAGAATTAGTTGAAACTTCTGAAATTGATGGCCGCATTTAATTGCCGTTTTATTTTGGTGTTACGACCAAATTCTCAGTTCTTAATTGCGTATTTAATTATTAAATTTATGGGGAATTTTTATTATACCTTTGCTTAATTTAAAAAAGCACGTGATGATTTGAAGTTTATTAACTTAAATAAATAAACTTAAATTTCCAAGGTTTTAAGAGATATCTGTAATTTAAAAGTATTGTACTAAGTTGATCAATCTTTTGCTAGGACAAATTTTTTTTAAGTAATTCATCATTTTAAGTATGACAGAGCTGTAAGGAAAGGAGAATAAATTACGAAAAAAGGACTACTGTAGAAAAAAGGAATTACAATTGCTCACTAATTGACCGAAGAACAATGAGTTTTTACATATTTCATGTCAATTTTTGAACTGATTTGTCTTCAAAACAAAAAAACAAATTTTTTTAAATAATTTTTTATTAAAATTAAAGCGCTTCTGAATTATAGCAAATATAAAAATGTAAAAATTTATTTTATTATTCCAAACAAAGCAATAATCTCATTATATCAATACAGCAATGCGAAGAAAATTAAAGGGTTCTTCAGATTCAGCCTTCCTCTATGTGCTCTCTTCACTAACATTGCTTCAAACACCTACTTTTGCGACGAATCCGTCTGATTTGGCCACGTACAGCTCATTCTCAGATGGGCACACGAACGCATTTATGCAACAGCCCATATCAACGGATCCGAGACAATTTCCGCTTTTCAAATCCCATTTTTTAACAGTGGAGTCATATCCACCAGTGTAAACACTGTCTGTACCTGCTGTCGCCATCGCGTTTATGATCAGCTCTGAAGCCACGATTTCTTTCAGGTGTGGAAATTTCTTTTCTACATTGTTCTCGTGCACGATTATATTCCTCCCGTCTCGATTTAGAAAGCACAAATGATTGCCGGCGATGCAGAATGGGCTTCTGCCCTGGAAGGTGCTTTTCACCATCACTCGAGTCCTGTCGTTTCCTGAAGAAGAAGAATCCTTAAGGAATGGTGGGCGAAACAGTTTCCAAAACCTTCGGTTAAAATTAATACCACTTACCGGTTACGATTTCGGAAACGACTACGTCTCGGTCACGTGCGGTGTAGACGAGATTTGGGTTAGTGGTGACCATCATGTCCCAAATTTCCTCCACTAGTTCGAATTTGCCGCATTCTTTCCCTCCCTCGAATTTTGCCACCTGAAAATTCATGATTTTCAGTTTAAGCACTGTTTTTTATTTTTATATTTCTTTTATTCCTCCCTCTTTTACTTATTACTTTATTGTTGCTATATTTAACTTCGTTATATTACTTTTTTATCTTTATATCTTCTATTCTAATTCATCCACTAACGTCCTGATGTTTTCCTTTTTCTTTCTTTGCTATTTCATTTGCGTCCTTTTAATATTTTTTAGTTCTCCTTTTTTTCCTTAAATTATCAGGTTAAGTTTCGAGACCTAAAAATGACCTCCTAACATTCTTTCCTCCATTTTTATTTTAATTTTCTCATTATTTTATTCCACAAAATACAATTATCTGAATTGACTTTTAATTTCCTCATTTCTTATAACATCAAATCTAATCGTGAACTCTTCAAGCAAAAATGTAAATAATTACATTTCCGTGGCTGTCGCCGGCCCACAGGATATTCGTCGTTTTGTCCACGAACAGTTTCTGTGGCTGGGTGAGTGTGGTGGACACATTGCCGGCGTTCTTCATCGCCTTCAGATCCCACGACTGTATGCTCTCATCCGTGGAACACGTATACAAAATGTTCTCGCAGACGGCCATTGATAAAATTCCACCGGGTGCTTCCATTTCAGAAACCAAATCTAAGTCCGGTTTCCATATCTGCAAACAAAAGAAAATAAATGAAAAGATTAAACACGTCGGATGTGTGCTCGAGCCTTCACAGGGTAATGCGAGAAGTGAAAAATGCGCTCGCGTTGCCAACGGCAAATAAGTACACACGCCCACGCACAGCATGATATGATTATGATAAATACCTGATTTCGCGTGGGGATCGGATAATTGCAAATGTACTGCGTCAGAGGTGGCGGTGCTCGTCAAGGGCGGAAATGGGCTATAATACAACACTAACCCTTAAAAGATCAGAACCTTTTCCGCGACCCTAACGGAGAAGCGGGAAAATTAAAAGTAAAGTAAAGTATATCTAAAAATAAGTGTGATATCAGATGTTTTTCGAAAGAGAAGCTCTTGACCTTCGAGAGAGAAAGACCTAACATCAAAGACGGCTCATAATCTGACATTACCTTAATTTTGCCGTCGTCGGAGCCACTGGCAACTCCATTGCTGAGAGAGACAACGGTTGACACATTACACGCGTGTCGGCTCTCTTCCGAATTCAACTTCAAAACTTTCAAAGCCATTTCCGAACTGAAAGCTTCTTCACAACTGGGCTATTTTTGCGTTTCTACATTTCAAAGCTCCCACGTTCTAAAAATAATTCGTTTTATTAATCACCCTCATCCGTTAAAATCAGTTCCAAATTTTTTCCTGCTCACATTTTTTCCTGCTTGCCTGCACTAAAATTTACCTTGACTCTTCGTAAATGCACTTTGATGGGACAATTCGTTCTCGAGAGTGGAAACTATTGATGCCATTCTTTTATATTCCTCTTTGCTCAGGTTCGATGTTTCTAATCGCAAAGCCAGTGATTTCGCCGCAGCCACCTGAAACACCTGTCTGTTTAACAGAGACTTTTGACCCGGTAACAGCTAAACAGTTCTGGAAAACTTTGGCAGGGAATAACAATTTAGCCTCAGTCAAAAAAGAACAGAAATGTGGATTGAGCACAAAGGTGCTACTTTCCTTATTGAAAAAGGTATAATAAATTACGCAATGATTGCATTTACAGTGATTTGTTGAAAGGGAAAGGGAAGACTTACAGCTGAATGTTTGAAAGCGAGTATCTCTGGGTCTGTATAATTTTTCGAATTCCACTTCTTCAAAGAAATCCCAACCGCATGCAAGTGTTTGCAGACGTTAAACTCTGTCACATAATCGCTGCAAACGCAGTTATAATTGTGCGTGCATAGGTCACAGAGATCGCAAAAAAGTTTGCATTTCTTGTTGCAGTTACTTCCCGTTCTTCTCACAACGTAATCAGACTCTTCGTCCGTGACGATCCACTCCGACCCTGATGACGGCTTCACATGCCTCAACATAATGCTTTCCTCGTGATTTTTTCTCGTTTTCTGCAACTTTTCTTCGCTCATTTGCTCATCCCACTGCAAAAGTTTGACTAAGCAGACGTCCCTTACGAAAGAGAACAGAAGATTGAGAGAGTTTCGGACGCTGTTGTAACTTTCCTCGTGGACGGACTCCAGGGCGGTATTGATGGGCTCAAGAAAATTGTTGATGCTTTCCTTTCTGACAGAGTGAATTCTGTAGCAAGTGGCCCATTCGAATCTCTTTTTCACGTAGAATTTCTGAAAAAATTTCGCGAATAACTTCACGTCATCGTCTTCCTCCCAACAACGTACTATTTTCGAAAGTTCCGCCTCGAAAACATCCTTATCTGGTTCTTCCAGAAGGAGTTTCAATTGTGCCATGACTTCTTTATGTTTGTTCACGGGGCACTTCAAAGACGTCAGTTTCTGCTCCCAATACGACTCCATATCAAAAGTACATATAAGTTTATTGTCGCACTCTCCCATGATGTTCTTCCAAGCAAGGTAATAATGGCCGATATTATCAGAGACGAAAATCTGCGACTTTATCACTCCGAAATTTTGATATATGATTTTAAAAAAAGTGTACAGAGTTATGTACTCAATTTTGTGGGTGATGCAAAAGGCAATGGGGTATCCTTCCCCGTTTTCGCATACGACACTCACGCAAATCATGTTCAGATCGACGTTCGCCTTCCCCTTTTTCGTTTTCACGTACACAATGCTTTCGTCAAATACTACAGAATACATTGATTTCTGGACAAAGTGAATGAGGATTAAACAGTAGTCTCGACTTTCATCGACGGGACTGTAAAGGACGACTGGATTAAGCTGCAAATTATCTGGATTAAGGTGCTTGACCCAAGCGTCGATCTCTTTAGCGTCGTGATCGGCTTCTTTTTCCAGATAGTTCACTTTCTTTTTTATGTTGTAAACATCTCGTCTTTGGAGGAGATTAATTCGGGAAAGTTTTGGCCCTTTCATTTTCCGGGCATCCGATACAATTTTACCGACCGGTTCGCCTTGGGCCAGTTTTCCTGAAAATAAAAAGGACATTAAAAATCAACTGACTTTAGTAATTACTATTTTTTTATTTCTAATAAGAAGCCGCAGATTTAACTGGAACAAAATTATTTAGCAGGATAATAAATTAAACATAACTTACCTACAATTTCCTCTTTTTCTTTTGAGCTCAACTTCATATATGGAATGGATTCATCATCCAAACTGTGTCCCAAATGCACTGGATAATACATCACTTGAACATTCCCTATGGAAGTTTCAGCCACCTGCAAAATTCAACTTAACATTTTAACTGACCGAGAAGAGTTTCTAGTGATCATAATCTGTTTTATTTTGAGGTAATTTAAGCTTTGGAACGTTATTATTTAATTAAGAGCAATCATCAAAGCTATCAAACATTGGACTTTATTATGTTTACATGACATTTGTTCTGATAACAAATTCTCAATTACTTGCAATTATTATAAATAATAAAAGCAAGAGAGATACCCTTAAGGATGAAGGACATGTTGTTCCACATTGAGTATAACCTTTCAAAGGCTTTGATCTTTTCCTCTGACTTTTACAATCTTCATGCCTGACCATTCCACTCCTGTGGCATCTCAAGTAGTAAACCTTCCTTGCCCCTCTGAGCTTTGTGCCTGTGTAAGACACATACCTGGCATTTGTATTTTCTTCTTCTTTTTGTTTCCACTTTTCAAAATCTGAAATTAGAGATATTTAAAAAAATTTTTAATGCAATATAAATTTACTTAGTCCATGTGCAGCAGTTATAATTGACCTAATCTTAAAACTTATTCCAGTCATGAGCAAAAAAAACATTACATGATAAAATTTATAAAGTATAAATTTACCTGCTCTTGATTTAAAATTCAAAACTAATTTTTCTATTTTAAAATCATGAGCTTTCTTAAGATGCTCCCTCAAAAGCTCACTGGTTGCACACAGAAAAGTGCACTCATCATTGAAGCTGCACTTAAGTTGGGGTTTTCTCACTGCTGGCTCAATGCAATGAATTTTCCTTAAGTGTCTTACTAAATTCCTTCGATCTGAAATATGTTTCCCACAAGCCAAGCATTCGTGGCGATTTCTGCATATCCTCTCTTTCTTCTTTTTCACTTCGGAGTGCTCCAATTCTTCCGTGCTCTTATCATACTCCATGGTGTACCTGTTGACAGGTTTTCGTCATGCCACGAAAGCATTACTTAGAAGTACAGTAATAACAGAATAAGTTGACAAGTTCATATTAGCAAATGATGTGCAGGAAATTAATTCTACATCATTTTCTCCGATCTGTTTGTATTAATGACCGGGAGCAGTCATTAATAAAACTCCTCAACATAATCTAGAGTATTTCTCAAGGGCACAGGAATGCCCTCAAAGTCTAATCATCTGTCAAATCTTGAGTATAACGAACGATTCATAAAGTATTGTTTATCTATACAATGAAGCAGCTGACATCGGAAGAGCATCGAGAAGGCTGTGGATTTAATTGTCTGCGACCACGACTCAACTTAAAAAATGCTTGAAATTTGTAAACTATTATTATTATTACTTATGGAATGATGGATTTTCATTTGAATAAAATGTGCAGAATTTGTTTAAAAGAAGGAGATAATTTAAAATCAATTTTTTACAGTGATGAAATGCAAAAAAATTCTGTTTCGGTGTCCAATAAAATAATGGCTTGCTCATCAGTGCAGGTTATTTGAGCTTTTTAATTGTTGTCAAAGTTCATTAAACCGAATTTTAATGTCCTTTAGATTTATTCATGGATGATTTGGTAGAAATGATTTTTATTTGGGTTGTTAATTGTTGTTATATTGGCTTATATTTACTTGACAGGTCATTGCTGGAGACGGTTTACCCGAATTGATTTGTCCCGAGTGTCTGACACAAGTGGATGTTGCTTATGACTTCAAAGAAAAATGCCAAAGCGCTGATGCTGCTTTGAGGAAATACATTTCAATTGTACAGCCGTTTTTTAATTGTGAGAAGGTAAGTTCAACTTATTTTTGGTTTGGCTGTATAATTTATTTTCACCTCTCAAATGTGTTCAATAATAATGATTTTGAATAGTTCATTGCACAAAAATTACTAATGAGAATTTTCATGGATTTAAGCTTAAAGGGAAACCAGTTTTTAACTATAATAATATATTTCCATTAAACCATCATGGAATGAAACTTTAGTGATGGTAAATTGTTAAGACCCAAATGAAGTTGTTATGTCTTTTTTATAGAATAACCAAGAACCTGTAAAAGCAGAAGAATCACAAGCACTCACAAATGAAATCAATCCTTTCAACTTAGTTAAAACAGAGCCTTCAGCACCTTCAAAGGAAAGCTTAGTGAGTCAGGATGTGAAGTGTGATAGTGATGTGTCTCTTAGTGTTATTCAAAAGAAGAAAAAAGAGAAGTTAGAAGACTTGAAGAACAGGAAAGCGAAAGGCGGTAGAAAGTGCGATGAAGAAGGTGAAAAAAGTGATCCAGATAAAAGGAAACGAACTAAGGACGAGAAAGATGTCAAGTGCCCTGTATGTAAAAAAACATTTGCATATCTGTGCATTCTGAAAGACCACATGGTCCAGCATACAGGAGCCAAGCCCTATCTCTGCTCCTCCTGTGGAAAGTCCTTCGCCCACACTGCCTCCCTCACCAATCACATGAAGACTCACTACTCAGACAAACCCCACAAATGCGACCGATGCGAGCTGAGCTTCCACCGCCGCGCCCATTTGGTGCTGCACATGCGGACGCACACGGGGGAGAAGCCGTTCGTGTGCGACGTCTGCGGGCGAGACTTCGCCCAGAACTGCTACCTGAAGGAGCACATGCGGCTGCACTCGGGGGAGAAGCCCTTTGTCTGCGACATATGCGGCCACGGGTTCGCGAGGAAGTCCTGCCTCGTGATGCACAGGCGGATCCACACGGGGGAGCTTCCGTACCCCTGCCCGGAGTGCGGAAGGGCATTCAGTCAGAGGTCACAGCGAAAGAGACACGTGAAAAGGAACCATAAAGGCTCTGCTTGTTTGAGGGCGACCGGAGAACTAATACTTAAAGATCTCGACTTGAAAAACAAAAAACTCAATTCGGAAGAATCCGCCAATGAAAATTCTTTGAACGAGAATTCGCCGACTGAAAACTCCCTGAGCATGTCCGAGGACAGAATGATGCAGCAACAGCAACAACCGCAGCATGAGTACCAACCAACGGAGCAACAGGGGAACAACCCCTCGCTGCTTCTTTACGAGCAGGACAATATGTCGACGATGTACCCCTCCACCGTAATGCCTCTACCTCTTATGCAGTTGCAGTCAGCATTTTTGCAATGAAACTTAAGCCTTCCTAAAGCAAAACTCAAAGCATGACTTTCCTGTCAAAAGCTTTATAACTCCAACTGACGCAGCCTGTTCGTTTTTCTCACTGCCGCTGTTGTCAGATAATCGCAATCCTTTTCCTGTGACCTAAAGCAGCCATAATTTTTATTTTATTTAAGCAAGTAAATTATTGAGTGCCTTCAAGGCAGAGACCGACATATACACGTAGTGTATTAATGAAAACTATACTGATTTTATATGGATGGAAAATGGTTGCTTCTGACTAATTTCATTTGCCTTATGATAATTTTTAGCTTTGACGCAGGGTCTAATCAATGATTTAGACCCGTAGAGCAAATTTTAGAGCTTTTTGAAACCCTGAGATATTAAATGAGCCTTGAAACAGCCGAAACAGCCTTTGTTTTAAAACATATTTCCCATTTTAAATTCGTTACTTTGCGAGAATTTGGGTTTTTTTGTTTAGACCGTTTCGCTGTTGTACTCTTCGGCTTTTAAACTCTGAAGAGTAACAATCATCTCAAAGATCTCTGTTTTATGGACCTTGGATCCTTACTTGTTGTTAAGGTCGAAAGTTAATTTTTTAACATTTCACCCGCATTTAAGTGTCTTAATTTTTAATGTGTTTTTTTTATGAATCGGTTATTCATATATATTCATCTCATAAATTATACGAGTTTTTAAGAATGCGATACGAACATACGATAGCGCACTTAGAATCAGAATAAGATACGGTTATACGTAATAAGCATACTTTTATGCTTTATATTTTATTGTTATACAATAATATAATCTTTTTCTATTGATTTTTGCTGTTGTTTTTTGCGCCGAAAAAAAAGAAAAATTTTATTTTTACCAAAATTAATCTCCTTAATTCGATGCAAACCGATGCAATAATTACTCCTATGAGAAATTTTATAATTTTATTTATATTACTGAAACGCCAAAAAATTTTCAAATGATCAGTATTATTTACCCAATCATTCAATATAAACACTGAACTCTGACACGAATGACAGTTTTTAATTTAATGGAAATGTCTAAATCAAAAACACTGTGTCATCAGCAATCATTATACGGTTCAGTTCCGATAGTGTTGCAAAACAGGCATCGATTTCCTCTTGAGAGAAAGGCTCTTCAAGCGAATTCAGGTAGCTCTTAACTGTGGGCAAAGGAAGAGATTCTTCCCGGGCGTCCATGAAAATCTTCACAATCGCTTCCTTAAACGTCTTCAACCTGCAACAGCGACTTATTATAGTCTTTTCGCCTTTTGCTGTCTTTCACTCATTTCAAAAATAAAATATGAAAATGCTAACTTTTCATCGGATACTGTGATCGGAACATTTGTAGATGTTTTCTCTCTCAAAATCCTCGACTGCTCCCTGAGTTCGGCCAAAGAAGGTGGAGGTTCTTCCTGAGACGCCACTCTTTCGAATTCGTCCGCCTAAAAATCGCGTATATTTTGAGTGCAGAACGACGCATTGGACGTTCATTGCAGGCGAAACTCACCTCCGAATTGCGCTGACGTTTGGGTCTCTGTTCTTCATCTTCTCCATCGTCCATAAATTCTACTTCCTCCTCTTCGTCTTCATTCCTTTGCCTCTTCTTCTTATCTCTTTTGTCGAGAACTTTCCTGAATATAGCATACTGAACCAGCTCGATTGCCATCTTTGCGTCCTCGGCGTTGACAGTTCTCGAAAACCTCGCTTTGGCTCGAGCTGTCGACAGTCGAATGAGCGTTTCCAAAGTTCTCGCCGTGATGGGTTGTGTCTGCAAAAAGAGAAAACCTTTCGTTCTTCTCTTTTTATCGCACACAATTTACAGAAAGAGTCTTTTATTGTACTTACCCTGGCGACGTCGGTGTTCATGGTGTCCTGCGAGCGCAGTCTCGAGTATTCTTCTGATATAAGTTCGGAAGCTTCTTCTGACAAAACGGGCTTCACATTCTTGCACACATAGGCATACTTCTTTATGAATGACATACTCAGGATCTGATCTCTGTTAAATAAAATAAAAAAAGTAAAAACATTGGGCGGAAATTAAAGAACAAGTTACTTTTTGTTTTTCTATTTCTCCTGTATTTCCTCAAATAAGGAAAAAGTTGTGCTTAACTTTCGCCTTGAAAAAAGCTTACTTCTTAGATCGACTTCCTCCATGTAAGAGGGGGTTGTACTTCTCAAATATATCGTCATCGTCCGCGGAGTTTTCATCATGAGCGGAGATGAAGTCGACAGCAGAGCCCATCGGGAGAACGTCACCGTCTTGCTCTGAAGGGTTCCTGTAGCGGTGCATCCGAACCACGTGATCGGAAATCCTCTTGTCGTCCTCAGTGTCAACGATGTCGAGCAGTACGAAGAGGAGATCGAAACGGGACAGAAGGGAGTCTTGAAGGCCGATGTTTTCCATGGGGGTTTTGTACTGATCGTACTGAAGGACAAACAATTATGTGTCGATTTTATCAGGGAAATAAATGGGTATTTCCGTTGATATACTGTACCTTTCCGTAGACGGGATTGGCTGCAGCTAAAACTGAACATCTTGCATTTAATCGAGCGTGAATACCGGCTTTCGAAATGGTCACTTTTCCCTGCTCCATCACTTCGTGAATAGCCGTTCGATCCATGTCCGACATTTTGTCGAATTCATCGATGCAGACTACTCCTCTGTCGGCGAGAACCATTGCGCCGGCCTCCAACCTAAAACACAACCCCTGTGTTTCTGCCCGTCTTGACCAAAGTTCACCCTCACCCGTCTTACCTTCGCTCCCCCGTTTCCGGATCCGTTGTTACAGCCGCTGTTAAGACCAACGCCTGAAGAACCCCTCCCTGTAGTGGGTATTGCTCTGGGAGCCGTTTGCAGGACGAACCGCAACATCTGCGACTTTGCGACACCCGGATCTCCAATCAATAACACGTTTATGTCACTAAAAATGAAGGCATACCACATAAATAGTGAAGAGCCGTAGGTTAACTACTCGTGATGACTCGACCCACCCTCTGAGACGAGTTCCATTGGGCAAAAGCTTCTCGCATCCTCCCAAAAGCAAGCAAAGTATAGCTTTCTTGACATATTCGTGACCGTGAATGGAAGGAGCGAGAGATCGACTCAACAGCTCGAAAATATCTTTTCTTTTGGCCATTTTCCTAAATTTATTCATGTCTTCTCTTGTGATTCCTTGGTGCATTTCCGAGTTGATTGTGCTTATGCTGTTTGCTATGACAATGGTTCGGAAAACACCTGTAAATTAAATATAAGTTTTTGATCTTTTCACCAATGATACACAATGAAATAAGTCAAGCTGTAATTGTGCACTTGAAAATAAAATAATTTATAAATAAAACTCACCACTTGTGAAACCACCGTGCTTTCCCGGTAGGCACCGAAAGCATCCAATCACTCGAACTCTATCTCCTGGTTTGCACAAATCCACGAGGTCATTGTCGCAAATTATATCCACAGACCTCGGTAACTGTCCCGCGGGCGCTTTTTCTGGCATTTCTTGTATCGTCAACGTCTGATGGTCTTTATATGAGGACAGACCAAATTCTGTCTCCAGTAGATTCCCTTCATCATCCTGGAAAGACAGAAAATATTTTATCAATTTCAAACCACTTCTTTAAGGAGACAATGAATAATGCTTAATATACCTTTGTTGGGTAGACAGTTGAAGATGGAAATGCATCTGTTGATGTCAGGTCTGAATATTTTCTCTCAATAAATTTCCCTGTTGTGGGACAGTAATGAACACTTCTAACTATTTTCAACTTTGACAAGGAACCTGAAAGAAATTTTTTACTTATAACAACAATTCAAAAATATAATTATAATCAGACATGAATGAGTTAAAATTCAAAATGAGACAGTCAGATGAAGACCTGCATGACATCCCTTCTTCATTCAAATCTGTTATAATTTTAAATATGGAGGGATTAAATGTCTAAACTTACATTTGGTTACAATGCCTTCAACACAAACTAAGTTTCCCAGGAATTGGCTGGTTAAAGTACGAGGAGTGACATGCTTATTACCAAAGTTTCCCTCAAAACCCAATAAAAATTCTTCAACCTCCTTTGCATAAGTTGGATCAATGCTGCCCACATATTCCTTGATGGCTTTTTGAAAAGCCCCCAATTCTTCAAAACTGTTGTTAAGTAAACTGAAAAATATAGTGATGAATTTAGCCAAAGCATTCATTAAGATATTATAAATAATTTAACTTCTTGTTTTTGTTTAGAAAAATATAATTTTTTAAATAAGAAATCAAACACTAATTAAAAAAATATTCAGATTAAGCATTTATTCTTTTTTTCTTAAAGCAATCTTATGTTCAATAAAGTTAAAGTATAAAGGAAAGCTATGTTGGCCCTGGTGGTTCTCAAAGTAAATGAATTATAACTTTAGCATTACAATAAGTAGTGCTTTGCTTGAAATAATTAAAGCTCAACAGCCAAAAGTGAGTATTTTAGGTTGTTGAAATCAGTATCAACAGATTTTGTGAAGTGTATTTTTACTGTAACATAGTTTTTCTTTAAAAAGTATAATACCCTTTAGCTCTTGATGGATTTTTCTTTCTAAGGTCATTAACATTGACAATAAGCCTCCTCTCTTTGTCATCAATCATTGCTTTGGTCCTTGCATGATACTTCCCGCTTTCATGCTGAAAAAATGTAAATAATAAGTTTCACAGGAATTTGAGTATTGACAGATTATTAATTTTTACCTCGTCATCTAGAAACTCTAGATACTCTCGTTGAAATTCCCTGGCCTCAAAGACCTCTTCGGCCATATTTACATCATTCATTTTTCTGATCTTTAAAATAAAATAATTTTATTTCTCCCACTTAAAAACAAAAACTCTAACCTACAGTAAGGAATGATATTTTTCCCGCGAAAAGATTTCTCCTGCCACGATGTGTTCAGTCGGTGAGTTGGCATTCCTACCACCAGCGAGTTGTTACTCTGTGCTGAACGGAAAATAATAAACATTGACATAGTGGCCACGTATCTCGTTACGTCCGACCCTTAGGCCTTCCTGTTCCCAGTCTATCACTTAGTATATGCACTGTCTTCAATCATTTTCATTATTTTAATTTAATAATGGCTGCGAAACAAAGAATGAAAATTGCTAACGAAAAGGCTAGCAAAAACATCACTATGAGAGGAGTTGTGCCCAAATCTAGCGTGAGTATTTGTTTATCTTACTTGAAAAAAAAAATAAAACTGGGTAAAATATGTGGCAGCTGTTAAGTAGGATTCTGGACCGTTTTGTGCAGAGCAAAAAAAAATTTAGAGTTCCTGGATTTTAAGAGAAATATGGGGCCAATTTTTATTGGGAATACTTAGTTTCTAATTTTAGAATTAAGGTTTGCCTAAAAAAGTTTTCCATGATATTTCTATTATATAGCAGGGACAATATATATGCTTCAATATGGGCTGCATTTTGTAGCTATTTTTAAGGAAATAAAAATTGAGTATTAATATAAGAACATATGCAACTAATATAATTCAGGATTTTTATAAATAAAATTCTTTTTGTAGCAAAAAAACAGTTATTTTCTTGTTATTATTCTTATTTAATATACTTTATAATGATAACTTACTTTCACTTTGATTCATTTAAAAGTCTTTAAAATAAATGAATTTTATTATCTTAAAAAAATGGGTGTAATGCTTTTAAAGTGTTTTTTGCCTCAAACAGCAGAATATATTATTAAATTTAAATATAACAGTATTTAGTGAGACTCTTTGAAAATCCTTCTCAAATAACTTCTGTTTAATAGAATATGGAATACTCTTTAATTAACTTTCACAACAGTAAAATTTTTATATTTACTTATTAAATTAATATTGCAGTTTATCTTTAATTTAAACTAAATTAATCAAATTCATTTCTTTTATCTTCAGACTATACAATTTTAATTCACTTCAGTGATACCTTTTGAATGTTTTAATCTGATCAAACTTATCCTTGAATTTCTCCCTGACATTGCTGTGTATCTTAATCATTATTTTTTTCAAAACTAAACATTTTAAATCATATTTTGCTTACAGAAATCTCAGGATGACAAATACAGAGTTGGACCTTGGCTTCTTGCTTTCTTCATATTTGTTGTTTGTGGCTCAGGTGAGTGCTGCAACAATCCTTTTAAATAAAACCTTTTGACATTCTTACTAATTAGTTTGTTGCTGTTTCAGCACTACTGCAAATAATCCAGAGCATTAGAATGGCATAATTTTGAGTTAATATAATCTCTTCCTGGCTTTCCAAACTCAGAATGGACCACTCTGCATTTGATCATCATTCCAGCATCACAAGACAGCCAATGAATCCATCCAAAACATTTTTCAGTTTATTTGGTGTTTTGAAAATGAACTTGTTGTTTCTTTGTTCAGCCTTTTATTATAAACAGATTTACTCCTAGTTTACATTTTATCTTGTTTTTGGTCTCTTTGTGATTTAGGCAGCTCATTTACAGAAACATGTGATTTTTAACTGTTAATTAGTGAAAATAAAAGTTTTCAAAGCACCCAATTTAATGAATTTCTTTTCTGTAAACCTGTTCTACATCTAGTTTTTGTGTTGGTCATTTTCACTTTATTTCTCTTTGATGTTTTTTTTGGAATCTTGTAATTTAATTGTAAATAATCAAGAGAAAGTATTAATGTGGCAAAATATGCATTTATGTTAATGATTTATTCATTCCAAAATCATTATTTTGATTTAATTAAAGAAATATTAATTAGATTGCTTTCAAATTTTATTTTGCACTTTTTTCATTCTTAAAACTCTCAAATGTGAAAACAGAAGTAGATATCTTTAAAGGTTTCCTTTTTATAAAATCAGTTTAATTTTCTTTTTCTTCCTTTTGTTTAATTTATACAGGATTAGGACTGATATAATCATGAACTGATCACAAACATTTGAGTTGTGGAGGACAGAGGAATTTGGGTTTTATATCAGAAGTGAATAAAAAAAAAGATGAAATGGACATATTCTCACAGGAGTCCCAGTGTGACAAGTGTGATTAGTTGGGGTTTTAATGAATTACTGAAAAAAGTTGATTTATTCTATTTAAAAGTTCATAGATGCAGTAAAGGAATTCCAGTGGTGATGTTCTGCTCTGCAATAGAAATAATGCTGTGGCTTTGTTTTTTGTTAAGCAATCATTCCTTTTATTTTTTCTTATTTGCTTTCTGACTTACTGTCACTGTTTTGATGGCTGAAAAGTGTACAATAAGAATGTTCATCCATAATTGAGACATATCAAATTCGTTTTGATATCAAATACGTTCCCAATCTTATCATGAACTGAATTGTTCATTATACTTTTTGGGACTGTTTTGGAACCTTTTCTATCACAATAGTTTTTGACGTAACTCATACGTATCGTTTTCGTCCTATGTGAACCATAAACGAAGTTATTTCATACAGTTAAAATGGCAGTAATTATTTTGTCTTATACGAGCAGAAAAGTTTCGTTCCGTAAAAGAGTTGTTAATTAAATGGTAACGTCGGCCGCGATGACAGAAATCTTTCCAGTCCAATTAAACGACTGAGAACGATTTTCAGGAAATGAAGCGGATTTTATGACCTAAGAAGCAGTTGTTTCGTGCATTGGCTCAGTTCATTATGCGAAGCCATCACAGGATATTGCTCTTCTACAAACCACGTCCAAAACGGGTGCACAACAGTAGCCTAACGCGGACTGCCCATTAATCAGTGCTTCTTCCACTCATCTCACGCTCCTTTCTCACTCTTCGCTCTTCATTACAACTTGGTCACGAAACTGTGTCCGGTCGATCCCCAAGACGACTTGTGGTGCACACCAATAAAGGTAAATCCTGAGATAAATGGAGGTAAATTTATGAGATATTTTAAATCAACCTCTCGGCAGTTAGCACACCGAAAGAAGCACTGCTCTAACAAGTCATAATCATCTTTATGATTACATGGCCGTGAGAGGCTCAGGTGCTTCTAATACCTATAAAGCTCTGCTCCAAGAGCCGACAGATGTGGTAAATCTTGGAGTGCTCTTCGATTTGATGCCTTCTCTGCTCGACCTACACTGCGGTGGGTGGGAGAGAATGGCGAGGGTTCTCGGTCTGATGGACATCGAATTAAATTTCTTTGTTCCGGCCTCCATTCGCAGTTCCTTAACGGTGTTGCCCAACGACTGGGCTATCTGAAATTAAATGCTCATTCAGACAGACGGAAATACCTTATTGCAGTGGTTTACCTTCGCAACATTATCACACCTTCTTCTCCGCTTCTAATCTAAACATGGCGTTGTTTACTCTTCGCTTTAGGTCCGCGATGTCCCTCTGGAGCTGGCATGCTTGAATTTTATAGTTAGCCTACAAATTTCCAATTGATTTTTATTAGTGATGTGCCCAATCTTCGGTTGGTATCCCCTGTTTTCACTATTCGTAATCGGCCGAATTATTCGGTTTGAGTATTTATATTTTCTTGGCTACAAATGAAAAAATGGTAAACCAAATTATTCGGCCGAATGGGTAAAAATTGAACCGAATAGTATTCGGTTAAAACCACTAGGAAAACTCGTCTTTATTTTCGGGTGAAAGAATCACCTTTGGGAAAATCCGTTAGGTCTTCCATTTTAAATAAACTCTATGGTTGAGTCGTTAACGTGAAAATGTTAACGACTCTACGGCTCTCCGATGGTGATAACGTCCATGTGTCATTGCTTCTATATCACTTAACAGGACCGGCACTAATGAATGTTTATTTGCTGACCAAGGATTTGAAACTTCTCTCAAGCCAGCAAAAAGTCAATAACTTATTAACGAATGCGGCTTTTAAAAAATAAACTCTGTGCATCTACTGCCGCTTCATTGTCATTCATTTTTAATACACTTTTTCTAATGTTTAAATTTCACGTAATGGACTTTTTCTGTTCTTGTATTTACTTCTTCTGCATTGCAATCCATTAAATGCTATTTAAATGCTTTGAATTTCATTTCACAGAGCGTAAAGAGTTTTGTATTCAGGCTTTTTACTTGGTAGGAAATTATTCACTGCATTGTAAATAGGTAATTTCTTAAATACCATTAAATGAAAATATAAAAAAAATGGAGTTCCAACGTAGTTTTTATTCCACCACCTATGCACGAGTTATTAATCTTACCCTTAAACCTGGTATGTTATAAAGCAGTCTGTTTGGTGTGCTTTTGTCTATTTTAATCATTAGCTGCCTGTGCAGATGATCCCGCCGTTCCCGCAGGCTCGCGCACTCACTTTCCTGCTTTTCCCCTTTTTCTTGAACTTCCCGAATTCTCTCTTCCCATTCGGCCTCGCACTAAAACACAACAAATCACTGCATTCGTTCGCGAGGCCATTTGCCCTAGGGCGAACCATTAACTACCTTATTCTTCGTCTCCTGTACCTGGTGTTGGCGAAAAACAGCAGATTGAAGCAGGGAGTTTCTTCTGTGCTCTAATGAGCGTCGCTCTTTCAGCACTTCATTCAATGCCGAGAGGACACTTATTTCTGGAATTTCAGTCAGTGTGAGCAGTCGCGAATGAGAGGGCGGGAAGGGGGGGAAGGCTTACTCTGAGTGTTAGTGGAAATCCTGTGGGTGGCGGAATCTTGAGCGGGAATAGGCAGCCTCCAATCGAGGTCGAAATCTTTCTTCTCCATCGGAAAACTCACTTAAAAACGACTATAATCAAATTAAGGATTATCTGAAGAAGAAAGCAGGCGACATATGTCGGTCGGCGTGTAATTCTTTTGGCAAACATCAGCACCCTTTCAAAGGAAACCCGTTGCATGCTTCGAAAGTATATTCCCGAGGATTTTACTTTCTGAGAATTTCGTGCTCCACAAACACACGCTTTTAATTATGAGTTGCCTGCGAGTCCACATAAACTGTGAAACTTTTTCACGCTTTTTCACGGTCTATGAGTGGGCAGGGAAGCTCGAAAAATGGTAGAAATCAGGAGAACGAGTACTTAGTATGGAAAATGAGAGAACTACTCACTTTTGTGTTTTTTACATAATTTTTTTATCACAAATATTATCTCTTGCTGAAATAAATTTAGCTAAAGACTTAAGTTTCAAAGGAATGTCCATTGTTGTTAAAGCAGAGCTTCTGCCACAGGAATCGCTTGACCGAGAGAAGCTCAAAAAGTCGGAGGAATACCCTCTGAATCCTTACATATTTATAGTCTGAATTTTTTTTGTAATATTATTCCTTGCATTTTAATCAATTTTTGTCGCATTAGGTCAACAACGTGCCACTTCAGTCAATTCCATCAATATTATTCACGTACTTTATAACATTATTATTACTGAATGTAATTTTAATTTGATTGTTAGAGTCTAATCAGTCTGAATTGACAACTTTTAAAAACTTGTTTGAATATCGTAACGTAAATTTGATTTCTTCAAGTGGTTTTATATTGGGATGGTACCGTTAACAAAGGCAACAAAATGCAAACACTCTCAAGAGCCCCACAATGAGCACTCGACCTTTGACACGGGTGCACCGCTCGCCCTCAGGAGAACAGTCTCCTGCCACGTCGGCCCAAAGCCACCAACCGAAACCGAACTTCGGCAATGACTGATGGAAACTTCCAAAGTGGAGGGATTTGGAGACGTCGCAGGTGGGTCACGTGGGGCTCAAACCCTTTAAAAGGTTGTGCTTGGGGGTGACTTCATCTTAAAGCCAGAACTCGAGGACTCCAACAATTTCTTTTGCCTATTTCCATAAGAAACGTCTCCAACGAGCACCGAATGTTTATATGTCTTCGAAGACTGGTACGCGAGCGAAGTTTTAGTCAGACGGGAAAAGGAGGGGGGAAAGGGGAGAAAGAAATGGCAGGAGAGCGCATTAATATGTGTTCGTGCCCGGGCCCGCTCTTAATTAAATGAATTTACACGAATCTGTCATTAAACACCGATTTATGCTGTAATTGATTACCGCCAATCCCTGCTTAATTCAAAGCAATTTATTAAAATTGTATGGAGGATAACTTTGATTAATATTTATTAAAATTATTCAACAAAATAAATAAAGTTTATTTATTTAAGAAGCTAATTAGAATTAAGATAATTATACCGTTAATTTTGATGTAATTCGTTAATAATTTTGAAATTACAGTTTATTTGAATTATGTTTGAAATTAATTCTTAAATGAAATTTATATTTTTAAAATACTATAGATCGTTTTTCTTAATTTTTTTACTCTTTTTAAGTGCATTCCTTGCTCTTTAGGGTGGGCATCATGGCGAGAGACTTTCCAAGGAAGTTTAGTTTTATCTGCAAATATCTTATGATCACTTTCCACCCAGAAGACTTTCTGTGTTAGGGCACTGAGTTGTACCTTGTCAAATTATCTGTTTTTAATATCCCAGTGACATGATAGCGCCATTAGATTTTCCTTTATAATAAATAAAGATTATTTTCGAAGTTTCGTGACTTTGTAAAGCAGAATAAAAGGTTGTTGTTTATAGAAACATTTTATAATCATTTGCAATTCGCTTTGAGGAAGGAATCCTTGCTTTTAATGCAGTGTGCAAATATTTATTTCTTTTTTTACGGGAAAAATCATATTTTCCATTGAATCATTGGTTGCCATTAAACGAACTGAGTCCGTTTTCATCCATTAAAGGCATATCATCAATAATAAAGCATTAAAAAGTATATAATTATCTTCCCGAAGAAAGAAAAACATATATTCACATGAAAAATACAATATTTTATTATATAAAGAATTTCATTAACAAAAATAGCGGTTAAGGAATTGAGAAATATTGGAGGATTAAATGATATTACAAAGCTTTAAGAAAAAGAAGGAGGAAAGATTAGGGAATGAAGGAGATTCAGGGAAAGAGCCGTTAAATATAAATAATCATATACATATAAATACAGTTTTAAGAAGACTGAGTCTTTTTGTTTCTTTTGTATGAACGTAAGTCTTTTTTATTATTAATTATAAAAGCTTTACGCTTAATAAATGGATTTATTTTTTACGTTATCTTTCCTCTCGTAGATCGTGACTTCCAGCAAAATTTTTCCTCTTCTCCTGCTTGAACCACTCTTCGGAAGAAATACAAAGGGTGCACGGACAAACCTTTTCCTTCGCTTTCCCTAATTCCGAAACTGCACTGCAGAATCATAATCATCTTTTGGCCCAAAAACGGCTGAAAAAAACAACCGAATCTCTCTTTTTCATAATACTGACGGGCAGTAATCAGTCCGTTAACTCTCCCAAGGCGCTCCAAAACCTGTGGAAATAATTTGGTGAATATTTTGATGGCGGAGGATGTCTGGCAGAAGATCTCGGCATGCTGACTGCGCCACAGAGGTTAATGAAACAATATCCTAATTAACGACAGCACAAAGGACACGAATACAAAATAAAAAGTTCATCTGAACACATGGAGTTCGTTCGGGGCGTTTTTCCGAGAAACGCGAGAAACTCTTCCGTCCGTTCCAGGGACGTCGGACAGAGCAGCCTGACGACGGAAAGGTGCTTCGACCATCAGTCCGAGTACCAGTGGGAATAGGAGTCGTACACTTGTGATGATCTCTTCCTCAGGATTGATTTGAATCGGAATAAAGTCTTCCATTTGGAAAAGCTACTGCTTCTCTGGAATAAACCAAAGGAAGAGGTGGATTAAAACTTCAAACTTTTCACAGGGAAAACAATAAAACTGATAAGAAATTACTGATTCTGCGCTTTAATTTTCCCACTTGTTTTTCGTTGAATATTAATTACTTTTAATTGTAATTAATTATACTGTATATACTTTTTCCATTTAAATGATACCTTATTACTTCAGAATTTTTTTTTATTATAAAGATGCGCTCTGTGCTTTTAATGTTTCCGAGACTCGAGAGCATAAAAGGTATAAATTTCAAAGCAAGAGTTGGTATAAGTAAATAGTTTTACGAACTCTTCACAGACTAACAGGTCCAACTTATACAAAAGACTTACCATGACCGTCCTTTGCTTTGGCTCTTCCGCCTCAGGCTGTTTTTGGCGTCACACGTCACCCCAAATCACTATTTTCTTAGCCCGGTCCACGCTTGCAATGGCGGTTCCGAAGGGAAGCCAAGAAACGGCGGTGACGGCGCTCCTGCAAAGAGAACTCCAATCAGCGTCTCGCTCCCACTCTCCACTCCCACCCAAATTCCACTCACGTATGGGCTTTCAACAGAGCCTCTAGTTTCGAACTGGACACGCTCCACACGAACACCGATCCGTCCGCCGAACCCACGACGATGTGCTGTCCGTCCGGGGAGAAGGTGGCCCTCGCCCAGTCGCAGCCAACCTTAAAACCTTCCGCACTGCAAGCAAATTTCCAAATGAAAACCCATTGCACCTTTGCACTGTGTTAGTCTAACAGGCAAAACGCAGGCGTTTCCTAAGCGCGTACTCCACTTACCTAAACGACGTAACTATTTGATTCATTCTTAAGTCTAATAATTTGAGGGTATCGTCGCGTACGCAACTCAGCAAATATTTAGCATCTGAAAGAGATAAAAAATGATTGAATGGCGTCCCTGCTTGAGCGGTATGCTCTATGTTGTTACCCACCTCTTGACAGGTCCAGGGAAGTGATTTTCCCATTGAGGAGAATATCATTGGCACTAGACTCAACCCTCATGTCCCAGAATCTGATCTTCCTGTCGAAGTGCCCACTAATGATGGTTGATCCTGCGCTGTCGGAAATAACTAGATCGTTGCAGCTTGATCCTGCGAATTTGGTTTCTACACCTGAGGCAGAAAGAATTCGCTGTGACATGGGTGGATGCAACCACTGGCGGTCAAAATGCAGACACTCACAGGCTTTGCTCCTCAAGTCCCAAATCTTGAGCGTCCTGTCGTGACTTCCGGTCACCACCTTCGAAGGCTCGTCCAGGAATTTGGCTGCCATCACCTTCCCGCAATGCCCCGTCAGAGTGTGCTGAAAGAGAGAAAAATCCCTTTAGATTGCAACTATTTTCATTATTTCATTTCATAATTTATCTTCTAAAATTATGTTTATTTTATTTTATATTTTTCAATAAAGAATAGTTTGATTAGGTGAATTGTTTCATTTACTTTTAAACTTTCAATATCTGTAGCCCGCATGGAAAATGTCAGCTTGTTTTAGAAGGGAAAGAGCTTTCTGCAGCCCTCATCGGTGTGTAAGAGCGACAGCTGTTGTTTAACGGCAGTTTCAACGCCTACAATCTATTTGCACTCGTTTGTTTTGGTTAATTAAACTGAGAAGACTCCGTGAAGTGTTGACGATGTTAGAGTCTGAATACGTGATGTCAGTTTCGTTTGACACAAATCAACCATAAAATAAGGAAAGTATCATTTCGTCCACATTTCCGTGGAATTATTTCATTTCATCATTTTTTTCCCCCGGAATACCTGTCGCACTTCAGCGGCAACAGTAACCGTCTTCACCTCCAATTAGCCGCATCTCAACCCCCCCTCACTCCCCTTTTCCTCCCGTCGCCTTCCACGCCCCACCCAGTGCTAATTATGTTTATTTTCGATTCCACTCCGACTGTGGCAGGGATGCAAAACCGACCGGAACGTCCAACGGTACCTCAAGACTATGCTAATTACGTGTGTCTGATGCATTAGGGGTACCGCTAGTCCTGCTCTTCGAGGGGAGGAGAGAGGGGGGGATATTTGCGTAAATTAGGATTACTAAAAACATTTTTTGGTTTTAATAACATGTTGTTTTGGGAGGGAGACGATGCCCGCCTGAGAACATTTTCTCTCCTCCCCCAAAAATTACCGCTCCGACTTTTGAACTCTTTTGACTGATGTAGAGTTTCAGGCAAATGAGGATATGTCTGCAGGCTGTCAATTAAAAAGGTACGTGGTGGGGCCGCAGTATAGCGGAAGAGGAATGAACTGGTCCTTTTATATCCCACAGCAAAGGCATTTCAACTAAATTACGGCCTGGTGGGCTTATCTGTCGCTTAAGGTCTACTTGTGAACGTGTGGACATTATCCGCTCTCGGTTCTGATGTGTGACAACTGAATTAGTTCCAAATACTATAATATTTAACAAATAATTTTATATCTAATTTATTGACTGGCTATATTTTATTCGTTTTTTGTTATGATATTTATTAATCTATGTTACTTAATGTTTTGTTTATCTAACCAATAATCTCATACTTAATTCGTTAATTTTGAATATGTCATTTAATTTAAAATTTATAGCTGATCTGGTGCCTGTTTATCTTTGGATCTGTATCTAATTTATAACTTTGTTTTGATTGTTGTTTATAAAAGAGAAAAAACAATTTGTTATTGTAATATTACTATATGTGTAAAAAAAATTGTTGCTTATACTCCCTTAATGCCATCGGGAGAGATGAGGGGAAATTATTATATACTATAATACTTTCTTCTTTTGACTGTTCGCACTCATTTTGATTCATAAATTGGTTAAATGACGCTCACTATTCTAACTGTAGTATGATTCAGACCACTAAACATATTAGGTACTTCAGCTTCGTTTTTAGTTTGTAAGTCCATAACATAAGATTTGATTTAATCCGGATCAGTTTGGGCAAAAGCCTCTACAAATTTCCTTCAAATGCTTTTATTCCTTGTGGCTTTCCCTTTTTTTCTCTGCCTCGAGTTGGGCGTCCATATTGTTATTGTTTTGCCCATCTTCAGGAGCTGCACCGTCTGATTTACAAAAATAAATTTATAAATGTTGAACTTATCTGTCTATTTTTACTTATACATATACTTATTTTTTTAATATTAGTTATTCAGTGATATATTTAAACATTTTATTTGTGTGCTTACCTGTGTGTTTAACTTATTAATTTATATGTTCACTAATTTATAAGTTTATTTATTAATTATATGTACTGTTTGTTCCTTCGTTTTATGGTTTTCAATGTTTAATTTTTTTACAATATTGTTTTATTAATTAAGAAGGCTTTAATCATCTTTCTTCTGATCCCGAAGCAATTGTTCTGTAATTGTGTTTTTGAAAAATTGTAAAGATTGTCAGTTAAATCGTAACAAAAAACCCGAAAGCTTACGGGCGAAAAGGGAAGAAATATATTATTACTATTTTAAAGTTATAAATGTGAGCGATAATTTATATGGATACAAATGAGCAAATATTTTGTGCCTTTAGGGTAAACGCCCTTTTAGGTCGGACCTTAACGCGAGCCTAAATTTTGCCCGCTTTCTCTCAGTCACAACATTTTTTTGTCGATGCTGTTTTTGTTTTTGTTTTTTATTCTTTGAAGTTACCAACTTCCATTTGTCTACGTGACATTCCGTTGATTCATTTTTACTGAATTCCTTGATGAATTTCAATTTCCCCGTTGAGAACCTGCGACCCGCCGCTTCGGTTTCTGGGAATTCTCTTCCAAGTATACCGTATAAAATTATATTATCGTTTTTTATTTTTATTAACATTATTTACGAAAACATTTTCCCGAGTTATTGAATTGGCCAGGGATTGGTGAGAGCATTGGGGATCGATGCAGGAAAAGTTGTCTTCACTCCTGACTAGAACTGATAATAACTAATTTCCACGCTTTGTAGTTTCATACGGATTCTTTTCTTTTCTTTATTTCCAGTTAGATGTTATCTTATTCTCTTCCTTTGGAGCGTTTATTATTTCCTCTTATGTTTTCACAAATTATTATTTGTCATTATTAACAAACCAAATTTCAAAATATTATTGTATTAAGTGCACAAAGTCCTTCCAACTAAGAAGGAAAGTGTAATGGAAGAAGTTATGACTTTGTTTACATCCCTTTAAAACCAAACTAATAAAGTTAAGGGGTCATTTTTTGACTCAAAGGACGATGTGATGACTGAACAACACATTTACGAGCTTTCAACTCTGCTCCGTCTCGAACGAAACCCAATATGGCACCGGCAGCATCTTCTTCCTTTCTAAGGCAGTTATTGGAAAAAATGTGCTCCAATCGTGAGAAAGATTCGGATCGATGAAACCATGTCGGAAATTAAATTAAAATCTTGGAAGAAAACAAAACCAAACAAAGCCTGTCGGTACTTGTGGCCGAATTTGTGTCAGCCGGAGCTGAATTTCTTTTGTTTGCTGAAAGATGTTGAAGGGTCGGTCCTATCTGGCCGACTTCTGACCCAAATGCTTCACTCATTTCGCGATGGTATCTCCTCGGGATGAGCACTTCGGTCAGTCGGTCTGACCTGGATGGACTCGCCGGCATTCCGCCACGACCACTCCTATCGGGGATACATCTGCCACGACTGCCACATCTGCTCCCCGTCACCCAGTGCCGACGACCTTGTGGACCGCCCTGGTTCCTCCACTTCCGGGGTCGTGGCCGGGGTGGCTGCCCTGTGGGGGTGCGGGCCACGAGTGTGCCCTTCCTGTGTGTGGAGGCGGGGGACGAGGGTTTTTGCGGGTAATCACTTGTTTGTATTTGATTTGGCTCTTGTTTACTCAGGTAACAGCATCCACTCTTGGCGACAAATATTTACCTTTACTTTCTGCACTCAACGCTTCTGAGTCGTTAACTTTTCATTCTTTTCTAATTGTTGGGCTCCCGACAATGATGAGACATGGCCGTCACGCAGAGGCATTCGCATGAATTCCTTCGCTGCCTCAAATCATGCAAAAAGTTATATAACGCCATCGTTGCGGCAGTTGCTCGCTTCCGAGGCAATCACGTGTGCATCTACTTCCAATAAGGCAGTCAATGCGATGTACAACAATAAACTTCTCAGCCTTTTCTCACTTCATAATTTTATTTTAATTAATACTTTTTTCCTCTCTTTTTCATTATTTCTACATCTGTTGATGAGTAGAAAGAATGAAAAAAATTAACCACTTTCAAGGTATTATCTGTAGACGGAGGCTAAAATTGAAGAATTCAAAAATTTATTACACTAAACCGTTTCGACAGAATGAAAACTCCCATTGAATTTATCCACTGATTTGCTGTATTTAATACGTTTTTTTCTTCTTCCTTTTTCTTTTATTTCACTGTTTACTTTTTCTACTTTTTCACTCCTTTATTTATTTTATCTTCTCATCTCTTACACGTGTACATCTCACCTAAATGTTTCATATTTATTTTGAAGGCGAGAAAATTTTTATCAGAGTATCTTTTTTGCTATAAGCAAAGCTATAATTAATTAAAGCTGCAATTATTTATATTTAATTAATACGTGTTACACTTTAAGGAAATAAAAAGTTATTAAAAATGACACGATGATTTATATCATTCGTTTCCAGATCGAATCCCAAAAAATCGTATCGACTTTTCGCTCTTCATCCCTCCCTTTGTAAACTGATAGCGAATTTTCATTTCTTCTACCCTTAATTCCAAACTTTCTGAGGTCAATCTTTTGCAACGCTTCGGACATCTTCATCTGACTATGTAAAACACCTAATTGGTGAAGTGTAATTAAAAAGAAATTAATTAAGCAACCGGAGCACAAACCCCCAAGGTGCCACCCTGGGAAAACCAAGGGTGTTCCGTATAACCAAGATTAAAACCTCCTGACCCAAGTATTTCCACGCAAAAAATTAATTAAAGCTTAACAGGAATAAAAATTACACGAACTAATTCGCGACTGAGAAAAAATTTAATTAATTTTTTTTTTATTTAAAAAATGTATTTTGGTCTCATTGAAATAATTAAAATAATTCGCGAGTTAATCGATTTGAATTAAAAAGCGAAATAAAAGTTTCGAGGAAGCTGCCTCGATTCAGGAAATGGTTCGCGTTTCTGCACGCAACAGGACAACGCATGCGTTAAAAAACATTTTCTGTTAGGGGGCGCAGCCTGGGAAAATTTGCCGTGAGACCATAACTGTTTCAACATCAATTGAGTACACAAATATATTTAGGGGATTTTTGGGAGATCCATAATTTTATAAAAATATTAAAATTTTTTCTTTTGACCTTTAAATGTCCATGTGTAATGTGGCTGTAACATTACAAGAAATGGATAAATAATTTATAAATGGAAGGGATGATTAATTTCAAATGACATTGGCATTATAATACCATAATTATCGGAGGCAGATTAATATCATTAAATAATAGTGATTCTGATATGAAAAGTTCAAGCAAAGTTCAAACTACTTGTTTGAACTTCGTGATCGTTAGCTGAGGATGATGTGAAGTCTGGGAGTCAGGTTGTGGCTCACATTCACATTCAGCACTCAAATGCCACTATTTCCTGTGCTGTAATGAGTTGCCGCATAAATTATTCACGGTGTGATGAATAAAAGCCACAAGAATTAAATTAATTAGATAAAAGTAAAAGTTTTGCCTATTAAAGTTGTCCATCAAATATGTAAGAAACGCATTAGGATCGAAGTCTTCAGGTGCCAACAAAACCTTATTGTCACGCGCATCCAAACTTTCGCCTGTAATGTTTAATTGGCGATCCATCCGCTTTAATAGTCCTTTCTTCATTCCTTTGCTCTTTCACTAAGTGGGGTCACTAAATGTAAAGTTTCCTGAAGGCGACAGCAACAAATGGTGCTGGGTGAGAGTTACCTACGGGTAACTTTGCCGACTAACTCTTTACATATCTCGAATGAGTCCCTTGAAAATTGCCGAGGAGAAACGACAATATAATCGGCTGCGGACAATGCCGCCGACATCCTATCGCGTTGCACATGAGCCCATATTTTCCCTAATTCAGAAATAATACATCGCCAGAAGAATGCGGTCACTAATAGGTTTTCAGCGTAAAAGATGAATAATAGCACCACTCCTTCCCTCCCCCCAGCTAGCGGGCCTCACTCCTTAAAAAGTATCCAAATTATTATTTCATTAAATATTTAATCACTACATCCGATTCGCCATTTTCCAACCGATCTGTGATCTTTCCAGTTTTTTATTTTGTTTTCGAGAAGGCGATGGAAAGGGTCTTCGCTAACAAACCATAAAATGGGTAAATATCATGAATTAAAAAACGTCTGCGGTACCGTAAGTTCTTTTCTGAGAAAATGCAAATCATTGAGGATGTATTTGAGATCTGGATCCAGAGTCGAGCGTGCGATGGACCGGAGATCACGAGCATCCTATTGTCTCAGACCGTTCTTCACACGGCCATCGAGATGTGCATTTCTTCTGCTTTGCCTTTCGCTCTGCATCCCCTTCCGCGCAGACGACGCTCGCCAACTTCGCCATTCCGGGGGCGCTCGACGGGAGGGGAGAAAGAAGGAACGCCACCTTTTCTTACGTTTCTTTCAACTTCTTCGGCTTTTTGCAAATTTCCCAAGGGGACTAAAACCCTGAAACTTGATTTGGAAAAATTATGTCAATTGCAATAAAGGCATTTTTATAAGGAACGATCGAGAAAACCCGAAGAGATGGAATATTTTCATGTGCTCGAACTTAAGGGCTCAAAAATCATCGCTCTTAATGGCCTTATTGATCCTCTATCATTGCACACCGCGCAAGCTAAACATAAGTTCATAACACTTAGTCGGGAACAATAAAAGTGACGGTGGTCAATAAAAAACCAATTCCCTTCTTTCTTTCAAATAAATAATATTTATATTGTTTCACTAAATAAATAGTAATATGTAAAAATTAGATTTTTTACGTGCGCTTCGAAGTGCATAAGTGTGAGCGAGAATTTGGTCTCCTGTCAGGTTTTACGCTTTACTGTTTCTCCTTCGAGAAAAAAAGCACAGCAACGAATCTCATAGGAGAATTCTTCCGGCGCTTGCAAGGGGGGCAGCCCCGGTCACGACATGTGGGCACCGCCCTCTGCGAGAGGAAAATTCGAAGCAACCGTTCGCTTGATTTCAGTTATTGGATATTAGAAGCCGACTTAAAAGGTTACCTACTCTGCATTTCATTCGAAAACCCACCACAAATACCGGCCAATCAATATAATTACATTGTTTCCGGTCGTAATGACCGAAGAGGATGTCAGAGAGCGGTGCACCTGGCGCCAGGAATGCAACATTCAGGAATTCGCCCATACAAACCCCTTTTGGGCAGAGGCCGGCGCTTTGAACCAAATGGCTAAAAGTGAAGCTTTTGTCAAAAATTTAAAGCTACGAATGTCCGATAAAATATCAATTAAAAAAAACTCGTAAAACTTTTCTGATAAAATAGAGCACATTCAAATTTAAACTATTAAATAAAAATTGAAAATATTTTTCGGAATCAATTTACAGAAATCAAACAACAATACAATACGACAGAGAAGTCATCTTTCAACAATTTTGCTCGACTATTATTTAGTCACTATATTATTGAGGGCACCCATCTGCCTCCGCAAGCGAGAGAATCGTTGGGAGAGTAAAGTGTTTTGGAGGTCAAAGGTCGTTCGGGCGGTTTTGTCCGCGGGAGGTCCGTCTGCATGCAGGACTTGAACTCAGCAGCAAAAAAGTGATGATGTGCAACACCTTTTGTCGGCCATTGTTCAGGTCGGCTTTGTCTTCGGTCACCCGAAAGAAGCGAAGCGGAAGGAATTTGGCGGCTTTTGTGGCAGACGCTTTACCGTTGCTCTGCCCGGAGTTCACCGCACGCCTCAATCATCTTTACTTAATGGAGAAGTACGGATTGGTTGAAGCTTTGAAGATGGAAATTATACGAGTTACCCTTATACATTTTTTAAAACATGTAAAGTGCTATGAGATCCTTAAAAGATGGGTTCGGTTGACCCAAAAGCACTGCATGGCGCCAAAAGGTGCACGAGATGAATATTCATATAAAATGAATTGAAAGTTACTCCATCCAACCGCTTTCTTAAGAGAAAACATGAGATATTTAAATATATAATAGATTATATACAAACCAGCATGAGGTACTGTTAAACCTGGTTTTAATTACCCCGATTAATAAAAAAGACAAAATATATGAAAAAGAAGCATTCATCTACACAGTACCGGAAATTGTGAGGTGTGCTGACTTGACGCTGACCCACTGACCTTTTATTTTGTTTCATTTGTACAATTTCCAATCGAAATTCCCAAGAATTAATTTAAATAAAATGCGCCCGTGCTCATTCATTCGTTAATCAATAAACTAATGGGCATTCAGCGCTTTTTTGTTTCCTCATTTTGTCGAAATGAATTCGCGAAGACTAATTCTGTTTGCCAGAGGAGAACGAGAAATCACTTTGCTATGCAACATCATGTCATACTGTCATGGCGAACGGGGAAGTGTTGCTCGGTGATTGACGCCAATTAGGGCTTCTTAAATTTTAAGTGCCAATTCGGGTTAGGTGAGTGTATGAGCAGCCACGCCAAGGAAATATCCCTTGGACAAATACACTGCCTTCCTGATCAGCAGGAATCGGAACATGAAACTGTCTTCTATGCAGACATTGCAGCTGATTCGCAAAAATTGAATATTTCCCTAAAAATTCTGAAGACAAGTGACAATTATATTTTTTAGAAGCCGCAGTAATATTCTTTAACCCGCTCGACACTTTCCAAATCCAATGAGTATTGTTATTCCCATGAATACTCGCGACGCCAAAGAGAGACACCGATGATAAAAAGAGAGAACATCAAGTGAATCATATTTAATTTCACGGAAGTTATTACGGTTCTTGTCCGCAACACTACGGACACGGAAGGACACGGCCTTCAACCTTCGCGCCTTCACTGCCTCTGCGCAGCCACAGAAGACCGTGTCGCCCGTTGGAACACAGCCACACGAAGGTCTCTCACGAGAGTGGCCGAGTTCGACTACCTGCAACTGTTGCGTGGCCTGGCTTCGAGACAATGGCGTGGCAATTGGGTGAATGCCGAGTCTGGGACGTCGACACTGTGCTCATGTGAGCCACGTAATGGGCTCTATCACGTATGTGACGCTTTTCTTCAGCGGACGGGGGTGGGAAAAGAAGGAGGAGCCGCGTGACGCATCAAGACTGTTCATTAATTACAAAAAAGAAAATTAAAATTTATAAATTTTAATAATAATAAACGCAATTAAGAGAAATCGGAGAAATGAACTGAGTCTGAAATAATTTTATTGAATTACTTGGAAAAATATCATTAAAATAAAATAAAATTTAAATGAGTCAGAGTGCGTCATTGCTTAGGCCAAAAGTGCTATTTCCACGACATACTAATTAAGCTTTGGTTCTAACTGTTGTCTTAATTGGAGTCCGCTAAGGCAGTCTGCTGAGAAAGGAGAATAGGAGGTTAAGTTAAGGGATGGCGATGTCTTCTACCATAAGCCATTATGGGATAGGGGTAAAGCAGTATTTAATTGATTAAGGTCATTGTTGTTGTCCCCATTATCAGTATTTTTGATAAGCATGCGTGGAGGTGTTGGAAGCAGTGTAAACGAGCGGTAAGTCAGCCGTGGAGAATTATAAATGGGCGAGTGCATTAGTTTGGTTTCAAGCCTTTTTAAGTGAATGCAAGGAGTGCTTTGTGTGGAGCTAGCGGACAAAGGCTATAGCGCAATATTGATATTGTTGGGAGAATGTGTGGAAAAAGAAAAAATGGGGCCGAAAACAGTCGGCAGGAGGTTCCGTTACCTCGTAAATTGGGAAAATATAATGAACTTTTTAATTCCTAATTTGGTCATACGAATTATTTTTATACTTTATTTCACTTTGACTCGAAGGTGAAAAGTCTTTATACAGTATGGGATCCTTATCTGCTTGCCATTAACATTCCTCGACCTCAGCTACTCGGCCACTGGGCCAGGTTTTCCCCTTTGGGTCATTACATCAAGCATTTTGTGTGGTGGGCAAAGGGAGAATTTTAATTCCTTCAGGATTTTACAGAAACATAGTGACTTCACTTCCACATGAATCATCTTCGTAAGCCGAAAAGCGGTAGATAATGAACACACAAAATCCTGACCGCTGCTTTTCATCTGCCGCTTAAAAAAAAACTTCATTTCCACAAATTTACATAATTTATTTCTCGAAAAAGCCGAAAACCACACGCGATTAATTTTCTCATTCTACCGTTTCCGCAAACAAACAATCGACTCATTCAGATAACAAAAAATTAATCGAAATCAAAAAACTCCATTCTCATTTTCTTTTCTTAATAAAATCACTTAATTCCTCCGGTAACAATTGAACTCAAACTTTTCTCTTCTCTCTCTCTCTCTCTCTCTCACTCTCAAAGTGCAACCTCGAATTAGAACCCACATAGGTTGTTCCTTTCCGAATCCCTCGCCCATTAATCTCTTCTCCTTGGATCCCCTGTTATTAGCCTCCGTTTTAATGGCATTTTCCGAGAGGCTTTCCCGGCGCGGAGATGCCCGCTTCTTTGGTAGCAACTCAGGGTGTCATTTAAGTGGGGGCTACTAATTATGCAGGCCGGCCGCGTTATGAAATCACAAAAGTGCCCACAAATTGAAGGGTTTTTCTGAAAAGCAATAAAATGGAAACCACGTACGGGCGAGACCTTTTGTCTTGTAAATTACATTCCCCTCCCCTCTTGCGTCATTCCCTTTCGGGAAGATCCCGTGAGTCATTCCAGAGTTTGGGCTACCAGGGGATAAGGGGTCCTAAGATCATCGGGATTTTAGTGAGGGAGGAAATAAAAATCCGGGTCAACGATTACTATTCAAACCATTACGTGAATATTTTAAAAAATAAGAAAGCAGAGTAGGAGCGTAAAAAGCAAGGCACATTTGGCATGATATTGACAGAAGCCCAAAAAATACAATTAAAAAAATGTAAAAATATTTATGAAAAAAAAATAAGCGAAAGATAGTTTTACATGAATTAAAAGTTAAATTTACTTTTTTAAATTTATTTTTTTTTGAAGGATGATCCAACCCTTCGTTTTTCATCCTTTTTTATAACGTTCTCCTTCCTGCCATCTCAAACCCTTTTTTTATAGTTTCGATTTCATCACTTTGACTTCTTCCTCCTTGTAAACAGTTATAAGAGAAAACAAAAATTATGAATTACGGCCATTTCCCTTAATTACAGCAAAATAGCACAAAGTGATAGGCGAAGTGCCAATTAAAGAATTAATTTCGCTAATTATTTTTCCGAAAATGGTAAGCGATAAATTAGGTTTTTTGTATTTGAGTGAAGAAGTCAAAAGCCTCATGAACAGCCAGAGCATGAGGGAAGAGAGGTTCGGGGAAATCATTAAAGTCTACTTAATCCATTTGGGAGCAAACGGAGAGACCAATTTAAGGTCCCGAAAACCGCTGGAGGGCCTTCGGACTTATCGTCTTCCCGATCGCTTTTTAACACATGTAAATACCCAATTTAAAAGAATTATTTAACGCCTTAATTGCTATTGATCGAAAGTTAGATAACTCTGACAATAAAAGGAATGACTGAAAACCACTAGGTGCCAAATTTTAAATCGGCTTATTACTCTCGTAAAGTCCTAAAACATCTTTGAATGCCCCCACGCGGTTCGTTAACGAGGGTGGGAGGGTCTAAAATTAGGTCAGGTGATTTCGATAGCCGAAGACTGACATTCGATTTTCGAAAAGAAGGCTCCCAACTTAACTAAGAGCCTTTCTCAAAGGTTTTCTTCATTATGTACTTTCCTAATTTTAATTTTCGTTTTGTTTTATAAGTTTATTGAACTTATTGTACATATTTCGATTTTCAGAGTTACACTTTCTCAGCGTTCTTTGTTAATTTCATTTAAGGTTGCTTTCCTTTAATTTTCCAAAATCGAAGCTTCTCCAGTTCAATCCATCTTCTGTCTTTTACCACGCCTACTGCAAAATTCTGAAAATCTAAAATCTCCATCGCAGCATTTTAATTCTTCTAATTTTTACGGCTGTTTCCATTTCTTCTAATTTATTCTTCCGATCTCTAATTTAATCGAAGTCTCTTTTTTTTTCTACAAACACTAATGCGCCGCCTGCACCAACTTCGTCAGACCAGCGGTTCCCAGAACAGACAGCAAATAGGCCGAACCAAAATAAATTAATTATGGAATTCTTTTTCTTCTCTGACAGAAAAAAACCAGGAATGTGTTTGGGAGACCGCCGTTCAGCCTTTTCGCACTGCTTCCGCCTTTCGGTGCGGTTTCATTCACACGGTGCCATTGCCTGACTGCCCTCCATCGCTTCTTCCGACACAAACAGTGAGTGACCGAGTGCAATGTTGCCGCCGCCCCCTCCTCACAACTGCAGTGACCTCCAATACAATCAGTCGCACAAGTGAGGCCCACTTTGACAGACTTTTGGCACAGTATCTAGGTTAAACTGAAACTAAATATTGATTAGGTGATCTGCATAATGGTCGCCAAGAGTTTTTTCAATGGTACCCTTCTTCGGAAGGCGGTGTGGGAGGTAATATGGTTTATTGGTGGTGGCAGAGGGCGCCCCGGCGGTGGGAAAGTACAATGAAGGAGTACAGTTAACATGATAGACGTATCATCGAGCGGTCAAGAGAAGAATCTACTTGAGCAGTGGGATGCTGTTTGTCCTGGCAATCAGCCTGTACAAATATTAAATGAGCCATTCAGGCACCTTGGTTTGGGAGAATGATTGACGGTGAAAAGTTGCCCAATAAATGCAGCTGCATTGAAAAGATGGCCAAAATTCATTTGCGATTGGTAGAAAGCAATTAGAACTTCTTTTCCTCTACTTCCGACTTTTTTTACCCAAGAACTCAAATCCCTTTCTGTCTGGAGAGTTTTTAATTCGCATTCGCCCACTTATGTGGCTCTTTCAGTCCTTCTGATAAATCCAAAATGTAAACAAACAGCCCTCGGACATCCACATGAACAGACACAAGTTTTAATTTGATTTAAGGTTTATTAGTTTTGCCTTCCAGTCGTCTGACAAGTGATCGCAGAGACCAACTGAAGTCAAAAAGATTGAAAAAGAATTAATTTCCTGTTTAAATAGCATCCAGTCCAGCAGAAGTGAATTTAACTTTAACGAAAGTTATAAACCGGCAACACCGAGTCTTGACTTCAATTACCAAAAACAAATTTCCTAGAGAGTTTTTATATCCTTATCCTGTATGTATTAAAAAATAATAAACGCGATTCTTGTCGCGAGGGTCGGAAATTCCAAAGCAAAAGGTCAACAGATCATCCGAAGGAATGTAAGATTAACTGCGGCATTGTCTGAGTATCGCTCCCGAAGACAGAATTGAGCTGCTAATCAACTCTGACGCAACCAAAAGCTGAACGCCGCATATTTTGCTGACGGTCCTTCTATAAGAATTTGATTGAAACCCCTTTTCTCCTCCCCGAACCTTTAATACTTTCAATCGATTAAAACTCGAATTCTTCACCGGCATAAAAGGCTGATAGGCGTAAAAATATTGGAAGGCATTTTCCCAGCTATTAGTCCACAAGCAGTAAAAAACGCATAACAGCCCGACTGTGGGCTAAATACCAATAGAAAAATGAAATTAATTTAAAAATCAATATAGAATATATAGAACGACTATCTGACCGAGGTCACGCCTCCCATTTTATGTACCTATATGAGTACTCCTCGGCTTTAATGCCAATCCCGGGGAACACATTCCTTAGAATAAATAGATCCGCGATTGGATAATTTCATTTCGCCCTATGCGGTGTTCCCTTTAAAAGCTTTTTAACAATGACCTTTATTTTGCTTTCTTCCCTGCAAAGAATAGATACATTTTTACTCTTTTATAATATTCAGCAAGAAAGATTCTGAAGCAGTGCCGGAATCGAGTTCGGTTCTGAATCAGAATAATTAGAATAGGGCTCTATAATAATTAGCACTGATGAATGACTTAATTACAATTACAAACAAACCTTTAACAGCTGACACACCGCGTGATAAAAGCTTTATAAATAAAGTTTCTCATGGCGAAAATTACCAACAAAATAAATACTTTACATTAACCCCCTTCTCCACTAGGGGTTTCCAATCCCACCGGTGAAACACCATCACAGCGATGTCTTCCAAAATCATCAACCCATTCTAATTACGCCTGGATTTTCCAAACTATGTTCTCAGATATAAAATTAAAAAAGACGAAAGGAACCAGTTTCGTCCGACAGTTCGCCTAAAGGCGGAAACCTTATCTCTGAATCTTTACCTCTTCATTTCTGACAACAACTGGTCCAACTTATCTGCATGCAATTCACTAAATTATTAACGTTCAGTATGAAAAACGATTATAATTACTGCTCAGTAGTCCCGCATGTGCTCACTGGTGATTGCTATAATCAAGGAGAGGCATGAGATCGGTCTCTGGATCAACAATGGCGACTTTGTTCGTCGTCGTTGGAGAGTAAAGTATGATAAAAGTGTGGCAGCAAAATTGGACTCTGAGTTTTTGGCATGAAATCTTCTCAGTATAATAAAGGGATCTGTTCTTGTATGTGTGTGTGAGTGCCAGAGAACCCCTGAATCAATTCCCATTAGACTTTTCCAAAATACGCGCACTGTATCAAAGTTAAAGTAATAAACAAACCTCAGCCGTAAATAAAGAATAATCCGTGAAGTAATTAGGAAAAAAACTGAATTTAATAAAAATCGGCTCTTTCATTTATCAGTAACGGGGGTTCAACTACTAAGACCGTTAACTCTACTAATCCTGCACACCCAACAGCCCCAAACAAATTTTCCAGATAACTCGAAAAATTGCATAAACGTATTTGAGCAGGCGCAGTCCCGAGCGGAGTCTCCGTTTCTGCACGTGGTTTTTGCCTCTGGACAACTTCAGTCCCACGTTCGTGTTCGAAATCGAATTTCAATTTTTCATAAATTTCATTTAAATTGATTTATTTGTTGTGGTTCGGCGACGGAATTGATTATCTTTGATTTTATTCACTTTTGATTAATTTATTAATTTGAGAAACGCTATTGAAGAACGGTACCGGTCCTCTTTACTGGGCTTTGATGGAGGGTTTGGTCGCCGACCTTTCGTGGGAGGAGGACGGCGGGAATTTATTGGTTGGCTGCGCTTGACTTCCTCACTAAGAGTGAGGACAGGTGCTTTCTGAATGAGGCAAGGAGGACAGGAAGGCGCGGGCAAATCCGACAATGCAGGCCTCCTGCGTGTTAATTAGTTAGTCTTCTCACGAGCCTTCTTACTAATTTCAGGTATTTAAATTCCGTTACTCGATACGAGAAGGAAGAAGAGCAGAGAAGATTATCTAAAACAAAGAAAGGTTGAGATTGGGCGAAATAATTGAGGGAATTCAGGAGACTCCCATGGAACAATTCCTTCTCCTCTTCCGCCATCTTCTCAATGAGAGGGAAACAACTGACATAATAGTCCGACTCATTCCGAATAGTATATATTCTAAAAATAAACTTGAGGAACTTGTTTTCTCCAGGTTACCATTTTAATCGACATCCTAATTGCTTTTAAACATTATTGGCCTAAAATACTCGACCATGTGAATAGCATTCGCATGCTAGAGAGCGAAGTTATGCCCTGATCACCTTGGAGCAGCCATGGAGCGAGGAAATGAAAGTCGCTGTTGGTTGTCGGTTGCCATTCATCACATCAACTGCTTATACTTTCTCATCTCCCAGATTACTGACTCCCAATGGCCATATCATGCTGAACAAACCGGTTCTCGTCGATCAACAAAGTTAAATTAAACATCATATCTGACGACTGCTCTTGGAAGTAACCTAAAGAAGATCCACGACTCAAAACGTGCCCAATTAATTAAACGGAACACACACATAGTGCAATAGCAAAAAGAAATTAAAACCTCAAACCGTTCTTCTCACAGTGCTCGAATGGAAACAATTTCTCATTCGATGCAACCGATTGTGTAATCAGAGACCATTTATTCGAAATCGCATCGGAAGACGGCATTCCCGCCCATCTTCCATCACGTCTACTCAGATTAACGCCCTCTTTCCCTCCACATCAAAAAGCAATGAATATACGCCGCATAATTCATTATCAAATTGAAAATTCAATTTAATGTTAAGGTTCGCTCGGAAAGCTGCAGTCATTAGCAGTTTACCAAATCACGTTGCAGCGCCCCGGGGGATCTTCCCGCGTCCCAGGCAAGGCCGAATTCCTGGGCCCCTCGTCCCCTCCCCTCTCCCAATCACTTCCTCTCATTTATGTAAATGAATATGTGCTTTTCACTTGAAGAGGCTTATCTCGTAATTAAGGTCATCCTCCCCCTCCGCTTTTCTTACCTCTGCAGAACAGAGTTGTATTGTCTGTGATTTATTGCGGGAGCTTTCGTCGGGAGATGAGGTCTGGACAGAGCATAAGTGCCGTTGGATGGGGGGTCGGTTAATTAGGTGAATTTATGGCGGAATCGTGGACTGGGAAGACACAACAAAGACTGAGTGTGATTTATATCTTGGCGCTCTCACGGAGATGCCGTCCAGATGCGGTTTTGAGAGGCGGCACAGGAGAATACATTGCAGAAGCATAAGGGGGAAGGGATGCATGGAAAATCATAATAAATGTATGTAATTATAACAGCAAAGAAAAAATACTGAATTAAATCTGAGTGGAGGATATAATTAGGAATTATATTGCAGACTAGTTTTCGGATCAACCTTAGTAAACCTGACACTTAATTCCCTTGATTTGGCGCCACAAAATTTTAAAAAACTTTCTAGTTTAATTTTTAATTTTATTACCATAAATATGTATTTAATTCATCTTTATTTGGCAACAGCTCCTTAATTTTTAATCATAAAAGATTTCTAACTGACCAAAAATCTAATCAACTGATTTATCTACGGCCACTCGAACGAATTTAAAACGGCTGCTTTCATTTACTTTGGCATTCAGTGTTTTTTATAATTTATAAAGATTTTTTTATGGCCGAATAAATATTCTGCAGCATTTACAGAAACCCGGTGAGTAGAGAGCACGTATAGAAAGAGAATTTCAAGAGGGTGACCTTAAGACTGGGAAAGCTCAAATAGACGCACCTGAGGGAACCACTGTGCATTAGCGATGCACACAAATAGAAAATTGCTCAGCTTGGGCAAAAATTAAACGCCGTTTGAATCCCTCTCGAGACAATGGTCTATTAAGCCATACGTGTCCACTCCGATTCCCATACTCACACTCCAAACACTTTTTACACATTGTTTCCCTTCGAACCTTCACGAGTCATTCGAATCCTTTTTTGTAGGCGCAAATTGGAAGGAGATTATACGAGCGGACACTGGCTATGTTACCTCCTCACCGTGAGATCTCACGGTGAGGAGGTAATTGATTTCTTACGGTATTCATAGGGGATTAGGTTATTTCTGGTGTTTGTTTATTGGTTCCGTAAAAGGTTATGCGTTCCATCCATTTTTGGGAGCTTCTAATTCTATTTTTAATATGTTCTGGAACACATTACGTTCCCCTGGCCGGTTTAATAAATGAAAAATTGGACAGGTTTAAAAATAAAATTGAACTGTGTGAAAGTAAGATTAATACAAGTAATTTATATGCTAGGTGCATGCGGGGCATCGAGAGGGATGAAGGTGAGGAAGATGGGGGGGGTTAATCTATTTTGAAATTAAATACAATTACAGTGCTGGTGTTTCCACACAGCGAGCTTTAGACCTATACAGAAAGGCTCGCAGCTCAATCAAAATTCGACAATTGTACTCGATCCCTTCATAAAACCCATCCGGACCACTAAGATGACATTTTGCAATGTCTACTTTTAGAACATCAAAGGCACAAAGGAACAAAGCCGTAAAATTTAATAGAAATTGGAGATGATCGACCTGTGAGCCCCGAAACCTATCACGTGGAATGATCCGAAGCATAGCTAAAGCGAAATTTTTTTAATGCGCCGAAATATTTTGGTATTCTCAGTTTTAATTTAAATGATTTTCACCGTACATGGCTATCTCAAGATATTGTTTGAAAGGAAACGGCAATATTGTTATATACATAATTACCAATTATATACTAAGGGGAACTTTGGCGCAGGAAAAATTGCCACCCGAAAGAATTAATTACAAAAGTATCAGAATTTTGCAATAAAACTTGCTTTTAGGAAACACAAATTATTAGCACTGTTATTCTCTTACTTCGAGCAAAAGTTGTTGTAGATCAGTCGGAATAGATATCCGTAATTTCGGGCTGATCCGAATTTTGCAAAACAAATTCAAGTAAGAAAATAGTGTTTATTGTTTGGTAAAGGGGTAAAGGGCAGCTGAAGACAAATTGCTAACATTGCCAAAACTGTTTAGCAGAGATTAAATTTATATTAAAAATTGAAAACAATTTCACTCATGGGTGCAATTTTACACCTCTTTGGGCGGTTAAATTGTTTTATAAAAATAGGCATTCCTCCAACCTTAGTTCTATGTTTTTAAATGGTGTAAATATGATGTGGCGTCTGTGATTAATTGTGTTTGGGTTCACTCCGATAAGTGATGCAGAGAGACCACCACAATTCTCAGCCAAAAGCAATGAAACTCCATAAAATCTCTGATCCCATAAATTTAAGAAATAAACATCGTGACTGTCAACGTAATGATTCCCGCGGAACCTGTACGTTTGCAATAAATAAGAAATGTTTCAAATCAATAAAGAAGCCGTCATTGCTAAAACGGATTAATTCCTCCGAGACGGGTTAAAGATATGAGCAGACCAAAAGCCTTAATCAAACGAAAAATGAATTTAATGCTGCGATTTGAATGCTGAATAAGGAAGATAAGACCGCAGTGCGTGCACTCAAACACCGTTTCCCCAACTAAATAAAAAATTATGTTATTATTTATGGAAATCGTGAAAAAAGTCTCGGGGAATGGAAGACGACTCCCTGAAAATTCCTAAAACGGCTAATCGTAAGTCACTAAAAATCATTACTTATTGACGATGGGAATGTCCCCAACTTTAGGGAACCGTAAGCGCGGCTATAAAATCTAGCGGGATTTTGTTTAATTTCCCGCCCCGCCATCCTCTTCCTCTCCCTCCTCGGGCAAAAAATTAAAAATCGTGACATTTCTAATGACAAATTTATTTAAAAAAAAAATTATATAAAAGCGGTTTATTGCGAGTTTTACTCTCAGATGAAGTCATAAGTTGAAAGCTAATGCCCGGGTGGGTGATTTGGGAGTGAAATGCAAAGGCGTGGCGCGAGCAAACATAATACCTACGGAACCTTTCCGCTCCTGACATTCAAATCGAACGATAATGGGATTACCGTTTCTACGGTCGATTATGCTAAATTTTTATGCTGCACATAATGATGTTTACATAACTTATGGCATTTTACGTTTTAATTAATTCGAGATTTCAGTGCCTTTTTCTGCGGTCACCTTTGTGTTGACGATTGTGACCGTTATCTTCCTTCTGAATGAGCATTTACGATGAGAATTCGGTACCGAAAAGTCACCCGTTGCCAATCTTTAATTAAAAGGAAAGAAAGACTGCCGTATTTAATGCGTTCAAACGCTTTCGAAGGAGCCACAAAGTGTGCAATAAATTAAGAATTGATAGTTCTTTATAATAATAATGAACTTTTAAGCGACAGGTTTGTGAGAGAAAAGTACTAAAAAAGTGGGTCAAGGTCAGAGAATAGAGAAGACAACACGCAAAGAAGTGCATAAACGGCTCTGCAGGAAGCAATGACACCAAAGTCGGCAAATTTTGAGTCTTCCCGGTGTAAATGGGGTATTGGGTTCCTCGGGATTTCCTCATTCTTTAACAAATTCTGTAATTAAAAGAGGTCCCACCGTCGCGAATCATCACACCTCAAACAAATTATTTTGAACAAAAAAATCGAGCGTTATTGTGTTTTGGCGGTTTGTAAATGAACAAAAAAGGCCGAAGGAGAGAAACGACGGGGGAGAATGGCAGCCCCGCTGCTATCTAACGGATTTTACTAAATTTATTTATTTTTTCTTTTCCAATTTACAGATACTGAAAATATTCACGAATCTGACAAATCGATCGGTATCTAATTTCCTTCGGGTCAAGCCTTTCTTCTCACTGACTTTGGCCAGAGATAACATTGACGAAAAGGTCACATGATAATTTTTATTTGCGATTGTAATATACTTTGTCACGTCTCGAGTTTCTCCGTCATGACTAGAAACAATGTCTAAGAATTAGACTAAAAGAAAATACACTTTTTTTTAAGACTATTTTACCGACAAGAATCACATTCCGGTGTCACGTGAGATTCCTGTGGAAAACTTAGGAAAGCCTATTCTACTTTGTCGGCGATCAAACTCCTTTGGGCTTCTCCAAAGAATCAAACCTGTTTCCGGCAAAAATCGCTCCCAAAATATCATCCACGAAGTTATTTCGCGAGCAAACAGAAAAGAAACCCATTCAACTCCATAAAAAATCGACCTTGGTTTGTGAACACACGTAACGTAAACCTAATTGAGAGGCGAAATCATAATAATAAAAGTTGAAACATCGCAAAAGGGGAAGAGAAAACCGGGAAGGGGGATGCGAGGGGGGAGAGGCGGGAAGTTCAAAAATTACCTTTTAAGAGAAACCATCATGTAATTAGAGATGGAGTTGATTATTGGAATCAATCAGAGAAAAAATAGGTCCAGTGAACTTGATGTCATGTACGGAATTCTCGACCAATCGGATTCGTGGGTGAGATCACCGAGCAGGAAGCCTCGTAGCCGTTCGAAGGTGAATGAACGTTATTGAAAAACACTCGAGCCGGCTTTGGTCGCGGGGGAAAGCTAAGCATGGGAGGCGTCCTGGGGGCGGGACCGTAAGATGTCTGGGGCGCCGCAAGAGAAGCAGAGGGGCCGCGCGGGCGACGCCATCGTAAGAAGACCGGGGTCCGAGTGGGATGCGAGTGACGGAGGGCTGCTATTAGGTGGCCCCGGCGTTATAGTTAATTAATCATGTGGGCTGCGGACTTCTATAATGTAAGTGATACGCGATTATGATTGGGAATTAGCATAAGTGCTTATTAGAGATTTGTGTGTTGAGAGGGTGGGAATCGTGAGATACGGCCACTGAAATTTCAAGGATTGTGGGAGTGTATTTCTTTACATTCAATATTTTGCCGAAATGGGCGATTCGGTCGGTCGGAAAATCCCAATTAAAAGCTTTATCTAAAACATTCCTTATAATGAGCTCTATTGATTAGGAATCCCTGTTTTATCTTCTCTTCCAGTCATCAACACCGTTCTTTTCATTCTCACCCTAAATTCATTATAACTTCATCTTTTCTTCAAGAAGAAAAGCCAAGAGATTTGAAGGACACCAACTTTGCGAACCAGGGCAGACACTCGTACAGCTACTGTCACTTTGCCCTACAATCACCCATCGCCCTTGACCTTGCTGTAATAAAAGCCCTTCTTCTGCCTCCAGGGGAGCCTATTTAACTGCTACCCGACTAATTCAACCTCTGTCATGCTGTCACCGTCTACTTTCGATCGCATTTCCAACCATTGAGGAAATGTCAAATGCAAATATGTACCCGAACGTTTAACAGCAGATAATATTGTCCATGGTGGCGCGGAGAGAACTTAAGAAGATGGCGAGGGAAGCAGTTAATTCTCGCGGAAACCATCAATTTACAAAAATAACTTCCTACCAGCATGTTACCGTAACACTGAACAACTGCCATTCCCTCCCGTTAAAAGAGGCACCGGTTAAGGAATCCAAATTGACTTCCGCGTTCAAGTTATAGTCGCACGATGCCGACTGATGTAATACCTGAAGTGCAGCGTTGAGGAAGCTAACAACGAGCGGAGCAGGTTTGTTGAGGTTCGGAGAAAGGGAGAGAGACAGAGAATGAAGAGAGAGAGAGGAAAGACGAGGAGAGAGTCTTCCTGAGAGTTGAAGATTGCGGGAAGGCAGCACTACTGCATGTTCTCGCGGGCTGCACACACGTCAAGGCCAAGGTCTCGAGTTCAGGTTCGCGTCAATCTTATGTGCCAAGGACTGACCGTCTCGGGAAAGTTTGCGTAGGTTCCGGTGATAGCCGGCGTTCGGTTTCGTTGTATACACATAGCGTGTGGTTTTATTGACATTTGGAACTTCTTCAGGAATTACTCAACGTAACCCTCAGGAATCTCACAAAAACAGGTAAAAGTGGAGTTTTTAAAAATCCCTTGAGAAAATTTTGTTTCCCTTAAATAGAAGTTGCCTAGAAAGAAAAACCAAAAGGAGCTGACACGTACTCAAAACACTCACGGCAAAATACTTTAAAATTTCTAATATTTTCAAAAGGACAGCCAGATTACCAAAACTTAAACACAGTAATAATTAAAAAAAATAATGAGCATTATTCTCTAAAAGTCTGACACATTACCAAATTGTTAAAAAAAAAATTTCCCAAATAATAATAATAAAACGTTAAATTCATTCATTAATTTTTTTTAAATAAATGAGAACTTTCAGATAAATTATAGGGCTGAGTGTCATTCGTTTGAATTATAATTAAATCAAATAAATATCAAAATTAGCTGAAAATTTGAGCAGCAGACAAACCAAAAATCTGAAGAATATATCACCTTAGGCCGAGTCAAAATAAGTGGCAAAGATGAATGAAGAGGTGTACAATTACCTCTGAAGTCGGTGTGGGAACAGCAAATTGGCCACCTCACTGTTAGTCCAATGGTGTAATTAGCACAAAATTCAAATTCAGTCGAATTAATTGAAAGAAGTAGTTAGCAGAACATGAGCGATTTCTCGGCATTATGGTAACACAGAATAATAATGCGACCACTTAAAAACGTTGGCGCAATTTTCCGAAACGACCGAATAATTTTTAAGCATTAAAAAGCAGTTTGCAATATGCATTTTTAATTACTTGCAGCAAACTTTTCTCAAAAGCAGTGCCACTAAGGCATTCTGTTGTTATTTAAGATTTAATTTTTAATTACACTGGTCTCTAGTTAATTAAAAAGGCGTAAAATTAGTCATAAAAAGGGGGTAATCCATGATTTTTCTAATTTAACATATACGGGCGGTCTTACCTGAGCTTCTAAAGCACCGCCGCATTTAAATAACTGCTTCAAGGACATAATTATATTTTATGGTCAAACATTTACAATCTGAAGAATTATATGAATTTAAATGTTTCAGTTTAAAATTAACAGAAATTCAAAAAATGAAAATGAAATTATTTTTTTAGTATCAGTTGGGTCTCATTATCATTACCCTTTTATTCAGTTCAATAATTGCAGTTTAACCAACTCAGTGACTGAACGAAATTTCAAAAAGAACACCACCCCGAAAGGCCAAATTTTTCCAACTCTCTCGAGAATAAATTAACTAAAGAGGCGTTAATTAGCCATAAAAAGACCGGAAATTAAATGTCACACGTAAAAGTTGTTTTATGAAATGTAGAAAAAAAGGCGAAAAATAAAATACTGACAGAAGAGCAGAAAATAATTCGTGTGAAATTAAATTAAATTATTTAGATGGAATAAGAAAAAAGCGTAACTGTTGCCGCATCTCGCAGTAATAATAATCAATTATTTTGATTATGTTTATTCAGATTTTTAGCATTCCCGCGCAAGCATTATTTAATTATTAATTCCTGTAATATTTTTCGTTGTTCCTCAAAAGAATTCACTTTAATTTCTACTCAAATACTTTTTTTCCAGTATCTAATTCGTAACTCTTCTTTTTTTTTGGTTGAGTATTTACATTTTTTTATTTACATAATGAAATCTTCCCAAGCAATTATTTCTAGAAAATTTGCAAGAAAAATCAGCAATGAAGTCTGCAGCTTCTATTATTAAATAATTAGAAACGTGCAATTCCTGGAAATAAGTCCCGAAAAATTTTTTTTAAATTATTAATAATCAGATTATATGTTGGGCCACATTTTGGGATTAATTAGGGAAATTTTTAAACCAATTTGCGAAAAAATAGTTGGAAGTATATTACGAAAATCATTTCAAAATGAGATAAAAACCGAGGGAGCTTGGAGACCAGCAATTTGAGCTGTTTCTTTCGAGCAGCAAACGGACTGCTGATTTCCAATGATTAGGAAATTCTCGTGAACGACTAACCCAAAATGCGCGCACAATGAAGACGATGTACATCCTAAATGGGCACAATTATTTGTGTGTTTGTGTTTAGTCGTGAATAGCCCGCATTCGGAGTAACGATTTCTTTTGATGTGTTGCTATCCCGTTAAGTGCGAGTAGGTGAACAACGGCGGGAGAAGGCGAAAACGGGCAGTCCGAGGATAAGAAACCACAAAAAAGTGAAAACAATGTCTGTTCATTTAGGTATTACTTTTATGTTTAGATAGACAGAATGGGTAAACAGCCCGTGATTACTTAACAATCTTCCTTTTTTCACTCCTTCGCCCAGACACCGTTACATTGACACCGAACTTCTGATTTCTTCTTTCTACGATGTGGGCGCGCGGGCCGTGAGCCTCACGAACGCCAAACTGGAACGCCACATCTTCTAGGAAGACTGTCATGTTCCAAGTCATCAGATTCTAGAAGAAAAACCTCTACACAGCACCACCTGTAAAGGTTTATTAAAAACCCGCTAATTGGAAAAGCCGCGTCGCCTCCGTCACAATTACTCACAATGCAATTAGCTGCATCCCCAATCATCTCCATATTGCACTCTAAATTGCCTCGTGGGAAAATCTTCCACAGGACTAGACTCGACCAAGCGCGAAAGGCGACCTAAGAAGGCCTGCATGTCATTCGAGTTTTCTGTCTCTGCGAGTGAACCTGACTTGCTTAAAACCGGAACGTCCGGTTCCCCCCTCGTTATTAAATCTCCAATTAAACTTTAATTGCATCCAACCTAATCAGCGTAAGAGCTCATGAATTTTTTGAAATCATTATGAAAATGAGAGTCTTTTGATTCACCGTTGCGTCACCTACGTCATTGAAACATTTGGCAAACTGATGTACCCAGCAGGGGGTATTTATTTGCAACATTTTATAAGTTCGAAAGAAGCTCTTTCTTTAATCTGTCCTTTCTTAAGAAAGTTTTTCCGCAGGTGCGTTCGAGAAAATTATGTGACGGTTATGTTGACACTAATGGTTAATATAGGTCGGTGCTTCATTCTTTTAAGCCTGTAAATAATTGACATTGTGATGAAAAGCAAACATTTTTGAATGAGTCTATCCTCTACAACAGAGACCAGCAACACGCACGCCGAGCTCCACTCGCAGTGCAAATATATCCGATCAGAATGCCTTCGTGACATCAACCTTCTGCCGAAAACACCCAAAAATAAGGATTGCTTGTCTAAGAGAATGGCCCGCACCCTCTTGCACGTGTAATTTTCTCTGCAAACCTATCATTACAGCGACATAAACAATGGAATATTTGCGCAAATCGTTCTTAACCTGGCCAACTTTTTGTGTCTTCTGCCATCAATCCAGTATTGTCTTTCTCTTAGATGTCTCTGCATTTTCGTAACATAAGAATTGGGTTTAAAATAAACATTCTTAACGTTTTCATAACTTGGGGTTCGAGAGGCTGATCATTATTTGGTTTTTTTCGGACGGAAATGAATTGGGTGGTCTTAAGAAATGATTGTTACCTTATGTTTCTTTTTCTAGAGAAGATAAAAATTCAGGAGTTTGTATGAATTACAAAGAACGCGAGTGAGAAGGGAGGGTAAAATCAGGAATTAGGTCCTCCCCTTATTGGCAGCAACGAATATATGAGACTAAAAGGAAAGCTTTATGACCTCCAGAAGTTTATTAAAACAGAGGCAAAAGAGCTCCGGGGAAGAGTAATAAATTCTCCGGTTGTATCATTGGCAGTTTTTAATTACTTCCCGTTCGGTTGTTTGCAGTAACGGAACAAGAATAGTGTGTCGGGGGTTACTCGGCCAGGATTCAGAATTAATGGCGTTGGAGGAATGATATTTTAGCCTCGTAGCGGTTTACATGCCATTACAATGTTTTATGTGATTCTTAACTGGCATTATTGAAAAACTTTTTATTATTTAATTTATGATCTCCCTCTAGCCCGAAGCTACGGTACAGACCCGAGCTTATTTGAGGTGCTGTGGAGTTTTTCAGTTTAATTTTTTAATAGTTGAAAACATCGCGGTACCTTAGTCCCGAGTTTTAGCAGGAAAAATCATCATCATATTGATCGTAATGATCGCAATTTTTTGTCCACAACGTACAAGCAACTAGGGCAGTAGTGGCAGGACTGATGAATGAAACTGTATAACTCGAGTTTGAGACAAGAACTCCACGAGAAGGCAATAAAGAATATTCATTCAGATATTGTAAATTGTACATAACGAACGTCTGAAATTATACATAACGAACTCTTGGGCCAAGGTAGGAGGGTAAATAAGCTCCTAAGAGGTCAGAGTAAACATCAATATTTGCCAGACATGATTATGCGAATTATAAGTATTTAGAAACTTAGCCATCCAAAATTTATGTAAATTAAAATGCCCTTTTTCCAGCATTAAGCTAATTGGGCTAGATCTCAGGACCTTAAAGAGTCCATGATGAACCCAAAAATTTTTTAAGCCTTTCTACCCTAAAACAACAATAAAATTTCGGTCGCACGGTCTAGTTCTTAATCTTTACTGTAAACAATCATAAATAATTATTTATAATTAATGAAATTTTATTTTAAAATATAAAAAATAACCAAAACAAATAATTTAAATGATATAAAAAATATAAAAATTAAATTAAAAATTATTTCTCTATGTAATCTCGGTGTAACTGTAATTTCAAACTTCATTTAAATTTCCATCAGACAGTATTTCTTCCCCCTCGTTTCTTTGCATTGAGGAATTCGTCACGAACCGAAAACCCCATAAATCCGTTACGTGGACCCCTGGAATCCCAATAAAAGAACACGAGCACATAAACGCCCTTCTGCTACACTCGGCGTATGAATACATCACGAAAATTGAGTCCCTTTTCAAAATGTCCAATTCCTCGAATCGATTCCTTCTTCGTGCCACTTCCCCCTTCACTTGTTTAAACAAGTTTATGTAAATAATAAGAGGTTCTTTCTCCTGCCGGTATCATTTATCCACTCTGAGAACGTGTAATTAAACAATTTCAATTAGGCAGAGCCGAAGAGGAATTATTTATTTATATTTATACTGTCGAAAGGAGGACTCATCATGACTATGCAAAGGGAGCAGGACTCCCGCCGCAGAGATCCTTTGAAGGAAGCCCCTAATTTAAAAATCTTAAATCAAAGATAATTTTTAGTATAACGGTCGTTCGGTAAGTCGAATGGCGCCGGATAATAAGCGAACCCTCGCGGATTCCTCAGAGCGGGGTGTTTGCAAACGTGCAATTTGTTACCGATGAATGCTAATTAAGATATCTTAATAATATTAAGGATGTCGGACTGTTATTTTATGCTTACTAACAGAAATGACTGTTAGGACATGCTCGGGTGCTCATTTCGATTATTAACAGAAAGATCTCAGAATGCTTTTTAGATATTTACTTTGTCAATGAGCGATTCGTTCCCTTTTCTCCGTGGACGAGCGTTGACAAATTCCTTTTTTTGAAGTTTCAGTATATACTGACCCGGATTCAATGTAATTCAATCATCATGAGGAAATCCCCTTCTTCTTCGCGCGAATAAAACCCACGACCTCCTCGTAATCTCTGCTAAGGCCTTCAACAGTTGTATAAGCCTCTAACGGGTTTTCTCATTATGCTTCAAACCGGAAATGACCTAATGTCAACCGCTGCATACAAAAGGAACTAATAACAAAGGCATCCCCTCTCGCGGTAATTACACACGAGGAGCCACTTGTGTCGAGAGCGTAATGCCCTGACAGACAATGGTCTTGCATGAGGGTCGGTTGTCTCGAAAAAGTGAGCAATGGAAGGAAGAGAGTATTTGGTGGAGATGAAGGAGAAAAAGAGATTATGGCGTCTAAAGCAGAAGCTGTTCAAAAGAGGAAAAACAATAATTACTTAATTGTTGTTGTGCTGCTTTAAATGTGATCTCTCCTTACCACCATCGTTTTCGCTTTTTGGGAACATCGAAAAGTTTTGGATTCTGGCAAAATAAGATCTATTAAAATACCGAAAATAAAAACCTAAGAGAATACCTTCTGGCAGGCGCGATTCTCCTCTAGGAAACTGTAATGGGGCTGAAACAACAAAGTGAAGAAAAATAGAAGTGAAAAGTCATGGCACGACAAAACCGAATACTGCCGCTCAAATAATTAAATGGAGCAGGAGTTAGGGAGTTATCGAGAATCTCGGCGGTTTCAAATTAAATTCTGGATCAACACTGACGGTATCACTTCAATTTCAAACATTTAGTAAAAATATTTAAACCTGTGTGAAGATGAAGAACAACCTGGTAAATTGATGAAATAAATTTGAAAGGGGCCTGAAAATATCGCGAAAACAAAAATTCCTGTAAAGGATGTAAAATTTTGCTATGTAATAACGAAGAGAAGAATGAGAAAATAAAAACCCGTGTAAAAATAACAGCACGCAGTTTTGCGTTATGCAGTCTCAATCGTTATTTAGACTTTCCCCTCTTCAGCCAGTTCCTTTATTGTTTTTATCTTCAGAGGAACATCTAACCCATCTGAAAATCATATTTTTCTACTCGTGAGTTTATATACGATTAGTTCGCGTTCTTGCCTTTTTTTTGGCGCGAGAGAAGTTTTCGAAGACCATCCTGGGAGGTCCCCACAAAGCTTCATCACCACCTTGGGTGCTATAAATCCCGAAAACACCTCAGAGAGTCAGCTGACATTCCTCAGGTTCCGTACGGCCCAATGATTCGAATGAATGGGTATGCTCGATTTGGGTATTTGGTTCATGTCGGCCCGAATTTCCTTCCCCTCGTGTCGAACACGAAGTTCGCCACTTTTCGATGATAATATCGACAACGTGACAAATCTAGTTGTCATCTTCCTCTTGCTGATAACAGTAAATCTGGTCAGGCACTTTAGGTGCTTCGCGGTCTGAGGGACACAGAAATACTTTCCAGAGAAAAGTTTTAAAAACACTTCAGAGCGGGGGTGGCATCCTCATAAGTATAATGAATCATCAAAAGTTATAAAACATTTGTTTGAAAGAAATTGTCATCCCTTCCTCAAGAGGATGACTGCACTCCCGAAACGATTGCTTTTGTGGCGGTGGCAAAAACAATGAGGCAGTGTCAAGGTTCTTCCAAAAGTCAAAAAACTCACTGCATAAAGTTTCTATTTCTATATAGGCTTTCACCGAAAACGTCATACAGTTCTAAGAAGTTGTTAAACTGAATGAATTAATCAAATTAATAAAGAAATTAAAGCAATTTTCCAGGCAACCCCCACCACTTAATTAGGAACTTTTTTCTGACTTTCATTTATAACCCCGCATAAAGTGCATGAGCGCTTTGACGGGGATGTGTAATTTACCACAAAAGATCTGTCATGTTTGAAAAAAAGTGGAAAGCGGCGGTCACGTTTCTTTGTCTTCCGGATATCGGGCTGGCTACCGTAAATGCGAGGAGGCCTCAGAGAATTATCTGTGAAGGGCCCACAAAGATTTTCTCCCGGGTTATCGACCGCAACCGCTTTCCGGGCAAATCAATCCGTTAAGCGTGGAGATATTTTTCGGGGATCCTTCGCGATGGAGCTTTTTGTTTTTGGTGTCACGCTTTGATTGTGTTCTTAGGAGCAGACAAAGCTATAACCGCATATCGGGTGCCGAATCGGGGGGCCAACGCGCCTTGGCTTTAAAAGGACGTATGTTTCCGTAAAACGCGGAGACCCCAAGTAGGCTCACAACACGACACCTCCAAGTAGGTCACATCCAATAGTGGTCCATTTGCAAGGCGTCACGTTCAATGGCACGAGGGCAGTGTATGTGACAGGGGAAAGGGCGGTAGGGGAATGAGTGAAGTAAGCCAACGATTGCATCTTGCGATAGTGAAGGACGTTCAAGTCTCGCACACCACATGCATGACATGACAGAGCTCCATCGGTCGGTCAAGGAACTGGATCTCCAGTTTTCTTTCAATTAATGATGTTCTTGTAGATTATTTAAGGTATTAAACCTGTCTTTCAAATAAATATTTAAATCACGAAGGAAAGAGATTTTTGGGGAAAGGATAATGTTAGCCAATGACCTTAAATTATCCTCTGGAGACATCAGCATAATATAACCCCCTGAACATAACCTTTGTCTGTTCTCCGCTTCACCGACTGCAAACTCCCTCTTCCGATTGGTATTTTAAGTGTATTATTGTTTGCATTTCGTGCTCGAGAGTCTCAAAACCTCCAATAAGACTCGAGAACTCTGCCCACACATCAAATCACGTCACCATATAACACCTCATTCCATCACCCTTGCACCTGATCGCATGCCTTTATCACTCTTCTCCACGACCTGCCTTTACTCCAAACAACTCGACGACCTCCTCCCCGGGGTTACCTTCAGCCTCGATTCATCTTCGTCACGACCTGTCCTGGCTTTTGTTTGCTTTTAACTCCGCACTCATGCCTGAACCTTCTCCAATAGTCCGGATTCAATTAGGATCAAATTACAAAAAACGCAAATTAATTACCCGAGTGTGACGCATGAAACCACACTTTTCGTCTTTTATTTACTTAGCGTTTTCTGTATTTTTTTCCCGAAGGATATTGAAAAGAATAAAAAGAAAATCGTGATTACGGTTCGGGAGGGGAAGAGGGGGAGACGAGGAGGAGGAGAAGGAAGAAAAATTCGAAAACAATTCGTTCCCGGCACCAGAAAAAATTAAAAATTTGAAAAAGGTCCTAACATGTTCGAAGATGACTAATAGGATTTGTTGTCTTTTTTATGTCAGGGAGGAGAGAGAGGGAGGATTAAGAGAGGAGTCTAAAGCCATTCACGGTTTAATTATTTTTGCTTTGCGGTTAAATAAACCATGGATCGGGGAGTTAATGAATGATTAGATTTCGTGGCTGGAAAAATTAATGATGGAAGTGTGAGAGCCGAAGAAAAGTGCAAAAAGCCCGGAGAACATTGTGGTGCGAGCGACTCATTATGACGACATAAAGAGACCGGCAAGGACAGGTCGTTGTTTTGTGTGTAACACTGACCGGGGCTCATGGTTCATCTGACCACAGAGGTGATGCACTTCCTCCTCAGCGTGTAATTCTCGTGGACAGGTTTTTATTTTAGTTCCCTAAATCTAAATACAAGCGCTCCGCTTTGACAGGAAGTATTCTGAATATGAAGACTCGGTCGAGAAAAAAGTTTTAAACAAGAAAAAGCTACCGCTTAAGCCGCCGCCGTCCTTTTGCTTTAGCATTTATTAAGTAATAAATTTTATATCTGACTCATAAATCATGAATCTTCATTTTCCGACTCGAATAAATTATGAATCGCTCACACGGTTGCCATTAACATTTTGATTATACGCGAAAATTATTTAACTTTATAAAAATTTCACTTTTTGCAATTTTTTTATCCCGCATTCATTCCATTTTTAGCATTTTTATTGCATTAAACGTAATTACTGCGAATTATTAGGTAAATAAGACTGAAAATAAGTGAAGCGAATTCATCTTTATCCTCGACTCCATAAGATAACACATAAAATTACACGCATTATATAATTTATTTTATAATTTTATCTATTTTTGTCAATGCGAACTATTCTCTCCAAAATATTTTTTATGGTTCAAGAAACCTCCATGTTTCATCGTAAAAAGTCACGTGCATACTCCTATAAACTACCCGTGGCAAGTATCGGTTACACTCCCTAAGGTTACACCTTGTGCTTACTCACTTTGCGCCTGGGAAGTAAATAAATAACACCGTCATTCTCAGGTCAGTGTCCACCCCCGTTCGATTCAGAACAAATAAAAACAAACAATCATACCGCGGCAATATTTACATTCGCCTTCCAAAATGTATAAAATGAGTTTACATTCCGCAGTGTCACAAGAACACAGTTAAAAGACCTCATTACGTGTCAAGTAGGAAATGAGACCATTATTGTCTGTGACAACTGTTTCCATCCCTTCGCTTACTTTTTCTGTTTCTTTAAATATTTAAACCCCTTCTCTCCTTGAGCCCCTCGCGCAATGTCGAGGGGGCAACCTTCTCTTTTCGATGTCTGTGCATGAGTTGCATTGGGAAGACCTCTAATCAAATGTTTAATAATCAAAAACAGGCTCATAAGAACTCCGTACAGGGACTGCTAATTCCAACTGACCTCGGTTCCCTGGGCTTCTCGCTCTTTTCTACCCATAGAGCAGAATTGGATGCACTGGTGGTAAAGCCCTTATTCCATATCGCCAATTCATTTTTTAGCCTAATTGCTTTAATTATCTTGTGTCAGAAGGCTTTGAACCTCAGCATTTGTTTTATTTCGTGGTAATTACCTGTGAATTTGCACTATTTGGCCATTAATTTTAGATAAATAATGAGGTTGCGGATTAGGTTTTGTTGTAAGGAACCGTTCAGATGCTGTAAAGTCTGTAATAAGAAGAAAATAAAAACATAGAAATAAGGAAGAGAAATGCGGATGTCCTAAAGTCTTACTAACTCGGGAGGAGCCATCAAATGAAATTACCTTATAACGAAATTGCCAGCAGCACCATATCTCACAGAGCCATCACCACTTGAAATGGTTCAAGCTTCGTTCAAGTAAATGCCCCAATTATCCAATTTGGAAAGACCATCCCTAATTAGCCCTCATCATGCAATACACTCCGCTTCCGCCATCTCACACATAAAACTCATCCGTAAATTTCTCACACGGGGATTCTCCTGTCGAGGTGGGGGATTTCCAAAACTACGTGCATGACCCAAACTCAAATTATCAGATGATCGATGAAAGTGTTCAGGCACAAAAACTGAATTTAAATAGCCGCAAGTATGACTTAACAACAGCGTAACTGCTGTTGAGCCAATATTATTTTCGCTCTCATAGCAACAAGTTTCGCAAAAAGTGACTGATTGGTAGAGAACGACCCTAACATTAAACGTATAATCACTCCCTATTATCTTTCGGTGGGCGGACCCGCATGAAGCTTTTATGCGAGAGACGATCATATCTGCAGGAAGAGGCAATTATTTTGCACTTGCACACGGAAGAGTGTGTCCAAGTGCAAAAAGTTTGAGCCCTAACCCCAAATTTTCGAATACTATTGAAGGTTTTAAAAACTTTTACTTGGCATCGAGCCTGCACTGAATGCATGATGATGAGGAAAACCGCGAGTCACGTTTCTGACTGGAAAACACAATTCCATATCAAATGAAAAAGTCAGAGATCGGCTGTTTGTAAAGGGCGGAGAAAAGGCGACGTTTTTTAGAAATTCGCATCAGGTGACCTGCTTCTCAAGCCAAGCCACGACTCCCACTGCATAAAAAGCCCATTGTCCAGAAGGGCGCCGTGCCGTCCTCCGAGGCTCGTCATCGATCACTCACTATCTATAATTGTAAAGGTCTACAAGGCGAAAAAGGCTGTAGTTCTTCTGCTGATTGGGGAGGAAGAATCAACTGACCATTTTTTAACTGAGGGATAGACTGAGCTGAGTGTTGAAGATTGTACCGCAGTTTATTCTGTGAAAGAATTGGACATTTACTATCCTAATAAATAACACAATTACAAACGATAATTTTAAACGAGTTTTATAAGTCCAAATTGTTTTTTATGAAGAAAATTATAAGTTCGAGTTCCAGAACTCTCTCCTCACAGGCGACGAAACCTACAGGGAAAAAGGTGGAATGCTTCTGAATCCATCAGAATTACTTCAGCTCTTCAAATTTCGTTATGGGGCGGAGAATAAAGAAAAACTACTTTAATTTAGGTTTTCCTCTTTGAAATGTCCTCTAGAAAAAATATTGTTTATAAGTTTAAAAAGATGCCCAGGCATTTATGATCCCTTTTTGTAATTCTCACCATTATTCTACGAAGAAAAGCCTATTGAAAGGGAATTTCATATAATTAAGTATGGACAATGCAGTTCCCAAGAATGGAATAAAATAAACTGAATAGTTAAATTTTACAGAAACTCTTGTGCTATTATAATGGCACCAGAAGACGAGCTCCTAAAAATTACCCCTCCACCTTTTCCCCCTGAAATCAATCCATATTGCCTCGTCATCTAACTTTTATCAATTATGTTATTAAAAATCGCTGAAGCTGAGTTAGGTCATGGAACGTTTCCAGAACCTACCGCGATTTTCCGTTCACTTTTGTTTCGAATCCGGCCCGTGCCAGGAGAACAATGTCGCCCCATCGGATTCCCGATTTTCGAATAGTTTATGGGGCGGACAAAGAAAATGAAAATAAAAGCTGTGTTCACGCTATTTTACGGGCAAGGAAGTTGATTTTGTTTTTTGTTCCTGTCATTGTCATCTCGGGACACCGATCATCCGAAACTTGCGATTTCAACGTGATTAAGTTTCGAAATAAGGAATGAATCGACAGAATTTCTACCCCCTCCCCCTCTCCCCCCGCTCCACCACTCTCGAATCGAAATCGAAAATCACTTCCACGTGTTTGCCGGTGCCCGGGGACCCCGAGGGTCCACCGGTCAGCGCATTTATCGCTTTATGACCGCCTCATTAAATGGCATTTTTTTGAATTGAGAATGTACGCGGGGCTACTTTAATAAATGCGCCTGTTCGCCTTATAAGGTATTCCAAGTGCACCGCATCAATTTGGAGGTTCCATACGATTCGCCTCCTCCGAGATCGCTGCAAATATTTTGTTGATCGCCTCATTTCCTATGCTTAATGACTTCCCATTTTTCGGCTGTGCTGGATCACACGTGCGAGAGCCAACCGCGGTGTTTGGAAGGTCGTCTGAGGTACGTTGACACGTGTGTCCTCCCGGCATCGGAAGAGGAACAAAGAGCCAGCGGGGAGCCCAAGAAAGTGGGAGGTATATATAAAAAAGGCTCGAAAACCGGATGGAGACAAAAAACGGCGGAGGAAAACATTTAGGTCCTCATTATCCGGACGATTTGAAAATAATCACCGTTTAATATCCTCCAGGAAAGGAAAAAAATGATAAGCCCGACTGGGGAAAATGATACAAAGATACGTTTTCCCTGAATATTAATAGCAGCTACTCATGTGTGAATTCCCAGAAAATGCTATCTGCCGACAAAACCTTCTCAGCCAAAAATTACATTGCGGTCGAATTAATCGGCACTGATTGCGAGGCTTCCAAAGAGAGATCGGACTTTAGTCGGACCAATGACTTCGAAGCTTCCGCCATTCGTGGCAATCCAACACTCTCTAAAACCTTTCCCTTAACTCTCCTGCCTTTGACTTCCCTTCTCAGAACACAAACAAATTATTCCCTATTAACCTGATGAAAAAAAAATACACTGCTGAGGGACTGAAACTGATAAGAAGCAATTACATGTTTTAAAAATTATAATTTAAATTAATTTTAAACTTCTTCAGTTTTTATTCACTTTTATTTTTTCCTTTCACTTCATCACTCCCGACTTTTCTAAAAGACTCTACGGAATATTATATTTTAAAAGTTTCAATTTACACACTATAAATTTTTTCACCCGCATTAAAAATAATATCATTACTTAAATTGAAGGCAAAATAATCGTTTTTAACAATTTTAAAAATTAAAAACTTCAACCCCACGATTAAACCCAAAACCAACAATTTCGTCTTCCCATAAAAACTCACACACCCATTCACCAAAGTTACACAACTTGTGGCTTTGCTCCTTCTACCGTTAAATTTTTGCCTAACTATAATTAGTCCGTTTACAAAAATTATCCATTCCCATGGTTGCTTCTTTCCCACTGCATAAAATCCCATTCGAAATACCAGGGAAAGAAAAAGGGAAAAAGGAAAAGAAAAATTACTTAGCGGTGATTTATACACTCTGGACTTTAATTAATTCGTCTGCGAATATACTAATTTCTGGGCGACCATTAGGGAAGCTGCAACCTAACGAGCCTGCATCTTGAGAGTAATTAAGTTCCTTCTTTTCCCTAAAAGACACTGACACAAAGGTCAGCCCCGAGCCGCTCCTTCTTCCACTTTGGTGTAATTGATGTTCGTGGCGGATTAGCGAAAAATAAGAATGAAAAAAGGTTGCGAATCGGTCACTTCCCAAGATTTACTCAGATGCGGGTCTCATTATGTCGGATTACAAGCTTTCGTCTTGTAGAATGTTCTTTTCCCGAGCACATTCTTAATCTTTGCCTACAAGAATAAATTTATTTTAAAAAAAAAGAATAAAAATGCTACACGAAGGTGTAAAACCCGCCAATGGACAAAAAATCTGCAGATTTCCAACGAATTTTTTCTTTATTACATAACATGAAAACCGCAGTGAGCAATTTTCTCAAGTAAAAATAAAGAAAGATTAATAATAAAAAAAATAACAAAAAGAAAGGGAAAAGAAGAAACCGCATACAATGTTAGCAGAGATCTACGATATACTTTCACCCTGAAAAAACATGGAAATTTTATGCCTTTACTGAAGAAAAAAATAGATTATTAAGTGACCTCAATAACCAAAATAACCAGAATGACCGAAAAATAAAATCTAAAAGATAAATTCCCATAAAATGAGAAAAGAAAAGGAATGATGAACAACAATTGGAAAGGGGGAAAAAATGGTGCCAATGGGTTTTAAAGAATACTATTTTATCGGCCGAACTGTATAAAAAAGGCAAATGCAATAATTTATCATTTCCAACTGTTAATTTTAAATTTTGCGATGCATTTAAGTTAAATAATTTTATTAAATTACAAGTATACGATAAAATATACAAGTATATTATTACAGTCAAATGGCAGTTACCTCGAACTGGTATATTTTAACGTTTTTAGAATTTTTTTTCTCCTTTCAACAAAGTTTAAAATATAACTGAATAACTTATATTATCTACTCCGACTTATTAATTTAAACAGTGCCGATATAATGAAATTTATCTCGAGGTTAATCATCGTAAGTTTCCCAGCCTATAATTTTTGAAATCGCTTCAAATAAATTTTGTTTTTTGCTTATTTAATTTTCCTTTTAATGATGTGCGAAAAGCAGCGAATACATCTCTTAAAAATGCATTATTAAAATTTGGAAACGGTCGTATAAATGGAAACAGAGCGAATGAAAAATAAATTCGATTAGCGGATGGAAAAAGGCGCAGATGGGAATTACAAACAGACCGGCAGAATTCCCGAATTAAACAAACCGCGATTATAAAACTCAATGATAATTTCCATAAAGCAATGGAAAATTCGCGAGAAAATTCGAATTAACTCTGATGAAGGATACTTATCAATCATCTTTTGTAGCGTGGAACACAATTCATGTTTCACATTCCACACTATGCCGCTCAGGGAGGACGCGGCCTTCGGAAAACCTTCATTTCTACATTTCCACTTAGTCCATAGCACCCAAAACAATTGTCAAGTCATAGTCTGAATGTAAATAAAACGAAAGGGAAATCCAGGCATCGCAGGTGATGAACGACTGATGGAAAGGCGGGGAGGGGGGGCGGGGAGGGAGGGACCATCTGTCTTCGACCATTAGGCTAACACCATCAGATTCCCATTCATTCCCTTTGTCCCGCGAGTTTGTCATATTATCAAGGCCACCGCTCAAATTAATTATCCGTGCGTAATTAATTTACGTTTGAGAGTGTCACTCGAGGAATCTGAGGAATGGGAATTGAGGTGCGCCTTCCTAGAAAAGGCCTCAGCCTGGGAAAGTCATTAGTTGTGGGCTTTGGACTTTTCCTTATGCGTCGGTACCTTCCACTTTTCAACTCAAACCCGAAAGGTTCACATTCTCATCCATCCCCTTTCTATTAATATTCTTAATTTTTTTCTGCATTGTTTCTCATTTTTTATTCCTATTGAATATCTCATCTTCGATATTTCTGCTTTTTTCCTGTCCTAATCCTTTCTGCTCTTATATTTCTACTCTTTCCCTCAATTACCAAAGTGCACTCAGCAGTTTGCTTCTGCTGTTTTCACAGTCAATCATAAGTGGAAAACTTCTCCAAGTGCTGTCCTTCACTTATCCACTGACCACCTCTTTGGAATGGATGTTCCCGCTTTGTCTATGCAACTTTTATTCTCTCGTGAAGGAAGCCATAATGAGGCGTCCGCTTCGGAATGAATTGCCACAAATTGCAGATACGTAATTCCATAATGCGAACAAAAAGGCAATTTGGGCAATTTTCGCGGTTGGAAATCGCTTTCCTTTTTTCGGGGGAGGAAATGATATTAAAAATAAAAAACGACCTTCACGTGATTTATTATAAAATAAAAAATGCATTTTGCGGTTACTGTGTTTTCAATTTCTTTAATATTTTTCGTTATTTCTTGGGAGGTGGGAAAAGTGGCCAAAGTGTTGGGAACACCAGAGAAACGAGTCCCGAATTTATTTTCAGATTTACATCTTTTCTCTTTGCCATTCTACTTGACATGTTAATTGTAGAGAATGGCATGGGTATCGTGACCAAGATTTGTGCCAAGTCCAGTATACCAACGCATAGCGTTGTTATCACGTGTATATAATGAAAATGCGTCAACGAAATCCCGGAAATGGGTGTTTTCAGCTATGTAGCCCCGTTGGTTCCCGTTCAACTCTGTTTTTAATTCTTTTGAGCAGGCAATATTAGGAAAAAAGAGGGCAGAGCTCAAAAGCCTTTTAAAGTAAAATATTTTAACTCGTAACTCCGTCAAAGGCGATTCGTGAAAGACAAAACGTAATCGATTTTTCAAAAAGAGGTAAACTTTCAAAAAATTATCTTTGGTGGTTGTATGCGACTTTTTTCAATTTTAAAGTTGTTTTTTTCAAGTTTCGTTCCGACATAATCATATGTTTTGCATTTGTTTGTGAAATTTTTTGCAGTTTTACAGTTTTAAGAGATAATTTCCTTTACCTTTACATTTACAAAAATATTTTATTTTTCTTTTGTACTTTTTTAATTTGTGAAATTTTTCAAAATTGTATGACAATCCATTTTTCAATTTAATTCTTTTTTAATTAAAAAATTTTTTAATTTCATTTTTATCTCATCTAATCATTACGGCATTCTACTCCAAATGACACGGTTTACACAGAACGGAGCTCCTGACCTCTGGGTCATCTTCAACTTCCAAACACCCGTTTCCTCTAGAATTTTACTTAACAATTAAAACAATGGCGCCAAACGTTCGCGACCCGATACACCTAATTCCCAACGTCATCAGAACAAATAACTTTGAGGCCTTCTCATTGTTTGCACTTTAAAACATACAAAATTCAGTGTTCCAGTGGTCGTTCACTTGCTCTGAATATGTGAGCACCAGTCTGAGATTTAATCGCAACTCTGGCGGTTGGCGATTAATTCCCTTCGTCTTCTGCTCTCAGCTTTTCACCAACTTTAGCCCATTCTATTAACATTTAATTTTGATTATTTTCTTATTCACAGGTAAGGCGTGAGAGTCCATGGAAAAAGTATTTCCAAGACGGCAAAAAAATAAGTGTCCATTATTCTGCACTTCCGGAGAACTGAAAATTTTTCAAACAAGAGGTATGACCATTACCCCTTTACTTTAATAATGTCAAAATACCAATAATTAGATGCATCTGTTCATCTTCAATTATTTGTGCTCAATTTCTTTAATTAAATGTAATTCAATTTTCTCATTAGTTAGTGCATTTTATCCTAAACTTTTTAAAATAAAGAATGCAGAAAATATTCAGAGGTTATTCAACTCCTGAAAAAGGGCATAATTTTCAGAGTCATATTGAAATTTTATTTATTAAATTTTCCACTGGTAGATGGCCTTACGATGCTCAATAAACTTCAGGGCAAAATAAGGACCTCCGCTTCACACCACCGACATCATTTGCAAGGAAATGAAAACTTCTCCTTTTTCCACCAATTCCCGTTATTACTACGCGCATTACTATCCATTTATTACGCCCCTGTCATGCGACGGCCCGCAATGGGATTATTCCATTCATCAATTTTTTCTGCCCAATTGTGCTCTCTATCGTTTCACGTTTACAAGAGTTCTTTTTCACAAATGCGGCAATTTTATTACTCTAAAGACTTAACTATTCACCGCCATAAAAACCTTTCCGTTCTTAATCAAATAATCATCCGTGTTAACAAATATTATGCCTCAAAAATTGTATGTCGCTTCTACTTGGTTTGCACTACCGGGAGCTGTGTTTGACGATCGGCAGCTCCTGTGAAAGTGAGAGCATGAGAGGGAGCTGAAAGCTGCATGTTACGGGTTTTAAGGCTGTGGTTGCGAAAGGGTACCGTGATTCGAGGAATTCGAAAACTCGAAACGAAATGGCGAAGAACTGATACTTGGCATGAGAGGAAAATTCCTCCTCCGTTCCTCCAATGGAATTTCAGCGAGGTGGGTCAATGTAACCAAAAACCGAACCAGCGGTGGCTCTAAGGCCCCTTGAACCTAATTTTCAATAAACAGTAATTTGACGTTTCCCTTGGGCCACCGTTTGGAACCGCCGTGCCATTCGCACCCTAATTATTGCTCGACAGTGTTCTTTTACGAACCCGAAGTCACGAAAACAACTCGCCACGTCTATATTCTGCCTGCAGCATTCCGCTATAGAGGAAAGCAAAAATTCAGAGGCGTCTTCAGCTAGATTATGCGGCTGGAAAGCGCCTTCTCTAAGAAAAGATAAACATAATTACGCGGTCAAAGGCAATGGTTTGCAGAATGGGCGGTGAAGTCAATAACAACCTTGAAATCAATGGAACCAGCCAAAACAGCTGAGGTGGACTCTTGCATTCATAAGTTTCCCAAAATTATGAAAAAAAATTTTTCTTCATTAATTCCGATTGGTTTTCACTCTTTTTCACTTGCAAACCTGATTTTAAACTGACAAATGAATAATCCCAGCTATGACCAGTTTTGCAGTCCCGCGGGAAGCAACTGCATAAATATCGTGTGCATTTTACTTATAACATAAAACAATATTGCCTCCGGGTCCGACAGAGGATATTGGGCTTTATATGTCAAAGGGCGTTTTAAACTTTTCTCACGCTAAGTGGGCGGTGAACCCAAAAGTTTGGGAAACTGATCAAAAAAACTAACTTTTTTAAAAAGTACAAATACAGTGAATTATATATAAAAAAAGCAAAGGTTCACTGAAATGTAATGCGAGCCCCTTAAATGCAACATTTTTGCGTATTTTTAATCCTACCACATCCCCAATGGGTTAAAACCAAGCTCTACCAATGCAGATGATGAGAACGACTGAAGTTCCCCGACACAATAACCTCGACAGGCCCGCCATTATTACCATAAACAACTTCCAAACCTGTTTGTTTTGGCTCAGTGAGCCCCACTCGTAAAGCACCGGCCACTGATTACGCCTAACGGCCCTGAACTTCCTTTCGGTTAGGAGAGTACCTCAGAGTTTTTAACGCTTTGGTTTGTCAGGTCGTATGACTCGGTTATGGGAAGTGATCATCAATTCGTATCGACACATCACACATAACGGGAACCATTCAACCGAAGGCGAAATCCCTTGTCTTTGGGAATAGTAACGGGGCCCGGTGAATTGTCACATAGGTCCTGCACGTTACCGGTTATTCCCGCGAAGGCGAACAATGCAAAGACGAATCCTTTTGCGGTTTTCGTGACTGCCATGTGGAGCATTGTTTTTTGCCCCGAAAAATCGTTTTCCCGAAGACTTTCGGTTTTGCCTCATTGCGGCCAAACGTTTCTGGAAACCTTCAAAAGGCGCCTGCGAGGGCGAATTAGATAAATTAGTTTTTGCCACAGGCTATTCTCTACTGTTAGCAACTGTTCCAGTCGATTTGCTCTCCATTATCTAGATAAGTTGACTCCAGTAATCTCTCTTTGGAAGAGAAATGTTGTTTTATTGCTTTTAATTGATGATGCAATTTATTATGCAAATAAAAATAATGTAATTGTTAAAGTTGATTCCCATTGAAGAGAATGCCATGAAAAACCACTTGAATGGAGGTATGGTGTTCGGAACATGTTAGAGTCTCAAATAGGTTTTTGTGTGCCAAAAGTAGAAGTACTTTGAATTCTCTCATGTTAATGCCTGCTTAATTTTGGCACTTTGATCCTGGTCACGCGAATTTCAAAAGATTTGTTAGTCTCTGCTTTGTTGGGCGAATGCGCATCAGTACTTTTGATAAATAGAATCGCACTGGAACGACCTTTTTTCTCAATTAATCTCAATACCAAAATGAAAGTAATACTTATCCAAGGAATTATCGAAAAGACCTCCAGTGTTGTATTTCAGTTATATTTCTGCTTGTTCCATGCGCTTACGAATCCAAAAAACATTTTTACTTTAGGCGAAGCACACATTCTGTTAATGTCTGACGCAATTCCTGAATTCCGGCGGCGGTTGTTGTGCCAGAGCTTCTTCAAAAGCCGCTTTTTCACTTTGTCTCCCATTGCCTTCAAATGCGTTTGCATAGCATCTAAACCCACACAAAAGGAGAAAAGCTAGTGACCATTTCACTCGGGATCTAGATAAAATTCTTGTCCGGTTCTCTTTTGCATCATCATCCGACTCTTAAAGATTGTTTAAGATAATTTCGCGCTGGGATTAACATCATTGCCGAGCATAAAAACGGAAATGAGACGTATGATTCCGACATGAGACGTATATCACAGTGGAAATATCTGCCACCCTGTTGACGTTTGCGAGCGCTCACAAAAGGCCCGTGTGGATAATTGAGGTATTCCCGGATTCCTTTCTCGGCAAGAACTTACCCGACCAAATGGTTTCTTGTTGAGTAATGACGGGTTATTCGCTGGACGCGCGGTGATTTCGATTTTGGCCAAGCTGGTACCTGGGGGCTTAGTGACGAGTCACTTTGCTGAAGAAGCCATCAATGCAAAAGAGATGATTACTCGAGCAAAGGCCGAGAATTTCAATCTATTTTTTACTGACCCGTCCGCTGATACTGCTAATTAATAGCAGACATAAGAGCGAAGACGATATTAAGTCAAGCAGCACACTTACAGTTTTTCAAAAGGCATTTGAGAATAATTAAATCAACGACTTAAAAAAAGAAAACCACACTGTGCAATCGCGAACAGAAAGACCCAGTGAAAATCTTTAGGAAAAGATAAGGCATCCTTATCCTTTAAGAAACTATTCTAAGTTTAAATTGTAATTTTTACAAAAGAACAACGAAAGCCTAAGCAGAGCTAAGCATTCTGGCCTAAGCTTTGTTCTTGCATTCCATTCCGCACAATGTGTGTCGCCCCTCCGCAGGTTCGACCACAAAATCTGATGAAAAAACATAATTCAAACCACTTAGGAGAAACCGCAGAGCTTCTGCACCAATTGCTCTCTTCAATGGCTCAACGAAAATAAATTCAATGAAAGATTTCGGTTCAAGTGTTAATACAGAGATTACCCGGATTAATCAATAAGATATTACTCTCGGGCTAACATAAAAGATGAAAGAATAACGGATAAATCATTTACGACCATTGTCTACCGCTGGAGGAAGTTCAGAAGCGCCCCGACCCATAATTCGTTAAATTAATGGTATTGGTTATAATAAAACAAGATTGTGTAGCTCTGTCGAGAGTGCGCAAATCACGGTGAGTCTTGTACCTCAGGAGAGCCCTCGAAACTCCGCCGGGACAAAGATTCGTGTTGCTTTACAAAACAATCGGTCCTTGAGCTGAATCATCAACTCCAATCTGCCACTGGCACCCATCGGGATGCTTCCACCATCAGCGACAATGTTTCGCAACTACTTGATTAACGCTTCGGAAGATACTTGGAATTCTCAGTCAACAGCTCCTAATCTTGTCATTAGTCAGTGTGGGAACAACCGTTAGAAGCAATGGAATTCGACGTTTCCAACTACGCTGAGCCAGATCACTGTAATGGTTCTGCCAGCTATGCGTAGGCCGGCGTTGTCGTCTCTGGGATGAAACAATAATGTCTTTTTAATATTTCTGCCTCTGCTTTTTTCTTTATTGGCTGGAGTCATGTCTTCTTTTTATGCGGACGTGTGCTCCACATTCGGCTTGGAATGCAATTCATGTCAACATGAGGACCTCAATTGCGGGAAACACGTCTGATTGTCGTCCCTTTTTATACTGTATGTGGGTAAGGCCTTAAAGTCTGATAAGCGTAAAGCTGATATGGTTCACGGGAAAATTTCATATCAGTCACTTTCTCTTTTTTTTTATAGTTCCATAACCCTATCAATCCGAGCTTTAAAAAACTAAACAAATGTAGTACATTAATTACCTCAAAATATACTGAACTACTGAGTCCTTCATTTATTTGTTAAAACATTAGCCTAGCAAATCAAAAAAAGGGCTGACAAAATGAGGTATGAAATATGTAAATTTCTATACCTGCTAAACACTGACTAAACTTAATTACCAAATTTAAAATATGAATAAAATAGAATGAAAAATGAATGTAACCGAATTGTTAGTAATGCTCCATAAAACGAGTTTCCTTTGTTTCCCGGGCGGACCAATGGCTAACTCTCATTGAGGCGGCCTGCCACTGACACCCTCCATTCAGTAAACACAAACATAGCAAATACCGTTAAAATCATTTCCAATTCGCTAAATTAATTAAGGTATAACTGCTACAAGGAAGCTAACAACCGTGTGAGATTGCCGCTACTTTAACACTCCATGTAGTACTATAACGCTTTTCAGTGATACGTCATCAACGCCGCACTTTATCGGAAACACACGTTAGAAGTTCAATGCCAATGCCCGCTTATATCCCATATATTCTGCTAACACAAACCCATTAGGTGAGCTTTGCACAAACAGCGAATAGCACTTCCTCAGGCAATCCAGCAGAAGAACCGCACGGATAGATCATGGATCGACCATTAAGACAAGCTCGGTTAACGAATCAAATTATGCGACTCATTAAGTGCATTAATTCATTAATTTTTTAACTGCGGCGACTGACTAATTTTAAGGACTCTCTTCACAGCCACGTAGTCTGTGGTCAATCTAAGGAAGCCTTAAGAAAGTTTTCAAAGGCTCGCTTTACTAACGCGGAAGACCAGACAAGAAATTCGTTAACATTGTTTCATTTGAGAGAGGTGAGTTACGCCCTTTTGCTCACCTCTGCCCTGGGTGACTCGGCCGTTTCGGTTTTGAAGATGAGAAGTGCTCTCGACTGCCAGTATTAATGTTACTACCCTTTTATGGTCAGAGCTTTTCTATTTCTCTCCACCTCCACCTCCCCCTCCCGCTAATTCAATTCTTTTGGACCCAAAATATTTGGTGAATTAGGAATTTTTGAACATGCTCCGCACACATAAAGTGGGAGTATGAATTATATAATTCCAACATTTATTCCTTTTCACTATCGATTTCATTCTCATATTTCTCGTATTTATTACCCTTCACTCCTCCGTCTTCACACAACAGCCAAAAGTGACCCTATTTTTTTAATTATTTTGAGCTCTTGAATTTTCAAGCAAACTCGAACTTATGCCACCGAGAAACAAGTAAATGATGTTAAAATGTTAAAAAGCACGATTAGGGTAACCAAATTGTTTTCCTCCAAATCGAAACTCATCGCATTTCCCAAAGTTTATTAACGTAAAATACAGGTTTCGGGGCGTTCGTGTCAAAATGTCTGTTGCCACGACTCCAAGCGCGCTTATTTTGGCGCCATTACCTTCGTTCGACCATCATTATCGACCGCCAAAATGCCGCCTTCCTAATTTAAAGGAGGAGGCCGTCTGCGATAATTGCATGCGAAGCTGCTGGGAGTGCATAATCACCGTTTCCGCTGTGCTCATTCGGTGTCCTCGGGACGTGAATTTCGGCTGGTGGGTGGGCAATCCATTTTTTTGGGGGGAATGCTCTTCTTTGTGATGGCCTTTCATTAACAGCGCATCCGACCAAAAATTCGGATTAATTGTGAATTTTTGGTGAACTTTGGAGCTAGGGCCTATTGGAAGCCAGGGGCACGGAAAATACTTACTGCTATCTTTTTGAGGCGGTGTGCGGTAGACGTTTCGAAATTATTTGAAAAAAGGTGCTACTATTGAGCAGTCAATGTCTGATAAGAATCTCTAGATTTTAAAGGTATCGTATAATCCACTATATAAAATATAAGAGTCATCTACTTTTTGTGAATAAGCTCGTAAAAGCGCAAAGTACTGGTTCTAACAGGAAGTTTAATGACTAGAAATATCATTCAATTAAAGCAATATTGATTGCCATTCCGGTTATAGTGCGTTTTTATGCAAGCGCAAAATTTGCGGTTTTAGAAAGTAAATACTAAAGCTGCAAAAGAGTTTTTGATAAATATAATGCAAGATCAATTCTCAATAATAATAATAATAAAAATAATAACTTTTTCCACTGTTAAATAAGTTCATAAAATGCTTTTTATAGTTTACATTTACTCAGTTATTAATTGTAAACGAGTTTCAATAAGTTCTTCTGAAGATTCAAATGATTAAACCGCATAAGAATTAAACGCATCAAAAAACACGTTTATATATGATATTTACAGTAATGACAGGACAGAAAAAGTACACATATTATCAGGTTAAATATTAAAACGTTTACTCCCACCTTTATTTTTTATGTCTTACTGGCAAAATATTGTTTCATGCGGCGCAATATATACTGTAACGGCAACCCTCTAACTCTAATCATCACAAATACCACAAAATCTTACTCTTTTAAGTGGCATACATCATTGCATTAGTAATCCCTAAGATATTTTTTCCGCTTTAAATAATTAAAAGTGCTTTCATATAACGAACTAAGTGAGACTTGTCTCTGACTTCATTCGCAAATCTGGGAACTCAATATTTTATCGAGCCGTTATAATTATTTACCAAAGTTTGAGGATAGCCGCTTTCGGCTGTCCTGCCTGCAGGTACCTTCGGTAGACGAGATCAAAAAGAAAAACCAGATGGGACTCACCTGAAAAGAAAAAAAAAATCAAATTATTTTTTGAAAAGTAAACAAAATAATTAACGGATATTAAGCGGAATCCGGTTCAGTTTTTCCGTCGTAATGGACGCTAAAAGGAAAATATTAGTGTCGAAAGTATTTCCATCCGACTGACCGGCGCTAATCAGATCCTAGAAACGCCTTCAATATACTGTCATGATGTTATAGGAGTAACAAAAAATAAATAAAATAATTTCCCGAGTAAATAGAATTTAAATCAAACTGCTCTTATCCTCGTTAGGATAACGAGAAAGAACCGTTTAATTTCATACTAAATGGTATTATGACCGCGAAAGGTTCAACGAAATTGTTTTTTTTTTTTTTTAATATTTTATCTCTTCAGTTTCAGCCTTTAAATACTATTAATTTTCACCGTTTATTTACGAAAATATGATTACGTTTCTGTCATGAAATTATTTACGAGCGTGATTTTATTATATTGTATTTGTGTGCTGTCACTCATATTGAGGCGCCAAAGAAGTCAGGTTTGCCAAAGGGTTGCTTATTTCAACAATTTTATTTCAGGCAAAATTTTAACGTATTCTTTTACATGCTCTCATTTAATATTCTATAAAGTAAATCTGTCTAAATATAATAATTATTAGTTAATATTGTTACTAAAATACTCATTAGTATCAAATAGAAAAAAATTAAATTAAAACAAAGATAAAACCGCAAACGCGGCCCGTTCCGCAATCAGGCTTCATCTATCAACCACGAAATCCCATTGTTGTTCTCATTAAATTGTTCGGCCTAAATTAAGACAGCAAAAAAAGCAAACGTTTAATGGGCAATTCGATTGAAACCTGAAGCAATAGCCTACATCCATTTTCAAGTGACGCGATCCAGGAAACCTTCCTGGATGGACACTGCATGCGCCCACTGCATATAGGGTCTTGGTTTCGGAAGGTTTTGCAATTAGTCTGTTAAAGAAAAAGACGTGAGGCTCAGACCACGACTGGAGGAAAATTGGGGGTCTCAGGGTTAATAAGGTTTGTGCCATATTTTTTTATAAAAATAGATTCATCACAAAAATTGAGACGAATTAGATTATTGACGTTTTTTACCGTTGGAAACTGTAAGGCTTGCTGACAACTATGTTCGGTGATTGGCAGATGTTTCAGAATAAAATAAGCGATAAAATGGCTACTATTGATGAGGAAGTTGAAATGGATGAAAAAGGAAACCGAAGAGAAGCAGCTTTCTTCAATTCTCTCTCTCTCTTTTTTAACAATAAAATACTTAATATCTGAATAATTTCTCTTCGGAAAGTTAATTTGACCGATTACCCACTCATTCATTCAATCATTCATTCATTGATTATCTAAAAATGAATCTAGAAAGGTTTCCCTCGCGGATAATCAGATTTAAATACGAATTAATAACGTTAATCAGAAATTGTTTTGATATAGATAAGATAGTCTATGGGTATTTTATTAATGACAGGTTCCTATGTAGGTGGGAGCAGTGCAGCCGTAAGAACTGCTCAGACGGATTATTATGACCTTTTACTGGTTTTGATTTTGTTTACTTATAATCGGTAATTTGAGAATGGGAACAAATATCAAAGAAAGTGTGAACAGTTAGAATTTTCCACTATAAGTTCTCTGAGAGATTTTGTAAAAAAATTGAATCAAAGGAAAACGATTGAGGAGACAATACAGTTCTAACTTTACAGCGAAGTAAATAAATTGTATAAAACATTATGTGTTTAATTATTAACTAAATTCATGACAAGTTTTCCTGTTCCAACCGAATATTTATGATTGCAATAATTTTATCTAAGAGGAAGCCCTATTGCAGATTGTACCTGGGAGTGAGCCACGTTATCACCTGTTTCAATCGCAATAATAACTCGACAACACAAATACTCAGATAATAAATCAACAAAAATTGCCTTAGTGCTACCAGCCAGACCGATCAATTTGCATACAATAGGTTTCCCTCAGAGAATTTTCAGCTATGCTTTTAAAAATTGGGGAAAACCGGGAGTTGTGGGAAGAAGCCGAAACCCGGTTGCATCCCAAACTCACCCCTAATTCCAGGAATCGTTGAATTTTTTATTTCCAGTTACGATCAAGTATTGTGCAGAGTCATTTTTCACCAGATTCGGAAGCAAACCGCAACTCGTTAAGGATTCGATGAAAACTGAGATAAAAAGCCGTCTGATCATCTCATTATATGCTACCATGGCGAATGAATGTAATTGTGAACTAATATCATTTTTTCTTACCCCAGTTATGATGCGAACTCACTATAAAGGCCGCTTCGACTTTTAAAAGCATCCCTCCCCTTTGGAACTCAAAAAAAGAAAAGCTTCTATAAAGAGACAGGACTTTCTATCACCCCCCCATTATTAATTACTCTGCATAAATACATTGTAATCGCGGTTGTCAAATCTTTTCCTCACTTCCTTTTAACTCAATAGTTTTCAAACTCCATTGTAATATGCCTCCCTTAAAAATATTTGATCATTTGATAAAATACTGCAAACATGAAATTTTTTTTGTACTAAAAATTTATTAAGATAAATTCTTAAATACAAAAAAAATTAACAATTTATTACCAATAACTGCATTATTGTCGCTTAATGGCTAATATGTACTGCAAGTGCTTTTTTGCACCGGATATATTAGATAATTCAGGGCAGGCAAGAATATCTTCATCAACGGGACCTCGCAAATGTTAATTATCATGTTTGAAAAATGCTCCTACATTCTAATGAAAACTTAATTAACTGTCAGCATGACGGTAAAGATGATGTTGATCGAAATAACGATCACATTGAGGCTCTGATGTGGACGCAAAACGGTTGATCGGAAAAGGGGGAGTGGGAGGAATGTTACGCCTTTGAGTGCGGATCGGTGGAATTCCATTAGGTCATCATTAGACTTTAATGAGATTAGATTAATTCATCGCTGAGACATTATATTATCTTTGGAAGACTCTTCTCTTCATCGAGTGTGAGCGGTGTAAAAATGTTTTGTTTTGAGTCTCATAGCTTTGAATTAATTTGTTATTTTGTTTTCTTTAGATTTTTATTTATTTATTACTGAGTAATTATTTGGTTATTTGCATATCGTAAAAGTCAGGGTCTAAAAGGTTGAGCAAACACTGAAGTGTTTGTTGTGGCAGTCGTAAAATGGTTTGTTTTCGTGGGCTGGGGCCTCCCGCAAGGTGGCCAGCCTTGTGCCTGAGTCGAGGTGTTAAAATATGCCCATTTCTTTTGTCTCCGTTCGAAGCGTCTTCGCAATCTCATGATATAAAATTTATTTTCTCTTTATTGAGGTCTACAAATTCCCGATACTTAATCCTAATGGAGACTTTAAACCCTGAGAATCAGATACACCGAAAAGTCCAAATCAGATCACCCAAGTACCTTCACCAGAGGCAGAAGATCGAGAAGAAGGGAGGGAACGAAAAATCATATGAGACATCGATTCTAATTTTATTTTTCCCTTATCTCGATTGTCATGATTATTTCCACGCGACCACTGACTGACGGTTATTATCTAAGGTACAACTTCAGATTCTATCACTGACTCAACTATCATCTCTTCCTAAGGGCTCTGATCCCAATTAAATCCTTTCCTTGTTGTAAACCTAAACCGTTATTGCGCAATTACCGACTTTGTTCTCCTTACTTCGCAATTCCTCCTAATGGGTTCGCTCTTCATTCCTTGTTTTATGTGAAAACCGCGGGATGATGGCCATCATGCGAGGAATTGATTGAAAATTTTACTCCACGTCAAGAGGCCCTTTTCTCAGCTTTAAAAAAATATCATGGAAGACAAATTTATAACAGCTATAGGTTTTTTCAAAACAACTTTTCTAAGATTTATTTCCACAAAATACAGGAACTTCCCCAAGGATTAAAAATATTCAAGAATAATTCTTGGGAAGCAAAGGGAGAGAATTGATAAGATATAGTTGCATCCCTCACACTATAAACAAATTCCTTCCGAAATCATTCAGCAAAGAGCTGAGCTAATAAGTGATGGAACCGGGTATTTGATTTAATACTAATTTGTTTCCGAAAACGATATCTACCCCTCTCGTCCCTCCATCTTTGAGTTTTTCTTTTGGTCGTTTCGTAACCGAAACATTTCGAAAATTCACAGGTTTAATGACCCGTCCACCTGTACCTTAATAGGTTTGACATGGGAGAATGAATTCTACGAAGCTATTTCATTTCCATTCGACTTGCCCCACCACTCCAGCAGCTCCCGAGTATTCGTCGCCATGATGCCATATATTATCTCCAACACGTTCTTCACCGCCGACTGCTTTCTATCATTTCTTCACAGCGCGACTTTTTTCTTTTCTTCTCACTTTGAGATGTTGAATCACTGTTACCGAGCACTTTTGTCTTGCGGAAAAAATATGTTCGGAAACGAAAACAAAAAAAATTCCAAACAAAACAAAAAATATTAAAACAACTGATCGGCCTTTAGCATGAAATAAGAATTTGCAACGAATTTGAGAAAATTTCGCTGCGTGACTAATTAGAAACATAATTCCTGTTCTGATAATATTTCCCTTTTTCTTATTTTATTCTCTTTTTCTTTTTTCATCTTTTCTTTCAAAGGCGGCTCCAGTCATTCTCGATCCCAATGACTTCATAAAGCCACTTCCTGGAGCGTTTGACCCTCGTCTCCCGCCTCTGCTGCCTCCGGCAATTTCGGGCTATCCTGTTCGTGAAATTTCTTCCCTCAATCTCAACCTCCTAACCGCAAGTTTATAAAGCATTCCCCTGCGGTCCCGAACAGTTTGATACGGTCACTTGAATTTATGAATTTATTGTAATCATTCATACGATTAAATGATCCGAGGCGGGCGCAGGCCGAAAAGTGGCTGCGCCATGGCGCGGGAGACGAGGAACTACAAGATCATTCATTTCTCCTCTTGTCACTTCGACTGCGGTGTTTTTCCTCGCAGGTAAAATGCTTAACCTCAGACAATTCCTAAGCCTAGAAACAAGGTTTGACACAATTTTATCGAGAACTCTTCACGGGGGAATACAGTTAGGAAGACTCGATCCGTGTTTAGACAGAGCCTCGAGTGTTGTTTCAGCAAATATAAGAAGCGGTGAGAAAATGGTTAGGCGATCATGTATCTGTCAGTGATTGGATTCCCAAAGCGGGGGCGAGAGGAAGGCGGGGGGTGGCAGCAGTGACATGGATTCGTGGGTTTTGGTGTCAAAGACGAAAGGATCGAGTGGTGGTGTTTGAGTGACGGGCAGAGCATTCGTTGGTGACCAAGTTAGTGGACTGAAGTGTTGGGTGTGGGTAGAAGGCAAATGGAAGAATGTTGTCGTATGTGAAGAATAATGGCGGTGATGACCGATAAGGGCACTTGTTTTATAGGTTCGTATTAATTTGAAGAAAAATTAGTGTGAACTATGGGAGTGTCATGATCCAGTTTTTATAACATATGCGACCCTTAAAGGTCACTGATCCATTTTACAACTTTTAAGAATAATACAACATCATAATTGAATAAATATTGCAGATAACGAATTTAATATTTTTATATATTATTAACAGAGGTGTAATCCTAAATAAAAAATTTTGTATTTTTTGTATTCCAAAATATATGCTCTCGCCCACTGATTATTATTGTAAATATTAGTAAGCCTTAAATATGCATAATCACGGCAAAACTTCCTAGTATCAAAAATTTTCCCTATGCGTTTTCTCAATTGAACAAAGTCATAAGAAACCCACTTACAGTAGGGGGTCTTTTATATTTCCCGCTGTCGGAAAGTGGGCATCGCCATTGGATTGAAATTTTTTTCTATATTTCATAATGTCAGAATTCTGTTTTCTTTGCCTTATATTCTTGGCGCGAAGTAACCGCGGTGGAATTAGCTTTTATCAAATTTAGTGCCGAAAAAACGCGAAGTAATGGTTTACACAACACTCAACAGACTTCAAAATTTTTAGAGCCTTCGGCTCCGAACTGTGAGAACGTACGCTGATTCAATATTTTTTTTTGTGGGGCATACTCTTCGGCCAGTATAAATCCTATAGTCTGAGGACAGATAAATAAAAAACTTATCGCCCCCGATTTAATTATGAAATAGGACAGGAGTTTCGGTAGTTAACACCTATCCAAGACAAATCGTTTCTGCTTGGGCGACAATTGTAATGGTGCTATCTCCAAAGTAATTTTTTTACGTTTTTTTAACAGTATATTTTTTTTACAGACAGGTTTTTACTAAAAGTTTTTTAATGCGGATGGTTCGTGCAATTCATTTGGGAACCGAAATTAGCTAACAGGAGTCTGAAACATTTTTCGATAAAAAGACTACGAAGCGAATAAGGGGCGATAAGAGACAGCTGAATCAAAAGCCCGTCCTGGGTCTCGATTATGGCAAAATAAATGTTTTCCCAATGAAATTTTGACGGCTCAAACCGAATATAAAATGTCAGGAATAATTGCACTCGACTTTTGACACTGTTAAATATTGAATGCACTATTTTCTGAAAAATGGAGACATCTGAATCAGATATCTCAATCTGAATCTGAGATACCATCGCTGAATGAAATGGATTGGAAGGAATACCGGCGATAATATCTTCAAAAGATTACTGACAAACATTTTTTACAGTATTGCATTTTTTGCCCTAATATTCTGTAGAAACACATAAACAAAACAAGGATAAAACTACTTAAAGACTAAAACTAATGGGGCAAGGTTCATTAAGCTGAAGTATAACCTAAGAGAAGTAGAATTTATACACTCTTAAGAAAATAAAAAAAAGAATGTCAAATGAAGAAATGGACTGAAAAGGAAAGACCATTACAGCCAGAACGCATAAGAATTCTGGGAGAAAAGGAAAAGAAAACCGACAGTTGAAATAACGGGAAATTAACTCGAAAAAATACCCATTAAATGAATGGTGTAGTATATATATCGTAACCCACCCTCAGTCTCTTCAACCCTCGAAAAATAAACTTTCTGAACAATTCTAATAAGCAGAAAAGAGTTCCTTTGACTTATACTGAGCCTTTAAAAAAGGTAAATTTGTTAAATTTTTATAAAAACTTTTGCACAAAGTTCTGCCATTTTAATGAAGGTGATTTTCAATGAGATAAAGTTCCTGCATTAGAAAACAACCAACTTTTAGGTCGCTTTGTAAGAAAATTTATATATTTCCAGCGATAAAACGCTAATTAACGCGTGACATTCAGAGTGCTAATTATTCTTATTTATGGATTTTAGACTTCTACGGGGAGCGAATCTAGAATAAAATACAATACGGTTTCTACAACGTATTGAAATTACGTTGGTCACAAACGCGGTGTAAAAACCAAGAAATGATAATCTATTTTATATTTTTAATTAAGTAATTAATATAAGTAAAACTTCATCTTAACTATCCCTTTATCACCCATAAACTTCTCTTCGTCACCAAAAAAAAAGCAAGGCCTTTGATGGCCGTTTGAGTGTCTGAAAAAACTACGACTACGAACATAAGAATACGAAGTGGATAAGGGAAAATTAATTAACCGAAAACTATTTCCAAGGAAAGAAAATGTCAAAAAAGAAATATATGGGTGGTCCAGTATATGTGTATCGCGTTCCGCTCAGAAATCACCCGAGAAGGGCTTTGAAAGAGAAGAAGCGCAAAAAGAGAGGGCATTGTCTCTTCATTTTTTATCGACTCGTAAAAAGGCGCTTTATTGTTAGAAATTAACGGCTTATTTAAAATATTCATCGGTTAATTAATAAAATTAAAACGACGGGACTTCGTAAAGCAGCAAGGCGAATTCACGCAATCAAACGTTCATATGATATAAATTGAATAGTGCAACTTTGAGTTTTTATTCCTGAAAGAGTAAAGCCTTTGCTTTGAAATTGAAACACGGACAAGCTGACATTTGTTTATTGGTTATTGTTACTTTGAGACTATGATAAAAGTTTAAGTTTATTATATTATTCCTCAAGATGAGGGTTCTGCAACTAAAGCGTGGAAGACATTCAGGCACGCTCCAGTGACCCACAGAAACTGTCAATGAAAACTATCAACTCATTCAGTAACATTTTGCTGACTTTCTTCTATGAATGCAAAAAATGAAATAATAATTTAAGCAAAGCACACTTCCAAGACTTGTTGATTCAATGACATCTCTCTAATCATAAAGATGCAAATCGAGTGCAACTTTTTTTTATATAAAGGGAAGTGCAGAATTTTTAAACCTAAATTTTCCTTTTTCCGAAACACCAATGACATTAATATCCATAAACGAGTGCATCTCTGAATCTGTGTTTTTAATAACATACCACTTCCTTTTAATGGCAATCGACCTGCTTTTTACGATTCACTCTAGCACAGCCCCGTCAGTTTTCTTGGGTGCGGACAAAATTTTTACAAACTCCATCTAAAAAGATGAAGGATATCATCAAATTTTTTTCAAGCACCCCCACGATTCCCGATGCGAGAAGGGATTACTCCCTTTTCAGAAACATCATAATCCCTATAACTCCTGAAGCAAGACGTCTGACAGGTGGCGGAGGCGGTGTTGTAGTGCAGCAGGTTGTTTGTGTTTGGCCACTTTTCCAGGACAATATGCATCTCCGGCTGCCTTTCTGTTAAATTACCATAACCTGACCGCTTTCGCAGCCTCTCATCACTATGCTCCTCCCAATTCATTTATTATAATAATATTATTCTAAGCATAAAGCCGCTTTACTGTTGCCGAGGTTCGTTTTCAAGGCCGTATTTTTTGCGAGCTCGTTATCTGATTATGTTCATTATGATTCGTTACATGAATTTTAGTTTTTTACTTGCTTACGGGTTCATCAGCCTGCCTGGAAGGACCTTGCAAGGTCCAAAAATGATATTCCTTCGTCACGGCCTCTTTTATTTCCTTTCTTCATCTGACACGTATTGAACTCTTTTGTGCTTCCAAGAATAATAATCTTCAGGACTAGTTTATGAATTTACTTTTTTCCTTTGCAATTTTCCAAAACGATCGCAACTCGGCTGACCTTTAAACTTTTTTTCTCCCATGAATAGTTTATTCATGAGAAGTAAGTAATATAAATTAATTCTGAAGGAATTATAAAAAGAATACCAGGTTGATTTGCAAATATATGTCTTAATAACTTGAAATAATTTTTGATAACTTAAAAAATATATGTCTTAAGCAATGCTGACTTCGATTGAATTCACCAAACACAGACTAATGAAAGAATCTCTTAAAATAAGAATAACAAGTCGCATCCCGCGATTAAAACAATGATCCGAATCAATGGGCTAACGGTACGACGTGTTATAAAAATGACCTGGTCTTCGGGTCAAACTGCCCTAATCCGATAATCCTAATTCAGATGGCGACCTTTCGATTCCTTTTTTCCCAGAACGAGTTTTCGTATTTATAGGAAATATTAATGGTTCACTGGTTGCGATCAGACTGATAATGGCCACATTTGGTGTATTCCCATCCGCCGCCCAATAATCAGGTACTTGGCCGCGCCACCTTCGGCACGCGTCATGTTTTCGGTAATTAAAAAAGTGGATTAATTAAGTCAAGGTTTATTACCACTGTTCCCGCCCTATTTTACTTTATCGCTTTAAAAAATAAATACTACCCTCACCTGAAATCTCCCCATTTAGATTTCACAGAGTGCCTCCCCCTTAATTGTCTTCAATTCAAACTTTCAGAAAATCAATTAATTCATACATACAATTTGGGCGTAAATCCCGAAAAAATTTAATTAATAAAACAATTTCGTCTCCGTGAGTGATCCCTACTCAAGCGAATTTTTCCCAAAAATTATTCGAGCCCTAATAACCCCCTTGCAAACTAATAGCTAATGGGTGGTATTAAACATAGATTGCAGAGGTTACCGACCAACATGAAAAAACCCTTTCTTCCCTCCCCGACTCTCTCATATTTTCAAGGCTGCATTATCGAATAGCAATATTGATCGATTTGTAGCAAAGCTAATCGAATGCGGTTCACTTGCTCACTGACTGCTTCTGTGAGACCTCTTCTATTCTTTCTTACGCAAAATTAATTAAAGTAAGAGAAATGTTGAGTACACTCGTATGAAGATTGACGTTGATGTAATAAATGGCTTTTTTAAAACTAAAATTATTATATTTAAAACCACTGCAATTTTGCTTCTTTTGACTCCGTAAAGGTTATAAAATAATAATTCTTCGTGTATCATGTACTGCAGGCTTGAACTAAATAATCTGCGTCTATTTGTCACCTTTGAAGATTGGTCATTCCTTTGGTTTAACTCATTTAGAATGTCATCCCAACTTTTTACATCGCCTTATGTTAAGCATCAAAAACTGTCGACAATTCAAAGATAATACTGGAATACCATTCCACTATTTTAACACCAGCCGACCAGGTCATTGATTCAATAACTATCCTCTTCATCCCTAATCGTGTGAACAGATAAGTTGTTCATCCGATAAGTCTGTCGTACCTCCCATAACATGACCGAATAACGTGGGAGTTCTTATCGCCTATAGGGCTTATTTCTTGTTCTTCAACATAATGCACGTCTTACTTCACGATTCAACATTAATTACGATTTTTTTTCTGCAAGATGACAGCAGATTCCGCTTTTTGGAGAGGTTTATTTAAACTCTGTTTTTTTTTCCGAAAAGGAAAGCTGACTCTAACCTTTAAAGCCTCAATTACCAACTGTGATTAGGTAATTCATTACTGTCTTGCAAGATATATTCTGAAAGTTTCACAAATACGAGGTTTACTATGAATGTCAGATGGCACAATGATCATTTTCAGCAATTAAGTTCTAAAGTACTTAACTTTAAATCTGTTGAAGTTATAATATTTATTTTTATTTTATATTTATTTGCATCGCGCAAATTCTCTAACCTATGAGAGGAAAAACTACCGAGAAACATATCAAAAGTTTTTCTTTTCCAAAACCCAAAATCATCTGCATTAGAGAAAATCCAAAGTCAGACAGAACACACCTCTAAAAGTCGTCAAACCCGACGTTCACCCGGAACCACTACTTGATGGCAGTGACTCCTGTCAACGTGAACAGTCAAGTGTTTTACAGTTAAAAACGTGAAAAAATGTTAAAATCCATATAAAACCTTTGGTTAAAGAGGGCACATTAAAAAAAAGCACGAAGGTGTGGACAAACATTGGAAAACAAACCTCAGATTTAACGGATCATGTATCGGATGATTTGGTCAATTACCCAAATACCAAATTCCAGTCATTACATGGAGCAAATTGTTTTATTACTTCCGGTGATATCTCTCCAAGCAAAGCCCCATCTTCGTTCAGTGAGCTTTTAATCATCCGCTCCGAAAAGAGCGGCAAAGAATACGAGAAAAACCATTATCATTCGAAAAGAAGCAAATGATTCCCGAGCAAAGAAATGCTTCCACAAAGGAAAGCAGCACACGAAATAATAATGATTTCGAGCTTAATTGGGACACGCCTCCTCTGGAAATATATGAGAGTAACCCTGAGAATATTCTGACCGACCGGAAAAGCGGGCAAAGTGTCAAGTCTATTAAAAAGTTAATCCAAAATGGCGATAAATGAGCGGAGTCATAATCCGAAAGGGAGTAACTGCGGCCTAAATCAGTTACTTAATAGTTAAAATAACGTCTCCCAATAGCAATAAACCAGGCTCACTCTCTCATCTGATATTAATATCGTCGTTAACGCACATCGGAGCAATGGAAATGATAAAGACGCGGTTGATGATCATAAGAGGTTGTTGCAGTTAATTAAGTCGTTAATAATATTGTTTATGAATTGATAGTGGTTCTCGGTCATGATAGTATCTTTAATATGCAATACAATGAGATGTTTTAATAGAATAGAGTCTAGGAACTAGTTGAAGTAATGAAGGCAGTTTGACTGTAATCGTATTAGATGAAATGGATATAAAGTGGGGGAGGCGAAGTTAGTGTAACAGGAACGATTACCCGACGACAGCAGCAACGGCCCGACTGCGACTTGCACGGCCATTTGCCAATGGGGAAGGGAAGTTAGGCTTTCGTTTCAAAATTAACTCAATAAATAATTACAATCACCTCGAACAACAACTAAATCATGATGCCAACTTCTTCGAGTTCATCTCAACATTCACCGATTGCGGGAAACTCCAACTGGAAATGCAAAACTTAGTGAATAGAAAATGAATCTCACACGGGCACGAAACAATACAAAAATGCTTAATTTATTAATAAATTATGCTTATCTACATCAGACAGATTAATTCCACGAGTTTTGATAAGAGTTTAAAAGTTACGGCGTTCCATTGACCAAATTCTTTTTCCAAAGAAATTTAAACAATAGAACCGACACGTGCATGAGCTCGCATTATTTTTCGTGAAGTAACCTCCAAGAATTGCTCTTAAGCTTAAGACCAAAATTAACAAAAACAAATGAAATACTCCAATGTACTCTTAACTTTGGTTACCATTCCCGAATCAATATTATTATTAACAACATCTCAAATTATCAAATTCACTTAAGATAAGTCAATAAAAATAAATTAAATAAATTGACTCGCCGCATAATCAGTAAATGGGAATCATCTCATTAATAGAATTATTAAATTTTCAGTAAAATTAATTTACTGGACAAGGATATAATTCATTCGTATAATAATCAAAGTATTCTAATGTTATACTTATATGAGTGTTTGTATTTCTTTCTACCTCGACAGGACTGATAGACCGGGGCTATTGAATACTCATAGGACCTAGATATATTTTATATGCTTATTATATGTCAGCAAATCGACAGATAAAAAGACAAACCATACTACCGTGATCTTAGCAGAATAAAAACTGACTCTCCGTGCAGACGATCCCTCTTTAAGGTTCGCCAACTTGCCTCCTAGGTTGGCTGAACTTTCCCTTGACAGTGTGGCCAACCGTCTTGAATATGCAATCACTATACGGTTTATGTTTAATTGATAGGTATATTGTATTTGTATATTATAACTCAAGCAGTATCCCCCTATGCGAGGGGTGACCAAGCGGGATGTCTGCAGGTCTGTAATATTTCATAAATTTCTCGCTCTTAATCATTCCCTCTGATTCTCTAACTTTTTTATCAAATTTCATTCAGCCGCAACAACTCACTTAAATCACACTAATGACCGAAAATTCCTTCGGAAACTTCCAGGAGAGAAATATTACATGTCAGGAAGCGGCGTCATAATTCAGTCATGGCAAAGGTCAACAGTAGTGGGGCCCAACATTCCGCCGGGGACACAAGGACATGTCAGGCCTAACCGCTGACCCGTTAATTTCCGCTCCCTTTTTGTGTTGCACATCTTATCACCCGCCTGATTAGTAATTTGAATCTTTTCATGGAACTAAAGCAAGCTTAACAAAATGGTCTCGTTCTTTTCCTCTCATCTCAATGAAAATACCTCTCCGTATTAAAAAAGTTCACCATGCTCCACGACGTGGCAGGCAAAAGCAAAATTCTGCCTTTTGTCATGTTAAGCAGTAACGGAATTACTGAAGAAGCATTTATCTGTTATGTATAGAATAAATGAGAACGGATCAATTTTTTGGCTCAGTATTTGTCCCACTTTTAGGAATATTCTTATGAATATTTACACACGAGATTGCTTAGACCGGGGACTCAGCAACAAAATAAACGCTCTGCCATCGTTGGCCCCGTGAACGGTCACGAAACGAGAAACAGTACTAAAACAGCCAAGCATAAAATTCAAGAAATTGATCCCAAAATAATTAAACGTCAGCAGATTAATGGAGGGCTTGAGTTAACAATAGGGCGGGGTGGAGTTTTGGGGGAATTCCTGGCGAAACTAATTCTCGGTTTTTTTTCCACGTTTGAAAGGATTTCGCATCCGCTTTTGAGGAGTCCAGAAATTCACAGCGATAAGAAATATTTGTGTCTGGCAATAATGATAAGCATCCAAGTTAAGATATGAATGAGGCGTGATGATAATTGAGGGGGCAAACATCAAATTAGGCAACAAAAAAAATGAAATCCTTTGGTTAGTTATATACGCCTAACTCAGGTAATTAGAGCTTGTCCAAAAAAAACAAGGGGCAAAGGTCAAGAGTGCCAAAGTTTACGTTTCCTTCGTATTTGGCCAATTTAATTATGATCATTTGGCGGTCGGTTGGGTATTTCAGTACTGTTTGAAGAGACCTGCTAAGCCTATACAAATGCGGATCAAACTGGCAATAATTGTTGTTAGAAACCACAACCACGGGGAGGCATTCGACAGGATTTTCCAACTTCGGAGAATTTTTAACTTCAGCTTGCAAGGCAAGCTTATGCTTTTGGGAAGACCTAGTATTTGATTCTTTCGTTAACTATGGACCACAAGAACCACTCTAAAGAAGGTTGCGGTCCAAACGAGATTTATGTGTCGCTGCCATCTGAAATTGCAATATTAGTAGCCAATAGGCGGAAATTTCATGGGTATTCAGACCACGTGATCAGACTTTTACATAAATCTGAGTGAAAAAAGAAGTGTCCGGACGCGAACTGAAGGAAGTAAAACAAGAAACCGGCCAATTACTCAGCCCAAAGGCACTCAAAGGTGAAGAGGTGGGAGATAACTGTCCAGCACTCTTTTCGCCTGCATAAACAAGAGCAAGTGAGCGGTTCCCCCCGTTGCCCCGCAATTTGTTTTCTATGTGTTAAAAAGCTATGCAACATATTAATTTGCTTACATGATCTTCGACAAGCCTCGGGGCACTTACTCGACGACAGAAAAAACAACTTCTTCGTGTGAATTTTCGTCAAAATTATTATTAAACTAAGCCTGGGAGAATATTTTTCTCCTAAAAATACTAAATATTTTTATAGTATTTTATTCTGGTAGAAAGCAGCCACAGGGGTTTGAGCGCGACCTAAAAAAAACCGAGCGGATGAGATATGAACAGGTTTGGCAACAAATCAAGCGCGAGGAACAGAAGGTTTATTAAGACATGACTTATTTGTAGAACCGTCAGAAAATTAAAAACTAAAAATTATTAACGCACTGAAAAAAATTCAAGAAATTAAAAAAAATTAAAAACTAAAGAAATCAATAAACGAAAACTTTTAGTATATGCAAAAAGTTAACAAAAGATGTAAACAGTACTGATACAAAATAGAAATGTCATTCAAGTACAAAGCAGAGGGGGGGTACTGCATTACTTTTAAGTTTACTTCAATTATGTCACTTTTTGAGTACTGCAATATTAATAAAATAAAAAGACCATACTGGTTCATTATCATTCTCCAAACCTTCAGCAAATGACAATGGGATTCCACTGTCATTTTTTAGAATGCCAACGTGATGGCGTGCAGTCTTTGGGGCGACCCCAGTTTGAAATTCAGGCGCATCCATAAATCAATGTTGCACTTGTTAAAAGTCTTCAACACAATTACTATTCTCAGACGTGTCTTGACAAAAGGTGACACACGACGACGAAGGCCACCGAATACACCCAAACACATTAACAGATAACGGAAACATAATTTGCATACTTGACCCTGTGAACGGGTACGGCTTATTAGGACTCCCGCGTTTGCTCCGACTCACGAAGGAGTTACGCAATTATTACGTCACCAGGGGATTCTCGAACTAACGATTTGGAACGGGAATCCGCTGAATAGATGACAAAGGGGACCAATGTTTTCATCGAGAGGATCTTTCACTGACACAGAAAAGAGGAAGAAATACGATAATGACGCGAAAATGCAGGTGTTTGGTAGTTTAAAGGGCGTTTTCCATAATTTCATAAAATTCATCTGCCGGGGGCCTCCACCGGGGAGATTTGCAATTTACCCGAATTGCAGGGCGGTCGTGAACTTTCTAGAATTCTTACTGGACCAATTTACTTGAATTCAACCGCAGGACCGCAAAATTTTACACTTATCGGCAAAAGAATTTCCCACTTCTTTTTTTGGAAATGAAGGGAAAAATTCAAAAATTAAGAATTAAGGATAAAGAAATCATTTTTCCTAATTTTGTCATCATTATCGCTTCCTTCTCCCAATCATCTATCTTTTCTCAAACACTTTTGCTGTCCTTTAAAGCTACAGATGAAGGTAATCATCAGCTAACTCTTCGTAGGTTCGTTCGTCTTCGAAAATCTTAACTCCACAATCTCTCAGTCCCACCGTGACTTACTCTTCAGGTAAAGCCGCAATAAATTTGGCATATTCGCGCAAACCGTCTCAGTAGCAATTACGGAGAGACCCCGATTGCAATCAATGCGAAGAAGGGCTTCACGATGCCCTCAGGCGCGTCGCCATTACATCACAGCAGGAAACCATTTTGCAAGGCAATCATATGCGGACCCATGTTTTCTTTTTCCGTTTCGGATTTATTTTTACTGGCGGCCATCGATTAGGAATTAAACGTGATCGAGCAGCCAGGAAGACAGTTTAGAATTCTTTTTCATCTGGTTCCCCTCATATGAAATTCAAATGACTAGGGGGAATCCAAATAAAGCATCATGCCTAACGCTCTTTATGTTGACCGATTCAAAGGGGTATCATGATTAGATTGTTGTTGTTAGGAAAGTGGTCGATTGAGGAATTTTTCGGAGTCATCTTCGGCCAGATAAACACATGAGGCAATTTGGTGCGAAATTATTTGGGGAGAACTATGCAAATGATGGTTCGCCTAAGGGGTCTAAATCCGTTTAAGGGGATTAAGTGCTTTGCTGAGTCTCCTTTGAATTGTCCGTATCGCATTCATATCCATTCTATTCATTTAAGATGTATGGCTTTGCCGAACTCAATTTTATCTGTTTGACTTTTCTCAAATTTTTATCACTCCATGAAGATGTTTACCTCCCCTAAGGTATTATCATCCCATAATTAAAGTAGTAGAAGCAATTCAAATACTCTAATGCAGATGAAGTGAAGAAAAATCGCTAATTTGAATCCATCTAAATGGGAATTTAGTGACAATTTTGTGCTTATAAATTCGTTTCGATGACCCTTTGAAATTGAAAAATTAAAAAAAAATTAATTTAATTAATATCCTCACGGCGAAAAGAAAATAAATTTAATGAAAACGGCTCCTTAATGTTCTATTATTTTCTACTATTTGCTCAAAAAACTACTTATTACGTCAATTCTGCAATACTTTCTCAATTTTTTTTTTTAAATTCATTTACACAAAATGTTCCCAAACTCTGAGCTATAATTTTAACTAAATGAAGTTAAATTATTTTATTTTTTTCCGTTCTGTCTCACTGTGGCGTATTTTTCTTCCCGACCGCACGCAAGATCATTGGTTCTCAATGCGAGCTGATTGCATTCGGAACTCACCTCTGACTCTTCTCAAATCAAAATGTGGCAAGACATGACCACCTAAGGAAATTGTCATTAGCTATTTTATTCATGTTTTTCTATTCTTCTTCTTCTTTACTCCCTTGCTTTTTTTCCTTTTGGTTATGACCTTCTCCTTCAGACTGATTTTAGCCATTCTCTTTTTCGCGAAAAATAAATGTTCCCCAAACACGCACGCCCTTCTATATTAAGAAAATGCCTGGCCAGTTTCTGCCGCCGCGACTCCTCTATATTCTTCAAAGCTAACTGACTCCCTCTCGTCTTGACTAAGGCACCCTTGTGCAAAATCATTCCGGATGATGACATCAGGTTCTGGGAGGGAATCAACGGTACATGTGAAGATAATATATGCAAAAACAAATACTCGGGGAGGTCATGACCCCACGGTCCAATGTTCATCCTTTCGCTCGCAGGGCTTAACTAAGTTTAGAGTCCATAATATGGTTCGCGTTCAACTGTCGTTCTTGTGGAGTACCTACTTAAGCCCTGTTGAGAACATTAATGATGGGTTGGGTACAGTCAAGCGAGTTTCGCACTGACAGAAAAATGCGGGAAGAATTGTAGAATGGGAAAATGCTAAACAAACATTTTCATTTCATTTCAGGTACGCTTTCGGTTTGAGTGGAGGTGCAATCGAGCGGTAAGTTCAATCACTTCCCAGAATTGAGAAAAAGATTCTCAATAAGTATAACCGAAAAGGAAAAAACTGCACCGTCTGCGCATCTAATCGAGACGACAACTGCGAGAAATCCGAAGAGAAATCTTTCAATATCTTCTTCGCAGGCCCTGCCGGTATTATTTGTGTAAAAAATGAACAGCACACGAAATCTCTCGCAAAGTAAACTCTCACTAAGACCCGAATGAAGAAAACCGACTTGACAGCACGTTGTTGCTACACCTCCCGCTTTCCAAACTGCTCTATTGACATTTCCTAAAGCTTCTGGTAATTTTTGTCGAATTCGAAGAGATATTTTCTTCGAACCATAATTTACTTTTTACGCAGACCCTCTAAAACTTAGAACTTTCGTGCTTTTGTTGACAGTTAAACCCAAACTCAGTTTGGTCAAAATGTTTGAACGTGTCAGCCATCAAATGGCATTTAGCATCAGTCTCGAACACGACAGATTTTTTCCAGTGCACTCTCTCTTCCTTCGGGGACGAATGACATTCTGGGAAACTTCACACTCAAAATCCCGCAAATGCTAAACTAACCGAATAAGATAATTTTGTTGGCGATGAATTCATCCGGAAAGTATGAAAGAAAGCATGCCACTTCTGCTCGGAAACTTTGGTGCCTACTAGTGAGCCTAACCACCAATTACAATACCTGAGAGTGCGGGCGAGATGGGCTTCCGCTGTGGGGTCATTGTTTTGTTTAAGCAATGCAATCATGATTTGCAGCCGAGCGAATCTGAGCATCGAATGTTGTTAACTCTATTAGGAAAAGTGATTGGCTGTTATTGCGGAGGATAAGTGGAAGAAAAGAAAAGAAATTAGCAGGGGCGGAGCGGAGAGGAAATTCTTGAGCACAACTTCCTCGCTCAACATTTTACTGGCTTACTCTACATCTCCTGAATGAAGTTTTATGTAAAATTTAGTACTTCCGAAAAACTACTGAACTAATAAATAACTCTTCCCAGTCAATGACTAAGCATTGGCCTAAACACCGCCCATAAATTCGCCCAAGAATCCGAGACAATACGCGTTTATGGAAAATATATTAAAAGCGAGTTTCCACTTTTTAAAACTCGATTTTTGGGCAACTTGTCGTATCGATAATTAATTAATTTGGTTTTTGCATTAGTGGTATGCCATTTGGAAAAGTTCAGTGACACGTCTGGCAGAGCCTCTGCCCAGTCAAAAATGGAAACCGCAGCTGACTTTTTAAATGAAAGGGTCGATCACCTTTTAATTACAGGAAGAAGTCCCAAATAACGGAAACCCTATTCGCAAATAATTATTTCCTAGCGAATTATTTTCGAGGTAAAGATAAATAGGAACTGATTAGGGTCAGACCTCGTCAAAAACAAATTAATTTTTTCTTAAAACTTAATTTCGAAAACATTTAACTTTTGAACCCTCAAGCCAAGAGTTCCCTTCAATCACCGGATTTCGCATTTCCCGAACCTTACGTTTTCCTTATTTTTGTAATTTTTCAATTTTTTGAATATGTGCTTTTCCTGCAACATTTTCAAAGATTTCACTTTTTCACTAAATAAATTGAAAGCGGCTAGATTTCCCTCGTGCTATCTCACGCTTCAGAGTTTGCAAACATGGGCAAAGGAATTTAATGCGAACGAGGTTAGGATAAATACATCATCCAAAAAACAATCCGGCTCACTATAATCCCCGACTGTACCTTTGTAACGGCATGCCGGCGCTACTTTTATGTGCTATTTATAGTAGATCAAGTTGATGAGGTCCTCGGGGAATTCCGATGATACTCAGCATTTTAGCGCTCTTTTTATCATTAAAATCCACTCTGAATTATTTATTATAACGCGTGGGCAGGTATAGCGTTTTAAAAGAGGAAGGCACTGCCTCATCTCGGTATCCGGAGCTCAAGGTATGTGATTGATGGGTGGTTTGGCTGTGCTTACATCAACTTTTGATTGAAACTAAGCCGAGATTATTTATGATTTATTTTGCGGGAGCATGATTCATTAATAATTTTTTATTTCGCATAAATACAAAGAAATAATCTCGGGGATTGATCACGTGTTCGACATTGTACGCACGGTTGTTTTTGATCCGGTTGCCAAAAGCTGAATCGGCGGCCCTAAGGGAAAAGTCTGGCTTTCGAAAGTAACGTTAATTTTGTCCTGTGGTGGATATAAATGAGAATTTTCACCTCCAGTGACCGTGAACGTCGAGGACCGTTTATGGTCTACTCGTGAATGGTTAATCCTCCGACCTTTTCGTTTAAAAAGGTTGTGAATTGCTTATCCAGATGTACTCCATTTTGGTTCGCGAGCTTTGTTCTTTTATAACAATCACGCTTTAAGAATAGTTAGTTAGTAAGACGCTTTGTGGGCAGTTACATAGTAAGACAAGGTCGGGTGTCGTGTGATTTCCTTTAAAAGATCCATTGCTTTAGGGGATTTCGGCATCAGACAGAGTGCTTTACAGTGAGACAATTACCCGGAAAATAAACCCTTAAGCCCGAAAATCCCAATCAACCACTCTAAAAAGGGTGTAAACAGGCACAGTGCAAAATATAATTGACAAGCCATAGAAATATTAGTGAGTCAATGACAAAGATGAATTCTTTAGAAGTTCATCATATCAAAAAAAGGAAGCGCTAAACAAGTGAAGAAAAGCTGAAAGAAATTAAATGATAACATATTTCAGGAAGAGTGGTAAAAAAAGTGAAGAAACCATAAAGAAGCTTTGATAAGTCCAAGGAAGTAATTCCGATAAAAAGTCTTTTGGTGCCCAAACTAATCCGCATAATTGTTTCCAATTCGCCTTTTATAAATCCCGATTTTATTAGAACGTCTTAGCCCGATTCTTCCCAATTAATTAAACGTTTGACATAAATCTTAGCGTAACGAAAACTATCCCGCCACAATTAGGCATTGTAAATATTTACAGAGCGTATCCTGACGAGTTAATTAATTTCAAAAGAGCCCAGAGCATTTTTCGATCCGTCCATCCCCCTTTCCCCTTCCCACAACACCCATTTATCAACTCAAAAGTAACCATGACTTAATTATAAGCAATGAAAAATTTTGTCAACAGATTTTTTGCTCCACCCCGGGTCCTCGAAACCATTCAAAATGAAATCGTTCACGGGCTAATTTTTATTTAACATTTCCTGCGGGGAGAGTTTTAAAGTAATTTCACAATCATCTTAAGTACCGCTTTCCAACTGACAAAATAATTAAATGCGATGAGGATCCTTCTAAAAAAAATGCAAACAGTGAGCCTTCTGGCCACTCGTGGGCAGGTTTTTTGGGAACTTTTAGTCTTGAGGAATTCTGGGCATTTCACATCCGGCTTTGAGCTAATTTTAATTTAATAATTACACTAGTAACTAATGAGTATTTTAAGTGAGTTTTGGGCCAGAAATCAAGAGAACACCATAGAAGGGCCGAATTTGTCTGGTAAATTATTATTTTTTTGCGAATTTATTGAAAAAGTCATCTTCACTAGTCTTTTCCTTAAATGAGAGTGAGGGTTCAGTGCCTTTTGAAATTTTTTTTTAATTACTGAAATATTCATTAAAAAATAATAAGGCCAGACCGTACAAATTGAAATTACAAGGCAACCCTAAAGAAACGTCAAATGGATTGTTATAGATTGTCTTGTGTGCCCCTTAAGCACATTTCGACAAACTTAAAAACACTCACGCATTATCCATCACCTTTCAGAAAGTACTATTCCGTCGATAAACACCCAAATACTCAAACATCCTTCTCCCAAAGCCTGCAGCGCAATGTTAACTTTCAGAGATCTAATAATCCAATACCTTTACGTGCGCCAAGAAACTCATGAAAGAACTTAAAACACTGGAACCCCTTTCCCCTTTCCTCCTGTCGTGGAATGGATTTGTCAATCAAACGAGGTATTGATCTGACCTTGAGAGTTTAACGGGATTTCTATAGCGCTGTGAGTTACCAATCCAGGTATTTCACCCTCTCCCCAATCACGTTCTCCACATTCCCCGTAGAAAACAAATATACACCTCTATCAATCCCAACATTTTTTTTCAGACATGCTGCCAAGTATAAAGTACGCCCTGCTGTTGCTGTATGCATTCACGAGGGGTGTTGCTTCTGCGGAAGAATGTGACCCAGAAATGATAGGCTTCGAACTGGTGACGGGATATGTGTTCTCCGCGCCATTAGATGTGATGGATTCTCTTCCCGGAACACTGATGCTAACGGATTGCCTGGAGAGCTGTCAGACCAACGATTCTTGCCAGGCCGTCAATTATGAGACGGGGTTGTGCGTTCTTTTTACCTCAAACGCTGATACTTATCCAGGTATGTAGGCACAACCTTGATGACCTTTTTTAACCTTTACTGTTATTAAACTCCAGCGTCGTTTTTTTATACAACTAACTTTATTTTTACTTTTCTGATGTTACAACTTAGGCCAAGTAAATATATTACTGTTATTACAGTTTACCCAGTGCCTCACTTTTTTCATATTTTTTAACGCTTTCTTTTTTCTATTTTTTAAGAGTTGATCCTTTTGTTTTTAAATAAATTAAAATAATTCTCTCCTTTATTAACAGAATGGACAAAACTTTCACAGACATTACTAATTTAGGTACTACTTCATTAAATCTCAGTCGCTCGTTTATGAGACAATTATTTGAGGACAATAAATTTAATAACGCGTCTCCCAAATAAATTCCGACATTCCTACCGGTTTTACTGGAAGGATAAAAATTGACGTTTCCTCTAAAGGTCAGGGTTAAGGGTCTTTCTCATCGCCTTGGGTTTAACGCCGCGATAATCACCTGAAACAATATTATTTAACTTATCTGACCCAACAACTCAGAATTTCTTCCACTTTAAGTAATTTCGCTTCTTATATTGCTGTAATAGCATTAAAAATAATCCAGGCTATTTATTAATATTTAAAATTAAATCGTTAAAGGTGATCATAATGGCAGTCGAGTTCTCGCTATATCTCTTGTAATTTTTTCCTTCTCTTCATTTATTTTCCCCCTTTGTTTTATCATTTATAAATAACCATAGGTCATCTGCTTTTAAGTAATAAAACTGCTTCAACTAAATTCTAAATACTACTATCTTCATGGTGATGCCCGATTGATGGCCTCTTGTCGAATTTTCATAATCGTCACACTGTATCTAATATTTTCAGGAGCACTGGCCAGGTCACAGTTCCCAGTATTCACTATCTACGCTCAGAAAAGCTGCCTAGGAGTGAAACCTTGCGAGAGGGCCTGGTGCTTCGATCGAGTGTTAGGCCACCAGCTCACCGGATACTCAAAGAAGAAGCACACGGTGGCTTCGAGACAGGAATGCTTGGAACTCTGCCTCGGAGAGCGAGAGTTCGTTTGCCGGTGAGTGAAATTCCGTCATTTTTTTAATTAACCAAAAACAAAGGTTAGGACCAGCTGCTGAACCCCTGCTCCTAGAACGGAATATTGGCCTGGGGTCAACCTTAGAGCCGCGTGCTTGGACCTATGACTAAGAACCGGTCATTATTATGGCTGGAGCAGGTTATTCAGGGTCTGTGAGAGGGATTCACGGGGTCCTGATTTGATCTTCGCGCCATCGTGGCGGGTGCGGTGTTCGGACCACCGCCTGCTGCGGCCGGCAAGAGGCCGGTTGCCGGTTGAGAGGCGGTACTGTTCGCGAACATGTTCTCAGAAGCGTTTATATAGGTTAGTCGAAAATAATGCTGTGTGGCAGTTTGAAGAGACGTCCGTCATGACATCTGAAAACTCACTTCGTCTACTTGCAAGCAATTTCCCTTATATTACTCCAAATTCCTACAGCGCATCAAAATTTCGCTTCTTTCACCATAAAGTGAACAAACTCTTGGAGCAAAACAAATAAAAAAAGAAATAAAAAGATTTTAAATTTTAACAAAATCAAGTATAAAAAATAACTTTTTTTACTTTAAAAGTTCCCCCATAAAAAAACTTTTCAGAGAGCAAATTAACATATTGCCTAAATAACATCATAAAATAGAAACATAAAATAATAACATAAAATTTAACTAAAACACTTATCGGAAACTTGCGTCGACTAATGCTGGAATTCCAAGCACAATAATCGGATTGAAATGATAAAGGCAAATGCCTTAAAACTGAACTTATTTGAACTTAAATGGTAAATTTTAAGTAAGTATAGTTTAGAAACTTCCGTCCCAGACGAGTTCATCCCCTTTTATAATACCGCAGCTTTATTTCGTCCCGTAATACAGCATAAAAATTCGAGGTCTTGAAGACAACCCTGGTTTAGGGTTCTACTACCCGGCAGTGACGCAGCTTTCCAACAGTAAACTCCAATAAACAGTATGGAATACTGAAAGGAGAGGGCGGGGGCAATCGCACCCGAAGGTTTACAAGAAGACCAAAACAACACCAATGCACCTACCGGGTGCAGAACATTATGTCTCGAGTGGCTTTCCAGGTGTTTCCCATCCTAAGGTCTTCGTGAATCACTTTCATATTCCATCCAATCAATGAGAATTCATTATTGTTTACATTCTCATCCAGTTCAATTAGAAAAGATGCGTTTTTGAGAGTTTCTGCACCCAACAAAAAAATTTATTGGCTCTCAGGTTTTAATGCGCTTATTCATTTTTAAATTTAGTCAGCAAAATTACTTTTTCCGCAGGCAGAGTTCATTGATATTAAATGAAGACTTGACCGACTTTCAAGCCCCGACACGGCCGGAGGGTTATAAAAGCCAGATCTCCAAAAGTAAAGTTAATCAGCTTCTGGAGCGGATGGAAAAGGCCAGCCGCGGTGTCGTTGATCCGGGGAATGAGAGGGGCGGCCATTTGCGAGGGCCGAGCATTAATTTTTTGTATTTGAAGAATTAATTGAGAATGCCGCCGAGTCTAATTTTGCGGACCGAAATAATTAAGTCTGGCCGACCTTATACAAAATTAGTTGAGGAAGGAGAGACTAGTCCATGAATAAAGAGCTTTAACCTTAGTTAACTTTAACGGTAGTATTCGCAAACATGTGAATCATTAAAGGGAAGATTAGTAGAATGGGTTTGCTAAAGTACACAATTGTTTTGTACGCCGAAAATTGAAATTGCAGAATAGGAGATTAAACCAATCTGACCGAAATACTTGGTCCCTAGACAACCGTTTCTGCCCCTAATACTCGTAAAATAATCTTTATAAGTAACTCATACCCGGATGACTTAATATTGATCAAGCGAAAACTAACTGTGAATGTAAAAGCACCTACACCCATGCATTAATGTACATGTAGAATATGGATTGCTTAGCTATTGAAGATCATACTAAGAGATTCAAAATGCGATCCAAAGACTATTGTTTGTTTACGACGTGTAAACTAACAATCCGTTTCACCGTGCAGAAGTATTGAGAACCATTAGCTAAAGGGAATACAAAGCCCGTTTGTTTCTCAAGTCGTTGCCATTGTCACGTTCATTGCTAACAGTCGCAATTTAGATCAACCGAAACCCAACTCAATAAATCGAATGGTAGACATCAGACAAGTGAGATGTTATTACTATAATGAAACCATCACGCCTTACACGTTCGTTCACTGCTTATCACAGTTTTCATTTACAACCAAGTAATTTCTATTTACCTATACTGGATTTATCTCGCCAAATTCTGCAAGGAGTACATTTTGTTCCGCTTTCGAAGGGTAACAAACATCCAGTGAGAAAAAAGGCCCACATGCATTGAAATACCGTACCGACTGAGATACAAAAATACCCGAAACACTGTGATTAAGTATTAAAAAAACAACAAAAAGCAAAACTAAAGAGGGGTTATCATCAGAGCAGTTTGTGACGCTGACTTTTTGAAGATGGCGCACTCCGCCCATTTAAATGCCTCCAGAATTTCAGCATTAGCAAGACAAAACGAGTAATCTGATGATAACACAAATTTTTTAAGCAATTGGGAAGCCCATTTGCTTATGCGAGATTTTCACGATCAGCTTCTTCAGATGTTCTGAGATTAAACTGAGAACATTTTTCAAGCTTAGGCTGTCGCGGAAGTCTATTTTGAGCCTTTTTTTTCTAACGCTTGGCCGAAATTCTTAATATGCCATTCTGACAGGTATAGACATGCCCTGTCGAAACTTCTCTCCTTCTGGCAGCTTTTGACAACAATCGTGACGGAAATTCCTCCGCCACCTGATGCAAATCAGATCCTTAATGCGGATCACAATGGCGAAGGTCATCGCTAAAAATCTCAGTCGGAGGAAGACGTTATCGAGCAATTAGGTTACCGACATTCGGTGCAGGTAGAGGGTGCCGACGCGGAGAGCAGTATAAGCAGTTGCTTGATGGATGTACACCCAGTGGCCATCTCATTATGAGACCATATTTTCTGAAGAAATTACTCGCGATAGCCGATCGACAGTTCCTGACATCGCCAGGCTAAGAATTGTCCAGGCGAAGTGGCGAATTCGGGTCAACATCCTGCGAAATGGTGCTCGGATACACCATCAATGGTTCAATGATTTACCATACTTCACCGTGGCACAACCCTGTTGTCCATCGCGTCCAGTCACCGACAATTGATTATCGCCAAATGAGCCACAAAAAGAAAATTTATTGTTGGCAGCATTTTGTGTTTTCCTCCTCGATGGATTGTTGAATGGTTTCCATTGTTTTGGCACTCACTTATCGAAATTTTTCGATTAATTATCGCACAATGGCACTCGAGAAGAATATTTCGGAAACCAACTATCATCTTGAAAAAGCTTTTGATGATTCGGGAAAGTGGATCTCTAAGGGCATAACGGCCCGGGTGGGTAGACGCGGGGGAATGATTAATAAATTCCGTTATGAATAATTTGCTGACTGACCAGATTTTTATTTTTTTTCATTCCGCACCCATTCGCATTTTTAAATTATGTTAGATTGTATCAAATATGGATATGCAGTGTTTCGTTGATTTACACTCGCGATGGGGGACTTGGCGCCAAAGTCACGATTTTAATCTCCAAGTAAAATAAGTTCGGCCTGTATTTTTCCTCTTTTGGTTTTGCTTTTATCAGAAGACTGGACTGGGGGGTAAGAACGGGCCTAAACTAAGGTTTAGGCTCAAATAATACCCCCAACCAATGACTTTCAGGATGGATTCATTTTGCACTCAGTTTTTGGACATCGGCTGTTAAAGTCAGCACTAAATGAAATTGAAATTAAGAACCTGAAAAACATAGGATCAGTAAACAGGTCAACAACATAGGAGGGTACGATGAAACATCGACAGTTAGGACTAGAAAGAAGGAAAGAAAAACGGTTGAAAATTTATATAGCTTTGAAAATTTCTATCATTAATGTAGCTTCGACGCGATTGAGTATTAATTATTATCGTTTCATAACTTATCAACTCGAAATACAGAAAACAAATCTAAAATCATGCCGTGCAGGATGTAAGATTATCAGTTATGGAATTCTTATTGGTAAGTCACCGTTATGGGTGCAGAATTTTAATTTTTTTTCCATCTCTGGCACTGCGCTCTCAAATAATTTTTTCATAACATATTAACCGACAATAAACCGTTCACTCAAGCCCAATAATTTAAATTTATTATCCGTATAATTTAAATAAAAAAGAATTTATACTATTTAGAGGCAATATTTACTACCCAATTGAATATTAGTTTCCCGGTTCCTGCAATCAGGAATTGCATCCTTGCGTGAGCGTCCGAGTAGCAATTTTCTCCGATGTGTTTCCCTTTCAAATTGCGATTATTCTTTTTATATACTTCGTGAGTTAGTTTTTTTTTCTCCTCCTGTACTTGTTGACGATAAACCCATATATTTTTTTATTTGCGAAATTTATAGAAAAGGAATCCATCAAACCCGTTAGATTCGCTGCATGTGAAGAACTTGTACTATTAAATAAAATTTTCTCTTGATGCAGTTATTTAAAATGACCAAATGCCTGTATGAAATAATATAGAATGATCAAAGGCAGAAATTGCAGAAAAAGTGCTCATACTTAAGGAAATGAGATTTTCACCAACCACTGAAAGGAACATTTTCAATCAACAAAAGAGTTGCCTAATAAGCGACATGGTTTTATGATAACAACGGAATTCTAAAATGTTAAAATTGTACATGTATATATACACATAAATTCATTATTAGTCATACGCACCGAATCTATGCAAATTTGAGTGGCATTCTTGGTCAAGACAACTGGTGGGCAAGAGCAGGGAAATATAGAGGCGAAATCAAAAGATACGAGATAAAGAGTCCAGAGTTTCAGATACATCAAGAGATAGAGGCACTGCAGCGCTTATCCATCAAACGGTATTTGTCGCCAATTACACTCCCATTGAACTCGGATCGAAGGAAAACCTGTTCGTAAAACGGAAATAAATTTTGGTTCCCACATCTCCCATTCCAGGCATGTCGACGGCATAATTAAAATCTCGCCACAATCCAAATACAGGAAATGCTTCTCAATACGAAATGTTTATTTGTGTTTTACGATTACCATCGGCCCCCCTTCGAATAGATGATCTGGTGTCAGAATTTAATGACCCAAAGCAACCTGTACACGTTTAATCTGCTAATTACAGATGCGCAGACCACCCAAAGCAACAGGAATTTATTTATTTATAAAAAAGCATTAATTAACAAAATTAATAATAATTTCTAATAACAAAACGCCTATTAGAACATTCTACCCCATATGATGGGCGGAACGAGAGACTGAAACCCCCCAAAAAGCAAAAGTTACCATGTTTCCAGTCAAAGTGAGTCGACATCTCAAAAGAAAATTCCTGTCGAGATGTGAATTTAAATAAGAATTTATACAGATAGAAAAGGATTACGATTTGAGTTAAAAATTTTTACGGGGAAAATTCCTCTCATAAAAACTAGGGCAATAACTTCTATTTTTTTTAGAATTAAGATGGAATTAAAATTCACAACCAGGTCCCACAAAAGTGAATGAAACGGAGTGAGAAATAATTAATTTTTTTTTATAGGATGCACCTACGCAAAGGGATATAAATATCACGGTTTGTTTGCGTCTCCAATATCCCATTAGGTGCTTTGCCTATTGTGAAATTGACCGTAAACCTTTGCGATCCTCGATTAAGCGTGAAAAGCTTTTAGTTATTCAATCGAGTTCCATCCTTTCCCTTCGGAATTATTTCGTCTGAAGGAACACATCTCACAATGATCATATCCCAAACATTTCTTACACTCTGGTTTGAATCACAAGGAATCTAAAAAAAATCTAAAAAACTTCGACAATGAGAAGATCTGAGGTTTCCGCTGATGGAAGTGCCCCCCAAGAGTTTCACCAAGTTAAACTAAACAAACCATTGCAGTTATTTAGTGCCCCAATCACCTCTATTGATGTAACTGAGCCTTTCCTAAAACTTCAACTAGGAGAGAGGAATGATTGATACACTGCCACTTGCGTTCGACGAACAAACAGCCGTAAAACATTTCAAAAACGTTCCCACAATAGCGGATACAGAAATGTGTAAATCACAGGTGAAATAAATCAAATAGCATTGTATTATTAATCAATCACCTGTCAGACGTGAAATCGATAGCAATCTTCGAACGATGTTTCAATCAAAAAGCCAACACCTGAAAGACTGAGAACCTACATATATTATCTAATATCCGACATTTAAGATTTGGGGGAGGGGATGGGGTGGGTGAAAAGCAATCATTTTCATTATTTAGAGCCTATCCGAGCCGCAAATATTTGAACAGGAGAGAGACGTTATTGAGTGGTTGAAGTTAATGTATTTATGGTGTTTCCAATAACGGATATTTGGGGCTGATGACCGATTCTCATTCGATAAATATTTGAAAATCTACAAGTACCATTACCAGTACGATATTTACTATTACATGACTATGGGGAAAAATTTTAGCCACTTGAAAAAGAGCATTCAACTTACTGGGAATAGGTATTGAGAGATGGAGATACAAGGAAGGAGAGAGATAGAAGGAAAAAATTCAAAGTCATGGTTTTTCCAAGATGCGGGAGAACATTTTTCGAAATTTATAAATTCACACTGAGAGCATAAAATAAAGGCATCAGTTGAATCATCAAAACAACAGAAATACATGGGTCATATAGAACAAACCTCCATCATGAAAGACAACGAAAGTTCAGCAAAAGAAAAAAATTAGACCTTGGATTCTGCAAGACCGATAATATAATTGAATGTTACTGCTTTTTCGATGAACTCCTTCAAAGTCTAAAAGGTCACTTTTGTTACTGCTGCAGTTTCTTAAGATCAGAAAAGATATCCCAACTAAGAAATAAAATAATAGAACAATATCGTATTGGTTGTGTTAACTGTAAACGACAGCATCAGAATAAGAATGGGAAATATTACGTCAAATTCTATGTGGACTAGGGATCGCCGGTCAAATGACAAAACTAATAATTATCACTAATAAATACACAAATTAGCGGCCAGTTCCAGCGGTATTCAATTTTTAAATTAAACTTAAAAAGGCCGCACTGAAAATAAATTATTTGATAATAGGTCTATTCAATGCCTATGATTAAGTCTTGGAAATGAAAAGAAACAGAGAAGGTTCTTCAAGAAAGAGCTCTTAACCTCCGGGCTTTTTGGTTCCTGTGCCTTCCTGGAAGAAGAAAAATCATCTGGGCAGTCCACGTATTGAAGAGCATCGCGAAGACATTAGGAGTACGCAAAACGATTCTTAGAGAATTAATTAGACTACTGCTACGGATGAGATATTCTCACGCAGCAGCGTAATGACACCTTTCGCTATGAACGGACGTTGGTAGTAATGAAGAGAATTCGGCGTTCGCGTAATCACATTAAATCGATTAGAGGATGAAGAAGAAAATGACGTGGAGGAAGCAAGAAGATAATGGCTAATGATACCATAATGCGTGATAATTCCAAAAAGAGATCGGCATGAAGGTTGCCCGTAACAAACACTTTTTCTTTCTGCTTTTTTTCATTTTAACTAGGATGAGTAAGAAAGTTCACGAATTTCTTTCCAAATCAGAAAAACCGGCGAAATTTAGAGATGAAATCATTCATTTTTCTTTAAACTCTCCTGTTCTTCTCCTTCCCCTTTTTCGTTCAGAAAAAAAGCAGAGGAAACCATTAAAATAAGAATTCCCACGGTTCGCCTAAGCAAAATAAAAAGAAATGCCGATTTAATATTGAGTTTCACGGTTGATCAGATCAGGGGCAGGCATCACATGTGACATTTTTACGCTTCCCGAAAACTCGTTTTCCAATGCTCGGCTAATTTCATTTTCCAGAGAATTAATGATCGCCGTACCTGTTAATTGATTTAAAATGCTTGTAAAAGCCGCTTTTCTCTCTTTTATTTGTTTCAAACTTCAATTACACGCTCGACAAGGCAGTATTGGGTTCAAAAAATAATTTTTACTGAAAAAACAAATATACAGTACTTTTAACGAGTTCATTGGTAAACAAGACTGCTCGCTAATAGCAGAGAGTAGCAATATTAACAATGGTTTAAGTCAGTAAATTCTATTTGAAAATTATTTCGACCCGAAAGGTTTTCTTTGCATAAGAAAGAAATTAAATACATAAAATCTGAGGCTCTCAGTTTGTCTTACATTACATGAGGAGGTCTCCAGAATATTTTGGTGGGTAGTCGGTAAATGTGACTCGGTAAGTCGATAGGTCGTTAAATGGTTACACATACCGGAACAGAATATTTTGCTAAAAAACCAAAAAACTTCAGAAATTCTAACTGATATTTACAGTGAGATTTCTGCAAGAGTGCGTGGGTGAACAAACTAACTTAGAGATGGAATGAAGTCTTTGATAATCAAACTAACATTTATGATTTGATAAGCCAGGAATCCCTTAGGCCTTATTTTTTAACTATTTTCTAATCGAACAACAACAGCTGAGAGCCCGTGACCCCCGCCTTATTCCCATTAATTTGATTTTGATGAAGATATCGCTATGTTTTTTTAATAGAATATGGACTGCGTAACGGTTTTCCGCTGTGATACAACATACACGCAACCTTCAAAGTATTCGCCGATGAATTCAGTAACGGGCTCTGGAATGTTTATTCTTTTCTCCATTGCTACAACACCAATCCCTTTCTGACGCAGCTTTGTTTTTATTATATTCGATCGCCCTCATTAATTACGACTTAGTAAATTATTTTATTTTTTTTACATATACTGTGGGCTCCTTTTAAGCTTTTGTTTCCTTGATTTTTACAGATCAGCTAATTATAACAACGCGACAGGAGACTGCGACTTGTCCGACATGGACAGACTCACCGTGGCTGGTTTGGGAGCTTACCAACCACAGGAACAAACAGACTACCTGGAGAACAACTGTGTCGAAGAACCTGGGAAACTGTGCGAGTTCAAAAAAATCTCTGGCAGGATACTAAAAACGGTGGACTCCGTTTATCAAGATGTAAGATATAAGTTTTTTTAATTTGAGGCCATATCTTTTCCGCCATTAAAGAGAACCCTCAGTGATACCCACTGGCAATTAAAATTTTATACATACTATTTTAAATATATCGGCAGCTTTCAAGTTTACTCTCCAAAGTCTCCCTCAGTGACTCCAAAATTTTAAAATTAAAACCCGTTAATAAAATTCCAAAACTTATAAAGCATAAATTAAGTGATGACAGCTGACAGAAGTTTCTTGGAATGCAAAATAAAACAAACGGCAGTTCAAACCGAGAACTATTTTTCAAATTTTTTAAAAATTACTGTTTTAAAAATACGACAGAAGGAATCCCATACTCTATTTTCTTGTTATATTTTTACGTCTACGAAAACGGCTTTTCACATAAGAAAGCTTTATCTCAAAAAGGCATTCGTTCGGAGAAAGTACCAATTAGAAAAAATTGAAACAGTCGCCTATTAAAAAATTCATTTCCTCTGGAACTGTCAGGGACTAACAAAAAATTCATTCATTCAATGTTCATTAAGCTTCAAACCAAAAAATAAAAAAGTCCAAATAGTAAGTAGAAATTTTTAAAATACAGCAGTTTTTTGCACTCATTTGTTTGGATTCTTATAAGTAACAAAAACGGCATTTTATTTTAATGATCATTTGCTTTAATAAGTTTTCAGCAACTTGTGCGGTAACGATCTTGATTGAGCACGCATCAACTGCCCCGGTTTTTGCGGTCTTCGGCCGATTCTACCGGTGTAGTTCGCTATGATATAAATATTTTATGTTATAATATAACAAACATGAAAAGAAAACCTTCTGAGAAATAAGGAAAAATATTTCTCAAAAACTTTTAGATTTATTATCAACCATCCAATAGTATATTTCCCTTATTAAATATTTCGAAATTATAGAATTTCCCCTTTCATCATTTTTTTGGCCAGTTGTCGTTGTCGTCGATCGGATAATGTTTCAAATAAGTACATAAGCATAACATATAGGTGTCCACGATATTCATATCCATTAAGTAAATAAATTTGAAGCGGTCTTTCAAGTTCAAGCAAAACCTTCCAATTTACACAGTCATTTCAAAACATTATTTTTCAACTCCTTACACTTTTCCGAATCTCAGACCCGCAGTTATGTTATAAGAAGCTAAACTAGCTCCATTTGCTTAACCGTTTTTTTTCTAACTCACTTAATCATTTAAAAAGATTAATTAATTGCTTTAATTGTAGCAACCTACTGACCGAATTCTCTTTCTGTTACGACCGCCCGACCTTTCCTAACCCCCTGACCTTCCATGGCCACTCACTATGTGCTTTTTTTAATAAAGGTATCATCGTTGGAGGAATGCCGTGAACTCTGCTTAAACTCTCCGTACAGATGCAGGTCGTACGACTTCGGAGACACGGGCGAACAGGTCTGCCGGCTGAGTCACCACAGCCGAGCTACTCTCGCGGACATTCAAGATCCGTATCTTGATGTCCCAGAGGCCGCGTCATATGAACTTAGTTCGTGCTACAATATCAGTATTGAGTGTAGGTCCGGTGATATGGTCGCCCATATCAAAACGAGCAAGCTCTTCAGCGGAAAAATGTACGCCAAGGGAAGCCCGAACTCTTGCGTGGAAGATGTCAAAGGCTCGCTCGAGTTTTCCCTCAAAATGGCTTATGACGACGTTGAGTGCAATGTAAGGCAGCCGGGGCTCGGCAAATACAACAACGACATAGTCATTCAGCATCACGACACTATCGTCACAAGTTCGGATTTGGGTTTGGCAGTATCGTGTCAGTACGACCTTACTAATAAAAGCGTTAGCAACGAAGTCGATTTGGGTGTACGAGGAGAGGTCAAACCGGCACTCTCAGAAGAAGTTGTTGTCGATTCTCCGAATGTTGCAATGAGAATCACCGACAGGAAAGGTGACGATGCCAAGCCATCGGCTGCAGTGGGAGACCCGCTTGCTCTTCGATTCGAGATCCTCGACCACAACTCACCGTACGAAATATTTGTTCGAGACCTGGTTGCCATGGATGGGGCAGATTCAAGCGAGATCGTGCTCATTGATTCGGACGGATGTCCGACTGATCACTTTATTATGGGACCACTATTCAAGAGCGCAGACTCCAGAAAAGTAAGACCGAAAAACTACAACCACTTTGAAAGTTTTTTTTTAAATGATACTAATAAAAGGCGACATTTCAGAGTCTCCTGTCACATTTCGACGCATTCAAGTTCCCTTCATCAGAAGTTGTACAATTCCGTGCTTTAGTCACACCGTGCGTCCCAACCTGCGAGCCGGCACAATGTAACTCCGAAGACAGTTCAGGTAGGGGGATGACCTTAATTAAGAACACGCAATCAAGGGAATGTTTTTGCTAATTTAAATATCTTGTGCAGGGGAGCTACGATCGGTCATCTCATTCGGAAGGAGACGTCGATCTGCAGAAAACTCACGCAGGACGCGATCTTCATCAAGAGAAGATATGCTGCTAGTGCAGTCGATCCATATCAGTGATAAATTCGGTTTCGGGAACGCACTGCGGAACAATACTGAAAGCGAAACAGTTTTTATCGAATCAGACGCGAACATAAACTCCTGTATGAACATTGCCTATTTAGCAGCAGCAGGTCAGTTGTTGAACCCTTTAAAATTTCAGTGGCCTTTAAAATGTGATCGACTGAAACGATTTTATCTCTTTTCAGGAGCAGTATTTCTGGTAGCTCAATTGGCGGTTTTAGCAGCTCTAGCCTTAGTCTGGCAGAAGAGGAAGCGTTTGGCTAAAGATGACATCTCCGTTAGTATATCCAACGGGATTGTCAACGTAGCACGAACAGACAGTTTATGTAAATTATATGAATCCGGTTATGCAAGACGATTTTGAGCGAATGGACGACTCAGCTAAGAACTTTTAGTCAACTACGATTTTAAACGAAACTATGAGCTCCCGACTCGAATCAAAACAGACCTCTAGTCAATGCTACTACTTCCTCACTTCCAGTGCACCTAACAATAACACCATTCCCCACCTTGGAAAGTAAGACTGATTAGAAAATCACGTCTCCAGCAATTTTCATTTTTGAGGTTGCATTTCTCATCCAATTCTTTCCACTCTCAAGAGCTAATTGCAAGCACTCCACCGATCGCAATCACTCTTCACATAAAATCGAATTTGATAATTAGTTCTTAGAATTTAAAAAGTAAGTCTTCATCAGCCATAATAATCAAAACCTTCAGATACTCAAAGTGAGCAGCAGCTGCACTTCACTACAATATTTGAGCTTCATCAAAATTACCAAAAAGCATATGGAAAAATTTTAAAAAATATAAAAGACACGAAAAACTAAAAAAATGAAATAAATTAGGTTTTAAGTATTAACTTATTATTATAGAAATGGGACACGGATGACCTAAGAGAAAAGAGATTCTGTGCTTCGAGTTCACATATTAGGAGAAAAATGATAACGATGCCGAACACTGTAATCTCTTTAACGATTAATTTATCTATTTATTGAATGAATTAATAATGCTGGATAGCATTTATTTATGAAATTTCCATAATCAGCTTGTCCCTGTCCCTGATAAGCAATCAATTAGGTTCGCCAATGATTCCGTAGGATGTATTTCAATACAACTTGACAGTATCCCGCGAATTTAAAATTAATTTATATTAATCAAGTGAATTTGCTCCCTTCAGAGTTGTCACATGAGATATTACATTGTAATTTATACCAATAATTTTTGATTTTTTGTACAAGTACTTCGATGTAATCTGAATAAATTAGAATTTTTTTTAAACTTTTTGGTATTGTTCTTTCGCAATGAACGCGCAATTCCTCTTTTTTCACACTGTAAAAATTTTGCCTTTAAATTTATTGCCGGTAACAGTTGATTAAGTTTTGACCAATATTTTTCAAACAATAACAGTTCTGAAAAAATATAGTCTTCTACAGTAAGACTTACGGGGTTAAATACTGCTATAAACAGTACATTTAAAAAAGTTCAACTTTCAATTTTCTGTGGCCAGATGTCCTCTCTCATGGGAAATAGACTAGTCAGTCATTATGCATATAAATTGACAGGTAGATAATTTAATAAATTTACAACAAATACTTTAAAACGCGGTTTTCGGAGCGTAATTTTTTCTTTATCTATTTTCGAACATTCAACAGTCACCAAAAATCATCCCAACAAAAAAGCTACAAAGCTAATTCATCTGCAAGATCCTCTCAGATTATGCTAATATGCTTTTTATTCATCGGTACGATAGTGAAAAAAATTTAAACTCACCCTTAGCCGCTGATCCTCAACGGTCCACACTCTACTAGCAAAGTCATTTGAAGCTGCCAGTATAAGAGTCCCTGTGGAGTCAAAATCAACGGACATAACACCTGCGTTGCTACCCACTAACACGCCTTTGCTTTCGCAAGTACCCCCTGCAACAAAATTCAGATTTTAAAAATGATATTTCAATATTTTGTCTTCTAAATTAAATGAAGTTACGCCACTTTTCAAACAATACTCAATTTTCTTTTCATTAACCTCGTTGGTTAAGGTCGCGAGGTTTTACGAACAACTATGTTTTCATAGGGCTTAAACCGCCAACGCCACTTCGTCTTAATTAAACAATGGTTTTATTGATATTCTTCTTACCCTTGGAAACATCCCAAAGCTTCACTTTTCTGTCTGCTCCCCCTGTAGCCACTAATTTATTGAATGGAGACCATTTCACAGCATTCACTTCACCATCATGAACATCAGCTTGTACTGATGGTGTACTAGGCACTGATTTAACCGGCACTGACACTGAAGGTGAAGCATCAGAAGAAACTGTTCTATTGGATTCTTTTACAGCCTCCTCCAATTCTTTTAGCATAACAGCCTGTTTTTTTTTAATAAAATTCTCATTCTCCTCATTCAACTTTTCAGCATCTTTTGCTTTGTACTTCATTAATCTGTCCACTAATTTTTGGTTTTCACTCTGAACTTGTCTCAGCTTTTCTTCAAGTGACGAAAAAGCCAATTGCAGAGCTGTGTGCTCATCTCGGATAGTTTGATTCAAACCATCCAAATCCTTTATGTGATTTACATATAAACAAACTTCCAATTCAAGGTTGCTTATTACATCTTCTTGCTTGGTGATTTTGGCATCACGTTCGGCAATAGCTTCATTCAGTTTCTGAACTTCAGAGTTCAAATCTACAATTTGTTGCGCGTACTCCCCTCGTCTTTTGTGCAGAGATGTCAGCTCTTCTTGCTGATGAAGAACTTTTTGTTCAAGAGCCTGGATTTTGTCGTGGTCAGCTGAACTGCCTCCTCCTCCTCCTTCCCTCCATTCTTTTCGCAATTTTTCATTTTCAATTGTAAGTTGCAGGTTTTCATCTCTCAAGATGGTTGAGTCTTCAAGTAGCTTGTTATCTGCAAAAATTATTATCACATATTATCTCAATTTCCAAAAGCAAAATTAAATTAAACAAATAAAAGAGCATAAGTATTAATATAATTCTGATTATAATACTATGGTGACAATTTATTACTATGTACTATACTAAAATCCTGCTCTTAAATACTTTTAAATCAAGCAAAATCCATAACTGATTTTTTTTAAATAATGAAAATTTAGTTATAATTAAAACTCTGACAGCTAAGCAGATTCAAAGATGAGATGGAATAAGATTTAATTATTATATTATACTGTTTATCCTATTCTAAGCAATAAATATACATCTAACATTATAAGTAAATATAACATGTCATCAAACTAAACTCTTTGAAGCTCTACGAATAATACATCTGAGGTTGCTCAAAGCATTTTTTAATTAAAAAAGGCAAACAGGAGATGCTGTATTTTTTCTGAATATGTCTTGATTGAGTTCAAATTTATTCATGATGAATACAAAAAAATAAATATGATTAGAAAATGAAAACCTAAAAATTTATTATTAGGTTTAAAATAAACTTTAATTCAGTCCATTTATTTAATATTTAAGTGAATTTTCTCCCTCAATCGCTGAATGTCTCCAAATTTTCGTTACGGCATTTTTCACTGCCTGCCCAACTTAATAAAGAATTATTTTAGAGGGAACTTAAAAAAATTTTGGAGGGAAAAATAGCGCCATTCTAAAAGAATTACTTCTAAAAAAAAATTTTGGAGATGATAATAGCTGAAAAATCACACTTAATTTAAAATATTATAGTGTTCTTATTTCTTGGAAAACTACGGTCTAATGAAGAGTAAATATTTAAAAAGACTTTCCATTTTACAGTTCGCTAGAGCGACTATCAGAATTGGCCTATAAATTAAGACCTTGACAACATTTGCTGTTGTCTGGATGAAATTAGCATAAAGCCGACTACAACCTAAGAACTGAATGACAACTTACTATAAAATATTAAATCAGAAAAGCAGTCGATTTCCTGTCGTTTCCGCTTCCGAATTTCTTCGATAATTTTTACTTTCCAATAATTACTTTCCCTATCAACCATGCTTGATACTTGTTTTTATAAAACTCACCGCCTTCTTTAGTGTTGATGAGCGAACTCAATTGTCTAACGTCACGATGAATCAAACATGAAACTTAATTCAAAGTTTTGAAATTGTTTTTTAATTTCTGTTTTCAGTGGATTTATTTACCTCTTAAGGCTGTCGTTTTTTAAATTTAATTGATATTTGTTAAAAGTCTGTTTGTTTTAAAAGACAAATCGTGCAATATTTTCAAAGTTATAGTTTTCCATGCATATGTTATGTTTTTGATTATGTTATCATTTATTGCAATTTAACAGTTACGATTTCTTCATATTTTTTAAAATGGGAAAACCTTTGGATGTTGTGGTTGTTGGTTCTTGCATGATTGATCTAATCTGGTAGGTTCCTTTCTTTGATATTTCTCACGTATAAGGTAAAACTCAAACTATTGATAGACAATAACGCAAAAGTTCATCTATTAACCAACGTTATCGGCAAATCGCCTTCTTAAGAGCCCTAATAATGATCTCCTGCCCTTCAGCTATTAGATTTTCAGTATTTTCCTTTCTTATTATTAAATGGTGTGGGTTAACAAAAAAATATTTTGTAAAATATTCATAAATGTTTTACTTAAATTTTTATAAGTGATATATTTTATAATGTGTGATATAAGAAATATGTTTATAATAAACATGTAATAATTTCATATTTTACCTCAGATGTAAGAAATATTTTCTTTTGATATTAAATCTTCCCAAAACTGCATTCTTTTTTTCTCCATATCCACTTTCATAACAAATTCATCACCGATTTCAAGATAGGATTTTTTATCAGAAGAAAACCTCTCCCAAATGAATTTTGACTCATTTACTGGTGTAGGATTTCTGAAAATATTATTATAAAAATTCCAATTCATGACTTGTTCAGTCATTGATAATTGCTTCAAAACAGAATCATGATATCAGCTTACCCATACTTAGCAAAATTCACCCATAAATCATTAATTTCTGAAATTTTATTCATTTCTTGAGATGAAATTTCAATATCCTTGTCCCATGAGTAAAAGAAATATTTTAGATCATCTGTATGAGAGGGACCTAAAAATTGTCTGATTTATTTTTTTTGTCAAGGTAAAATAAATAAATTTTTAAAAGAACTCATTTTAGATGTTAAAGAGTTAATGTTAAAGACTTGGAAGAAGTTACTCTTACCTGATTTAGAAATTTGAATTAGCTTTTCAGATTCTCCAAAATTTGTTTCCAAAACAAATTGATATAAATAAACTGGAGATCTTTTAAATTTAGCATGCAGCTTTGCTGCTTCAAGAGCTCCAAATACAAACCAGCTGTCAGAGGTGACCTAAAATTTAAAATCCATAAAATGACATTAAAAAAATTGGAGACAAGTTTTCTTAGTCTTTTGAAAACATATCTTACATTTATGAAATTATCAATTGTTTCATTAGACAGTGTTTTATTTTGGAAATAAAATTCTTTTATTTTTAGGCCAACACTTTTAGCTGCCTCAGGATTCTGCAAAATTAGGTTTCGAGGCAACAGTAGATATGGTTTCATGTTTATTTCATCTACAATTAAGTTCCTCACACTTGCTGGTACTTCTTCTGCAAACACTGAAAATGTTTTTTATTATTCATTATTAAGTTACAATGAAAAATTGTACCCTTGTGTTCATTTGTGGGAAAAGTTTTTTACCATTTTTGTAGAATTTGTTGCTGACAATAATTCTGTCATTGCCTAAAGTTTTGACAAAAAGCATAAAGTAATTTGAAAGCACCATCAGAAGAATATTTTGAATTAAACTCAGTCATCTTAAAGTTTGATATTTATGGTAGCTGAATACGGAAAGAAATAGCAAAAAAGAGCAAAAAATATTACACTTATCCAATAGCAGTGTTTCGACCCTCATAACCCCCAGAAGGAACGGAACGTCAGCAAAATTGCCATTCTCCAAAACTTTTCGGGGGGTTTCGCTCAAAAATGCATTTTTTACCGTTTTAGGCTCGACACAAGGCAGGTTCACGTTTGTTAGAAATTCGTGCTGAAACAGAAAAGTATTGACTCAGGTTCGAATCACAATAATTGTGAACTTTATAGAATCTTCTTACGCTCTTCATTGATAAAATATTGAACTGATAAGCGACCAAATCCTTGGCTTTCACTTGCTGCAAGCAATCTATTAGCTCGTAGGAATTTTTGGTGTTGCAGTCGAAAACTTCGCCCAGCTTAAAAGCCGTTTCTTTTATACTTTGTGTGGATGCCCAGGGATTTATAGCCACTCCACTTTGGGCTATAGCGCGGTGGAACAGGCCTGAAAAAAGGACCTACTGTTCCCTTTTGCGAAAGCCATCAAAGTACGGACCATCACGTAGCCATGTCGGAGCCTTGATTACTTTACCGAACCTTTAGCACTCGGTGACAGCATGAGGTAATGAACCGATGCCCCTCCCGCACTTTCCCCAAAAATGGTCACACAGTTGGGATCCCCGCCAAATGCTGCAATGTTTTCTCTAACCCATTTCAAAGCCTTCACCTGATCTTTTAAGCCTGCATTTCCAGGAACAAGATCGTTTTGAACAGAGAGGAAACCTGCCGAAGAGAAAGCCTCTAAGTGCGTCCATTCTGCCACAAACATTTTATTTTCACGTACCAAACACGTTCAGTCGATAATTTATGGTGACCAAAACTATATCCTGTCTCATGAGGATATCAGGACCGTAATCTGAAGGTTTTCCCGAGCCCCATAAAAAAGCGCCCCCGTGGATCCACACCATCACAGGCCTGGGTAGTCCTTGAAGATCTTTAGGTTTCTAAGATCAGAAATTTTCCTTTTGTAATTAATTTACTGGCTTTCGGTTGCATTGGCCACTGTCTTTGAGTTTAATGCTTACCTTCGAAACGTAAACATTGAGATTCAAGCAGTCTTCACTCCCTTCTGCATACTTGAACAAGATGTTGTAAGTCAAGCATGAACTTCCCTCTTGCGTCGCGTTTAGAATCCCTTGCCAAGGCTGTGGATCTTCCGGATCCTACAAAAAGAACTTGGAATATATTATAACTTCTCAAAAATTATAGTCAGTCAGTTCAGTTAATTACTTTAATAATATTATATTAATATTGTAATTGTTGCAAAGTTATTTGAATTTTAACCTTCAGAATAGCCGTTTTCATGCGCAATTCGTGCAAACTCGAATTAACTCTATCGCACGGAATGGGGCAAACTCTGCACGCTCGAGTTAACTTGTATTTTTGTTTCTATAATTTTTCACACTTAAATATGATTGAGAATTGAAAATAATGGGAAAGCAAAGAAAAAAAATTATTTTACTGATATTTACCATTTACTTGTGATTGTAATCTCTAAACTTATTTCAATAGTAAAATACAACCTTTAGGTGCAATATGGATCAAAATCCAAAATTAAAACTGAAATATTTTTTTTTAATTTTTTTGTCGAAAATTGTTCTATAATATTTTCTTACAAAAAAAAAAGGATTTTTTTGGCAGGTTTTTTGAATAAAATATTTATAAAAACTATACGTTAAGGGGTTAATCATTCGATTAAAAAAAAACTCAGAATTTCTGTTTTCTTTCTAGGCATCTGTACCTTGCTTTTGTACTTGACATGATAGCTTACCTTCATCTAAAATACCCTTCCCTGCTTGTTACCTTGAATCGTTTTTCTCCGATCGGTGGCCTGGCGTATGGAATACCAAGGAAAGCATAATAAGGCTCCTTTGTGAGCCTGTTAGTTTTCTCAATTCCCAAGACCTTGCCCTGGAGCAGAGGCACCAACAAATCTTCACTTTCCATAGATCCGCCCAAAAGACTCAACACTAGCATTATCATTACGGCCGCCATTTCGGCCTGTATACACGACTCTGTCCTGCCGAAAGTGTGATGGGAACTGGGGAAAATGTAATCGAGATCTCCTCCCATAAGCTAACAGTTCCCGGTAAGCTAAAATGGCTAACGGGTATGGTAGTTAACCGAGATAACGGACTTGATCGATTAGGTTTACACCTAATATTAATTGAATATATATTGTGGAATTGTGCCTGTTTTTGGGGGGTCTGATTTACGATTTAGATGAACCAACGCTACCTGTGTGTGAAATTTAGCATTAGACAAAAAGATGGTTTGTTTGTACACTCCTTATCTCTTATTTAATTACTTTATGGCAGTTATGCTCCGAGACTTCCGAAAAGTGGGGAAACGCTTCGTGGAAGTAAATTTGTGAACGGATTCGGAGGGAAAGGGTGCAATCAATGTGTGGCGGCCAAGAAATTGGGAGCGAATTGCCTCATGGTCGCAAGGGTAAGAGATTTATATTGTGTCTATGCCATGCAAGACTGAACTGTATTTGCAAGAAGTTTTTACTTCTTCATGTTCAGACAAAATCTGAGTCTGGATGGTCTTAGTAATAATGTCAGATTACCTTTCCTATTTAATACCAGATTGGGGATGACTTTTTTGGGAAGAATTACCACGAGAAACTCACCGAATGCGGAATTCCAACCGAATTTGTTAGATTTACGCAAGGAATTTCCACTGGCATGGCTCAAATAACTGTAGCTGAAAATGGTAATATTTCTATATCTTAACATTTATCCTTAAGCATTATTAATAGCGTAAACTACGAATAATTTCATGAATAAAATCTTGTTTTTGATTTAGGCGAAAATCAGATAGTTATCGTTTTGGGAGCGAACGAGAAATTATCTGAAGCGGACCTGAGTGATGCTGCAGAAGAAATAAAGAATTGCAAGGTGTTAGTTTGCCAGTTGGAAATTCCTGAAACCACTACTATAGAATCCTTGCGAATAAAAGCCAATAGTAAAATAGGTAAGTTTGCAACTTTACCGAATCATTTTTCGCCGAAATTGACCCAAAAAATCTTATAAAATCTTTCAGGAAAGTCGATTCTAAACGCAGCGCCCGCCCACGACAAAATGAACCCATTACTTTTCACTTTACCGGATATATTTTGCGTCAACGAAACTGAAGCAGAAATAATCACAGGAATGGAGGTTAAGGGTGTGAAAAGTGCCGAAGCAGCCATAAAAAATCTCATTGGGAAAGGCTGCAAAGAAGTGATAGTGACACTGGGAAGCGAGGGCGCCGTTCATGGGAAAGCGGACAGCGAAAACTTTACTTTTGTACCGGCATTTCCTGTGAACGCCGTTGACACAACTGTAAGCTGAAATGACTGTTATGAGTCGGGATAATATTTCAAAGTATTTCAAAATATGTTTCGATTGCTGTTTAATAGGGAGCCGGAGATGCATTCATGGGAGCACTGGCGTACTTCTTAGCGACCAAACCAGACCTGTCACAAAAAGATCTATTAAAAATAGCAAATAAAGTTGCCGCTCTTTCAGTAGAACGTTTGGGGACACAAGAAAGTTTCCCCGTATTTTCAGAACTGCCAAGTCAATATTTTTAATCAGAGATAATACAGTCGAAACGTTATTAATTAAAATATATTATTTTTTTATTGTAAACTGTTTATTTAAAGTTTATTATAACTTATTTTTGCAGATAGCTTTCAATCCTAGAACTACCAAACTTTTGTCAGGTACTGAGTTTTTTGAATGAGTTTCCGGATTGTTTTTACTCATCTGCTTCTGGAGACTTATTTCTTTAAAGACTAAAAAAACCATTTGCTCATAAATATATGTTGTCTTCCAAAAATTTGTACATTTTTATTGCATATTGCTGTCTTTGAGGCCAACAGCTGCACTTCCAGAATAATTGATTACAAGAATTACCTTTCAAAACCAGAGGACAAAAAATGTAACCTAATGTCAAAAGTGAACGGTATTTTAAGTTATTTTCAAAAGTTATTGGTTTTTAGAAAGAGTAAACAGTTTAAATTAATTTTATGACTACCCGCAAACTAGTCGGTGTTCTCCACTTGAACATTTAATTAATTAAATTTAGTAGATTACAAGGATAAAATGGAAATTTAAACCAAATACAATTAAAGTTTATATTAAAAAAACATGAGGAAGCCTTATTAGTATTTAAGTACTTGATTTTAAGATGATAAAGCCAAATATCCACCCCTTACCTTCATTATTCCATTTAATCGGGTACCTGGCTATTACCTAAATGCATTAAAATTACCTTTACAAAGTGCCGACAGCGGTCCTGCAGGGGCGCACTCGACAGCAACCGAGTCTACTCATCAGATCTTTGTTAATCGAAAGCCCTCAAGCAGAACAACTGGTTTCGAGGGGAGGGGTGAAAAATTTATTTACAATAAAGAATTATCACAAAATGAAAAATCTACAAAGGTAACAAAAATAAAAAACCATAAACTTGTGGTTTTTCTTTTGCTTTTTATTTACACAAATATTTCATGAAGACCGCCGAGGCCTTCATTCCAGAGTATTTTCAAGTGTTCACTCGAGGTCCTTAAGCTTTTGCGCTGTCGTCATTGGAACGACTACTAATTACTTTCTACATTCGAGAAACAAAGCGAAAACCGCCCAATTTATTTTCCGGTAAATCACCATGAAATGGGAGAACGCGCTTTTTCCGACCCAAAATTTAAAGCTTTCCAATTTAACATAACTCTGAGGAATCGATTTCTTTCTTTAGGCAGCCAAGACGGCAACTGCGTGTAAGGATAACAAAAATCAGGCGATTTTCACACAAACAAAAACACAACGCGGGACGATTCGAGATAAATTAAAACAAACTTGAACGAAGATTAAAAATCATCAAGATGACCACATAATAAATAAATAAAAACAAAAATCGTTCAAACGATCGTTCCCGAGAAAAAATAAACAAATTGACTTTGTACTATATTATTTCAGAATTGCAGGTGTTATCCACTTTGGGAACTCTTAGGGGGGGAAAAGGACTTGACTAGGCAGAGAAGCCTGGACACAGTCTCGCGTTTGAGTCTGACAGACTGAGTTCGATTCAACTAATTTCTATGGCAATTGATCAGTCTAACTTGACCCAAATGGCACTCTTCTCTAGACTTTTATTTAGGACCGCAAAAGAAGTCAGACTATTGTTTTTTTCTGTGCCATTATTTTTTATACTGCCACTATATACGTTAACTTCTTTTAAAGAGTTCGATACAGTCAACTTTTTTGATTTACTGAATAAAAAATTTTTTGGCCGTACTGACAATTTGATAGGTCATACACTAGTATAAAAATTTTTATTGACACTTCTTGGCCTAAATAAAGTTGATTTGTGAAATGCTTTGCGTTCATTTGTAATTAACTTAAACTCGTCATTTTCGGTTTAATTACCCGCAGTGAATGATCTAAAACGCTTAATGCAATTGATTTCTTTTACCTCAGTATGATCGAATAAACATAACTGGGAAGCCTACGATTGAAGGGGAAATATAGGAAATATATTCTCAATATGTCACAGCTTATACAATTATTGGTACCCGTCCTGAAATGAAGAGAGTTCTAATAAATTCAGTCAAAGAACCCAAAAATAGTGGAAAACTCAGTCGACTCATGGGAAAAGTGATCCTAAGCCTAAAACAATTGGTTGATAATATGAACAGCTCTCCTTGATAGCACTACAAAGAGCACAAGCCCACTCTGCTCAGAAACAATTTTAATGGCAGTTCGGTTTTAATTCTATTTCAATTATACTCTGGCAAGACATTTTTCAAATTTAAATAATTCAATACAAAAACAGTGAATTCTTTTGAAAGTAGCGAAAGGGTTAACACTGATGATATTCGGTCACTGTGAACTGAGAATTTTATAACTTCGTTTGAAAAGTTTGTTATTTGCATTCGTAAATTTTCCCAAAATGTTTAACCCTATGGCTTGTTTGTAGAGAATATTTTTTGAAAGGAATAAATTATTTTCAAACTTTCGACAGCTACTGTGATAATAATGACCAGTGTTCAAATTCAGGTTGACCTGAGCCACATTAGCGGTTATGAGGAAGCAACAAAAGCGACAGACTTCAAGCAAAGAAAAGCTGAAGAATCGTTTCCATTTATTTACAACTATTTCTTTACCTTCATGTCAGTACACTCGTATGATTCCTCAAAACGAACCAATGTCTTCTTGGCTGCCTGAATCCCTGAGACATTTTTTAAATTCATTGTTAAAGTTCGACTTTGTCCCGGGCAAAAATCTGACCAGTCCATAACGGCGACGGTTCCCATAAGGTTTTTTCAATGGTCTTCAATCCGGCAAGAATCGAACCCCTTCTCCCGAACGCTGACGTTTACCCATTTGCATCTTCCCAGAAGAATAATCGCAAAAATAGGCAATATAAACCTAACGAATCAAACCTTGTGGCACTACAGAATGATACATCTGCCTTACAATTATCTGACTAATGTCTCTCACAGGAACAAAATAAAAAAACGTGAAAAAATATAATAAAAACACGAAATTTATAACTGCGAACGACTGAGGTTTTTGGCGAAAAGGACTGTTGAGACAACTGAGAATGCACTTCTCTTATTAATTTTTAAATGCCCGGGTCGGTGTAAAATCTACATCCGAAATTGGAGGAATGCACGCGACTATGAAAACGGATATTAAGTGGACGCAAATTTGATAATGGATACAACTAAAACAATTCGTTTTCGATCTTTTTAGAAAACACTATTGCGATCTCAGCGCTGGAAAAAATTTACATTGCTACGATTTACTTAGAATTCAATCATTTAAAACTGCGCCCAGGAAAGTACTCTTTTAAAATACTGCATAAACCTTCGAGGGTGTGAATCCTTTACCGCCCATTGCAAAATAAACTTGGTCTTTCACTCATCATAAAAACTCAAATGCTTACAGCAAATCGTTATCACCGTTAAAGCGAATTCAAGTAAGAAAATAATTTTTCCTAATTTCAAAAAATCAAAGTGAAAATTAAGTTTCACATGCTAAGACTCAATTTAAAAAAGGAAGGCCACAATCAAGAAGAAAAACAAAACTGGACGGAACGAAAGCGAAAATCCTCATACAGCGAACATTCTGGACAGACTGCGGAGACCATTAAAAATGAACAGTATAAACTTGGCGACAATGACAAAGTGCAAATTGAATTGGGGCTGCGCTGCGAATGGATTGACTAATCGATCTCAAGTAAACAATATCTTTCTCCGGACTTAAAAAATAATAAAAAAAATAATTCAGTCTAAAATGGATGTGTCATGCAACTGAAAAAAATGATATTCCTACATAAAAAGGAAACTACTTGCTAAACCAGAGGCAAATGGTCGGCACCCGTTCTTTTTAGAATTCTCGACAAATGATTTCGACAGTTTCGAAAGATTTAGTCGCTTAACGCAAAATAAATAAGAAAATAATGTGATCTGCCGTACCAATACTAACTGCATTTTACGATACAAATATCAGGAAATTCCGAAAAGCTGATATTCACGTTATATTAAGCGAGCTTTTTTTCATTTTTTTCTAGTCGACTGTTAACTCCTTCAAGCTTCTGTAGAGGTCACTAACGTTCCCTTCGGAGTGTAAGCGGTGGCGTTGGGATCCAGAGTTGATACGGAATTGTCCGTGAGATTGCGAAGACCCGTCATAGCACCAAAACTGTCATCTGAAACCGAAAAAAACGCGATAAAGTGCCGCACCGACTAGGCGGATCATTATAATTGACCATCGGAAATTTATATATGAATATCGGTCCGTCACAGCAAAAAGAATGTCTGAATACGTAACATTCAATATTGTCAGTTGTCAATACCTTTGTTTTTAGAAAAAGTTATGCTTATACAAACCATTTGTAAAGCAACGAAGGTGACCGTCTCCTAGTCGGAACTTGGAAGCACCAACTGACAGAGGAGGAGAAGAACAGAAAGATTCTGTGGGCATTACGGCTAAAACCTGAGCCATTTTCCCCTTTAGTTCCTCCAGCTCTTTCTCTTGATTGCGAATCACGTCTGAAAAAAAAAACACTAAGTGAGACCCTTGCGCTCATTTTCGACTTCCGTTCAAATGCACTATCGCTTACTTTCTCGGATCTCGAGCTGTCTTTTGGCTTCTCCGAGGGCCGAAAAAAGATCCAACTTAATTCTCGTCTCCGCGCTCAAACTGTTTTCCAGGTGAGCGTTTTTGTCTTGCATTGCTGACAAAGCCGACATTAATATCTCATTGTCATTGTGACTTTCCTTGTACTGACGGAGACTCTGGATTTCTCTCTCTCCTGACAAAATTCTGTCTTCCTTCAACTTTACCTCCCTTCTCAGCTGTTTGTTTTCTACCTCCAGCTCGCGCCTTCTCACCCTGCAGCTTTCTGTGCATTCACTCCTAGAAAAAAAGTCATCCGCTCTAATCCTCGAACGACACAATCAGTTGGGCAACTTTCGTCAAAAATTCCACTGACTTATTTAAGGCGGCCATGGCCACGGCTTGGGCGGCAGCGGCTTCCTCCGCCTTCTTCGCCTTCCTTTCGGCCGCCAGCAAAGCTTCGCACGACCCGCGCGCCCTTCGCTCGTCGGCTAATCTCTTCTCCAGCTGGCTCATGGTCTGCTTGTCGACTTGCCGCGCGCTCACGAGCCCGTGCAACCGCGTTTGCAAATCATCGTTGTGATGCTGAAGCTGAATCAACTCGTTTTTGACAGAACGTTCACAGCTCATCACGTTTGCCAATTGACTTCGGAGATCTTGTTCCACTTGTCGGCTCGCTTGGAGATCTATTTTGAGTCTTTTTACGTCGGCTTCCAACCTGAAAAGAGAAAACCTTCCCTGAACGCAGTTCCCCATAAACCTATTCCGAGAGGAGGACCCTCTTACCTTTGTAAGTATTCATCTTTGTTAGCGAGATTATTGGCTTCTGTATGTGATTCTTTATTAGATTTGTTTTTCTTTTCTTTCTGAGAATTAATTGAATTCTCTTGAGCTTGTTTGTTGCTATTCCACTTATTACCTTTCTCTTGTGACCGGTTACTGCACCCTTTCGTTACTTTATCTTTCTCTATTTCATTCACATCGAAATCATTCACTGTGCTGTAATAACAATCATTTCGTTAGTGCATTCAAGGGAATTCTTTTCTGTAATAACTGCTTTTATGCCACTTCAAACACAAAAAAACCTTACTGGACTCTTTCAATGTATTCCATTTCTGAGTGTATGGAGCCATTACTGTGATTGTGCGACACTTTCTTATCTTGCTGATCCCTATCAGGATCTTTGTCCAAAGACTTTCTGTGATTGTTCTTTGTGCAAATATTAGTTTGGACTGGAACACAACTAGATAAAGAACCATTGGACAATTTCCCATTTTCATGTTCTGAAATTGATATTCATAAAAACACAAGATTATACATATGGTCTAATTAAAATAAAATAAGATCAAAAAAAGGCCTCCTTCCAAAGGCCTTTCATTTACCTTTACTTTTCTCAGGACTAGTTGAATTTACTGGTACAGGAATGAGTGGAACCTCCTGTTGGACTGGCAAAGCTTGCTGTAGCAACTGCATATAAAACTCATTTTCTTTTGCCACTTCTTTTTGCCTCCTTTGCCTCATCCTGTACCCCACATAACTCTTAAAACCAAAACCAAATGTGACTACAGGGTACCCAATACTGAAAAGCAAAAAAAAAACATTAAATAAATCTTTCTGTTCCTATACAATTTTAACAAAAACTGCATCAAAAATATAATCATCTCTTACCAATGGGCAGCAAAGGGTCTACAGAGATCCATGTGAAAGGGAAGATGCCTGAAATGTCTCAGACGAACTGCAGCTTCAACATAAACAAAAAGCATACAGAGAATAACAGTTGGCAGGCAGATGCCTTTCTCTGTATGCCAAACATACTGGACCCAAACATAAGTACTTGCTAAAAAGAATAACCAGTGAACTGGTATGAAGAAGAAACAGATCATGTCTGATGTGGCTGCTACACACACAAAAAACACCGAGAATGCCTGTAAAAAATTATACATTCCAATCAGAGCCATATACATTCACAATTGCCAGGTCACAGACTCAAAACACCACCCAACTGTTAATGACATTTTCAATGACAGAGGCCCAATGAAACATAATTTTTTGATTACAGAAAGATCTATTTCAGATTTGTTTACTGCTTCAAATTGGTTTTTGAAAGCTTTATATCCACAAAAATTAAATTATTAATTCATTTATAAAGAGGGACTTGACTTTTCATTTAGCCGCTTCTCGAGGGGTTTTTGCGAACTTCTTGTTCGCCTAGAACAGCGCCTGATTCAACTTGTAAGGTACTGTAGCGGGTGGCGAGTCCACTGAGGTGTCCGCAGGTGAAGGAGGCGGAATTTCGTATTGTTTTGCCAGACTTTCCAGGCGAAACACTACGTTATTCCGTCCTCCCAGCAGTGGTCTTCGTACCTCGCAGTGCTAACCAATCATCTGCGAGGGAGGACGGCCTTGGAAAATTTTCACTGTCGCTGAGATTCGAACTCGCTCCGACAACTCAGCGCGCAGGTGTTTAACATACTAAGCTAAGGCCGTCCTCTTTATAAAGAATAAAAAAACAAAATTGTTAAATGGAGAATTTCAACTCCATTTTTCAAAAGGAAAATAAAAATTTTTGAATGAAACTTGTGGAAATTTACAGTATATAAAAATAAATTAAATGGGTACATAAAAATAACTTATCCAAAAAAGTCAAAAGTCTGACTGAAAGATAGGTAGCTAAATTTAATAAAAATCATAATTTTTATTTTCTTTAAATGTTAAAAACTGTTGTGCAATATTGCACTCCAGAAATTTATTTATCAATGCCAAAGTAAATAATTTCATCATAAGCTGGAGTCCAGATGTCAATATTTTGTAATACTGCAAAAATTTGGTTTTCATGCAACTAAATACACAGTTTTAATTTGTTTTCAGTTTTAATAATAAGTTTCTAAATCCAGTATGATGGGTACAGGTTGGAAAATGTTTATTAGAGAAAAAATAACTGCAACTTACCAAACCTTGATACTTAAAGGAGTCATACACACTCCTAAGTAATAGCCAAAACGGCCAGAGAAATTCGAATCGAAACTCGAGAATAAAATCAGCCAATAGCACCAACGCCCATAACATAATAAATTTTAGGTAGAGCAGTGTGCTGGAAAAATAATAAAAACAATATTTTGGAATGGCGATTCATTTTTCAACACATGCGGGTTACTTTATAAGAGAAAAATTATCAAAACTCGACCATATTGACTGGGAGAACAAAGTAAACTAAAACAAATGTTTAGTTTTAAATGGGATGTGGGGAACAGTGATACTGATGCAGTTTTCCTAGATGAAAACAGGTCTTTTTTAGGTCAGCCATTTTGATACACATATGTCGTCTACATTAAAGCTTACCTTCCGGAAATACCTTCCGTTATTTTGGTGCGTTTAATAGGCCTCCGAAGCTTGCCACCTTCGGCATTCCTTCTCTTCATATTCTCTATAACTTTCTCTAACAATTTTTCTGTTATATACACAATTTAACATAAATAAAACTACAGTGCTGCTCTACCAAACTTGATCCTCTCAAATCTTTTGTTGTCATTCGCTTTCGTCAACAAAATTTCCCTGTCAACAAATGCGGAAAAATTAAAAAATAATTTTGAATTATTTTTCTTATATTTAGCTTACAATTAAATAACTTAATTTAGAATAATAATTTACTTACATTTCAGGTTGGCAGCTCTAAAATGCGTCATAGCTACCTTATATATCCCTGTTTTATTTAACCTAAACAGTATTTTTCCCGCCAAGTGTAATCATTCGGTCAAATAAATTCCTTTAAAAACAAACTATAGACGATAAATGGCCAACCTTTTCTACAGACAGGTGGTTTATGATTCAGAAACTTCAATGTGCACAGACCGTTAAATCTTTTTTTTCAGTCGCACTGTCCACGTCGAATTTAAATGCTTTTAAATTAAAACGTATTAAAAAACTTTTTGTTTAAATAGTTTTGAGATAATTTTGATATAATTTTTTATAATAAACGGTCTTAATAATGTCCATCACTAAATATTACGGTTTAAATAGTTTTATTTTAAAAATGGCGGTAATAGGATTCCCCTCTTCAACTTATGTTGGCAGCATCTTAATGAAGAGCTTTATTTACCTTTGGATGTGAGAAGCCATTTCTTCGCGGCATTTACTCTTTTTGAGTTTATTTAACCGTAAGATTCTAAAATGGGTGATAAAGATGGAGGTAAGATATTAACCAAATTACTCTCAGTTGGCATTTTCATAAGCTTGATATGGTTTGAAAGAAATTTCAGTAATAAAACTCGAAACGCCGGTGAAGTAAATGTTTGGTTAAGTTGATTATTTACTGTTGTTATAGAAAACTTCGACGATGCTGTTGAAGAGAGAGTTATTAATGAAGAATATAAAATATGGAAAAAAAATACCCCGTTTCTTTACGACCTTGTAATGACCCACGCTTTGGAATGGCCGTCACTAACTGCGCAATGGTTGATCGACGTTACACGACCCGAAGGCAAAGATTATTCCATCCACCGCTTGATACTTGGGACGCATACTTCGGATGAACAGAATCACCTTTTAATTGCAAGTGTCCAGTTGCCAAATGAAGATGCTCAGTTTGATGCTTCTCATTATGATAATGAACGAGGAGGCAAGTTTATTTAATTAATTGTAAAGCATGGCCCTAAAAGTTGACATTATTGAATGAAGTGTGGGAAGAAGGCTCTCAACAGAAAGACTGATTTCTTGCAAAAGAGTATTTAAAACCTAGTAGAATAATATCACTACTTTAGTGATAACTAGATATTATAAATATAATAGCTTAAATATTGTTTGTAAATTATGTAATTCTAAAATATCTTTTTTATTGTAGAATTTGGGGGATTTGGTTCAGTCAGTGGAAAAATTGAAATTGAAATAAAAATCAATCATGAAGGAGAGGTGAATAGGGCTAGGTACATGCCTCAGAATCCTTGTGTAATTGCAACCAAAACTCCTTCAAGTGATGTCTTGGTGTTTGATTACACAAAACATCCATCCAAACCTGACCCAAGTGGGGAGTGTCATCCTGATTTGAGATTAAGAGGTCATCAGAAAGAAGGTTATGGGTTGTCATGGAACCCTAACCTCAATGGTTACTTGCTCAGTGCTTCTGATGATCACACCATCTGTCTGTGGGACATAAATGCAACCCCAAAAGAAAATCGAGTGATTGATGCTAAAACTATATTCACTGGACATACCGCTGTTGTGGAGGTAATAATTTTGCTCTCTGTCATAGATTTGGAAGCAAAAGTTTATTGCAAGAAAATTTGTTTTATGACTTAGGACGTGGCTTGGCATCTTCTTCATGAATCATTATTCGGGTCAGTCGCGGATGATCAGAAACTGATGATATGGGATACTCGTTGCAACAACACTTCTAGACCCTCTCACACTGTTGATGCCCACACTGCTGAAGTTAACTGTCTATCATTCAATCCATACTCTGAATTCATTTTGGCAACGGGTAGCGCGGATAAAACGGTCGCGCTTTGGGATTTGAGAAATTTGAAATTGAAACTCCATTCATTTGAGTCACATAAAGATGAAATTTTCCAGGTAAGGTGGACTGGATTATCTTTCAAGTTACACTTATTTCTCGCGTGTAATTTTTGTGCATGTCATAAAATCTTTTTTTACAAACCCTATGAATTATCCAAAATGCTTACAGGTTCAATGGTCACCTCATAATGAGACAATTTTGGCTTCAAGTGGAACGGATCGACGTTTGCATGTGTGGGATCTTAGTAAAATAGGTGAAGAGCAGTCAGCTGAAGACGCCGAAGATGGCCCTCCTGAACTTTTGGTAAGTCTTGCCCATATTAACACGAATAGTATTTTTTCTCGGCTAATAATTTCTTATGTCCATTTAAGAAACAACATCGCGAAAGGATCGTAAAAATGTTTTCGAAATTTCAGTTCATTCACGGAGGACACACGGCGAAAATATCTGACTTCTCGTGGAACCATAACGAACAGTGGGTTATCTGCTCCGTATCCGAGGACAATATAATGCAAGTATGGCAAATGGCGGAAAACATCTACAATGATGAAGAGCCGGAGACCTCGGCTTCGGAACTCGAGGCGGGAGCGTCTTAATTAAAAGGGGGAAAAACTGGCATGTGTTTAGGGAATTTTTTTTAAGAGAACTTGTGAACTTTGTGAATTGGTAAATGCTCTGTATTTTCCTCATTGAATGTATGGGAGTAGAAAAAGCTTTTACAGAAACTCATCGAAGAAAGCATCGGCGGGACTTCTTTCGCCTTTCATGTCAAGGTATTAACAATTAAATATTTGAATTAATGGTTTATCTTTTTACAATATTTACATTTAAATGTATCTAATTGGATTTTTTTATTTGGATAATCCTTCGATTAAGTCTCCTCACAGTTACACAAGAACCAAACGACTGAGAAATTTCAGTAGCAACACCTTAATTTTAAGAAAGCTAATTTTCAACTTCTAAAAATAAAGTTAAGATTTAAATGTGTATTTTTGATGGAGGGTTTTTTTACTTAATTCTGAATTCCATAGACGTAGTTAAAGGTGTGGTGAGAAAATCTAAAATTTTAAAAGTTTAAAGAAGACCTTACATTGGGCAGATGGAAAAAACACAAAATTTTTAATTGCTTACGAAGATGTCGAAAGTTTGTCTAATTGTAGTCGTTAAAAGATTGCCTTGAAATCTAAAACAGAAGTGAAAAATAAGGGATTCATTTAACTCCCAGCAAACCAGTTGAAGTGGTACAGTTCTATAAGAATTAATCAGCATTCTGTCGTCTGGCTCAAAATCCACTTTCTGAATTTGAATATTGAAAGGGGGTCACATTTTTTGCGATACACTCTGAGAGAAAATAAAGGCAATTTTTTGAAGTTTATATATTTTTTTATTTGTTAGTTGTACAGTTTTTTCAGTCATCGTCCTCCTCTTTAGCGCGATCATATGAATCCCTTTGATCGGTATCAATAGTGGCGTTGTCATCTTCTCCGTAAATTGATGCCTGACTTCTTACTGGTGACGAAGTAATGGCGCTGGAAAGCAAGTTAGAAACGAATAACTCCACAGTTTCCGTTTCACCAGTCTTGTCCATGGCGGTGTCAATGACATCGGCTACGATTTCATCAGCCATTTGATCAGCCGATGTAATTCTCGTGCATCTGTTCAGAAGTTCGGAGTACTTTTTTTTCTTGAGATAGCTTCTGGCGGTTTCTTCCAGATTGCTTAAACTCCTGTGATGAAGGGCAATGTAGTCCATGATTTCCCTCCCCTTTGTCGGCTGAGGGTTGAAAGCATTGAATTCGAACCAATCCTTCATTTTTTCGTCGAAATCAACCTCCGAGTCAGTCTGTAAATAGAGCCTACGGGGCAGCCGACTCACTTTGGCAATGGCTCCCAAAGCTTGTTTGGTCATTTCCGTCAAGAATTTAACCCAAAATGGAAGCACATATGGAGGAATGTCCCTTTCCTCGTCACCGCTGGACACATCCACCAGCTCCTCGATTACGATTGGCGATCTGCGCTTCTTAATGGGTGCTTCCTCATCGGTTCTGACTGCCAACTCCGATTTGTTTTCGCCCTCAAATTCTTCCTGAGGTGATTCAGATGCGGCAGACATAGTATCTGGTCGTGGTGGTGAGCCTACATCATCTGGAGGTTGGGGTTCTGTTGTCTCAGGTTCGTTCACTTGTGGAACATCTTCAGTTTTATCCTCACCTTCCATGACATCTTCACCCCCTATCTCTAGGTCTTGGAATTGGCCTTCACCAGGTTCGTCGAATCTTCCACAAAAAGTATCGAAATCAAACTGAGGGGTATCCTCCATAATTTTTTTACAAGACAGGTCATCGAACAAATCCATTTCTCCTTCACCTTCACCTTCAACTTCAACTTCTGATTTTTTTTCTGGAGGGTACTCTAAAAGAGCCTCTTTGAACATCTCCTCGAAGTATAGTGCCCATAAATCATAAATGAAATTCTTCAGATCTGATTTGAGATTATTTTCCTCTTTAATGAGCTCTGTGAGGCTTATAGATAAGCTCAGAAGGGAAGCTCTAGTAACCAGAGAATGTTTGCTAATGAAGCCTCTGTAATTAAATGTTTCACCATCCAGCCATTTATGCACCTGGGTCACGAATTGTGTTTTGAGATCGCAGCCTTTCTCAATGATGTAGGGCTTCAGCCATTTGAAAGATCTGATGTCTATTTCCTCGGGATGTAAGGACACCTTCGCAGTGAGCTCAGCGTTGAGGTCTACGAGTGTCTCGTCCGATGCACAAATGGGGATATCTGACGGAGGCTCTGCTTCTGCCAAAGATTCTTCAAATTCATCAAATTCGCCTTCTCCCTCTTCCTCCAAAGAAGGAGGGGGTGGCGAAGGTGCTTTATAGTTTGGATCGAACGGGCATTTGCAACAGGGATGGCCGCAAGGACACGGGACCCTTGTTTCCTCCACTTCTTTTTGTTCCTCTTCTTCCTCCTTTGTTTCTTCCTCTTCTTCCTTTGGTTTCTCTTCCTCCTGTTCTTTTGGAGTTGAACTCCCCGAGTCTTCGGGATACAAAGTTCTTGTCACCAGCTTTTGTCTTTTCCCACCGCACACTTTCAGGTACTGCTCCATGTAATAATACATTTCCAGGAGGCCTGCAGTCATAGCACCGTACATGATTTCTTCCATATGGTCGAGCACCAGACAGTCCTTGGGGTAGAGCACGTCTTTCAGCCAAGCGGTTTCAGGTGTATAAACAATTTCGGACATCCATTTTCTAATTTTTTTCTCGACGCATAGCCTTTCCTCGCTTTTCACTTTATCGTCGAACTGCCTTATTACCCGCAGTTTGAACCTGTTAAACTCGATCATGTCCAGTAACGGCATGCGCTCTTCTTCAATTTTAGGTACCCTTTTCAGGTCGTACCTGCAGGTGCTGAAGTAATCATACAAATTGACATCATCGTCCAATAAACCATCAGTTAAGAGTAATTTCGAGCCCAGGCAGCATAAATCCTCGGAGCCAAATTTCGACCGTAATTTCGCCATTAATTCCTGCTCTTTCTTTTTCTTAGCCTCGTCACAACATGGTTTCCCCTCTCTTTTTGGGTACACTTTTTCTTCCTCTTTGGGAACAGATGGGGACCTGTCAGCAATGAAATAATTATCTCCTTTAAAAGTTTCCTGCAAGACGAACGACTGCACCCACATTTGCATCCGTTCCTGAAATTTCTTCAAATTGACAGATTTATTTTTCATATTTTGTATTTTCCTAGAGACAAGGTCCACCATACTCTCTGCCGTGGATACTATTTGATCGACCAGCCTTTTCACGTACGGTTTTTGACACAGTTCCAAATTCATGTCAATCCCGGATATCATTTTCTGGTATAAATTGTGGCCTATCGTCTCTCTGATATCATCTAAAGTCGTCATTCGCGTCAAAACTGCCATCAGAAGATCGTACATTATGACTTCGACTATCTCCGTTGCACTGGGCTTCACCACTCGCAAAAGCTGCCTGCGAAGGTTTCGAAGATATTTTGCGGACTCTTCCAAAATGGATTCAGGGAGGGAGTAAAAGCCTTGAAAGTAAAGCTGTAGGTTCATTTTGGAAGGAACGTCGCCATCATCCAGGATATCAGGGGCGTATTCTTTCCTCGCCAGTGCATCGGTTAGCGCTTCCATAATCAGCCTAATGACCTGCTCACTAATGGTTTCAATCTTCTTTCGCTTCTTTGCCGGCATTGGCTCTTCTTTGTACATTACATCCACATCTTCGACGTCTCCCATATCAAGTTTTCCGCAGCTTTTGATTTCTATTTTCTTCAAAGGGCACTCGTAGAAAGTTTCCAAACATTCTAGAGTTTTCAGCACTCTCACACCCTCAATCAGCTGACCAAAGGCGACGTAATGAGTGTCCATCCACTTGCTGGGGTTTAGGGTTATGAAAAATTGTGAGCCGTTGGAATGTCTTCCGGCGTTCGCCATGGATAATACTCCCCTCCTGTCGTGGCTAATTCCGAAACATTCGTCTTCGAGCGGATCGCAAAAAATGCTATACCCTCCCCCTCCGGTTTTGAATTGTATGTCGCCGCCCTGCAGCCAACCCCCTTTCACTATTCTGTGAATGCGGCTGCCTCTGTACGAGAGAAGCGGTCCTCGACTCCCTATGCAGAGAGTTTTAAAGTTTTCACATGTTCTGGGAAGAAGGTCGGAGTACAATTGAAAGGTCAAAGTTCCTACATAAACGTCGTCAATGCAAATGTCTAAATAGCAGTATATTCTCTGTAACAAAATGAGTCAAACAAAGAAGTAAATATTGAGGGGATATTTTTATTTTAATCAGAATTTTCTCCACGAAAGGCGTTCAAAAGAAAAAGATCGAGTGTTCTTGCCTCGGCTAAGTATAGCCGGACATCCTTCTCAGGCGTTTCAACGATTGACGTAACCCTGCAATCTTGAAAGAGAAGGGTTTCAGTTTATTCATGTATTTGATAAGGTGGTCCAACCCGAGGTGGAAATGCAGTTAAGGACGAAAGAGAATGTGCATATATGCATTGCCTACTCTCAGCCGTTTAGATAACCGCTCTTTTTAGTGAGGTTGTACCGTCCTGAAAACTTTATATAAGAATAATTAGAAAAATAAAGTGTACCTTAGTCTTCCTCAAGTAAGAAATGTAATCTTTTCTAAAGTGCTCTTTTATGAACGACGTGCTTCTTCGGGGAATATTTTCCATTAAAATGTTGCCAATGGTCGTCAGTTTTATGAGTTCGATGTCGCTGCCTATGAATTTGTCATCAAAAAACACGGCAACGGGGCGACGAAGACACCAATATTCCCTTCCCATTGTCTGAAATTTGGTTATTAAATAAGAATGGTTCTGTGAGAAACCCGAAACAGAATTTAAGGGATTATTAAAGCTCGCTGTATCCTATATTTCTAAAACAATACTTAAAAAAAGCAGGCAAAATTATATTTACAAGTGTTTGTTGCAAAATTAACTTGTTTAAGTGCACAGGTTCTAAAGCCATTTCAAGTCAAGAAAGCAAAAATAACCCTTAAACCAGCGATGTCAAACTTAACAACTAACTTGACAAAATAAACAAAGCTTAACTTTAGGTGGGACGCAAAAAAATTTTTTTTGAATATTACAATGTATTAAATTAATTAAACATAGAAAAAGTTAAATTGTTGATTTACTTCCACTGATGATTATATTCTAATACCGATGACTGACTTCTCTTCTCTGTCACTATCTTTTCCAATTTGGGAGAAACTTCATTGGTGGAAACTGACTTCAAAAATGACCCGACGTAAGCATCGAATTTATTGATTGAGCCGCAGAAATGTTCATCTCTGGCCCTGAGTTTCACACCCCTGCATCTAAAAGTTTTTAAGGAATAACCTACCTGTCTCCACTCCTGCAATTTTTCACTCCAATCCAGTTCAAGCAAACCTACAATATCGGGAAGAGGAAATCTTTGGGGTAATTTTCTATGAAGTTCCAAAGCGCAGTATTTTGCCCGCTGGAATGCAAAGCTCGGTATTACACCTACTATCGTTACTTTTTTTATTCTTAAATTTTTACAAGCTTTTTTTTCCTGCATTTTGATATTCCACACAACAGTATTGGAGGTATTTGTTCTACTATAAAAAAAATTAAAACCAAGTTTGTGTATAACAGAGAAAAATAAAGAACTACATAATAAAGAATGAAAATAAAACCGTTGAAAAAAGTAAAAAATTCTGGCATCTGCTTCCACGAATTTCTCATAAAAGTGGCTTCCGTTTTTTAAAGCATATTTTTTTGACTTTTTGTACTTTATTTTGGCCGAAGCTAAGAATTTTGGAGTTGAAATAAAGAACATTTTAAGACAATCGGTTTAAAATGGGATAACTAGGAAGTGTTCAATTTTTGATTAATGAAGCACCATGGTTATTTTATTTCAATAGTCTTTCATGTTTCGTGCTGAGTTTTATGGTATTGCCTTGGTACAGTTTGAAATTCCTATATGGAAGATGGTCAAAAGAAAATTTGACATATAGTTTGAATAAATGTGACACTAAGAAATACTTTGTCAGTAGCAAGAGCAGAAGTGAAACAAATATATTTGGCGTAAAGTTTAAATGCGCGCCAATTTTGATATAAGGGCAAATAGCCATTTGATAAGTTTGTCGAAAGTGCATAAGTAACTACTGACACGGTGTACACATTTTCCGGGAAATGAATGAAAATAAAAAAATAAAATAAAAAAATTTATTTAAATTTATAGTTATGTCTGTAGCGGTATGCCGTAGGCTGATTTTGAAAGTTACGAATATTAATAGGCAATGGGTACGCGTTTTTAAGGCATTTTACTTTTTTAATAATTCTAATTTTTTTTTCTTTCTCTTCAATAGGTTAGAATGGTGCAAACAACTCATTTTGCAAGGAAGATCTTAGGTTGCACCACCTTAGGGGTAGCTGTTGCAAAATGCGATGGGTTTCTAGATGTAAAAAGCTCAAAGGAAGAAATTTTAACTCATGAACATTGCTTAAAACAAGCATGTCTGTTATCTGTGAATTCAGCTTCCACATTACTGACTACTGCTTCTTCAGCCTTGTTAGATATTTGTAAACAATATAAAGATTCCTTAAACAGAATTCTTTCTTTACTAGAACAAGTTCAAATGGAAGAAGGTAATTGTGCTTTGATTATTTAAACAAGAGTGAGATATTAGCTGTCATACCAGTGTTTTAGATTTTCCTTTATTTTAGGGAACTTTCATATATCACAACCCATATTACAGTTTTTACAAAAGGATTGTAATAAAATATTATAGGGTATAGAATGAATTTATGTTTAGACAGATTGAACATAAAATAAAACTTTTGTTTAGGAGAAAATCCAGCATTATGGGATGCAATAGTAGAAGCACGAGCAGACTTAAATAAAGCCAAAGCAACATTAACTGAATTAAATTCTTTTATGGAGAGTGTGGAAAAAGTGGTAAATTCAACAACAGAAGCAACTTTTTTGGCAGGTGCAGAGTACATGTGTACTGCACTATGTGAAAGACTTTACTCAGCTCAGAGGGAAATCAATAATCAGCTTATGGATCTTAAAAAATTGGAAGAAGATTATGTAAAAGTACAGCGTGAAATTGTAAAAAAAGAAGGGCAAAAAAATGAAAATAATTCAAAAAAGCAAGGAACTGCTGTAAATCACCCTGACACACAACTTTTATAGCAATTCAATTTTAATATTTATGCAAATGTAATTAAAATTGCAATTTTATAAATTATATCAGTTACTATTTGATGAGTAAACCTGTTAAATTTTTAATTTTTCACATAAGCCAGTTTTAATTAGGAAGAGGAACTGAAAAGTTACAATAAAAAAACAGTAATTGGGTTCTGTAAAACTGATTTATTTCCTTTAAAAAAACTCAGAATACTGAAGTATTTAAATTAACATCAACTTCTACTTAAATAATTTCAAGGTAAACTAAAACATCTGTAAAAATGTATAGAATTTTATTTTGTTAAAACTTATCTTTAAACTGAAAAAATTCATTTCTCATATAAATTCAAGCACAGTATTAATATAACATATCATATTATCATACTAATATATAAATCTGTTAAAGGAATTTGTGTGTGTGTGTGCACTCCATTTTTGTTATGTAAGATCTAAGAAACCACCGAATCGATTTGGACCAGACTTTTTCCAAAAGACCCACATATTCCAAAGAAGGATCTGCGCTATGTCTCATTTCTCGAAAATCAGCAAAAGCCGAGAAATCTCCAGAAAAACCGGGATAAAAAAAATTTCCGGGAAAAATCTCCGGAAAAACCGAGATAACTTCACTAAATCCTTTATGATGTTAAAGAGTTAATGTTCTTTTTTTTGCGTTCGCGGCCACTTTGAATACAGTGGCTTAGGAAACTAATGGAATTTGGGATTTGGGAACTAGGAATTCGGGGTTCCACATTCGATTACGAAGTGGATATTATTTGCCAATTTTCGTATTTCCTCAAAGTCTGAATGAATCCACGTTGCTCATGGTTATATTCCTTGCGCATTAAGCATTTTTCATAATTTTTATCAAACTTTTAATCAAAGAACCGTTAGTCTTCATACTTCCTTTTTCTGCATGCCATAGAGAAGAGAACTTCTAATAGAAAATTTTGTATAACATTTTGTAGAAATATAGGTGTAACATTGTAAGTTTATTTTGTTAACATGTACTACTCACATTAGCACTACCACATTTTGATGTAGTGATAATAAGAAACCTTCAGAAATATTTATCATTAAAAATGCGATGTTAACCATACTGAATCACATTATCATCTTTATGTCAAGGCCTATCAGAGATAAAATTTTTTTAAAATTGTTCTTATTACTTATAAATACTATCAGTAAAAAAAACAATAATAACTTTTGTCAAAAATTCTGCTGTAAAAAAATGGTAATTCATACCATTAAATTTAATTTACTGCAATTTTGGTGAAAAATTACTCTGTAATTTAAAAAGGAACTGAGTGGAAATTAGGATATAATAAAATTCCTTTAACAGAAAATTTTCTTTATTCCTTCAGACACTAAAAATAATACTATTGGGAATAGGTTTTGACAAAAAACATCGAAAAGCAAAATAAATAGGTGTAAAAGTAAAATAAAGATTATTTGTAAATGTCACAAATAGAGTCATTCCAATTCAACAAATAGTGAACACTACTGTTTTAAAGCTTTTCTGACAAAACTTTCATCGTGCAACATTAACTTCCTACTTCGTAGCTTCTTCTAGATACGCGATTAAATCGTTTCTTTCATTAGGTTTTTTCAAACCTGCGAAGACCATCTTAGTGCCTGGGATGTACTTCTTTGGGTTTTCAAGGTAAACAAATAGAGTTTCTCTATTCCATGTAATACCTACAATTATAAAAAAAAACCATATTATTTACATAACTTGAAAAACAGCCAAAAAAAAAACATTTTCATTATTGTTCTTTAAAATTTTGGTCAAAAAATTGCTAAAATAACACTGTCAGCTGCTGAGCAAATCAAATACCCTAAAGAAACTCAAAACATAAAGCAGTGGTGCCCAACCTTTCAGCATATATGGGCCAAACTACCGTTGATAACATCGCGACTGGGCCATGCAACCAAAAAAAAAGGTTCTTCAAATTTATATCGCTTGGTGGGCCAAATTTGGCCCCCGGGCCAATACGTATGTGAATATTGGACACAAGGCACGGGCCACATGCAACACCTTCACGGGCCAAATATGGTCCGCGGGCCGTAAATTGGGCACCACTGCTTTAAAGGATTAATATTACTGCTAATGAGTACCGGAGCAATTTTTAGTTTGCTCATAATGAAGCAGAGTAGAGGTGGAAGGGCAGGCTCAAATTAAATATACAAGTCTGGATTTAGGTCAGTATTAATTAAAAGAAAAACAAACCTTTAGATTTATTGGCATCGGTATAAGTGAAACCAGGGGCCTGCCCGGTTTTTCTACCGATCACACCATGTAAATTTGGGCCGACTTTGTGTTTGCCACCTTTTTCTACTGTATGGCATTGTGAACAACTTCTGACGAAGATTTTTTTGCCGTTTTCTGCGTTTCCTTCACCCATTTCGTACTGAAAAAAGCAAAATTTGCAAAAAAAAAATCTCAAAGATCACCAAATTAAAAAACTGACCCCGGGAAATGATTGCATCATATAGTTTTGACCTTCAAGAAAATATTTAATGGCAATGAGTTTAAGGAAATTACTTTAAACTGGAACTAAGTTGTTATAACAACTTTGTAATAAGCAGAGTTTAATACCTGACAAAAAGTTAAGGTGGGAAAATTTTTTCAATGAATTTTTCGTGGATCTATAATTGCTGTATAAGACATTTTCTATGTAAGCAATTTCAACGGTTTTAAAATAGTATAACACGTCAAATGTAATTTTAAATTTGTATACAAACCTAATAAAACTTAATGAAAGACAATTCAGAGCAATTTAACAAAAACTAACCTGCTACTTTCCAAGTGAAAAAAAATTCGACACTTGCAAACGGTAAAAGCAGAAAAAGAACGGGAAAGGTCATGCGCACGTGGTTCAATAATTTCGAAAAGTCTAAGTAATAAGCTAAACATGGGGTTTTTTGTAATTCAAGAATGGGCATTGGATTCATTGAATTGCGACAATTTTCTTCCTAGGTTAATCTGTCGCCAATTCGTAACAGCTGATAAACATTACACAGTTGCGAATACGACGCGTTTGTTTAGGGGTTCTAGCGGACCCCTTTTACCTTAATAATTGTGATATTAAGCAGAGTAATAACGAAGATGTAAAAGTTGGGGTTTTGTCGTTTAGTTTTTTATACAACTAGCTTGACTTATCGATATGTCGAGCGCTTTAATGCAACAATTTGTGTCGGGATTAAAATCCCGTCACGCCGACATTCGGATGAAAACTGCAAAAGATCTTTATTTGTACGTTAAAACCGAGCTGAGAGAAGTCTCTCCAGAAGAGTTAACCGCATTTATGGATGAGTTTAATCATCATATTTTTGAAATGGTCTCCGGCTCGGATGTCAATGAAAAAAAAGGCGGAATCTTAGCAATAGGTAAGTGACAATTTATTAATACTAATTTTTGCCATAATTCCCCCTTTGCCCCTTTTTTGATTATATGAATTTTTCAGAGTGCCTCATCGGAGTTGACATTGGAAACACCAGTACAAGAATAACTAGATTTATTAATTATTTAAGAAATCTTCTTCCATCAAGTGATATTGGTGTAATGGAATTAGCTGCAAGAACAGTTGGCAAACTGGCACTGGTTTCAGGCACATATGCAGCAGAATATGTAGAATTTGAAGTTAAGAGAGCATTTGAATGGCTTGGAGGTGATAGGCATGAGAACAAAAGACATGCAGCTGTTTTAGTTTTAAGAGAATTGGCTATTTCAATGCCTACTTATTTTTTCCAACAAGTCCAACTGTTTTTTGATTTGATATTTAATGCAATAAGAGATCCAAAAGCTGCTATCAGAGAAGCTGGTGTTGATGCTTTGAGAGCTGCTCTTGTAGTGACTGCCCAAAGGGAAACAACAAAGCAAGCTCAGAGACCTCAGTGGTATAAACAGTGTTTTGATGAAGCCAAACAAGGACTGGAAGACATCTACATAAGAGAGAAAGGTTTTAATAGAGATGACAGAGTTCATGGTGCTTTATTGGTCCTCAATGAACTTCTCAGATGTGCCAATGTAAGGTGGGAGAGAACTCAAGAAGATCTTAATTCAAAACTGTCAAATCCACCTGCAAAACCCCATCATTCAGTATGTATATTTTAATTTCTTCTTTTCTTTTATTACTCCATTAAAAATAAATTCTATATGCACCTCAGGAAGGTTTGAATTTATTGCCAAGACTGAAATCACCACTGGGCAGAGGACAGAAAAACATAGTCCCAGGAATTTCAGGCACTAGTCACAGCCAGGTCCTCTGTGAGAGCTCTGCTTGCAAACAGCTGGTCACTGAGAAAATGGATGAAATATGTAGTGAAGCTCTTGCTCAGAGATTGTCAAGAAGCCCTCATGTTCAGCAGGCATTACAGTCTTTGTTACCAAGATTGGCTGCTTTTAATAAGGAAAAATTTGTGGGCTCAACGTAAGTTTAATGAATTGGGAAATCAATACAAATTTTTTTGGTTCTCATACTTCCACACCAGTACATATATTTTTTATTTTTTTTTAGACATTTCCGCACAAGTATGTTGCATTTATTGGCCAGTCTGAGAGGTCGTGAAAAAGAAAGAGCTCAAGCATTCACAGCAATTGGTTTGGTGGCAGTTGCTGTGCAAGAGGATATTCAACCCTATTTACCCAAAATAATGGAGTTCCTTAGAGTGTCTTTACCCATTTTCAAAGATATGGCTGCCAAAAAAAGAGGTCCTTCTGGTAAGAATATGTATCAGTTTTTTTACTTGCAAAATGTGCCATGCAATTCCCTTAATCTTATTTTTTCTTTGATAGAATTTACATTCTGAAGGCTTTTCAAGATAAATATATTTAGGATTATTACATCAGCCCTGATCATTGGATTTGAACTCAGGGATAAAGTGGAATATCTTTTCAGGTCCAGAACCGGGCGTACTGATTTGTATCACTTTATTGGGACATGCAGTTCCTGATTTGGTCAAAGAAGACGTCAGAGATCTCTTAGAGCCTATGCTAGCAACTGGACTTAGCCCTGGACTCACGACAGCCCTCAGGGAGCTGGCCACTTCTGTGCCCCAGCTAAAACGTGACATTTCCGAAGGTCTTCTAAAAATGTTATCCCAAGTTCTCATGCATAAGCCACTCAGACATCCTGGCACTCCTAGGCATGCTCTTCTGGGTCCCAGCCCACCCCAGGTTTGCTGTGCTCAGTTTTTTCCTCGCCCTTTTTTATTCTTTCAAAAGGACTAAGTTCATTTGCTAGTGCCAAAATAGGGAAATTTTTTCTACTTTCAGATGTTCAGCGATCCGCAGGACGTGGCAAGCATTACACTTGCTTTGAGAACACTCGGAAGTTTTAATTTCGAAGGTCACAGTATGCTGCAGTTCGTCAGGCGATGCGCCGATCACTTTTTAACAAGTGATCATCAGGAAGTCCGACTGGAGACCGTGAGGACTTGCAGTCGGTTGTTAAGACTTGCACTTCAAGGTAGAAGGTCCGAGACAGTCAATTCAACAGTGGCGGACGTTTTATCTAAATTACTAACAGTAGGAATAACGGACACAGGTAATTGGCCTCATTAAATAAAAAAACTCTCACAGTTTTAATCAGATTCTCTTCCACGAATGACCCGTGAATCGAATTATATCTTATATTCTAACTCTTGTCTCAGATCCTGAAGTCCGGTACTGGGTTCTCGAATCCTTGGACTCTAGTTTCGACCAGCATTTAGCACAAGCCGAAAACATAAGCGCATTGCTTGTCGCCATGAACGATGAGATCTTCGAAATTCGAGAACTGGCTGTTGGGACAATTGGACGTTTGAGCACACTCAATCCGGCCTATGTCATGCCCTCTCTTCGGAAAACTTTGATTCAATTCCTCACGGAGCTCGAGCACAGCGGAATGGGACGGAACAAAGAACAAGCAGCCAGAATGCTGGACAAGCTGGTAGTCAGTTCTCCCAGATTGGTCAGGCCCTACATGGAACCCATTCTGAAAATTTTAGTGCCTAAATTAAGGGAGCCTGAGCCCAACCCCGCCGTTGTCGTTCACGTTCTCACAGCAATCGGAGATTTATCTGAGGTAGGTATCCTTTTTTCTATATTTGACTGAATCCAAATTTCAGTTGTAAGTCTAATGCAGTAATTAATTTAGGTCAATGGAGCTGCAATGAGGTCTTGGGCAGAGCAGTTACTTCCTATTCTTCTCGAACTTCTGGGAGATAGCAGCTCTCCCGAAAGGCGTGGAGTTGCTTTATGGTGCCTTGGTCAGCTGGTGGGGGCTGCCGGTTTGGTCGTGACTCCTTACCAAAATTACCCCACTCTGCTGGATGTATTAATTAATTTTCTTAAGACTGAGCAACAGCCAGCGATTCGGTAGGTACATTCAAAATTAATTTTTCGTTCATTAGAGCTACCTAAATAACAACGTTTGTTCAGGAGGGAAACCATTCGAGTTTTGGGACTTTTGGGAGCTTTGGATCCCTACCGTCACAAACTGAATCAGGGTCAGATCGATTCACAAGCTCATTCTACCTCATCCCTCGCGAACAAGGATTTGAAAAGTGAGGATTCCGCTTTGGAGCTGAACACCAGCGAAATGTTGGTTAATTCAAGTGCTGCTACTCTTGAAGAATTCTACCCTGCTGCAGCTGTCGCTACCCTAATGAGAATTATTCGGGATCCTACTTTGGCTCAGCACCACACGATGGTTGTTCAGGTTAATAGAATAATTAAGTTCAGTTTAAGTATGTTTTTACATCCAATTGAGTTAAACAAATTCAATGTAACTAAGTGGCAAAGTCCACTTAATAATCTTATTTAAAAAAGTAATAATGCAAAATCTTATTTTCACGTTTAGGCTGTCACATTCATATTCAAGTCCCTTGGCATAAAATGTGTCCCGTACATAGGACAAGTCATGCCCAGCTTACTACATGTCATTAGAAACTCTGACGTCAACTTTAAAGAATTTCTGCTGCAAAGACTGGGAGATTTGATTTCCATCGTGAAACAACACATTAGAAACTATTTAGATGATTTATTTCAACTGATAAAGGTTTGAAATGATAAATAACCGTTTGAACAAAGGAAATTGCTGGAAAAAACTTCCTGATGATGTTGCCTAATTTTACAGGAATTTTGGACCGTTAACAGTCCCCTTCAAAGCACGCTCATATCCTTGGTTGAAGCCATAGCGATAGCTTTGGGAGCTGAGTTCAAAGTGTACCTTCCACAGTTGTTGCCCCAAATTCTGAGGGTGTTGACACACGACGCCAGCAAAGACCGCCATGTCACGCTCAAACTCCTGAGCTGCCTTCAGAAGTTAGGCAGCAATCTCGACGACTACCTTCATTTAATTCTGCCCCCCGTCGTCAGGCTGTTCGACGCAAGAGATTGCCCTAGTGCTGTCTGCAAACAAGCGCTTGAGACGGTAACTTTTATTTCGCTTTTCTTTCAAAGGTTTTACTGCAGAAAGTGACAGAATTTATCGCCAGGTGGACCACTTAGCAGAAACCCTGGACTTTTCTGACTTCGCATCAAGGATAATTCATCCTCTGGCGAGAGCTTTGGATGCCAGTCCGGAGATGAGGCCTGTTGCAATGGACACCCTCTGTGCTTTGGTCGCCCAATTAGGAAAGAAGAAATATTCTATTTTCGAACCTCTAATTCACAAGGTAAATATAGAGCATTAAAGACAGTCTTGGGAAGTTGAGTTTTCACCTCTCATATTGTTGCAGGTGATGACGAAACACAAAATTCAGTCTGCCAGATACGAACTGGTATGGTCTAATGTTCAAAGTGACAAAATAGGAGAAGATGGCGAAGATGATTTGGACTTGTACAGGCACAGGCTGCCGAGAAATCGGAACAAAGATTTAGGTCCTTCTCAGTCCGACTCCACTACAATCAGAAGGGTGAGTATTTTAGTTAATCTGTCTTTGTCAAATTGTGCCCACTTCTGAGTTCTTGATTTATAGTAAGGGCCATGTTTTAGTTGCACGTGTCCGCAGTGAATCTGCAAAGGGCCTGGACGGCCAGCAGAAGAGTTTCGAAGGATGACTGGTTGGAATGGCTGCGAAGGTTGAGCATCGAGTTGCTCAAAGAGTCGCCATCTCCTGCTTTGAAGTGAGTAAAAAAGAATGGTGAAGCGCCTTTGATAAGAACAGATTAGGTGAGGAACATATTTTGTGGCCCTTTCCAGATCGTGCTGGGCATTGGCTCAGACCTACTCGCAGCTTCCCAGGGATCTTTTCAACGCCGCTTTTGTTTCCTGTTGGACGGAATTAAATGAAACTTTGCAAAAGGAGTTAATTCAGAGTTTAGAGCAGGCTTTACTGGTACCTGATTTGCCCGAACTGACTCAGGTATGGTTAGGGTATAATTTTGTAAATTAAAGAGTTGAACATTAAAAAGTCTAACTTTTTAGACGATTCTCAACCTCGCGGAGTTCATGGATCATTGCGATAATAAAGCATTGCCTATCGATCCAGTTTTATTGGGAGAGCGAGCCATGCATTGCCGTGCATATGCTAAAGCTTTGCATTATAAGGAGGAAGAGTTTCATAGGCAGAAATGCCCCAACACTCAGGTGTACGAAGCCCTCATATCTATTAATAATAAACTCCAGCAAAAGGAAGCTGCTGTCGGTTAGTGTTCTTTGACGGTGTTTTCCTTTGGGAGGAACACCAAATTGAATCCAGGTTAACGAACCTTTTTTTGAAGGCCTTCTGGAGCATATTTTGAGCACACAAGGAGCAGTGGAGCCACTGAAAGATCAAGAAATTTGGTACGAAAAACTTCACAACTGGGAAAAGGCGAAAACTGCTTACCAAGAGAGGTTGAACGAGAGCCCTCACAACGTTGATTTCACCTTAGGGCAAATGAGATGCATGGAAGCCCTGGGCGAATGGTACGAAAAAGCTCTCCCAGGTTAAACACGAGGTTCCCATGACTAACCTATCAATAACACAATTTCAGGGATCAGTTGCACGACGTTGCGAGTAAGCACTGGTCTAACTGGAACGACGAAGGTCGGCAAAGAATGTCCCGGATGGCCGCGGCAGCTGCCTGGGGCCTTGGAAAATGGGACTCGATGGAGCAGTATGTCAGCTGCATCCCTCAGGACTCCCAAGACGGGGCTTTTTTCAGAGCTGTTCTCGCGGTTCATCGCGATCAGTTTTCTGTCGCCCAACAGTTCATCGATTCGGCGAGAGATTTGGTGTGAAGAATTTAATTTCCCTTACTATTTAATACTTCCACCGCATTTTGAATTGTAAAATTTTTTGTTCCCCAGGTGGATACGGAGTTATCGGCTCTTGCGGGCGAAAGTTACCAGCGTGCATACGGGGCAATGGTTCAAGTCCAGATGCTGGCAGAGTTGGAGGAAGTCGTGCAATATAAATTGGTTCCTGAAAGAAGATCTATAATTCGACAGATCTGGTGGGAGAGGTTGTCCGGCTGTCAGAGGGTCGTTGAGGATTGGCAGAAAATAATTCAGGTTCGAACTCTGGTCGTCAGCCCTCACGAGGACGTTCATACTTGGCTCAAGTACGCGTCGCTTTGCCGAAAGTCCAATCGTTTGGTAAGTAATTAAAGCACCTGCAAAGGACGCGCGTCCCGTTCATCGTTCCCTACAAATTAATCCGTTCTGCAGATGCTTTCGCATAAAACCCTGGTCATGCTCCTGGGAAAAGATCCCTCCGGTGATCTTGACGCAGCTCTGCCCACACAAAACCCCAATGTTGCGTTCGCCTACACCAAGCACATGTGGATGGCAGGTCACAGAGAACAGGCATACAATCAATTGTACAGACTGGTGCACTCTTGTCTGAGACCTCATATTCAGCAGGGTCAGAAGGACGTCGATGAACAGAAGAGACTGTTGGCCAGGTATTACTCTTTCGTAACCTTTTCTACTGAAATTGTTCGTGGTGTGAATATTTTTTTTTTTTAAAGATGCTATCTAAAATTGGGAGAGTGGCAGGAAGCTTTGCAAGGCGTGAACGAGAAGAGCATCGCTGCCGTCCTCATGTGCTACGCCGCTGCGGCCGATCATGACCCTCAGTGGTACAAAGCTTGGCACGCTTGGGCGTACATGAACTTCGAGACGGTTTTGTTCTACAAACACCAGCAACAAGACGGATCGGGAGAGATGAAGTCCGGATCAGCGAAAACCTCTGAGGTGGGCTTTTATTTTCACGCTCATTTATATTCATTGAGTAAATTTTAAAATTCTTATAGGGTAAAGAGGCGTTCGTGTATAAATTTGCTGCTCCTGCGGTGGAAGGATTCGTCCGGTCGATTTCTCTGTCAAAGGGCAGCTCTTTGCAAGATACCCTTCGGCTTCTGACGCTGTGGTTCGACTACGGGCAGTACACTGACGTGTACGATGCCATTGTTAGTGGTCTGAATCGAATTGAAATCGATACTTGGCTGCAAGTAATACCTCAGCTAATAGCGAGAATAGATACGCCCAGAGCTCTAGTCAGTATTTTAATCCATCAGCTGTTGATGGACATAGGCAAAAATCATCCCCAGGTAAGTCCTCGCGTACTTGAAATTTTTATTTCGTTGAAAACAAAAAGGTCATTTTGGTTTTCAGGCTTTGGTATATCCTTTGACCGTGGCCAGCAAATCGGCGAGTTCTTCTCGAAGGACAGCTGCCAACAAAATTCTGAAGTCTATGTGTGAACACAGCCCCGTTTTGGTACAACAAGCGGTTATGGTGTCAGATGAACTCATTCGCGTCGCGATCTTATGGCACGAACTGTGGCATCAGGGCTTGGAAGAAGCGAGCAGATTGTACTTCGGCGAGAGAAATGTCAAGGGCATGCTGGACACATTAGAACCGCTTCACGCCATGCTCGAAAGAGGGCCTCAGACGCTGAAGGAAACGTCCTTCAATCAGGTGAGTCTCCTGTTTCTCCAGCTGATCCCAGCATCGTCGATGCCTTCTTGTTCATTTTATTTTTTTTTTCAGACTTACGGTAGGGACCTGACGGTCGCTCAGGAGTGGTGTCACAAGTATAAGCAATCAGCCAACCTTCGGGATCTGAATCAGGCGTGGGACCTCTACTACCACGTTTTTAAAAGGATAGCTCGACAGTTACCACAGTTAACCAGTTTGGAATTACAGTATGTCAGTCCCAAACTACTGCTCTGCAGGGATTTGGAGTTGGCCGTGCCCGGAAGTTACGCTCCCGGGCAGCCTGTCATTAGAATCACTCAGATCCAGCCTGCATTGCAAGTCATAAGCTCGAAGCAGCGGCCCAGAAAATTGGGAATCAAAGGTAAAGTTCATCTCTCACAATTCTCTCGCACCCTATACTGTCTATCGTTTCTTTTACAGGAAGCAACGGAGCAGACTACATGTTCCTGCTCAAGGGCCACGAAGATCTTCGACAAGACGAAAGGGTGATGCAGTTATTCGGCCTAGTCAATACCTTACTTCTTCACGACCCCGACACATTCCGAAGAAATCTTACCATTCAGAGGTACGCGGTGATTCCCCTCTCGACAAACAGTGGACTCATCGGTTGGGTGCCCCACTGCGACACCCTACACACTCTCATTCGAGACTACAGGGAGAAGAAGAAAATACTCCTCAATATAGAATACAGGATAATGGTCAGGGTAAGTGAAGAGTTGGAAGGATGACCGACATAGGCTCTTTTCTAAGCACTCTTTTATTTCAAGATGGCTCCCGATTACGAGCATTTGACGCTCATGCAAAAAGTGGAGGTGTTCGAACACGCCCTCGAGACTACGCAAGGGGACGACTTGGCTCGGCTTTTGTGGCTCAAATCCCCGTCCTCCGAGCTGTGGTTTGACCGCAGGACGAACTACACGCGGTCCCTGGCCGTCATGTCGATGGTGGGTTACATCCTCGGCCTCGGGGACCGCCACCCCTCCAATCTCATGCTGGACAGGCTCAGCGGGAAGATTCTCCACATAGACTTTGGCGATTGCTTCGAGGTCGCCATGACGAGAGAGAAGTTTCCAGAGAAGATTCCTTTCAGACTTACGCGAATGTTGATCAATGCAATGGAGGTGAGCTGTTCACAGTTGAACAGAGATAAGTCACGTTATTTATTTAACGCACATGTCCTTAACGTTTACTTTGTATATTCTTATCCAAATTTGATCTTAATTGGAAAAAATTTCTCGCAGCTGTGACACTTTAATACTACTGCCGTTTTATCAATAAATAGGGAAGAAAGTTAAAAAAATAAATTTACTTTGGCATTATCTGTTATTTGCGGCCAACAGATAAATAGCTCTTTCACGAATTTTTACGAATGAGATGTTCTATTCTGTATTTTATGAGGAAAAAAATTCTAAGTTTTGTATAATAAATAGAGGAGTTTCCCTTTTTTGCGGTTATAGAACGAATTTATTTAAATAAGTATTATCTATTTCAGGTGACCGGAATCGAGGGAACCTACAGGAAAACGTGCGAGTCGGTCATGTCTGTGCTTAGGCACAATAAGGACAGTCTAATGGCTGTGTTAGAAGCTTTTGTATACGACCCTCTGCTCAACTGGCGGCTGATGGATTCCGCCCCCAAGGCGAAGAGACCCAAGCAAACCGCCGACTCTTCCATGAGCTCGTCCACGCAGGAGGGGGATGGGATCGACGGGGCAGGGTCCCTCGCTCCTTCTCTCCCCAAAAAGGGCGCCCCGACCACGTCCAGTCAGGACAACGGTAACTGTGCCCAGTAAATGCCCCGCGAATGCATCCTCGAATGTTGCTGACTTTTGATTTTGCCTGCAGGTGACGGCAATCAGCCGGAAGCTTTGAACAAGAAAGCCTTGGCGATCGTGACCAGGGTGAGGGACAAACTCACAGGAAGAGATTTTTGCTCGGAGGAAACCCTTGAAGTTCCTAGACAAGTCAGTTTTCTTATTTACGAAGCCACATCAAATGAAAATCTCTGTCAGTGTTACGTAGGCTGGTAAGTTGAAGCGAAGTGAAAAAGAATGTAAGGGTTTGATTAAAATGTCAGCAGTAATTTTTTTTTCATTAAAGGTGTCCATTTTGGTGAAGTGACTAAAGTTTCCAGTGCCGATACATATTATTCAGTGCGTAAAAGTTCAGTTTGCAGTGCAGTCGACAAATTCTCTCCCGCCGTGCAGTTTATGCTGCTTAGGACTTCCCGTAACAATTGTTGAACATTTAAAAGTGTAAAGTTCACCTTTTCATTAGCTAAGTTTTTGTTGTCCGTTAAAAGCGAGTAAAAAATTTTGTTAAAAAGTTTTCAACATAGATTATTGTACCGCTACTTTTAGGGCTGAAATGTACAATATAAAAGTGTACAGGAATATTTTCTAATAAAAGCTGAAAAGTGGTTTTTGCTTTTGCTTTACATTTTGACATGTTTAATGTAATTTGCAGCGAAGCTTTTGCTGAGAAATGTGACACGAGTTTTTAGACTTCTCGGCGGTTTATCAAACCTTAAATTGTGTATCTCCTTATTTGAAGGTTTATTTTTCCGACTTAAATGCCTTATGAGATTGGTTGAAAGAGCCCATTCACCTTTAAAAGCTTCTTCAGTGCCCAAACAGCTTTATCAATAGGCGGAGAATAGAAAAAAAATTATACATATACTCTGCTTCAACAACCATATTTATATTTTTTCCTCATACCTATCCATATTCAGAGAATTTATAAATTACTTTGGAATAGGAAGGCCTCAACCATAAAATACTGATAATATATTTGAAGTATCTTTTCAAGATAAATCTGTAAAATATTTCTATTTACCCATCCCATCCATAGATTCAGTTATATTAATGTCCTGAATCAAATATTTGTAATAGAAAATTAATTGAATTAGGAATTAACTACTTAAAAAATTCATCTTCATTCATGAAATGCATTAAACTTCATTTTATACAGTGGCATCATATACTGTTAAAATATCCTATAAAGGCCATAATGTTTCAGTAATTATGTTCAAATAACTGAAGAAAGTAAAACTCAACACTTCATCATTAAGCCTTCAATATTAAGTATATGGGAAGACCAAATTTCTAGAATGTGTCATTCTATCCACATAAAATTGTCATTTGATATCATAGATTCATTCCACTGACAAATATTAACCATGTCACCATATCTTCCATAGTGATTTCATAATTTGGATATCAGATTTTGGGTGCTGTGAACCATTGAAAATGCTGAACAGTTTCCCAGAATTTAAACTGTGTTTTGTCTTCAGCAGAAGTTACATTTTAGTGATTTTTACTGAGATAAGAGCATTAAAATTTGTCATATCATTTTATTTTTGCTGATAATAAGTTGGCTTAATATGAATGTATTGCATTATGGTAGACATAACCCTTAAGGGTTTTATAATCATTGCAAAAATATATATTTCAATATGGCCAAATACAGCATCTAATAATTATTTATTGCATCACTGAAGGAAAAGGAGTACTGATAAAAGAGTTATCAAAAAGGTAATTTAGAATTAAATTCCACAACTCCTGTTTTTTGACATATCTTTCCAATAAAATATTTATCACATGGCATTTAGTAAATCTGATTGTCAACAGATGTTCCTCAGCCCCCTCACATATTGAAACCATATGGCAATAACCCACTTATGTTTGTCAGTAAAACTTCTTTTCTGTCATCCTTTGCACAATATATATCAATATTATTCCCAAATTCTAAAATAAACTGCCTGCATCTGCCACAGGGTGTTGTAATGGATGAGCTGGAGTCACCAACAACAGCTATAGCCGAGAAGTTGGCTTTCCCTGAGCTAATTGCTTTGACTATGGCTGTCTGCTCTGCACATACAGACAAACCAAAACTTCTGTTTTCAACATTGCATCCTTGAATTATCTCACCATCCTTGCAAAGAAGGGCAGCTCCCACTGAGAACTTGCTGTAGGGTACATAAGCATTTTGGCGGGCCTCTGCAGCAGACTTGATCAGTGTTTGAATCTTTTCACCTGTTGGCAGAAGTTTTCCCCACTTTGATGATTATGCATGCTTATAGCCTTTTGTTTTACAATGTATAAATATAAAAAAACTCCTATTATTTGTATTCCTTATAAAATAACGGAACGACTTACTTGTTTTTTCAAATGGAATCAAACTTCCGAGGAAAGGGCCTGGCGTTGGATGATCCATGTTGTAAGTAATCAGATGACTAGATCATGACTTGCATCGACAGTGAAGGTAATTTCATCTCAAGTTTAAATAAATATTAAACTCTGGTAAGATAAGGAATCATAAAGAATTCGTTTACAACTTACTGAGTCATAACGAAAACAGAAAGAAAAGTAATCTTTACAAAAAAAAAACTTCGAAAGGATTTTTACTTTATTATCTCGAGTATAATTTTAATTAAAGCCGACGACTTCATTTTCCGAAATAAAAGTTTGGCAGCAAACCTTTAAGGCTTTTCGTAAATCAGATGAATTTTTCCAGGTGTCAAACCACACGTGCGGTCACTGTCAAAAGAAAAACTGTTAAATATTTTTGAATGAGAATTTAAAAACAAGTTGGAATCACTTTAGTTCGTTTACGTAAAAAGCAGAAGAAATGATTTTGATACTTTTGGCGACAAATTTCTTTACTGATTCAGAGTCTCAATCAAAGGAATGACTTAGGCCTGAGATAAAATATTTTATATTTCTTTGATTGGCTACACTGATCAGTCAAAATCTATAGTCACCATAAACAAAAGGAGTGAAAATGTATTAGAAATATGACATTGGAAAATAAAGTTTATTTATATAGGAAGATCTGATAAAGTTCTATGTATTTAAAGAATAAATTAAATAAAATAGAATATGAGCGAATTAAGTCAGGAAGAGGTACGGAAGTTGGAAAAGAATTGTAGAGAAATTTACTTTTAATACGACGACAGTTGAAACCATGAATTTTGCTTTGTCATAAGAAAGTAGGCTATCGTTGTTTTTTTCTAAATTTTAGATACGACGTCGTCGTCTTTTGCGATTATCCGCTTTAGATACAATTCCGAGTTCTTCCACATCTAGAGATTCAGTTTCTGCCACGAGAAATGACGCTTCTACCCCTTCGACCCCCGGACCTTCTAACTCGCAGTCAGCTTCGTCTCCACGTGATGAAAATTGGTCCATGGATACAAGGGAACCCGACGAAGGTTGTTCTAGCAGAATCAAAGGGAAAAGCAAGGAAGTCATGGATGTGGATTCCGGGATTGAAAACATGGAAGTGGAGGAATCGGAGAGAAAGGAGTTCGAAACAACCGATATGAGCAGAGTATCCAGTTCGAATGAAGGTTACACAGAGCAAGTTGTGGTTTCTATAGGCAGGATTTTGTGTGTTTCATGGAATGAACATTCAGAAGGAACAATATTTTTACCTCAAAACAATGTTATGACTACTCCAGGAATGCAAGAACCAGATTATCAAGATTTAATTAGTCAGTCACTGATGGAAGTGTTGTGTCAGTTTGCTAATGGGGACAATCCCCTGCATGGGTTGCTAATTAGTACAACTGGGCCTCAAGATGATTCTCCAAGCAGTCCTATCACACCTCACACTCCAGTCAATTTGCCACCTCTGCCACAAAGTTCTGTTAGTCAAGAAAGTGTACCAAAACAGGCTGATGGATTGTATTATCTTATGGACTGCTATTCAAGAGTAGCTATAGAAGAAAGAAATCATCCAAAGGTACTGCACACCTTTTATTTTTTTATTTATTTATCTGAGAAGTATTTAAAATATTGCAAATATAAATGGGTTTTTTACCTCTGCTTTTGGTTGGATTCAGAATTTCAATCAAGGCCAGGAGATCTAGTATATAAGTGGTACTGTACCACTTGAAGTACTGAGAGAACAAAGAATGCACAATTGACATTATCTGTAAGATTAGAAAGATCTTACTGTGTTTTTATTTGGCATTCATTGAACTTCTTGAGATTTTCTTTCATGTTTTTTATTCAGAGCAAACAAATTTTGAATATTTTCCAATTTTTATTTTAATTTGTTTACACCTTGTGTGTTTGTGACCATTAAGGTCATTAACACTGAACTGCTAATATTCATTTAATATATTATTCAAAGATGAGCCTTTTTTTGGCAGGCTCACTGCAATTAAGTACACTTTTTATGGTTTCTCTCATTAGGAAATGGTGCCCAAGGGTGGGTGATAAAATTCTGATCTTTGATTTCCTGAGAGTAACTTTTCAATTGGATGTTAATTGAAACTTAAGCAGAAATTGTTGGGGAAGAAGTTAAAGAAATTTAAGAAAATAAGATGAAATAAGAAGAGATGAGAAAGCAATTCTTGAGATATTATAATGAAATATTTATCAAAAATAATTATTAAAATTCCAGAAAACATTTTAAGTTTTTAACCGAAAAAATTATTTTTTAGTGTCATTTATTGTTGCTATAATAACACAAAATCCCCAAAGCATGAAAACTTTTCTTGCCTAAATCTTTGTATTTCCGCGAAGAGAGTGCAAAAAAAGGCTGTGGGAATGATGCCAAAACAAAATCATTTCGTCACTTCTGTTAGTGCGAAAAAATGCAACGACGACAACTAGTTCACACTCTGTCGCAATGGGATACAGTTGCGTAAAAATGAGTCTAGTCTAATATGAGCTTTTTTCTCAGTCCCTTGCAAGATTGACAATTTTTTCTGGTTTTGCTCAGAAAACCTGACGCTCATAATTTTGATTCAGGAAGCAGCGTTGGAAATTGGAAAAAGTTACCGATGACGCATTTTTATCGGTAAAAAGTAATTGTTGTTGGAATTGCAGCCCCTTTCCCAAGCCTTCCGTTGCTTTATCGGCAATATAACTTCTAAATAGGAGAGAATTTCAATGCAAAAACTTTGATCGCTTATATATTCTTTTGTCATTTTTTACAGAGATGTAGCAGTCCTCCGTTACGGGACATTTTGGCCGAAATCCGCGCGCAGTGTGTTCAATTTGCTTCCCTTATACTCCAAGGCGCGGTTCCAGCCAGCGCTCTTCCTATGAAAGAAAGCCCCCTGCTGGCTCCGCTCCTGACCCAATCGACCCCCAGAGGATTTTTACTCGAACTCGTAACTAAGACTTATATTAATCCGGATTTATTTAATAAAGTAAGTATCGGTGACGGGTGTTTCCCTTTTCCTTTTTATTTTCTCAACATCACTCTCTCTTTGCAGATTTTTACACCGCTTTTGCAAGGACTCTTCAGAGCGATGCAGAGCTCGTCGATCGTCTCGAGCACACACAGAGCTCCCCTCCAAGTCCTCGCAGAGCTCACCGATATCCGGGTGGGGAACGCCCGCCCCTTCTGCAAGTTAATGGTCGACCAAATCCAGTTCTCCCCGGAGCCCGTCACCCGCGTCCATGGCAGGGAAATATCCAAAACTTCCTTTTTAGGACCGTTCATATCAGTTTCTGTATTTGCTGAGGATGAGCCCAAAGTTGCGGAGAAATTCTTCTCCGGGAATGCCTCTGCCGACAAAGCGGTGGTGCAGACCCTACAGGGCGAATTGGAGCACACGAGGGTGAGTTTGGATCCTGCAGCGTTTGGGGAGTGTGCGTGAGAACACTCAGGCAAACCTTTGTTGCAGACCCTTCTGTATAAGATATTCCACGACACGTTCGTAAATAGCTCGTCACGTGATCAGCTTCTCGAACATGTTTCGACCATTTTGAGACTGAACGAGAAGAGGGCCCAAATTCAGGTGGTCGAACTGGCGAACGCCGGAGATGGCTACATGCTCAATTTGCTTTCGGTTTTGCAGCTTTTGTCGGTCAAGGTGAGTTCTGTTCCCCGAAAATTTTTCCTAATACCCCTTCACTGTGAAATTCACCCTTAAATTAAATATAATTATCGGTTGCAGGTGAAATTGGACAAAGTAGATCCGATTTATCCATTTCACCCGAAGTCACTGGTGGAAATAAAGAAGGACGAAACCCGTGTGCGATTCACATCTCAGGAAGTGTCCACATGGCTGGATGAGTTGGGTAAGCACTAAACAAGTGAAGTATATAGAATGGACGCCAGTTATTCACTTCGTCCTCATGGCTCGGTTGAGTGAGAGTTCCTCTCCAGTCAGGATTAATGATTGCAGAAAGAAATTCGACTCACGTTTGGCGGGAACCAAAATTCCCTTCCCAGTGTTGGTTCCTCACTCTCCATGCTCACCACGTGACTCTCATCCCTGCCTTGCACAAATATCAGAGACGATTGCGGGCCCTTCGCGACCTGCACAAACTGGTAGAAGAAATGTCCGCCAGCGAGGTGCACTGGAAGGATTTGCCCTTGGCCTCGAGGAATAAGGAATTGTTAAAGCGGTGGAAGCTGCAGATCAAGGTCGGTTTTTGTGGTTTGTCAAAGTGAAACGTGGACATTATCGCGGGTTAGTGATAACGCCAAAATGGTTCAATTTCAGAAACTTACTCGAAGTCGCGCATGTGCCGACGCAGGTCTTCTTGATGATTCTCTATTAAAACGGTCCTTGGTTTTTTACTGCTCTGTGACGGAGTACCTCCTCACCCTTTTATGCCCCAACAGCGGCATGATACCGAGATTGCCCGTGGCAGAAGCTCCACCCCTGTTTCAAGCCCTCCCCGAGTGGTACCTTGAGGATATCGCAGAATTCTTATTGTTTACTCTACAGTAGGTTTTTCTTTATTTATTCTCTGTATTGTGTCATTATTTATCTCTCTCTTCGCAAACGGGTATTGATTGAGGAAAATCTCATTTCAGATTTCGCCCAGACGTGGTGGTCGCTTCGGCAGACGACGTCCTCATCACATGGCTTCTTGTCGCCACTTGCTCTCCCCACTGCATAAAAAACCCTTACCTCGTGGCGAAGATCATCGAAGTCATGTTCGTACTCAATCCTGGCATTCAGCCGCGAACAGAAGTCCTCTACGACAGACTCATGTCCCATTATCACTCCAAGATGAACCTCCCCCCTGCCCTCATGAAGTTTTACACGGATGTCGAGACCACCGGCTCCAGCTCGGAGTTCTACGACAAGTTCACCATTCGATATCACATCAGTATTATACTGAAGGGCATGTGGTCGTTCCCCTTCCACAGGATGGCCATCATCAGAGAATCGGGGTGAGAACTTCAATAATACCAATTCCTTTAATGTCGTATTGATTTAAAAATAATTAATCCTTTTTTTGGGTTTTTAGGTCCGGAACTCAATTCGTGAAATTCGTGAACATGTTAATGAACGACACGACTTTCCTGCTGGACGAAAGTCTCGAGTCGCTGAAGCGCATCCACGAAATCCAGGAGCTTCTCAGCGACCCGGTCGCCTGGGCGGGGCTCACCGCCGAGCAACAGCAGTCGAAGCAGCGGCAGTTGGCCGCTGACGAGAGACAGTGTCGAAGCTATCTCACTCTGGCGCGGGAAACCGTCGACATGTTCCACTATCTCACGATGGACATAAAAGGCCCCTTCCTCAGACCCGAATTAGCGGACAGACTCTCCGCCATGTTGAATTTTAACCTGAAGCAGCTTTGCGGGCCCAAGTGCAAGAACCTCAAGGTGAAGAACCCGGAGAAATATGGATGGGAGCCTCGACGACTTCTGAGTCAGCTGGCGGACATCTACTTGCATTTGGATTGCGACGAGTTCGCGGCGGCGCTCGCCGGCGACGAGCGTTCCTTCAAGAAGGAGCTCCTCGAGGACGCAGCTCTGAGAATGGAGAGAGCCGGCATCATGACCCCGACGGAGCTGGAACAGTTCAGGAATTTGGCGCAGAGAGCCGCCGATATTCAGGAACAGAACAAAAACAGGGAGGTCGACTACAGCGATGCTCCCGATGAATTCCGAGGTAAAAAAAGCATCCTCAATTTCAAAGACACTCAGAGTGGGAATCTCTGACGGCATATGATTCGTTTCAGATCCGTTAATGGACACTTTAATGGAGGAGCCCGTTTTGCTGCCTTCGGGGAAGGTGATGGACCGACCTGTGATTATTCGACACTTGCTCAACTCGTCCACTGATCCTTTCAATAGGCAACCATTGACTGAGGAAATGCTCCAACCAGGTGAGAATTTTTGAAATGCTTTTTCCTCGGGAGGGATGAAACTAACGTTCATTTGTTGACGCCGCAGCCACGGATTTAAAAGAAAGAATAATTCAGTGGAAGAAAGAAAAGCAGAAGTCGAACCCGTCTCAGTAGGAGAGAGAGGAGTTAGAACTCGGGTGGACGAAAGATAATCAGGATCAGTCGTTGGATCAGAGTCGCCTCCTCCATCCATGAGCGTATTGAATGGACCGCGCAATGCAGAGAGACCGAATAGGAGGTGAAGAGGGGGGAAATAAAACGTTTCTACTCCGCATCAAACGGCCTTCGTTGTAATTAAATGTATAAAATCCTCACAGAACGTGCGTGATGAGTACTATATTAATATTTCAATATATATATATAATAATTTAATTTTTCAGCCTTATCCCAAGTAATTTTTGTTTATTTCGAACTTCAAAAAATGATTCGAACAATGCAAAATAGAAGACCTTTTTGTTTTTAAAACATTTAATATTTGAAATTGATAAATTAAAAAATTAATTTTTTGTATTTGCTTTAAGTTGATTGTTTTGTAATGCAACGCGATCGGAATCGAATTGAAAAACGGTTCTTCCGGTTTTAAAAATATTTCGGCAATGCATTGCCGTCAGCAGTGTGTTCTGTAAAATAAGCTAAAGCACTGAAGTTTCCAGCCTTTAATATAATTTCTCAGTAACTCACTTTCTTAATTATTTTATTAATTTCCCTTCTGATCCGCAAACGTTTGTAAGTTTTTCTATTATAATCCACTTTATTCTCTCCCTTTCAAGGGTTTTAAACGGGAGTAAATTTACTAAAGAAATACCCATTACATATTTTAATTAAATTTTTATAATAAGTCCATTTATTTTTGCATTTTAAATACTATTTAATAAAATTAAATACCGTTTATTTATTCTCCCCTATTATTTATTTATTTGGGACAATAAAAAGTGATCAAATATCACATTTGTAATTGCAGCTCATGATGCATAGGCAACTAATAAAATTTCCAACTTATTTCTTATTAGTTCTAAAACACTGCTGAAAGGGTCATAATCTACATTAAAGTAAATGTTTGCTTGTTTTAAAAAATCAGGGAAAATGAAATAATGTTACTTTTGGATAAAATGTACGAGCGCTGCCGTCAGTGAGTTTTCTCTTTATTATTTCAATCCAGTGAAGTCAAAGGTGAAGAAAAAAAACTAAATACGCCAAATAAAAAAGGAAAAAAATTTATTTTATTGTCATAATTCATTTTTTATTGTACAAGCTGCTAACTGCAAATAAATAAAACTTACAAACTAATTATTTTTTAAGTACTCAGGAAACTTTTCTCAGAGTAAGGGCTTAAATTAAAAAAATCCATATCTGACAACATAATTTCGATCAAAAAGCAAGTTTTATGCACATACAGTTTATATATATGTCTGCATAAAAGCAGTAAAAGGAAGGGGGTAGGGAAAGGTACTGATAAGGAGTTATTTTCAGGTCTGAAAAACTTGATTGTCTCAGAAGATTAGCCAGGAAAAGCTTAACTTGTTTGTGGGATGAGGCTTCATTAGATTCCACTGCATTTTCATGAAAACAACCAAGTAGCTGTGCACAGCTACATAATTTTTTTTTAAAGGCAGAATCAGAGTGAACTCCATTAGGTCACTGCTTACTTAATTAGGTCTCTAATGAGCTGGCAGTCATATTGCCCCTGAAAATCCTGCCAAAGCTGGTAAATAAGGGTTGTCCTTTTCATCAAATAGCATCACACAAAACTAAAGTCAACTGAGATGGCAGATGGAAGATAAGTCACCATTAGTTCCAATGGTTTCCAGCTCAATAATTGCTTGGGCAACTCCACCCATTCTGTTTTGAATCTCTGTGACAACTGGCACTTTAAAAATGATGTGAAATTCTGAATAAGCACAAGACTAGCCCAAAGTGCAATTTAAAAAAAATCTCTTTTAAGTCATTCACCCAAGAGGATGCAATCTTATCCTATAAGTAATGAGATTCAACTCCCAAAAATAAATCAACCCCCAAACATTGGAGTTGTTAATCGCACCAACACCATCCCATCTCATTTCCAATTTGGCATAATATTTTAAAATACCTAATCAAATAATTTCTTAATGAATAAATGGTAATGTTCTGATGGCACTCACAGCAACCACATACAAAATCCCAAAATACAAATTAAGCTTTGCTGTCTTCTGAGGGACTTTCTGTATTGTTTCATAATTTCTAAACTGTTTCTCTATTTTAAAAGCTGCTGGGAGTGTACCTAATGGCAAGAGGAACCAGAGGGAATATCTTAGACTGACTATAACAAACATAATGTAGGGGGTGAAGAGGAGCAGTGCATACAGGACATGAGAAGCAGTGAGGCCAACCAAAATGGCCAGAGTTACTATTCCTGCTGCTTTGTCACTTTCCAGGTCTCTTGTGTTATTGGAGTGGAGAATGGCTTCTGTGTTGAGAGCTAAGGGAATCGCGTAGTAGATGCAAGACCACTCAACTCTCCCAGTTTGAGTCATAAATGCAAAAAGCACAGAAAGAGGTCCGAAAATAACCAATATGATAACGTCACCTAGAGCTATGTATTTGAGGCCAATTCCTCCAGTGTAAAGAAATGAGCTGGAAAGTCCCCCGAAGTATACGAGGGCGAGATGCTCCATCTTTGCTGGGGAGAGAGCTGCCAAGGCGATAAAACCAGCGCATCCGGCGGCGTAGAGGAAAGCGCCCAAAGAAACTACCTCATCTTGCGTAAGTAAATGATCGACTAATGTTCTGTCGTCGCTTTTCCTGCCGTCGATTCCCTTCACGTAGTCGAAATACGTATTGACCAAATTGCCGGCACCATGCACAGATACCAAAGTGAACACTGTCACTAAAAAAATGAGCCAACTGAACTCTGAGGTGGTTTTGTAGGCGAGAGCGGAGCCCAGGAGAGTAGGAATGAGTGATGCACTCAATGACCATGGTCGTAGAGCCAAGACGTAAGACGATAACTTCATCAACTTCGTTCCCGTTTGTTGTGGTGAGGTTTTCTTAAGGCCATTTGCCGTAGAATCCGAATTGTTTGCCATTTCTAATTAAATTGTTACAATTAATTTAAGCGAAAACCACTGCTACATTCTGAACTTTTGTTTTACCACTCTTCATTTTTAAAAAATCTCAAGTTTTTGATCGTCTCCTCTCCTCCTGACCTAAGATATTTTTTTCTATTTTAAGATTTCATTTTTGATGACGTGTTTTGACAATTTGACCTCAAAAGCCATCCTCAAAGGATAATCTTCGGGGAAATTTCTCCGGTTGGCAGCATTGTCATTCGCCATTGTTTCCTATCACCCATTTTCTTCTGCTTTATTTTCATGTTATCTGACATTTTAATAAATTATTTCAAAATTATTGCTACTTATTTATCTAAATAAAAAATTCAAAATTACAATCAACTTCCCATTTACTCTGGTTTTTTCAATTTTTCCGAATTAAAATTTTATTCGTACTCTCAATTCTAACACTTCCGGAAATAATACATTGCTATAAAACTTGCATCCAATAATTTGGGTTTATTCAATCCCATTTCTAGTAAACCGATTCCAAAAACAAATTAGTCAGTTGTATAACGATATGGCTTCAAGTTAATAAGGTATAAAACAGGCCCTGAATCCTATGGCCTCCATAGCTCAGTGGTTAGAGCACTGGTCTTGTAAACCAGGGGTCGGGAGTTCGATCCTCCCTGGGGGCTTAAGAATTTCTTGCCTGTCGAAAATCTTTTTTTTCTTTCGCCTTTTTATTTTTTTCCTCTCCGTATCAGGGATTTTATTAATAAAGAGTAGAATTTCATATTTTTAATTAAAGCGAGCTTAATTTTGAATACATTCCAGTTCTTACAACTTCTTTACTTTTTTTTCCTCGTACAATAGTTTTGAAATATGGCGACATGTATTTAATTTTGCGATCGTAAATATTTTTTAAAATGTATTACGTGTGCACGACTCAGCAGTCTCAAATCGTACCAGTTTAGCAAATGATTATTTGTAAGTATTTTATTCCCTGTAAAATAAAAAACCCCAATCTTATAGGTTCAAAAGCTTTCACAAAATGTGTTGTTTCATTTTTATATCTCCACAACGTCTTGCGGCACCCTTTCTCCAAAGACGATGCCTTAATCACATGTACGTGCGTGTGGCTTTTGTTTCGTGCCGAAGGATTTGCTGAGTAAACAAAAAGAACTTCGTCATAAGCAGAGTTTACATGCACGTGCACGTGTCTATGGTTCGTATTATATAATCCGGGGCAATGTGAAACTTGTTTGTTCTGTCGTTTACTCACCCATTCGAAAATACTTTCACATACAAAACAACTCATAAGCGAATAAAAACACAGCCGCCATTGCTGACTGAAAAGTAAACAAATTAAAATTTAAGGTGAATTAGATAAATATAAAATCTAAGATGGCTCAAAATTTCAGTGAAATGTCCGATATTTTCATGCCGGAGCTAATGGAGCTGGATTCCTACTGGCGAAGAGCCGTAGAGGACGCCATCTGCGACACCCTCAAAGGTGAGAAACGCCTGCATTATGCCTTGAAAAACAGGAAGAAAATTAACCAAAAACTGGAAAAGCTCGGTCTCAAGGCCGGTCTCCAGCAGAGCTTCTCGCAGAAGCGTGCATCCAGCCCCCATTCCAGGGACGAGCCAAACAGTTCGGTCTCTTCGCTGGAGGACCGATCCGAAAAGGGTCCCGAAACCATTAAGAGCAAATCTGGAAGCAGAACCTACAGGGAAACTCCTTCCGAAAACAGATACAAAAGCCCGGAGCGACCTTTCCTGGGAGATGGCTCTCTCGAGAAAATGAAAAAAAGTCAGAACAGTTTTAATTGTGAACCAATGGGCGATGGACAATCGGACGTGGTCGGCAGTAATTGGAACATAGAACTCGACAAAGACGATGACGGCCAGTATGGTGAGGCGTCTGTCAAAAAGGAGGAGGCCGGGAAAAACAAAAAAGTCCAGTGGCTCCATGTGAGGGAAGACACCGATTTCGATGAGAGTGACTCGGAATTGTCCTCTAATGAGTCTCCAAAACAGAAATTTTCATCTCCCAGGTAAGCAACCGCTCCTTTCACCTATAAGTTGATCGAAACTATCCAAAAAATAAAAGATTTCCTTCGAGTGGACGACATTCCAAATTGACTCTCGAGTACAAAATATCATACCCCTGACGAAGAAACATAAAATGCGACGCTATTAACGAGTTTTCCTTGCAGGCGTACCTTGACGACCAAAGCCGCAGAAACTGAGAAGGCGAGGCACTTGTCACCCGAAGATGGTTTTCTCTCCGATGATGAGGAAAGCTCTCTCCGAGTGAGCCGCAGTTTGGAGCGAAAGCTGCATTTGGCTTTGGCCAAGCGGAAAATCCTAAGCGAAGAACAAAAGGGATCCAGGGCCGGACTGGGCGGCAAAAAGGTTGAGATTAGCCCTTCCGGAGCTCAACTTGTCATGAAAAGAAGAAAAGGACTCACGAGGTCTTCTGCCTTCATTCAGCTGTACTTAGAGGTGTACAGGGAGCTCTATCATAAGTGCTCCTTGAGGAAGATCGCCTCGGAGGCGGCCAAAAGGTGGTGGGGTATGAGTGCGAAACAGAAGTCCAAATATTCTAACAAAAGGCTGAAGAATTTACGATAAGATGGAAGGAATTCATAGTAAATTGAATACGTACAATTTTACAATAAAATTAATTAGAAGGTAACCGCTGTGTTTCTTTGTTTTAATAATGAATTTTACAGAAGTGTCAGAAAAAGCGTTTGACGCTGCATAAGGCAGTTATTGCAGATAAAGAAAGGACTTCACGTGTTAAAAGTAAACTTTTTTATGAAAATTTTTCAACAACTTACTTATTTCTGTAATCTCTAAGGAACAGACAGGACAAAGTACTTGTAAGTTGCACTAACTATCTATGCAGAAGAGTTAAAATGTTTTAGTCTTTCACATACTCATGGGACACTGGAATTTCTTCCTCTTCTCTCTGGTTTTTAACAAATTTTACGTGAATTGTCTCTCTCTTGTGTTCTAAATGTGCGCCTGATTTTCCCAACTCCTCTTCTTCATTTCTGATGCCTCACTTAGTTTTAGTTTCGTATTCTTAACCCATTGCACCCCTTCGTTTCTCAATGCCTAACTCTCTAATACTTCCTCACTTCTGTTCTCTCCCAGCTAATTTTGTGGATGCCGCGTTAGGCGCGACTTAACTCTTTAGGTCTCAAGACTCAGTTGGGTCTTATAAGTTCACGAAGCGCGCCTACAGTGCCAAAAACCGCGGCGAGAGTGACATCAGTCTTTTATCTTGTGTCTCAACAAGGTCGAACAAAACAGTGGTTTCCTCCGGAAGTGGATTACGGTAAATCCCAATTGTCCCGATAACTTCCAGTTTGGGACTCGGTTTTGTTCGCGAGGCCGCTATGCCACAGTCGCCGTTGCCCAGCCCGAAGAAGCTCAAAATTCCGGGGATTTTCGCCAACGCCGTTCTCAACCGTCAGCGATTGAGCTCTCGGGACCTTTCCCAAAAGTAAGTACCATACCAAATATTCGCTGTTGGAGAGGGTTGGAATTTAAAATATGTTCTTGTGATTGCAGGTTATCGGGCCGAAATGAAACTCGGAAAGAACTCCAGGCTGACAGGTAAGATTTTATCATTTCATTTTTTGCTTTTGGTTGTGAGTGCAGACTGTCTTTGGTTGTATTATATTCTTTGTGAGATGCACTCACAGCAAATAAGTGGACTGCATGCTCAAAAAGACTATATTTAATTTCAAAATGTTTAAATATTATCAACAGAATAACGGGGGTTATTAAAATATATCACCATTAAGAGAGGTATGATGTTAATAAAGCTCCGAGGGCACAAATTGGAAGTTAAAGTAAATAATTTATCCTAGCATAAATGATAAATTTTACCAAAAAATTAAAACCTCTAGTAATTGCCACCTACACTGTGTTTTCGTAAGATATGACACCATCACTTAAGTCTGACGTTATCTAAAAGACAGAGGGAAGCTGGAAAGAAAAAGCGACTGATACATTAAACTAATTTTATTGTTAATAAAGCACTAATGTCACATTGCTTCCCAGTCAGAAAAATTCCCTTAAAACTCCCAAAATAACGGTTAAAGCCCATAACAACAATTCCGAATCCAATAAAACTCTAAACTTTCACTAACAGTAACATAATCGACATTAAACTTTTCTCCCCCTCAAAGCAGGGATTTGCTTTTAATCACTTCACAGCAAAAATAATTCGCAAATATGAAGACTTGACCGAGGGAAGGTAAATGAGAAAGATTTTGCTAATTCTCAAACACAGGAAAATTCACAAATAACTACCCAAATCCCCCACCATTCTCCCCAATAACGTTACGGGAGTAAAAACAAACGATCCTATAGGTACTATAAAATTTCAACAACTTTGAGGAATTTTTATTCATTTTCAAAGACGAGGAAGAACTACTTTTTGGACATCCCTGGCCAATATTATAAAAAAGCTTTCGTCAGGTCTTAGGCCTTTCATTTCTACAGTTTATTAATTCTTTCCGTAAATAATTAACATCTGGATAACACCCTGTGCGCTTTTGTATATTTACTTAATTTGTTGCCAATCTGAAAGTTGACTTTCACTTTCGCAGATGATAACTCTTGTCAGAGATAAACCCAAATTGCCCGACAGTTAAGGTACACATGTAATACACAGTTTGTATATATTAAATATAAATAAAGACGTTTAAACGAAAATTCAGTTAAACGTTTCGTAAATGAAAGTTTATGTGAAAGCATTCGAGAACGAATACAATATTTTTTTTTGTAAACGACTCTTCGCCTTTCGATTCGTGAATTTGTATTTTTCGAAGATTATTGCACCTCAATATATTATTATCATCAACATTCTTAATTAAAATCTGAAATTGATATTACAGAACATTGCACAATTATTATTCAGAGATTTTGGCATAATCATTCTTAAAGTTTTCAGTTCTTTATTTTTACGGCGTTGTAAAACTTATTTGATAACATATCAAAATACGTAAAATTTACAAATGAAGAGCATAAGAAGAAAACCGATTATTTAATTTTTGAAACGACTTCTTCCATAATTACTTTCGTTAAAAATCATAGTATAATTTTGTTTGCTTGTGCTTTTATCGACACAATATTTATGACTAAATATCAACTCCTGAAAATTTTTCAGTCTGAATTCTTAGAATTTATCTTCACGTAAAATGAAAATACGTTTACGTTATTGTCTGCTCGTGAGAGCAAGGAGTTGTCAATACCTGTTACATTCATTGAAAATAACACTTTTTAACAAGTTTTAATCGACATATTATCGGTTAACAAAATATCCTAAATATATCGCGCAGAGAGTATTATATGTGATCTTTTTTTCTTTTTTGTCTGCTGCATGTGCTTATCACTATTTTTCATCCAAGTCCAAGGATTTAACAAAGAACCAACAGTATTAGTAACGATAATTATACAATAACACTCTTAAAAAATAAGGTTTTGATAAACTCTGAAGAATTAAATGACGTTTGGCCCGCAATTCTCCTCTTCCCCCTCCTCCGCCCAAAATACCTCTTCTGGTACTTCAGTTCCCACCAGAAGGTCATCCGCAGACGGAGATGCCGAAGGTGAATGCACTCTCGTGGCCAGCGGCGGAAAGAGGGGAAGAGCAGTCCCGCGGAGAATATACCTGCTGCAGACCTCAAATTGACTGACTAAATCTATTGGGTGACTACCCTGGTAACCACATAGAGGAAGGCAGGAAGAAGGTGGGCGAATGTGAGAGTGGGGGCTTAACATCCGGCCTGGGTGAGGAGATTGGCGAGTCGGAAAACCCTCATCCAGGCGAACATGCCGTTGTTCGGGATGGAAAGGCTAATCGTCCCTCGAAAAGGCAACGTGCTGAATCGGGAGGACTCCGGAGTGTCGAGGGATGTGTGCGACTTGGCCTTTAAAGCGCTGATGGGCACCATTTTCACGGCTAGAAGAAAACAAACACACGTGCTTAGGTTTTCTCGACTGCGAAAGGAGTGTGGGTGAAAGGGATAGTTCTATGATAGAAGTGATATGTTCGGGCCAATCCGACCCTGAAATTTCGCAACTGAAGAAGTCCACATCACGTGTCTGCTGGACATTTACGTGGGCGCTCGTTTATGTGCGTAGCTTGACGGTGCCACGCACGAGTCGCACTCCCAGAAACCCACTCTTTGTTTTCCTTTGTTGCACTGCCCCCACCTGATTGCCCCCCAGTCCGAGCTGAGATAGCCTTCGCGTCAGCAATGTCTTCGGTTGCGTCACAACGCCGAAGAACTGGACCACCGTTCACGTGACCTTTGTCCTGGCACATATCTCCGGTTCGCGTCTGCATTACCTTCTTGTATCCTTTCCTGAGCCGCCTGCAGCTTCTGCATGTCGGACTGGTGCGGTTATTTCTCTGTTGTTTTTGAAATGTGACTCGATTAGCGTTTCGGAACGACTATTGACTGCGTGGCCGATGAATCGATACGACGGTTGCGCGAAGGATTCAATAAAGGAAGAATGGAGGAGGGAAACTTTCGCCTGCGTAATTGCGTATCTGGGTCGAGCGGGCAAAAGCCATTCTTCAAATCTCCTAATTCACCTTCTTCCCTCTAATCCATTACTCTTCTATAGTCCTCTTTTATCTTTCATTTGCAATTCGGCTTTCGTTTCTCCTTCTATTAACTCGAATTAAGATCATTGGAGCAAGCAACTCCCCTCAATTTCTCATATTTGTGTTTCTTTCTTTTTCATTGCGCAACTTGCTCTTCTGCTTTCTGTCTTGTTTGGCTTTTGCATGCGAGCACATTTTCAAGTGAGATGTTATCGAAAAGTTTTTTAACAGTGGTCATATTCGAAAAGAAATCAACAACCAATGGCTAAACTTTGTGAATTTACTTTTGACCAATCTGAAGAAAAACATGCCGAGAGGAGAAACTGTTTTATTTGTGAGTTCTTTCGTTTACTACTGAAAGCTAATTACAGTGGTTCATGTGATGCTGCTCCCCACTGTATATTTTTTCTCTTCCTTAGTAGACATTAGCTCGTCAGGCGTCCATGATTTGTAGAAGAAAATGCCTGAATGTATGGTATGTGTCATGATAAGGCTTTTTGTATTCGTGGATGTGGTGGACTCTGAGTACAACCCAAAAGACCTTTTAGTTCATTATTAGGTTCTATTTCTGTTTTGATCAAATTGCTGTGTCGGAGTCTACAGGTGGACAGTATTTTCCCATGATTCAGTTTATAGGTATCTTTATTGAACAACCTTACCGAGTCACAGAATGTTGCAAAGGGAAAACCCAAAAGGAAAGAGATTGTAAAAACCCGAAAATTAGGCTTTCTTGGAAATCAGGGAAAACGAGAGCTTTGAACTTTTCCAAGTGGAAGTTAATTGAGATTAAAACATAACGGCCATCGATGGTGGTTTATCTACGCCTGCGCAAAAGAATCCTCAGTCTCTATCAGTGCGTGCAATAATGATTAAATACTCAGGTTCTGGTTTTTAAAGAAGGTGAACATGAATTCGCCTGCGCCGTGTTTTCATAGTAACGTGGTTAGGGTCAAACCTGAATTAGATTTTTCGGGTTAGCGAATTTTGTTTAAAAAGTCGGTGACCTTTTGCTGCTCCTCGCTTGGTCGATTTCCGATAGGGGAAAAAGGTTTTTCCTTCGTCTGTAAACTTTACTAATTATTTTTTTTTTATAAAAGCTGAGCAACTGAAAAGAACAAATGTTCTGAAAACTGTCCAGGACTTTTTCCAAACGGACACAAACTGAGAGATTTCTATTAATAGCATTTGGCACGTCTGCGTATTGGCCGGAAAGTTTCCAAAACTGTCCCGAGAGAGGGACGGGGTCTAAGTCCCCCTTCCCGGAGCTGTCCCTCGGGGCCCCCTTCCCGGAGCCAATTATCTTCTCAGGTCACGACTCTGCCATTAAAACTCAACTGGCAATAAACTTGTGACCCAACGGGTGGCTTTGATTTCGTGCAATTTCATCTCCTTTTAATTAAAAACTGGTTTCTTTACACTGGAGCGAGAGCCTGGCTTATTTGGGAAAACTAAAAGTTCTAATAAATAAAAGAAATCATTTCGACCACTTCAAAAGCTCATAAATAAAGCTCATTTACTTCATTTACTTTTTTTGTTAAACTGAGTACCCATTACGCGGTTACCCGTTTCGAACCTATTTTCTTAAAGCGGAAAGTCCGAATAAGTGTCTGCACTGCACTTATTGCCATAATAAATTTCTTTCAACTTATCAAAATTCCCGTGTTGGCTACTTACGTAAACGTAGGAAATAGAACAGCTGATGTTCAGCGAAAGAATCTCTTTAAAATCAACGTGAAACTTACGTCGAAAATAGAAAACGAACTGAATATCGACGCTCACGGAAACGAGCAAAGCCGACGGGAAAAAACTGCGAAATGTGAAGGACACCTAATTAAATTGACCGCGCATAAGCTAAAAACGGGACACTAAAACATTTTAAAATACTCAAAGACCGATTTGAAAGAAATCAAAGTAGAACTCAGAGCTCATAAAGAATGTGTGACAATGGTCATCTTTTTAAATGTCAGCGTGGTATAAGTGCATTTAGAACTGAAATGTGTCTGAATTCAGTCAACATTTCTATGCAATTTGAGAATATACAAACGCATTTTCAGATTAACAAAATCACAAAAGACTGACTTTTCCGTTTCCTTAAGTTAAGTTAAAAAATTTTTTAGCAGTTAATAAAACATTTGTATTTCCTTTCTTAAGTTAAACACGGGAAAACTTACAATTTTTAGAAGTTTGAGCATTGTTACAAAATAACACATTCCGGTAAGCTAAATATCGGAGTGATTTACCACGAAACGATGACCTATATTCAGTTTTTTTACGGCGCTGATCGATTTCAGCAGGAGGATGTTTTGTTTTTTGTTTTGCTTGATCAGCTGATTTCCCTTATTTTGATGAAAAGCTTTTTCCGGAAATATCGAATCTTTTGAAATTATACATTCCTTGAACGTATCAAATAGTCATGTTCAGCTACATCATTTTAACAAAAAAAAAAAAACAAACTGAAAGAAAAGAATTAAACAATTAAGAAGTCAACATCCTCTAAATTGAATAAATGGAGGCTGAATATTTTTCATGAAAAAATGGAAATATATCCATTAATTTTAATGTTTTAAAATAAATTATGCAAGCGAAATTAATTATAATTATGGATTACCCAAATTACCTTCAGTAATTTTAAGCATCCGTAATCGTGTTTTTTTTCAAATCCAAAGTGCTGCCATCTTGTAGAAAGAGAAAAACGCAAGTAATTAAATAGTTCTCCGTTAAACCACGAGATGTCTCTTAAAATTCGAATTTTTCACTACACTTTTCACATTCTGATCTGGAAAGGATAAGAACTTGAAAGAACAATGAAACTGAAAATTAGATGTTTACGGAATATTTTCAAAAAGTTATAAAATTTTACGATCTGTAATTTTTGTCTGAGCTTATTTTACGACAGAACTTACCGTTTTGCTAAAAATGGCAAAAAACTAATTTTTTTGGCCTTTAACCCCGCGCCAATTATTTTCCCACCTTCGTATTATTGAGGACCATTGTCATTTTATCTGTAATTATAATCTGAACAATTTCATCAAGTTTCGACTTTTTAGGAATTTATGTAATCTCGAATGTCTAATTTGACAAAAATAATTGAAATTTCGTTTTAAAAGCGACCTCAGATAAAATCAAATTATTACGGATAAAGAATTTAATGGAACGACAGCCTCTTTTGGAGTGCAACTAAATTGTTTCGAAAATTTCCTCAACCTCACAAAAGTTTTCTTTAATTAGTTCAAAAAAGCGTTAAAAATCGGTCCCGAGTCACGCTAATATAATGTGAAAATTTTATGAACAAAAGGAGTGAAAATCCGTGAGGATGATTTTTCAAAATACGAATTCTATTACGTTCTCTGTTGCGACGACTTTTTCACGAAAGCAAATCTTTTTCACCCTTTCTTTTGTATCGCCTTTGAAAAAGCCATCGCCAAAGAACTTGCTTCTTCTCTTTCTAAGTGCTTCTTAAAAATGTCATCATTTTCTAATCCCTTTACGGAGCAGGCGTTCGATTAAGAACTAAATTTTCGACAGTGGGATTAACTTTGAGTGCCCTATTTAAAATCCTTAATCAATCAAATTTAATAACGAGGCAATGCCTGATATTTTATATAAATATAGGAAATTAATGGAGAATCTGATGATTTTAGTAGTTAATTAACGGGATGAATGATTAAAACCGTTGCGGGGACGGATTCTGCGCGAAGCTGTCGCCTCAGCCCCGGCGAGTCGTCAGACGTTCGACGCACGCGGTCCGCGGCAGAACGAACCGTTCGCCTTCGTCTACGGATTCTGTGCCTCCGAGATTGTGTTATTGTTGTAACTTTTGTGTCACCGAGTATGAAGGGAAATATAGGAAAGGTAAATTCTGGAAGACCTCTGTGGGCGACACAAAAAGATAATATCGTTCAGCAAACTGTGAACTCAGTGTCCAAAGGGTTTCGACAGAACATTGCACTTTTTTGAATCCGTAAAACGGAATAATCTGAATCCTTTGATGATGAGAAAGTACTCTCGGTCCTTCGAATTGATGGGAAATACAGAATATAAAAAGAGAAAGTGTGGATTGATATATTGTTGCCGAAGAAAGCTCCACCAATTTTACAGAAGCCTTAGTTTTTCCTTCAGAGGAAAATTAGGCCAATTTCTTTTCAAACGCCTTTTACGTTTCGTGCAACTGATTTGTAATTGACTCCGCCTCCTTTTTACTTTAATCACCTGTACTTACATACTGTTATTTTCGTATCGAAATTTTAACCCGAATAACATCTTCAACCTCAACTTCAGTTAACCAATTCACTGACTTAAGGCGAAATCTTTCGAGATTGCATTTTACATCTCATGAAAAGACATTTCTCACAAAACTGTTAGTTTTAGAAAAGATAAACGGAGGAATAATATTTTTTAATGATTATACGTCATCATTATAATAATCTAATTATTTGCTTATAACGTAAAATATTGATATATTTATAATTAATTTCTCTTTTCGGGTCACATCCAAATATAAATATAAATGTTGAAATTTTAAGTGAGTGCAAAATGAGCGAAAAATCCGAGGAAAAATTGAAAACTTAAATTCGAGAAGTTTTTTAAAACAAAAACTCGAAAATAACTTTTCGGATTAAAACCTGAAGTTCCACAACAGTCACATTTCATTTTTTCCGATCCTCACAGTTGGGAAGAGAACTATGTTTTCTTTTTTAAATAAATGAAAAATGGCGCTGGAAAGGAATCAATGAAAATTCCCGGTCCGAAAAGACAAAAAAGTTTTTCATAATCGCAAATCTCCCTGACAGGAAATGCAGTGAGAGGGAGGGGGCGGTGGGGGGAGGGCCGAAGTGGTTGAACGGGATCCTCAAACATTTTCGCTTTCAGAAACAGTTAAGCAAATAGGAGAAAAAAGGAAATTCGCTACAATCCAGTCACAGAACAAGAGTTCGTACGAGTGGAGAATAAATATTTAAATGATTTTAATGAAATATTTACAAACTTTTGTTTTTTCTGCAATATTTCCTCTGCACATGCTCCCATGTAACATCTCTTCTTCTACCCTTTATTTTCTCGCTCCATCTTTCGAGAGCCTGAACTCAGCTCTTGTTTCCAAACCTTTCTTTGGGTTGTCGAACTTTTAACGAAAGTGTCATGACAAAAGAGCAATATTGTTTTGTAGGACAGGACGAAGCGAGTAGATATCTTTAGTGAAGTCGCAGATTCAGGGGGAGAGTGGGGGTGAACGGGGGAATGAAAAGCTTGAGAAATTGCTCCTGTCGGGAATAAATCCTGAAGGGAAATTGGTAGGGCCATAGTCTGTGAAAATCGGAACGAGAGAAGTATAAAGGATAAATTTTGAGCATAATAAAAACGATGACCTAGTTGAGAAGAGGAAGTTATAATGTAGGTTAAGCAGAAAAGGTCTTCGGAAGTGTAATTTGCTGTTGCGAAGAGTTACTAAGGATCCATCAGAAAGCAGCCCTAATCAAAGAGATTCTTACCAACCTCAAAAAGCCAAAGATATTTATCTTTTAAATGATTTCCTCAAAAATAATCTGTAATTTTATTTCCCACATTTTTCGCCCGCAGTAACTTTTAAACTGATTTATATGCACAATATTTTATTTTTTACGAATTAACTGAAAAATGACTGACATGGTAAACAAATTTAAATAACTTTTCTAAAGAAGGAAATTTTTCAAAATAATCACGACAGCAGACGAGGCAGTAAACATTAAAAATAAGAGATACTTAAGCTGAGTTTTAGGTTTGTGCGGTCACCCTGTCCATTTATTTTAACCCTTAGCGGTCGTATGTCTACTCTCCCTATCAGTTTAAACTTTTCCTCAATTTCTATTAAACCTTCTCATGAACTGATACAATGCTCCATCGATCGGAGATAATTCGCAGATACATTGTAGAATTCCAAAGAACATTTTCTAAATTGTATTTATGAGTAAATAGATATTCTCTCTTGTTAAAATATGACTAAATATTAGTGAATATTATGTATATGTATCCCTGCTCTTTCCAAACAAATTAATACCCACCAATAGATACCCACCCCCAAATTTTATATGACCGCAAAGGGTTAATAAAATTTACAACATACATATGTACTGTATTTGATATTCAATGTTCGTATTTATATGATAAAAAGTATAAAATTTTTCCTCCGTATCGCTGATTAAACTCTATCTTTGTATATTTTTACACAAGTTATCTTTTGAGTGATAATTTGCACCGCAGGGCAATGACTTGACACACGTGCAAATATCTGAGTTCTCTCGCATCAAAACAATAAGTAGAAGACATCCAGAAACTTATTAAAGAAAACCGCCGTCTCCCAAATTTCACACATTGAAGGAAAGCTCCGGAGGTGAATTTTACTGAATTACATAATTAAAGTTTCGTGGGGACTTAAATTATTTCTCATTCAGTTCCTTATCTCAGCAACCCTCCCCATTCCTTCCCCTCGTTCCCACTCCCCATTTCTTCCTCCCTTTCTTAATTGCTTTCCTTTGTTCGGGAGCGGATGCGTCCAAGCTAATTTTCTGCCTCCATTAGCGCTAAGGCTCCATGGAACCTGTATCGGCGAGTGCGAAAGGTGACGTAACGCTGTTGCGCCATCCGCGGTTAGGCTTCTAGTTTTTACCTTTTAGAGCCGGTTCAATTGACGTTTTGACACTTGGCCCGGGCCTTTTACCTAATGAGACTCAGATGTTCGTGTGTGACCCAAATTTGCCATATCCATTTTCTCTTTGTGTTTTTTTCCCCTGGCCGGCTTTGCTTTCTTCTGTAAAGGGAATATTTGATGACTTTGACAGCTCTGAAACCATAGCATTAACATCAGACCTTGCCCTTCACGAAATGAAACTGAGATTTATTTTCAGATGAGTGTTTTGGCGAAGGTTTCTGATAGAAAATCTCCGGGGGGACCCCTGTTGATTCATCAATTTTCATTTCAATTTTAGTTCGTCTAACAGTAACCCAAATTGTCAAAACATATGTGCATTGATTTGCTGGCTTTTAATAAACTGAAGCAAAATAAATGGAAGTAAAGCAGACGAAGTGAAAATCTACGGAAAGAAAAAGTGCACCGTTGCAAATATTTTTTATTTCACTCTTGGAGTAAATACAGATTCCAGACCGCGTAAATCAAATTATTAAAATGGTTAGAAAAGTTTCAAATGAATTCCATTCAATTAGGGAATTTACTGAATGGCATTATACACCTCTGAAAGCACATACGCCCCCTACCGTCACATGATTGAAAAACATTTGAATCGCACGACTTGGCCTTCATTTCTGAAAATTATATTTCATTAATCGAAAGTCCAATGGGCACTTTGACGTTCACGCGAGGGATGAAAAAGTTGGTATTTGCCATGGTCCTAAAGCCCCCTTTATGACAAAAATGTCAATTTCAGTCACGCCACCCCCTCTCCTTTCGATCAAAAGAATTCTATTGGAAACTCCGTGAAAAATGTTTCCAACCGAGAATTTCCGATAACTAAATCACTTTTTAACTTTGGACTTATTGACTTTAGACTGTCGGAATGTCGTCGCGCCTAAAAACCAATACAATTTACTTTATTCCCGCTTTAGATAAGAAAAGGCTGAACTAAACCGAGCGGAAGATGATTAAAAACGAAGTGAGAAAAGGCAAAGGTGAAAGTGTTAACCACAGTAATTAAAATAAGGGCGGAAAGAAAAATAAGGGAAACAAGTGCTCTATTGTAAATGAGAAAGCATTTTCTGTGATACTCTCGGGGCGCGTTCTATGCTGAACACTGTACCTGTAGATTGGGACATAAACACGAATCTTGAGGTGACCAACGAAGGGAACGCCGGCGGCGGCGTTCGCGCGCGGACTCGACTCCTGCGCTACCTGTCGGAGGGGGGTCACAATGACCCGACGACGAAGGAAACCGCAAGATCAAACACTATGATTTTCCACAGGTGAGTATAATATTTCAATTTAGGTTTCTTCATGTAACAACTGGCATTTCCTTCCATTATTGAATAAGCGGCACACGCGGCCTTGCATATAGCTTCGCCCATTTTTCTCAAACTGGAGCACCGGCTAATGGGCAGGCACAGAAGTAATTTGACGGCGCGGGAGGGACCTCCTCCCTACGCACCCATTTGTGCCCTTATTCTTAATTATTAAAGCCAATTTATATAACCACGTTCCCACTGAATACTCAATTTGAGTTCAGAAAGGGGTCAGAAAAGCGGTAAAAGCACTGCAAGTTGATTTAGAGCAAAGAGAAATCATATTTGGTCCTCCAGTTTCAATGACATTCCCTTCTCCTTCAATTTATTAATAATTAATAAACTAGAGAAATTGGTGGATTTTTAGTGACACCCCTGACAAAAGCCTTGGTTGTTCATTTCTATGATTTGCTCCCCGGAGCGAATCACCTCATTTATCGTAAAAGGATTTTGGTGTTGCCGGTTCGATCCCTTAGTGCTTAGCAGACTCCCCTTCCTCCCCTCTGCATTCTATCTTTACTTTTCCAATAGCTTGAATATCAATAGTCTCCGATGTTGGTAAGAGGTTAAAAATATTCTGGTATGATGCCTGTTGCATAACCAATTCCTCGTCTTCCTTTACCATTCTTTTATTTTCTCCGATTTTGACTGATTATCTTTCGAGGCAAAGGTCAGCCTCTCTTCCCTCGTTTTCCTTCATAACTTGCTGCACTATGTTGAAGCTTCCAAACACAACAAATCTTCCGCCTCTTTGGAAGTAAATCGTTGGCAAGAGATGATTCTTGATTGACATGATACCACTAAAAGGCGCACCCACAGGGATTTTGGGCGTGTGCCCCACTCGTACCTGGCTCTCCAAATAAGGACGACCTTGGTTATAGAACACAGGTGGAAGGACGGCCTGCATTCATTTCACGAAGAAATGGAACGAGGGAAGATATTTGGTCAATTGTTGAGGAGCAGTCAAATTGTGACGTCCTGGACAGGGATAATGGGGGGATGAGTGCCGGATTATGTTTGTGAAAGAGTATTGAAAAGAAAAGTGACTTTTTTTCATTCATAATCTGTTGAGGCATCATTAAAATTTCAAACGAGATGAAGGTGTTGAGAAAGCCCTCTTTAAGCTTTCGCCTTGAGAAATTTCACAGCTTTTCAAAAGAAAATGAGGAAACGGTTTTCGCACGAATTATTCCTTTGGACTGCTTAAGGCTCGTTTTTCACCGATTTTCCTCAGGTTGAAGAGCTAAGGAATATTATCCAGTCAAGTATTCTGGAAACTACGCAGACAATATATATATAACCTAGAAACATACTCTCGAAGATAAAAAAAAAGAGGCAAAACCACGTATATTTTTTAATAAATTTTAAAAAAGGGAGAAAAGAAATAAAAGACAAATAATCTTTAGAAATCCCTCATAGAATTTTTGTTTTCTTTGAAAAACTATTAACAAAATCAAAATTGAAAGAGGGGAATGCTGACGTCAATATTACGTACTCTCAGATGATTTTTGATAAACTTCTGCTTAAAAAGCACTCAAAAGCACAAAGCGAAGGAAAAATATTAAAATGGAAGGATAAAATTAAAAACTTATTATCAGGGTTAAATCACTTTCCGAAAAGGAAATTTTCAATCAACTTTGTTTATTTAAAAATAAAAATTAATTAAGAAAATATGATTAAACCCTTTGATAAAATGCTTTAACTGTTATCATAAATGATGTAATCATAATTAATATGAGGAAGCGACACTGGTGTGGCAAGTTAATGCGTGTTAAGAAACTATATTTTGTGGGAGAATAATTCATATATTAAAAAGTGGTGCGAGTTATAATAAAGTTATAATTATATAATCAGATGAAACATCGCTTCATTCCAATTTGGTCATTTCGTCGGGCAGCAGAAGATAAACGTGAGGTTGTTTACTCCTCCAAACGCGCCAAACTTTTGAACTGAATTTAGTGTTTCCAAAGAACTACTAATCCCTGGGCTTTGGAACACAATGATTTTGAAACGGTGAGACGAACGTGAAAGAGAAATGTAATTTTTGGTTGAACGCCTACACAAGTGGAAATCCCTTTTGAGCAAGAAAATAAGTCGTCAAAGGAAAGGGGCAAAAGGTTGAGGTGACCTCGAAACAAAGATGAAAGCCTTTTTGTGTGGGTTTTTAAAGTTGAGAGAGCTCTCGAGCAGATTAATTTTCTCCTATGAGCCCAAGGCCATTTCTCATTGCCCTCTTGGAAATTATCTTAATTTTCTTTTTCATCATTCACCTGTGTTGCTTTATTAACCTCCTCGCTTTCCCTAATTTAACTCAAATACATATTAAAAAAACCTTTCGGTTCATAACTTTCCTATTTCCATTGACGACATTGAATCCCCACTGCGGTAATTTACCCCAACAGAATTTTACAAGTGCACGGGAGGAAGTTTTAAAAAATTTCCGCTACAACTCTTGGGGATTGTTGTGCGGTAACATCAAAAATAAATATTGAAACTTCGTTAAAATTTTTATTTCGATAGAAAGTAACGGAAAGTCGGGTAAACAAATATGTGTGATTCAGGCGATCAGTGATCGAATACAGATAATCGCATACAATATCTATGCTTCCTTCACCACCTGACATATTGGTGATAAATAAAAGATCACAAATACTGTCAGTGGACTCTTCATTTGCTTTAAGATATTCATAGGGCAATTCAGGTGCTGATTGCAGTACAAATCTAACTTTTGTAGCATATATTTTAACCCTTTGCGGTCGTATATGTAGTCTCAGCCACGACAGCAAGGAACATACGAATATATACGAATCTTATACTCTATGCATTCCTATATCAGTTTAAACTTTTCCTCAATTTCTATTAAACCTTTTCATCAACTAATACAATTGGAGATAACAAAATTTAATCTAAACAAAAGTTGTGCAAATATATTTTAGAATTCTAAAGAATATTTTATAAATTGTATTTAGCAGTAATTAGACAATCTCTCTTCTTAAAATATTACTAAATATTACTGAATCTTGTTTATCCATCGTAAATTTCAAATTAAAATCAAAAAAATTAGTTTTTCGCCAATTTCAGCAAAACAGTAACTTTTATTTTAAAATTACCTCAGACAAAAATTGTAGAGAAAAGAATTATGAACAAAAAGTATTAAAATTTTTATTCTTAAGAGCCACCGTTTCTGAGATATAATTATCCAAAAAATTAGGAATTTATGTAACCTTCAATGTCTAATTTGACTGGACTATTCGGACTTTAGGTGCTTTCACTGTACCCCTCATTTAGTTCAAGCTTTGTCCATGTCACCCTATAACACTAATTTTCAATGCACCCCCTCTCTTCCCCTCTCTTCCCCTCAACCTCCTCATCGATTAGAAAGGCTCATCTCGGTAGATAATCGACTAATATTTACGTTAGAGCGAAATTGAAAATAAAACATATTAATAAAAACGGGAAAAACCAATTATAAACGGCCTTAGAGTTTTGAATATTTTAATTAAAAAAGGGGGCGATTAAGGAGACTAAATTTGAGAAGAATGCCTCGAGGCCGCCCAACCATTTTTTCCGTCTTTTGTTTTCAATTTAAAAATTTCCATTTTCTTTCTGCGGTTCGGGTGCCAGCGGGCCTCTTCCCGATATTGCTTTTTTCCCTAAGGGAACCGTCCTAGGGAGTGGTAGACCTGAAAAGTGTTATGATATAGCCGGGGGAGAGTGCTCTTTGCTTTTCTTTGTATCGTTCCCAAAAATAAGGGAAGATTTACTTCCGGTTCTCCTCTCCCGGTCAAAACCTGATTTATCGATAACGAAATGAGATTCTCTAATGATATCGCATTTGACAGTCATCCAAATTTAATGAATTTGGTCCTCTCATTATAGTTTGATGACCTTTGGCCTTAACATCTGCAGCTTCTTCTCATCAACGGCTTCCCTCGTTTATTTTTTTAATTACTCCGCTGACTCACAAAATGTGTTAACATTGAAATGGCGGACCGGCAGCGGGCGGTCATTTAACTCTAATCGTTTGCGCTGTCGTTTTCATAACAACTCTCGACCTTTCAGCCTTTCCCTGTCGTAATCATTTTCCTACAGCGCCCGGATTTTCACAACCTTTTCCTTAATTTGGATACATTTTCTTTTTACCTTTCTCCCCTTCACTTTATAGGTAATTTTTTAACCCGTTCTTCCATCTCACTCTTCTTTGTTTTAATTTTTTATGTCTGCCTTTCATTTCTTCTTTTCCCACAGCTAATCAATGTGAGTGAATATTCAAACAAGAGTCAACCCTTTAACCTCGCATTTCCATCCAATTATTCAGCCACATGCAGGCCTAATCCTCTGTTTAACACTGACCGCCGACAACCCCCACCCCTAAGTAAAGGTCTGAATAAATCCAAAGAGGGTTTTTGCACCTCGTGCGTGACCGTGACACGCACACCAACGGTTTGTCTTACATACCTGTGCCGAGCGTGCCCGATTACAGGCAGGTAACACCTGGGCGGAACTGCTTTTCATAAAAAATTTTTTTTGTTTGCCGTTCTTCCAACGATTTGTGGTCAAGTAGGTGTCCATTATGTTAGGTTTTTCTCATTACGTCAAGCCAATCATCGGAAGAAATGTTGGTGCAGTTGTCAGTCGGCGTGCGAGGTCATCTGATTGGGAATGTAGGAAACGCCAGGTTCAGGTTTTCTTCGCCTACGCTGTAATTGATCACACATTTACTAATGAAGTGATCTGCTTCGGTTTTTCTCCACACTTCGCTTGGCGGTCTGTTTCCTCTGTTGCGACTCCCAATTGAATCTCGATAACGATCTCATAATTATGTCACTCGATAAGAAACAAAGTGTCGAGGTTTCTCTCGAGTGAAGGTCTCGCGAACATAAAGAATAACTCTTGAAATACCACAGGGGAAAGGCGAACATGAAATTCTTACAATCCACCCTCGGCGTCAATAAAACCACAAGAGCATTACAACTTCGTGCCCCACCGAGTCCAGAATTTTTCAAAAAAAAAACTACCCCGTGTGAATTTGTGCGAATGAAAATTCTTTTTAAAGCAAAAGGTTCTTTGTGAAATGTTTATGAATCCTTTCGAGTTCTCACTGAAAACTAAACTCGGGCTTCAAATTTCTTTGCTAATCTTAAAAGCAGAGATTTTCTTACAGTTTCCTAAATTCTTTTTCTTTTACCTCATTCGAAAACTGAAACATGGTCGCAGGAAATCACTCCCCGCCTTACCTCCCCGCGAGAAGTAACCGGGAAGGGGCTGCAAAATTTCGATCGTGGATTACGGCTTCATTACCAGTGAGAAAAACGTTTTTCCGTGACCAATTTCCAAGATCCGTTAAAATAGCTGTTCTTTTTTACTTTCCCGTTCCCTTCCGTCCCCCTTTCTCAGTTAGGTTCTGTCGGACCTTTGGAATCACGAGTCCGATTTAATCTCAAACGAGGAGAGTAATTAATTTGGAAATTTTGAAATATTTGATGAGTCCAATTATCGGGAGGGGATGATTATTGGTCGTTAATGGAAGATGTGCCTGTGATACTTTTTTTTTAACTGGGCTAAATAAATGTTTTGTGCAGAGGTACTTTGAGGATCGGATTAAACAGTTTATCCTTATTTCGGAGGAAATGGTTTTGTGGCGGTCGGCCAAACTCGACAGAAGGAAATCCGTGTAATTCTAACAATTCTACGATTTATTTATAAAATAATAATATGACTTCAGTATTTTAAAAACATAATTCAGTTTTAGTATTTTAAAAGCTCAAAGTTTTATTTTATTTTATTCTATGTATGTATTTGTAAATTTTTTAATCCATTTATTTAGTTACTTTTTGTATTCACTTATATTATCCCCTTAATTTTGTTTTAGAATATTACAAAAAAAAAGGAAAAGAAAAGAGAGAAAGAAATGTTATTTATTTATTTACTACATACTTGTGTTTATTCATTTATTATATACTTGCTGCCTATTTATTTACTATATACTTATTGTTAACTTATACCCTATATATTTGTTGTTTATTTATTTACTATATGCTTCTCTACCCCTCTAAACCGGACTGATAATTTTATTTTATTTATATATTTTACTTTGTAAATTTGTACGTGAAATTAATTTTGTAAGGTTGTATCTAAATCTTCTGAAATTCTTACAGTGTTCAATTCAAACCTGTAAAAAAACCCCAACACCTACGGGTGAAATAAGGTAGAAATATAAAATAATGAAAATGAATAAAATTTGGGTAATTATTTCACCATTCCGCGGTTTCAGGGCAGAAATAATATTTTTACTTCGTTTCAAATAGCACCGTAACTTGAATTTTTTATAATTTCTTACTTTTTGCAAGCCGACATTGATTGATAATGTCGGCTCACATTATCAGGAACAATAATTACATATCTTTTATTAATACCATAAATTATATTGTCATTATCCGGTACACAAAACCTCATTACGGGGGATCATTTGCGAGAGAAAATTTTGGCCTTAGTTTTTCTGCATGAATTTGTTTTGCGATAACTATCGGCGAAGATATCGCTTTTTAAATGAGACATAAGTCGAAGAAAACTTACCAAGAGGAAAACTAAAATTTCGTATAACAATATATTAATAATAATAACAAATAAATTTCATTGCTTTCCCGCATAATATTTATTATACAATTTCGTGCCAAATATGATATCATTTATACATAATTATTATTTTTATACGTTTATTTTTTTTATTAGTTAATTATTTTTTTTCTCCCAATTATTCACCAGTTCAGTCTTTTCCTATTCAGTTAACTGTGACAACCGTCTCAATTCTCTCACCAAATGTACCCCTCGCACGTGACACAGTGCGTCAAATTATTTTTAGTTAATTGTATTTTGCAAAAAAGTGAAATTCCCTTAATTGGGACAAAAAGCCGATGTGTCCCAAATAAGCAGAATCCACTGTATTTTTAATGTAGTCATTTCAAAACCTGCAAGTGACATGCATGATTTTGTAATTACATAGATATACAGTTATAAAACCTGACACAAAGTTAAATATGACAAGTGCATTGAAAACTATTTTTTTCAGGATTAGTTAATGCTCAATTTGGCATAGAGCTGTTCGCAAGAATGAACAGAAACTGGATTTTCTACGCGAATCAACTTGCATTAGCCATTCTTGAATTTTTTTCAACCCCCGCTCCCTTCCCGGTTTTCTGCGCAACCATCGGCCTCGTTCTGAGGTTTTCCTCAATGGTTTCGCTAAAAAATTAACTCTTTTTTGCTGCTCAAATAATCATTGATTTAATTCAATTTATTACACTTCATTTGGCTCAGACTTTACCGATTTTATTTAAAAAAGCCAAAGGAATTGAGACAAAAGTTTCGATTGAGGTTGTTATTATTCGTTAAAGTTTATGGAAGAACATTCAGAAAGTGGAAGAGAATCATTAAAATTATGATTTCAGTGCCTTCCCAAACAGAAATCAGAAGTTCGGTCTAATCATGAAACCTTTTGTAAAGTTTTCGAAGGTTGGACATTATTCATTTTCAGGGGATTTTCCACATCGTTTTTTGCTTTAAAGAGGATTTTGAAGTCAACATTAATTACGGGAAAGGTACATTAGCCAAGAAGTGAATGATGTGATGCAGGGCGGCTGAATTGCACGCAATTGCTGACTCTAGGATTATGGTTATCGAACAGCCATTCAGGCAAAGGTTTTATCGGATTTGCACTTAAAGAAGAAAAACATTTCAAATTTCATTCAGAAGCCCTAAAGGCACCACGATTTCATTCAAACTTATTAAAAAAAAAACGAAATTAAATTTTTCGCTCGATATTGTCAGCCGTATTTCGATTTGAATGACAAAAAATCGCTTCCAGCCCTTCGCTCTTAATTACTTAACACAATTATCCAGTCTTTAATTAGAACGAATTGCTTAAAATTATTGAATTTATTATTTTATTTTTATTTTTCATTTGGAAAATTTAATAAAATCGCCTACTCCGACTTTTCACTTTTCGTTTTTCAATGTCCTTCGGTGTCACCGGAAATAGATTTTCAGTTGAAATTTTCCACTTCGAAAGGGTTATTCGAAAGAAATCACTGCACTTAAGGGTAGAGCTTATATATGAGGCTTTTGCTTTCCACTGTCGCATATATCGATATTCAGCTGCCTGGGAATTAATTTTGAAGTTCCTCCAAGAAATGCAAGTAACACTTTCGACAGTTGTGTTTTAAACAAATAATTATCTGTTTTATATCTTCGTCGGTTTTCATTCACAAGGGATGTTTAATGTTTCCCTGAGGGGTGAATAACAAACAGATATTACTGAACGCTGAAATTTGGATGGGAGAAACGAGCTTGAAATTAATAAACTTCACCGCTTTTACTTTCACTATGGGAATAATATAATCGGGAGACATTCTGAATAAAGAAAAGCCATGGAGGTGATTCGGGAACATGACGTTGTCTCTTACTAATCAAAAGTAAACGGAAGCAAATTATTACTTAATTAATTAATGTGTTAATTAATGAATAATTGAATAAATTATAATTAGCTGAAATGAATTTAGGGAGGTTAAAAGTAATCTGTGGCTTAAGCTGAGGCGGGAATATCTCTATTGTTTGTGGTTTTGTCGTTGGCTCATTGGCATTAAGTTTCATCTCATTTTGTGAAAATACTCGTGTCTCTGGCTTATGCAACGAGGATAATTTATAAAGCACCTGTTGATTAAAGCCTGGAGAATGAAAAGCCCGCTTTGGAATACTTTCTATCATTTGTTTGTCTCGGGGGCTCATCTGCATTTGGACAATGCGGCAATTAATGAAGGTTTCGAGGTCAACATTTCAAATATACGCGTATATTTAATAGGAAGACATGGAACAGGTTTCGGGCATTTGATTAATTGTTTCGACGGCACTGGAACGTAATAACTCCACGTGGGTTCACGCCCGAGTCATACAGAAACGCAATATTTTCAGTATGAAGGCCTCAAGAAAAGCCCACATTTAATCCTTGAGTAAAAGCAGTTAAGGGTTTCTTCTTGGTAAACTCATTATTAGCCCTTAATAGAAGGTTACCGCGACTCATTATCTCGGAGGAAACCTCGCGCCTGCTTTCCACTTCATTTTATAACTGAATTTGTCTTAAACAGCGTTTCAAAACCACATTTATGAAATGAAGTAACCAGGGTGATTTCATTCTGCGAAACCTTTAACCCTTAGCGGTGGTATGTCTACTCTCAGCCACGGAGCAAGGAACTATACGAATATATACGAATCTTATACTGTATGCATTTCTATATCAGTTTAAACTTTTCCTCAATTTCTATTAAACCTTTTCATCAACTAATACACAACTCTCTCCATCGATTGGAAATTTGTAGAATTCCAAAGAATATTTTCTAAATTGTATTTAGCAGTAATTAGACGGTCCCTGTTGTTAAAATATGACTAAATATTAGTGAATATTATGTATATGTATCCCTGATCTTTCCAAAGAAATTAATTCCGACCAATAGATACCCATACACAAATTTTATACCACCGCAAAGGGTTAATTAACCCAGTGTGAGGAAAATAAAAACACAATGTAAAAAACACTAAATAAATAAACACTAAATGTAAAATAACAAAATTCAAAAACACAAAAAAAGTCTTCTCCAAATTGTTGTAAAAGATCGAAAATGAGGATAGAGTTGTAAAAACACAGTGTACTCTTATTCTTATAAATTAATCAACGGAGGCCTATTTGATTTAAAAATTATTGTAATTAAATATTTTTTATTGATATAAGCATCCATCCCAGTGGTGCAAGGGGAAGGAAAAGACACATTTTTGAGATTTATGAGAAATAACTCATGAGTCCAGTTTAGAAGCTTTTGGATTTAAAATACCCAGGTGTCCTGGAAAATAAAAAAAGTTTTTTAAACGCTTTTTACTCTGAAAATACCCATCAATTATTCATGTGTTTGTTCTTTCTCTCTTAGTTACTGTCCATCTTCTTTTCTGTTTTGGCGTTTGCTTTTAGAATAATTTTGAAAAAAATTACAGTCTCCTTTGACCGCCAAAAGAAGGGCGAATAATGCGAAAATTCCATCTTTTTTAGTTTTATGTCTGAAAACATGTGAGGCAAGCTAGCGGTATAAAGACTGATTGCCTCGAATAATGCTCGGAAAAGGGATTCTAAATTGGAATGAGATGCTTAGCAACTGCGGGAAGGGGTAAAGAGGGGGAGGGGAAGCTTGGAAGGTTAAAATAGAAAAAGGCGAGGATCAACTGGATCGTTCACTCGCTATAAGAATGGAGCATTTCTTTTTAAAAATCTTTTCATCTTTAACGGCTCTGAAAGTTCTCTGAGTGAACATTTCTAGTGCAAGTTACTCTCAGACCGAGACCTCCATTTTTGTTGTGCCTGACTTAGGGTTAAGTAATCAAAAGATTAGCTCGAATTAGGTTCGCGGCTCAAGGTCAGCAAAGACTGGGATTATGCTACATTAAATAGCATTTGCGATAAGGTGGATAAAACGCCCGTTAGGTTTTGCAAAGTCCTCAGAGTTTTCAATGGTGTTTTCCCCAACGGGAAAACGTATCGCGTCTTTTCTATGGATTTTTCATTGTGGATGGCTTTCTGCCTCTCCTCCTCTGCAGATAAACTTTTGTTCTCTGTCATGTTTTCCTACAGAACTCAACTTTGATCTCTTAATCCCAACAAAAAGCGAGATGATTAGTTTTTGGTGCCTGAATTTTACAAAAATATTTGTAATTGGCATTGGAATCGCATGACTTCCGCGGTTTTTCTTTAAAGTTTCTCAAAATGTCTTGTTTAATTTATATATAATGGAACATTAGTTTTTATGAGTTATTTTTTTTAACCATTCAAAGAGAATTTAAAAAAGTTCTCACACAGATAATTCTTCTTTTTGTCTTTTTATACCGTAATTTATTTTTTAGAAAAAATTGATTTTTGAACGGATTAAGGCTGTGATTGAGAAGACATTGAGACGAGATTATTAACCCTTAACAGTCGTATTAAATTTGATGTAGGTATCGTACTGGTCGGAATTAATTTCCGTCGAAAGAGCAAGGATTCATAAAATACATAAAACGATAGTTTACGATGGATAAACAACATTTAGTAATTCTTTTGAGAATTTTTAGATATATCTTAGATATCTAAGAGATATCTAGGTATATCTTTATTCAATAACAGGCATCTAATGATATGTTTTTGTATAAAAATTATGTTTTATAACTCTCCATCATGTGGTATTTTCAAAGCACTCCATAACATTTAGGCCTGGTGACAACTTTTGTTTAGATTAAATTTTCGTTATCTCCAATCGTGAATGTGTATTAGTTGATGAAAAGGTTTAATAGAAATTGAGGAAAAGTATAAACTGATATAGGAATGCATACAGTATAAGATTCGTATATATTCGTATAGTTTCTTGCTGTCATGGCTGAGAGTAGACATACGACCGCTAAGGGTTAATATGACTATTTCTTTTTGATTTGCCACTTTGATAAAAGGGCGAAAAAATATTTTACAGTATTTCAATTATATTTCTCAGTTTAATGAGAAGAATAAATTAAAAAAATGTTTACAATGAAATAAGCTCTAGTCAATTAAAAAAGAGAAAAATGAGATGGCTTTCAGTGTACACGATAACTGTTATGTGTTATATCAACTCGAAGGAAATTTAAAAAATGTCAAAATATCGCTTTAGCTCGATATTTCAATTTCCAGACTTTAAATATTACTCTCTGTGTTTTCATTCAAAAGCTCACTACTTCGTGAAAGTTCAATTCTAAACGAGAAAATGAAAGCACACGAAGGTAGTGATGAGTGAGGCAATTAGAGCCAAGACCTCCCCCTCCCACCCATTAGAGCACTTCCTAATTTACGCCTGTTTTGCGCTCCCACTGACCTAATTGCCACCGGTCGCCTCGCAGGAAGACCTCAATTGTTTTGCGCCCTCCGCACTGCAAACAGCCATGTCTCATTTATTAGAGTTTGTGCGAGGCGATTTGTGAAAACGTTGGCTTCGTCGCCGAACTCCTCTTGATTTTCCTTAGGAACAAATATTGTATTTAATTAATTAAAGGAGCGCATGGGAGACTGAGCAATCTATTCTCTGGCGTCCATGTGCCTGTATTTACTGTTGGTTCCCACGGCAATGAATTATTCCAGACTCACATGACCCATTTGTCGAGTTTATTCCTCCTGTGAGACACACGTTTCTCCACCCCATGCCCCCATGCCTTAATGACACTCACGTGAAATTATATTAATTTTTGGAATAGATTCATTTTGGTCCTCGAAAGCGATTGAAACGCAAAAAAAGGAATTCCGGTAAGTCTTCTTCCAATATTACGTCAAAAGGACTTTCCCTGGTTAAGCCTTTCACATTTTAACGCCTTTTCAGTTTCCCAATTTATGGAGCCCTTATTCCCTTTATTTGCACTTTCAGAAAAAAGGTATTTTAACATAATCTCATTTAAAATATCGCCCCTTTGCCACAGAAGATAATTTCTGGAATTTTCAGGAGCCTTCGGTTTTGCCGTTTCTTTTTGGGTGTACTTTTTGTTCATTTTAATCCAACAAATTATTAATGCAAAAAGGAATGGCATTTTTAAATTACAGGGCTTCGTATAACTGTGAAGAAAAAAATTAAACGGCACTGAATAAATTCAGCGTGAAAACGAATTCAGGAGCTTTTAAGCCAATTCGAGATATTTAAATTTTAAAATGTGGAGGGAAATGTGCTTTTTAATTAAAAAATTAATGTTTGAACTTTTTCATGTATTTGTCTATTTTAAGACGACTTTCATACTGAGAAATACTGTATTGTTTTCGGAAATAGGCATTCTGCAGTCTAAAAAGAATAACAATTTAAACAGCCAGGCACGTAAGCAGGAATCAAAATTTAAAAAGAAACTGGAAAGAAAGTAAAAAAACCTAGCTAATAATAATAAAAAGAATTTATCGCAAAAGCTCACCTTTCAGGCTTCCAGGTCGAGGATTTTTATTCGAAACTTAAGCCATGAACCTGCCTGACTCTCGATTGGCTATTTTATGAACTCCGAACTGGATTTAGAATTTATTATTGAAAAGAAAGAAAAGAGACATTAGGATAAGAAGGTGAGGAAATGTAACTCCCAGAAGGATTACATTGTGTGAACGTAAGAGTATTTGAAAAATTAAGCCTAAAATTTAGGAAAGCAAAGCACTTTAAAATTTCCAAAATAAACTCCATCCCTTTTCCACGTTTTATTATCTAAAAATGTTGGAGCCATTGGTTACTCATGACGAGTCTAAACGACCGCTTTTATTTCTTTTCTATGAATCGTTAGGGACTTGGGCTTTGTTTTTTCTGGCTTCCTCTGAAACGTTAATATGAAATGAATATTTATGCTGGTAATTCTTTGCACTTGTGGTCCGCTACGCGCTCTCCCTTTGTGCAAATACGGTTCTCATTTACTGCCCCTTTTGTTTTTTGAAGGCTAATTGAATAATGTAGTGTGGCTGCGAGCCGTTCAGGTGTTATATATACAATACTTACCCGAGATAAACAGAAAACACATTTATTGAGATACAAAAGGGAGGAATGGAGAACATATGTAGCGAAAAGGGGTTTCTCAAAGCTAGAGAAAGAAAAAGGAGGGCGGAAGAATGAGAAAGGCACACTTCACTTGCAGGGAGCACCAAAGCCATTACACTCTGAATGACAAATGCTCGGACTGTCGCCAGATAATCTCGGGATCCACGTCTACTCACTGGAGGAAGAGAAAAAATTATCGAAAAATCAGGACAACGAAAAAGCCGTCATTTATTTAAGTCCAATGGCATTTGTCCCCGTGTCCCCGGGGCTTTTCTTTCAATCGAGAGCCCCTGCTAGGTGCACATCACGTGCCGTTGCACGTGCACGAGGAATTCATTTCCCGAACCGCGCCTAAAGTCTCCATGGGGTTGTTTATTCGGGGCGAACGAATGTGTTTGCCTCCAGCCCTCCACAGCCCGCACACCCTGTTTATATGAACTTCGTTTACATTGCTTTTAGATCCTGAACTCAAAGGCTTTTCTGTTCTTCCGACGCTTCTCAGTTCAATCAAACGTATTGATTTCTATACGGACACAAAACTGAAAATGCTTTGGAATTTTCTTTTAAAAAGCAGCTTTGAACCCTCTTTACCACTTACTTTTGATGTAAATTGTAAAGTTTATTCACACCTGAAGCTATCTTGGCCGACATTAATCAAAATGTTGCAATAATACAATATTGCTTTATGAAAAATTCACACCGGCTTGTTGTATCTGCCTGGTTTAAATGCTAATTTTTTTGCTCTGTATAAATATCGAACTCTAAGAAGTGTAAGGGTTTTTGTACTCTAAATGAAACCTTTCAACCTCTTCCGTTGTATCCATGTATGTAGGCCAAGTATCGAGCAATGAAATTCACAATTGAAATATTCACCCGAGCCTTTTCTCCCCTTTCTTTTCCACGCCTCTAGTGAAGCCCTTTAAAAGCAAAAATTTCCATAAGAAATAAGACCCTCACTTCTCATTTTCCAAGGTTTTACCTCAAACCCTGTCAACCTTTTCATTCAACTACAGATAAAGACTTTTAATAATTTTCCTTTGAAAAATATCGAAAGTAAATCACCTCATTCGCAAACTCGAGATGGATGAAATAAAAAAGTTTGAAGGAGTAAATAAAAAAAAAATTTTTAGCACTTAGGATAACAATTGATTTGCTCAAAAAATATTTCAATTAGCAACATTAATAGAAACTAGGAAATGTTTTAATTTAAAACAAGTGATCATTACATAATTAAGCAATCATGGGGAAAACTTTTAGGGGGAGGTTTTATAGGCGTTGAGTGTTTGTCAGTCCTTTTGGGGGGGTTTTTCACCTTTTGAAATGAGTAATTACAAGACAAAATGTTTCTTTTTAATTCTTAACTCCTGAATGTGAGTCTGAAGTGATCTTAAGAAGATCGTCAGGTTTCTCACTTAAAAAATATCCCTTAATCAGCTGTTCGTTGAAACTAATCAATAAAACAGAAAACTACATATCGAGGACGGAATGGTGGTGACATAGCACGAGAAAATCTTCATAAGGGAGCTCGTAAACCTCCATTTGTTTTTAGGAATCGCATTTTTTCTTTTTATTTTCGCAGTTGGCAACGATTATACTATTTTATACTTCGCTGAATGTGATTCAAACTTCGTTCTTTAATGGGTGAAAATCCTAAAGAAAATTTAGAGCAAGTCCCACGTGAAGGGCATAATTACGGTAATCAGTCTCTTTCCGCCGTTTGGGTAAATTTGTCAAAGGACAAAGCCATAATTTTTCAAAAAACTGCCATTTAATGGCTGTGAAAAGAATAAATCCTGAACGCGGAAGCCACACTTGAAATGCAGCAGCTCGGACGGCTCATTGGCACCCCCTACTGGAGGAACAAGGAGTTAAGGTTTAGTCGTTGGTTGAGAGCGGAAGGGGGTGCTGCGGTCATTTTGCATTTGGTGAGTCCACCATGACTAATAAAATTTTATCATTAATTCTGTCATTTCCCTGCTCTTAGGAGTTGCTTCATGCTGGTGAAGCGACTGAGACTGTAAATTTGTTTTAAGAATTTCGTTCATGTAAAAATATCCCGAATCAAGAGCGCGACGTGATAAAAAAAAATAAAAAAAATATCATGGAGCCGTTAAGGCTGAATTAAATTCAACAAGTGTGTCCTTAAATTCGGCCTAAATAAATAAATAGTTGTGATTATTGCAGTCTGTATTTTATTTGACTTCTCCTAATAAATATTCCATATTATTCGGTACAATCGCCATTTTAGTCGGAGTCAAATTCTGAATCTCTGAGGTGAAGCCTGAAGTCGGTCGCCATCTTAAATTAGGGAGGAAGAAATTGCATTTTATTTTGGGACCGGGCGAACATAGCAGAACAGGTCTGCGAACTTTTTTAATCAAGAAAAAATATTTTCTTTAAAAGTTTAAAACCAAAATTATAATATACTTCTGCTTATAGAATTAAAAACATTTGTTAAATTTTTATTTAATACTTATCTAGATTTTACTTATAAACTCTAAATATATATCTTATATAATTTATTCTGTTTTTTGTTGTTAAAGAAAAAAAATAAGGAAGTTCCTTAGTCGAAGATCCTGTAATGATGAATTTTGTCAGTAATTATAAATATTAATGATAAAATTAAAGCTCTGAATTTACTTAAGTCCTAAAATATAAGCATAAGTATTACAAAGTTTTATATTTTTTTATAAATATATTTAATATATTTCTACCCAATTTCACCCATAGTATTAGGGTTTATTTTACAAATTTGAATTGAGCACTATAAGAAAAACTTTACAAAATTAATTTCAGGTACAAATTTACAAAGTCAAATAAATAAAATAAAATTATCAGTCCGGTTTAGGGGGGGTAGAGAAGCCTACCTACTGTATATAAAAATAAAAGAAATAAAATAAATTAATATCCAGTGATTATATGAAAAATAACTAAACAATAAGCATATAGTAAATAAATAAACAACAAATATTTAGGGAATAAATTAACAGTAAGTATATAGTAAATAAATAGGAAACAAGTAAATATAATAAATAAATAAACACAAGTATATAGTAAATAAATAAGTAACATTTCTTTCTTTCTTACAAAGTTTTATAAATTTTGACAGTTAGTCCCATCACTTTCTTTAATTAAAAATTTCTAAAAGAATCAAGAAAATATTGCATTTTTTTTTACAAAAGTCTGAGAACTCCAGATGTTCTCATCTGATGAGATAATATTTTAAATCCTAGCACACTAAATTGGGCATAAATTGTTGAATTTTACTTAAAAAGTTTTTTGATTAGAAAAATATTAATTTAATAATATATTTACAAACAGCAGTCCAACGAACTTTCAAAGTGTTAAAAACAAATTCGTGTTCGATCTCGTCTTTCCGAATTCCCTCCCCTTTCCCCCTTTAACCACCGCCTTTGATCAGTCAAGCATAAATGGAAACCGAGGTCGAAAGCCCCCCATAAAAACCCTGATTAGACAAAACGAAAACAAAAGAAGCTTTTGGCAAGCGCAGGTTGTTCGTTGTTGAGGAACGAGTAAACATGGCTTGAACATGGATTGTGGGGAGCATCAATCTTCGAATTGGCAAGCGGCGAGGGTGGCCTGACAGTCAAGTAGTCAAGTGTCAGCTTGATTAGGTATTACACGACGCGGGGGCTTTGGCTCCTAATTTAATGTCTTCGATGCGGCTGCTTAACATTATCTCATTTTTTTCAGGTATGTTGAATTTCACCTACTTGACGTTTTTGCCCGGGGCCAGTGCTGGTAAGTCTTTATTTAGAGTTGTCGCTGTTTTTTAAGGAAGGAGGAGTATTCAGTATGTGATTGAGAGTAATTGGCCGACTCATAGAAAAGTGAAAATGAGGAAAGGGTATTAAAAAACAATTAAAATGGCGTCGGGAAATGAGAAGGAAATAATTGTCAATGGAATAGTAAGAACACTTAAAGCATGCGTGACCGATCTTTTTACTTGTCGGCTCAAATTTTGTTTGGGGGCCGTACACTTTATTCTTTTACTAACAAAGACAACAATCAGACATATTCTAGCACTACATGTCGCCAATTTGTAGCAGATAAGATTTTAAACAAATATTATCTTTATTTTACGTAAGAAAGAACAGAAAACTGTTCTGCCTTAATTCAAAAGTTTTATTAATGTTTCGTATATTTTTCCCAGTAAATATTAACAGGTTAAATAAGTTGATTTTTACATTTTAGGTACAAAGTAAAGAATTAAATTTTTACAAAGAAATACTTCCAATAATAAACCGAGGTGTTGGAAAAAAATTAAGCCGTCACCCGGATCAGTTATCATATACATACCGGTTATACCACTTCCAGTTCTGTATATAATTATAATTTTGACATAAATGTCCAAAAGATGTAAATTGAAAATCATTGGATTTTCTGATAATAAGATAAATTCTAAAAAAAAATTCAAAAACCATTTTATAATTAAAGTAAGATTTTTTAATGGGAATTAAATATTAGAAATGAATGAATTTCAAATTTAAAAAAAAAAACTTGAAATTTTTTAAACTTTAGAAAAGTTTTTTTTTATTTAAAATGAATGAAAAAATTACCTTAGAAACTAATTTTATAATTTTATAAAAAATGAAGAAAAAGAAATTGGAAAAGTTATAATATTTCAGGTTTTTTTTTAACAGAGAAAATAAAAGATAAACTGTATTTTCCAAAGATAAAATACTAATATTAGTGTTTTTTAAAAGGGGTAAATTTGGAGGTGAAACAATCCTTAAATGGCCTTTGGAGTGTGTTATCTTTCAATTTGTTTTCATTCCATTTTTCAATTACACCCCTAAATTTATTTAATTAAAATTTTTTTCGTACATCCTTGAACTTCAATCTTGAGTTCTTTTGTGGGCGCTAATAAAAAGCCATTCGTGTGAACAAATTAAAAGCCGCTTCCATGAAGTAACACTGAGTTTGAATTAAACTTTGTTCTCCCACCCCTTGTGCCAAAGGATACTGATCGAAATCCCCTTCACGAATACTCACAGCGACGCTCAAATGTTTATTTTGCTGAGAAGAATTCATGGAACGTGCAAGAATTCGATACCGAGAGGCCTTGCAGGGCAAATTCGAAACGCGCGTTTGAGGACTTAATGACGTAACGGTTCCATCGGCAATTTCGCCGAAGACGAGACTCAGGGCCCCCATTAAAACTAGTTGACGTGTTGAAAGGTTTAAATGGCAACGGCCTCGGGGCCCGGTCTTTTTGACCGCCGGACCGATTGCCCAGAAAGAATCACATCACGTGTCCTCAACCTTCTTCGCCGATAGGTCATTGCCTTTGGGAGTTTGTTGAGTGTAAGGATTACGCAAACGGTGTTAATTGGACAATTTTTAATTAAAACAGTGCTGCTGGACAGTATTAAACACCCATTCGTACTTCTCCGACTCTTTCGGGGGACTTTGTCGTTACATTTTGAAATATTTTTGATGTCCAGCTGATATTGAGTAAATGTCACCCCTGGAGAGCCCCTTATGTCATTTTTTCCTTTTATCGGATCGGTTGATAAGCGGTTATTTTGATTTTATTTTTTATCTCCCTTAGAATTTTTATGTGGCATATTTTCGTTTTTCATCTGATTGATTTCTCCCAAATTCAGCGCAAGTTTTCATTTCCAGTTACAGTTTTGTCATTTACCCTTCTCAGTTAATTAAAAAGAAATAAAATGTCAACTAAATGAAACTGAATAAATTAGATTCTTTAGGGAAATGAACTCTGAGTGTGAGACGAAAGAATGGTAATAACATAGAGTTTTTATATTTATTCAATATTTTGTAAAAATGGGAAATTTTTTATTGTAAAGTAATTAAAGAAATTAAAAAGAAGTAACGAACTCGGAGCGCCAAGTCTCAAAAAAAATAAGTCCCATTGTGTTAAACCATACTTTCACGTTATTTATGTTATCTTTTCAATATAAAACCGAACAAGTTACTTTTATTTTAGTTTTCGCTTCCCCAATCACTGAAAAGCAGACACCGATTCTTGTAAATTGTGTGCTCACCTTTTCATTGGGGTAAACTATCAGAAGAAGTACCTGACGAATGGCGATAAGCCGTTTCACATAAAATAAATTACTGTAAATAGTCAAAACGGGACTTTCAAGAATGTCTTCTCGCCGACAGAGCCAATACCTTAAATTTTCACACGGGGGAAGAAGCAGATATAAAATGGCCAGAGGCGGACTCCTCTTCCCGTTTGCGTACGCGACTCATTTAAGGTCAGAAGAATTTGACGGTCTAAGAATTGTGTTCTACGTAACCCCTGAAAAAGGGACAAAGCCATTATGCAGTTTCAAAGGTCAAAGGTCGCCATCATATCTCGACGTTCATCTGAGAAGAGAATTGTCCCGTCTCTGATGGGCACAAATCCAGCCTATTCATGTCCCATCCATCTTTAATTAGACATTAGACAAAATTCGATTTTAAAAGAACCGCTAGGTCCCCGGATCAGTACCAGCCAAAGAAAGAGCAAAAAATGAATTTGCACAGCTCGTCAGATTGACAGGGATGATTAAGCTGTCCGTAAGAAAACACGGAAATTTCCAGTTTTTTTTGAAGTTTTGACTGGAAGCGGAACGGGGACCGAACTCCAAGATGGATTAGTTAGGATTATCTATCTCTTGTTCTTATCTTACAAATTACCGTGGTTGGGGATCAAACATTGATAATTCTTTGTAATAAAAAAAAATCAAGTATATGTATGTTAATATAGAAATTACGTTTCAATTTGAGTGACAAATTGACTGACGTTTTCGATACATTTCAGTAACGACCGAAACAGGAAATTCTTTCATTTGGATTGATAGGTGAGGAGATTTGATTTTAAACGTTCTGCTTCGGCGAATCATCTGTGAAATTAGGTAGTTCAAATGCTCTTCGCCAAAGACTCAAAGATAGTGAAGACCGCCTTGAGTGAATTCGGTATATTGAAAGTATTGGCAATGACTGTGATGTTACCCCCCGATGGCACACCCCAAAGGCCTTCCTTGGATTCTTTGACGTCAAAATCTAAAGGAAGTGGGGAAATTAGAGTTGTTGGAAACCAGGACTCCTTCCCGGAGTATTTGATTTGGTTTTATCTGTTGCTTCCTAAAAGTTTTCCTCTCTCCCTGTTATTTTTAACGTTAGTGCTCGAGCTTTGTAAGCATTAATAAACTATGCAAATAGGGACTCACGTTTTGCGGAATGGATTGTATTCGCTTGATTGCTTGTTAGTTATTTTTTACATTACGATTACGGATTAGGTTGTGGAGTCGCTTTAAAGTGACATTTTTACTACAAAACTTAATCTTTTACACTGTTGCTTTGTGTGATTTCCGTCTGTACCTATGTATTTTTTAATCCTATCAAAATGCGATAAGAGTTCTTTGTAAGTTTTTATGTTCTTATCGTATTAACGTTTCTCTCTAATTCTTGTCTGTTTTTGAAAAAAGTTGACATTCAATTCTGAGCATTTAAATTTCACACAGCAGGATTTGGCGATTCTCAAAAGGAAAAAAACAGCTTTGACACGGATATGAGCACTAAGTTCCTTTTCGGGCTTTTATGTCTGAAAGCTCTCTAATTTCATTTACGTACCCATGAGTGACGTTCAATTAGCCGTTTGTTCTCTTTCATATTTAATTTTCCGCGTGGTTTTCACAGTTTACTTTAGAGTAAAGACAAAGATAATATTATATAAATCTCCAGTGAGGCCATTCACATTCCTTTTAATGTCCTTTCCGAATTTCTCAATGTTCTTTCTTTCATCCCTCTTCGTCCTGTCTTCCTTGTCTCCATATTGCATGTACAGTGACCTCGTCCTTCCTCATCTATTTCGTTTAAAACTTTTTTTTTTTAATAAATATAAATCTCTTGTGATTCGGGGTTGTTAACAGCAGTGGATCCCGTTTTTGGCACTGCCTACTTCGTACGTGAACACTTTTAATTTTTCTAAATAATTGCAATTACCCGAGGCTAAGAAGTGGTCACGATAAGGGCAGTTGTGAATCCTTTAGCCTACATCAACTCTTGCGTGAGACACGCGCCTCATACTGCTTTGATCAGTCCTGCATGTTGCAATGCTGAACGTTAATCAGCAGACAGCATTCGGTAGGCGCTGCGGTCAAGTCTTCCCCAAATAAGGATCCTCCCTCGGCTGCAACACTGCGGGTTAATGAGAAACCGTGAGAGAAAGTAGGCGATGATTCTTTCGCAATGAGGACAACAATGGGAGGAATACCATTGTGAAAATTAGAGATTCTAATTGCCGATACACTCACTCGGACGCTGTGCTGCAGAGAGCAAATGCCACCGAAGGAGGGGCAGCTCACGACCAGAAGTGGAAACTTTCTAGCGCTCTCATTCTCTGGGAGATGGGCACCTCGAGGTCCCACGAGGGTTATTGCGGAGGGGGCGGAGGGCGCTCCCCTGTTGTCACTCTATCAATCTGACCTTTGAACTCCCCTCGTAAAAGCGAAAGATAATTAGCCGCACAAAATCTCGTTAGCTCATATTTAACGGAAAATAAACATTGAATATACCTTAATGAACCTTGACCCGGGAAAGACAGCCGAGCCACGATTTTTCCTTATAATAAGTTTAATTATTTAAGGGCTAATGTTGATATTATTTTAAAATAATTAATTAATTCACGAATGCTCCGGTGACCTCGGGAACCTTAAGGATGGGAATCGCTGCCTTTTCTTTTTCTTCCGGTTTTCTTTTCTTCACTGTTCGCAGAGTTTGTTCGGTAAAAAAGAAAAGTCTGGAAAAAAATTTTGGCATTTAAAGAGTGAATAGAGTAATTCCATTGGATCTAAGTGGAGAACGTGTTTTATTTCTTTTAACTTACACTGGTTTTCAAAACGTTAAAGTAGGTTCCCGATGTATTTGTTTCCTTATTATAACGCGGCTACCGGAACTCTTTTCTATAGAAAAGATTAAATCTCGAGTTAATTAATCAGTCTAAATTGGACTGTAGAAATAAAATTGACGTATAAATTTCTTTATTCGGCATTGAAACTGAGTTTGATTGCGAACTTAACATTTAATTCCTTTCATATATTATTAGCTTGTTTAGTAGATCATACCTTTCCCCTCATGTCACATTGAAATGGCTTATTTCAAAAATTTTCCTCTAAGCTAATTACCTCCGCATTTAAATGAAGTTTTTATTTAAAATACGAAGGCAGATATTTTTTATTAATACTTTCGGAATTGACTTTCGACGACGCCTCTTCTTTCAGATGACTTTCATCCTTTAATCATCCCCCGCGCTCTGGCAACGTCTTTACTGCTTTGCACGATAGATTTAAGACAAATGCCTACAATGTAAATAAATACTGTGAGAACGGAAGGTCAGGTCGAAAGAAGCCACTAAGGTCACCGCCCCGAAAGAAAAACTTTCCCCGACCCCCTCGTCGGCCTTTCCCATCGTTCGTTTTCATTTTCTGGTCATACAACCTGAGCACGTCCAGTTTTGGCACACGAACAAGGAAACACTATACCCGGGTGGTCGTTTCCGGCCATTTTGGCAATTTTCGTCTCTCTCATAGTTTGGTCCTCGCTGGCTTTCCCTTTTGTGTTCTTGGTGACTCTTAATTTTTAATTTTTAAATGATTGAAAAGTCGGGGAACCCCTGTAAAAATCTGAGCCGATTTCCCTGAAAATGCATTTGGTTTTCGCGTTCAAATTGTTAAATGGTGAGAGCATTTTCCAAATGAATAAGTCCAAGGCTTTTATAGAAAATAGCCATTAAAATATAAATTTGATAGTATCAGTTGGAATTAGTAACGAAATATTAAAGATAATATTGTAATAAAATAATGTAATTAAATGTAAAAAAATAATTTAGAAAAAAGTGAATTAATTACTACTTAGATAATTAATTAGTTTATTTAAAGTAATTAAACTTAATTATTAATTAACTTATTTAAAAATTAATATTATTACTGCATTACCTCTATTAGGCGAAAGAATAAACACTCTCAATTTTGGAATTCCTTCTTAGGAATTCCCTCAGAGCTTCCAAGGCCTTGTTCATCAAAGTCAAAGCCAGGCAGGTGCACCCAAAAACTGTTTCCCCGAGGAAGTCATGAAAACACTGCGCCCCGGAATCCCCCTGGGGCCCTGTCCCCAATCACTATGATTTCGATCGATCGGGGATAGTTAGATAGCAGAAGTGGTCATCAACCGGTGAGTACGGCTGAGATTTATGGAAATGGTTGGGCGTTGACTTTGACCGTTGCTGTTTTACGATGGGAAACGTGTGGGGAAAATCGCGTGATCGGAGGAACCCTTTTAACTGAGACGTTAATTCAGGAGATAATCATGTCTTGTGATGATGAAGAGCAGCCTTGAGTAGCCAAGGGTTTAATTGGGTGTTAGCTCACTCGAGGATTTTCGTCCCAGGCGAACCTGATTATTTCCCTCTCTCCAAGAAGTGGTGTAGGCTATCAGACATCGTCTGCTGCCTTCAGATCGGTTTTAGTGTGAATTTTAAATGTTAATTTCGTCTGTCGGCTCCTGTTTTCTCCATCCCCGTGAAAATAAAAGAGACAGAAAATAAATTAAAGGAATGCAAATAGAATTAAAATGATAAAAATAAAAGGTAAAACAAATAAATTATATAAGTAATTTCACATAAGTGACGCATAGGAATTAAGATCTTGAATTTAATGGTTAGTAAAAATTCTAAAGGGAATTAGGTAATAGTTTCTCGGGCAAAGGTATAAATTAAATAGTAGACGGGCGTTGAGTAAAAGCAGTTAGACTTCAGTTTTATTTCTCATTAAATGAATGAACTGTCCTCTTATTCAATTTGACCGCGAAAAAAATATTTTATCACAGGGACACACTCAAAAAAAATGCACAATGGAAAATTTATATTAAATCTCCATTTTGCTTTAGAAAACCGCAGGATTTAAAAAATAAAAAAAATTTATTCTAAATTTTTACTCAAGAGGCTCTAACAATTCCTTTCAAAATTTAGCAGTTTTTTTAAAGAAAAATTTTACTGCTTTTTTTTCTGTTGAATTTACTCCGTTGTGTTGGTCATTTCGCCTTTTTGAAATATTTAAGTATTTCAGAACGCAAGTTTTTATTGGATAAATCGTGCAATTCAAGTTCCCCCGGGGCGGTTAGTGAGGTAAAAACACAAATGAAACACTGTTGGTTGCTTTTGAGGTCGAAGGGGTGAAGAGGAAGGAGATGGTGGGGGAGGCTTATGCCCCAGTTTGGTGAAAAAAGAGCAGCGACAGGTGAATTCATGGGAAAAATCCTGATTTTCGCACTGTATTTACTTTTAGAAATACACAAATATTTTCGAGATAAGTACGCGACAGCTGAGTAACGTAAAAAATTTTTCTCCTTGGGAGAGGGAAAGAATGTTATTTCTACCGTAAAAATTTTTTAATTCGTCGTATTTTTTGAAGAGGTGATCATGAAATAAATAAAGTGGCAGCGAAGCGGTTATTTCCGTCGACCCACCTGGAGGCAGCCAAGTGTGCGACGATGGCTCGGGTTCCTCTTGGAAGGTTCTGGCCCAAGTTTTTATGGCGAAATTTGACCACATCTTTGCCCACCCAAATGAGGAGCAAGATATTTGGCACACGTGAACCGGCAGATGTGCGATTTGGAAAGTGTTGTTCCTCAGTTTAATGTTTAATCTCTCACCCGACCCTCTCAATAAACATTCAATTATATTTATCTCCATTCCTTTTTCTTATTTCCTTTGCTGTTTCTCTCTGTTGCCATTTCCGGGGCACTCACTTTGTTGGGAATAAAATGATTACATTTAAAAGTATAAGAGTATGGAGGAATTAGATATAAATGTATAGCCTGTTGCTGCACTAGGTCTTCCTCCAGTGAAGCGCAAATGACACCAAACCCTTCCCTCCTCTTTCTGCTTGGCTGTAATTTCGGTTAGAAAAATCATTAAGGAGATATTCCAAGTTGGGTAACCCAAATGAAGCGACAGATTGAAAAGTAATCGACAAAAAAGGAAGATCCAGTTGGTTAGAACGCAAACAAGGTTCGTCACGGCTCCGCGCGTGGACCGAGCAATTGCTGCAAAAGTTTCACACTCGGAACCGTTTCTCATCCGAAGAAGCAGGAAGCCAAGTGTGACAGACGAACCCTCGAAGGCCCCAAAATGTAACGGTCGGGGGCTGTTGGCGGCAACTGCCCAGAGAAGCCCTCGCGGAGCCACGTGTGCGTCACCGTTTGCTGGGGGATGAGCTCCGTCTGCGTGTCTGCGCAACCTGTTCTGGGGTTGAGGGAAGAGGAGATGAATGAATGGCAAGTCCGGAAACGGAAGGAGGGTCGTGGCTTTGATTGAAAAGGGTAATGAAACGTATTTTGAATTGCAGAAAAAGGTCCACGAGCAAGATGTTCGTAGGAAAAGGGGTGATTTAAATTATTTGGTGATCCTTTGGAATGAAAGGAAGATCGTTGAAAAGTAAACAGGAAGAAGTACTTTGAGGTGTCTTAATTACAAATGGAATGGTATAATATAAGGAACTGATGAGGTTGTATTGAGGGTGAAAGGTCACGTCCAGAAGTTACTTCTTTATTTTCTTTTCTGATGATGATTTTCTCTTCGTCTTGGTACATACAGTAAATTTATACAGGTATGTTCCTATCTTGTTTTATTTGTTCCTTCTTTGTTTATTTATTCCCTCTTTTATTTATTTCCTTGCTTTTGTTCCTATGTTTATGGGGCTTACGAGTTTTTTGTGCTTTAGAAAATGCAGTTAAATTATACACAGTTAATTTTACTTAATATTAATTTTAATGTTACAACTATAATCTAATACAATTATATACAGTTTAATATAACATTTTTGGCGTTAAAATTCAATTAAAGTAAAAAAAAAGCTAAACAGATAACAGGCTAATGGGCCTAATAAAGGTAGTTTTTTTCATAGCAATTTCACGCTATAAAAAACCTCGAAAAATCATAATCACTCTCACTTATTTTCCTATTAAAGAGAATCCAGTGCACCCCGAAAAGATTTCTTCATTCCCCCTTCTTCGACTCCTTCACCCGCTAACACTTGAGTTCGAGTTAAAATGACATTTCATCTCGATCATTATGAGAAGGATTTGGCGATAGAGAGCATAACAGGTTGTGCCATAAATAAAGATGAAGAAGATAGTCCCATGCTGAGACCGGTCATTTATTCTCCATATGCGAGCTGAACCCGGCATGAGAGTTCAGTGGGGCGAACACTCGGAGGACAGCAGTTTAAAGTTGATTTGAAAAATAGTTGAACTTAAGAGATAAATTCAGGATTAGAGAGGAGAGCCCTCCATGGAAAGGGGGCTCACGCTGGCTTGTGCTTTCATGCCGCGAAAGCGGAATTTTAATTAATTATTTAGTTAATTTTTGCACTTCATAGTGGTCTTTAATGCCGCGATTAATCGTCGCAGGCGTTGGCTATTGTCATGGATAATTGTAGACATCCCGGTTTATCTGACGGGTCATCGGTGGCTGTGACGAACGGGCTGCTCATTTTGCAGGCATGATGGCGTTTCGCAGGCTTCCGAAAAAAGAAAAAAACAATAAAATCGTTGGCGCATGACATTAAGAGATTAAATAAATTGAAAGACTCGCCAAGGCTTAATTGCAGTCTATTAACTTTTTGTCGCTTCCTCCTTATTTCGCCATCCGTTTTGCATTTCCATTTACATATTCTCCGTTTGACTGTTGGCAAACCCTTCCCACATGACACGCGCCCAGACGCTAATTCACAACTTCATCGCTTTGGAGTGTTCTCAGAAGTCGATTAGCTCGCCTACAGTTCTCTCAGTTCACTTTCCTTAACCCTGGGAAATTGTTTAGAATTTCTAATTCAACAATTTTTCTCACAAAGCATTCGGAGGACATTAAAAGAAAGACAAAGGATAATTAGAGAGCAGACGTGAGCTTTTGGACGTTCACATGGCCAATGGGGTTAGTGACCAAATCGCCCACCCAAAGTGATCCCGTGAAATTACCTTTCCATAGTGTCATAATATAATTTATAAAACATTCATAGTACAATTTATAATACCTCTGCCTATTTCAGTTTCGTTAAAATTTCATTAAAATTTTCATTTCTAAGTGAATCTAATAATTTTCCAACAGTAATTATTATACTGTAAATATCTTTTTAAATTTATGCAGTAACAAAATACAAAAAAAAATGAAAATAATAAAATATCTTACTAAGTTTTAATTAAAAAATAAACTTATATTTATATGAATCATAAATCTACTTATGAAACTAAGAGTGAAACTATAACTTGGACGTCCATTACAGTTGATTACAACTAATGGGAAATAGTTGACTGAGGAATTTTTCGCCCTTAAAATAATATAAAATGAAGTTCTCTTCGATTGCGCAATTGAAATGGAATATGGAGGACCACAAAGGTATGCAGATAAAGCAAAACTGAATATTACTTTATTAATCTATTTTCTAGAATTTTCTGAGGGGAGTTACCCTAAAGCTTTGTCAGTTTGACGGCCCACAGGAAATTCACACTAATTACGACGAGATAGTCTAAGGTTTTTATAGCATAAAACTATTAATAAAATATACAAATTAGGCATAAAAGGGCTTTAAATTAATTATGATTAAACGTAATTGTTAATTAAGGGAAAAAGGCAAAAGATAATTAAATGCACACCTATTAAATAGGCAAAAAAATACCTAAAACATATTTTATGTGATTTAATTACTTGTCAGCCTCGTTTCGAAATTTATTTGTCGATTTTTTCACGAGCGTCATTCGCTTACCAATCCAGCGGCTCTTGGCTGACTCCAAACGAGTGTTTGTCCCGATCGCGGAAACGGGACAGGGACCTCAAGGCAAACTCATTTCATCTCGCCTTCACCTTCAATAATCCATTGTTTTCATTCCAGGTAAGTGAACCTAACATGTGACAGCCTCGAGGTGGGCCACCAAGGCGGAGCAGAAGACACTCCAAGTGCTCAACGGACTTCGGGGGGCGGACCCGGCCCGGGCCTTTTCTCACGAACCGCGCGACGTCCCAGCAGGGAAACCAAATCACTTACCATTGTTATTGTAATTCTTTCTGAGGCTTCCACCGGAAGTTTGTATCTATTAACGGGTTTTCAGGATTATTGCGTGAATATCCGGCCGTTAATTTTTGGGAATTGGTCCTGGGAATCCGCTCTGGAGTTGGACCCTTTCGTCGGTATCAAATCGTTAACAGCTGGAAAATCACAGTCTAAGATTAAATTCATCCGGTCCTTGGAAGAAATCCTTTTTAGAATTTAAAATGGAAACTGAGGGAAAGTTTTCTCTATAATGAAAACGCCAAGTCTGACTGGGTTATTTACTAATAATTAACTTTAACATAAACCTTTTACTTACATAAACAGGTGGGGACTTACGTAAACGGAAAACTTTTGCGGTTTCCTCGCCCCCGGGGATTGGAAAAGTTTGAGTGGGGGAGGATTGTAGGGCACGTCGTGCTCTAAAAACAGCAAGTAAAAAAGCTGTGTTCAGAGTCTAGTGGTGGATTCGGGATTAGAAAGCTAAGGGATTTTCTATCTTCTGACAAAGTGTCAGGTCTTCAGCGTCGGCCATCGCGAGGAGAAAAAGAAATGGAGAACAAACCAGGGCCATTGAGACATGGAAATGGATTTTTGTCTTATTTGGCCGTCGATAACGATTTGGACGCTGGTCAAATTCGTTTAACAAGGATTACATGTGAGTGGGCTATTGAGGTGATAATTGGCGAGGCCCCTCTTTTCCAGAGCGGCCCTCTTAATGCACTCCCTTCATTCTGTGGCTACAGAACTTAGTAGACTTAGTTGACTCAAGCAACTTTAAAGATCATAATCCGGAATATTTATAAAAAAATGCTTAATCTAATCAAAGGGAACTCATAGGAAGAAACTTTTAATTTTATGTCGAGTGATAGAGTGGTCCCACTTGACCGGAAGACGGAGGGAGAACATTCTAAAAATAGTGTGAAAAATTCATTGCCGCTGAATCAGGAGACGGACCCAAGTCAAGAATTCGAGTCTCCGTTTCTGGAAAACCACAAAAATTTATTTGAAATCCCTTTTTGTTGCTGTGGCAGTTGTCGAAGACTGCGCTGATTCAGCTTTTGCGTAGGATTCAATGCATTTCTTTCTGTTGATACGAGCTTCCGGTTGCTGTCGTCATGTCTAAAAAATACCTGCTCAGAAATGGACATGATTTTCCCGACTTATAAACTTAAAAGGCATAATGAATCATTTATCTCCAAGTAAGCAAATCATGTGCTGAATTCAACAAATTAAATTAAATTCAACCGGCTTAGACCAACTTCCGGCGCGTAAATTTATTTTCAAGAAAATCCACTCATACATAGTCTAAAAAATGCACTTTTAATTGAGATTGCCATTGCTCTAAGATTCATAAATTTAATAAAATTTTTTATTGCTTTCATAGTTTCACTGAGACAAAAAGCAAAATAACGAGTTTTGTTTGCTACTGGCCTTTTTGTGACAGGCAGAAGTATAAATGATTTGTTTATACTTTGGAAGATGCCGGGGATTAATAAAATACCAACTGAGCTTTCAAGTTGGAAACAACCTCCATTTTTGCATCTTGTTCGGCATCTTTGGAAAAATCCAGAAACTTTCAAATGTAACGTAGAAACTCGGGTTTTCTAATCTCTCTCCGTCTTCTCCCAAATTACTCCAGATAATAATTAAATTTCACGTCATGTGCAGTCTCCCGAAATGATACTTTCAAAGAACGGGATTCTTCTGAATCCTGTCTCTCCACACGAGATTTAGGGCGTCATTCAAAACACGCACCCTCAATAAATAAATGAAAAAAAAAAACATAAAAATGCGTCATACAATTAATAAAAAAATATTTTGTGAACAAAACATAAATTAACATGCATAAGACCAATCCATCACTGAGCGTAGGGCGTGAATGTCCGTGTGGCCGAACCTAAAATGAGCCCGACCGGTCCCTCCACTCCAGTATTTCCTCGGTCATTTTAGCCTGCGTCGCGGCCCCAAGCACCGCTCGGGAGGACACCTTAGAAGAGCCCCGCTCCCTCGGGGGCTCCGTCCTCGCGGCCGCCTTCTTACAGTCCCCCCGCGGCGATTGCCATCGGTTCATGTTGATGCATGGGGCTCGCCGTCTGGCAAGCAGTTCGCTGGATGCAACCGCCTCGGATGGTACTCGACGGTCGGTCGGTGCATTGGGGTGGCTCGGAGTGAGCATGATCGAGATTAGGTGAATCGCGTGATAGTGCCGCGAAAAGCACGTAGCAACTATTTTAAGCGTGTCGCTGCCTTCATCGGGAGTAATTATTTGAGCCGGAAAAGTGGAAACAAGCGATTGGATTAAGGTTGATTGATTGATTGATTGATTGATAGAATGAGTGATTTCATTCTTAGTTTCGAGAGCAGATGGACAGTTTTCTTTTCAGAGGAAACTTTGTTTTAGAAGGAGTCTTTTCCCGGGGACAGCCATTGGGAATTGTGTAATTTTCCCTGAGGGCGGTTCGCGGAAAAGTCGGGGTGTTTTAACGGTGGGAAGTTATTCGGCAGTAAAAATCCAATTATATTTGAAATGGGATCTTTAACTGAGTAATATGACAATCAAATCCGAGAATAATGAAATTCCAGAGCGAATTAAATAATTCGTGTAATTAAACGTGGATGAAGAGGTCGTTCGGATTAATTTATATTATTCAAAGGGAAATTTCGGAAAGCTATCCTAAACAAGAGAATGAATGATTTTGACTGAGCACCCTTTTTTTAATTTTATCTTTGAAAAATCGGTCGAAATTAAAGAAAAACAAATGAAATGAACTGAAAAGCATTACCTTAATTCAGTTCTGTATGTACAGAATCGGCTGGTGATTTTACAACTCGAATGGGTTGTGTTAATAATAAAGCGTTGGTTTCATTACAGAAACAAACTGCTTTAGTCTCTGAACATAAATCAACTCCATTTTTATACTAATTCGATCTTAATGTCAGATTTCTGAATAACGCATAGTTTTTTATATTTTTTTGTTAATCTGCGCGAGCGCTGACAGATTCGGGAAAAAGAAAAACTTTGAAGTGTTGGGCGGGAAAGGGTTGTTTATCGGCTGGAAATCTCGGGAAAAGTTTCAACACGTTTTAATATGATTTTCCTCAGTTGATGACGCGGAAAGGTGGATGCGAATTTAACCCCCTGATTGATTCGCATAACTCTTTGGAATGCACTTGCGATAGTCATGTTCCTTATAGAAAAACATTTCAGGTTTGTGTTCATTTATGGGTTTTGTGTTTGGTGCAGGTTATGCGTGTTGGAAGTTTTATTTATCGGCTATGGCCAACGATGTGGCTTCTGTCTGTGTTTGACAGCTTAACATTCTCATTTAAGGACAACTCCATTTGGGACAAATTAATTTGTGCCTTAATGAGTAATGCAGGCTTGGCCCAGGTGTTTAGGATAGGAATTTGGCGGGCAGCGCACTTGAGCGTGATTGAATGCATTTTTAAGTGGGGTTAATTATTCGGACAGTGAATTTTTCCACTAAATAAAAGAGGAGTAAACGAGGATGCATTACCAAAAAAGTAATTCCAAGTTAGAGAGTTACCGGAGCCTCTGCTATTTAAAATTCATTAAAATATCTTTGCTTTTGGTTTGCTCTGCTTTGCTTTTCAAAAATTAAAGCGTTTCAGGTTCCGGTGTATTTTCTCAGTGGTCAGCTGCCACTTCATTTAAAGAAATGGCCGCTTTTATGAAAAAAGTTGTTTAGAATTGATTGGGCAAAGGAATACATCGGTGGCATTGGTATAATCACAGTAATAAAGTTCGAGAAACTATTTTTTTTTAAGTTACTCCTGCAATAAAATAATAAAATGGTAGTTTTATATCGCCTCAAATAAACACATTTTGGATAAATATCAAATATAACGGATTTGAAATTTTTTAATTCAAACGAATTTTCCACAGAGCAAATTTATTGTGGGATTTTACACTCTATGGTCATTTCATTGCTTTGGTCACTACAATAACTTTAAAATGTCTGCCTTTATTTGGTTTTTTTACATTCATGGAAAATAAAGGCACATTTTTCTGCTAAATTTAAGACAAATCGCTTCGAGGAAAAGCAAATGGTGCATTCACAGAGTTAAGATAAACATGTAGGAAATGAATTGACCGGTAATTTTCTCGAAGAGTCGGTCTAATCACAGAGGGCACTGTAGGTTAATATTATTTAGGTAGCTCTAACGTGAAAATCTGTGACAAAGTACCCAACCCGTGGGTGTCGGCTTAAACCCATTTTATTGTATTTGGCGACAGAATGCATTCCTAAGCTGCAATGACATAATATTACCTGAAAAAAAGTTCACTTTCATGAAATTATGACGGTGATTTCCTGGCAGACACGTAATACATATGATGCGTCATGCATTGAAGTGTATTTTAGTGTCGGTTAATTGAAATGACACTTCTGTAATTATTTTCAAAGAGAAGACGATGTGGCCGCCATTCTCTTTGCACGGCCTTTGCCTTTTTTGAGGCTTTTGTAACCTAAAAGATGAGTCAATCGAAGTCAATAGAAAATCTTAGAAAACTACCATAATCACCTTAAAATTGTCGTTTGGAACCTTTTCCAAAAATCGAATTGTGCAAAGTGCAAAGCTTTTCGAAAATTCCCTGGATTCGTTTTTCATTAACAGAATAACCAACCAAATCTTCCTTTCTGCCTTTATAAAGACAATATATTATATGCGCTTATTGAAAATTTGGAGACTGGAAATATCTATCTATCTGTCTTTTCATTAGAGCCGCTCCGTTAAGGTCGCGGGGTCAGGAAGGCAACAACCGGGACGATCCTTCGTTAGTGATTGCCTGCAATCCAATGTTATTAATGTCGTTACTTAAAATATTGAACTATGGCATTAAAGGTAAAACCAAAGCCCTCGATTTTTTACATATAAAACCAAAGGAATTAATTTCATAAACCAATTAAGAATTTTTATCGTCTCCTTTTTTCAATATCGTTTATAGTTTTCCAATAAATTAATTCTGAACTCAAAACTCTGCACTTTATAAAGCTGGTGTTGGGAAAAGCTTTTCTTTAGAGAGACAGCTTTGAAAAGGCCAAATTAATAATTTATTTGAAAAAGCCAAAAGAAGATAATCGTTATATTTTTGGAGGAACCGAAGAAGTTTACATTGAGAAAGCGGACTCTTCGGAAAATTCCGGGAAAGAAGGTCACAGCAAGGAGTCGAATAATCAACAATAACTTTGAAAGTTCAATTTAAGTACGAGACAATAAATTTGAGCAGTAAAACATTTATAGGATATTTGCGATCGTAAAGAGAACAATCACATAACGATTAGGTGGCTAATCGAAGGCCTTCATCCCCATCCTTTGAGCAGTTCATCGGCCGACCCCCAAACCCCACTATTTACCCATCCGAAATCGCTGAGTTGCCGAGGTTAGGCGATTTCCCTGACCTTGGTATTACACCTTGAGCATCGGCTTTTCTAGGCCCTTACCCATACACAATAAGGCAAATGTGGCAAAAGGAATTCTCATCGCGTTCGCTGGCCAAAGGGACCCTCGCTCGAATGGCTTTGTCATGAAAGCGTTTCGGAGCCGTTTTACACTCCCGTGGCTACTCTTTCATTTCCATCATGACAAGCCCTTTTATTATCTGTTAATTTATCTATTGATCGGTGTTCATTTTTAATTTCATTAATTCTTTGTTAATTTTTTATGGGCTCATTAATTCTCCTCGATGAAACCCAGCCAATCACCCGTTTGCGTTTGTCAAGGGCTCATGGGACACCTGCACAGGTTATGCACTTCTCTCCGACACAGGAGAGGTCAAGAACCTTACGGACTCGACAGAAACAGGTTTGTCTCTGTCTTCCAGCCGACCCCTCCGAAGAAATGTGTCATCGCACACAAATGGCCTAATTCCGACCTTCTCTCAGTTCCACAGTGGGGGGCCCTCAGAATACCTCGTATTTCATTAGACACGAAACATCCGTTAGCACTCGTCAGGTGGGTTGGCCATCCGCAAAGGGGTGGGGTTGGTCAAGACACTGGAGATTTCGGAGGGAATGACCACCTTTTTGCAGGTGAAGGGTTGATCAGGGCGAAGGGTGATTAACGAACCATGTGTGGAGTAATTTCGCCCATTTATGAATGATACAGGACATGTGTAAGAGACAGCCGAAACTCGGGGTCCACCCTTAATTGGGTAATAACGGTTTTTCTTCCACCCCTCGAGTTTAAAGGGTTGTGGATTAGAGACTATAAAGTGACAATTGAAATCCAAATGTTCCGCCCACATCTGCGTGGAAGGAAATAAACAAAACGTTCGCATCTCCTTACTCTCTTCTGCTCTGCCCCCCTCCCCGTGAGTTGACCCCCCGCTGATAACCACTCCGAGAAAGACTGGACAATCGCCCTTCACGCGAAGATGCTCTGCAGTTTTGTTCTAATGATGTCTTTCCTTTCTTTCCTCCGTTATTGTTTGTTGATGTTAATCGAAGCGACTGTCTGGATTCTTTCTTTTCTGACGCTGGCTCTTGCCCCGGCAAGGCAACATCACCGCCAAAGCGGAACTCTCGACTTGTAATCTGATTGGATGAATAGATTTCTTCTTTTTCAGAGATTCGCTCGCGGGCACCCGGGAAAAAATTATTAAGATGAGTTGGTCGTTTTGTCAATACCTTTCTCGATTTCACATCGGTTTCGAGCGCTTTCCGTTTCTTGCGGGGTTCTTTTACTTCGCGCGCTCATTGGTCGGACAAGTGGAACGTCCTCAGGGTTTATACTCACTCCGAATGAGTTTCAATACGCAGATATCTTCTAAACTCTGAGAAAGAGCTTAGTCGTTATTGTTTTCTTGCAGTTTCTTTAAAGAATGATCGAAATATTGTTTATAAAACTGCTAAAATGTGGAAACATAATAATCCTTAAACTGTACTTTCATTAATTATGTTCAATTACAATAAAAATTAGGCAAAACCTGAGCAATAAAACAAGGGAATCAGCAGTAACCAACCTTTTAAAAAAAGGTTCCGCTTTGTCAGAAATTCAGGTCTGAAGTGGTATGTTGACAAAATAACCCATGAGTATTCGAAACGACGACGCCCGAAAGAAATAGATTACTATTTCCTTCATAAACCGAAATCCCAGAAGACCTTATCTTTTAGGAGCGGATATCTCCACAGCTTTTTCGGGAAATCTATTATGTCGTATCACAACAAATTCAATATGACAGGTCATCGAAATTTCTAGAAAACTCATTAGACCCCTTCATGCTCAGTCAATATAGTTCTGGCCCATTTGCTCACCTAAACGAGATAAATATCTAAAAATAAGTGTTGGTGAAAATTTGGAAAGTTACGTCACTCCATGCGACACTTCCACACGTTAAATGTCATCCATAGTATTTGGAGCGTGAATCTCAGACGCCCCCATGTGGTGCCTATCTTGGAAAAAACCACTTTTGGAAGAGGGAAGGGGAGGGGCGGGGGAAGGGTTGGCCCCGGGACATAAGCGACTTTCTCCGATTTTTGTTATTCAAGCAGAAAATGGTTTTTTTTAAGGGTCCCCGTAGTAAAACGATGATTATACGTTTTATCGCGGGGAATTTTACTTTTAGTGTTCGAAGTGCATGGAAATGAGTTGGTCGCTAGAGGATGAAATCATGTGCATTGCCTTTCGAACGAGATGAAGACCATTCTTCAGGAATTATATTTTTTTTAACATAGAATTAGTTTGGTTCCAACGGAAAGGAAAAGGTGGCCTTTGGCGTAGGATTGTCGACCGATATTTTGACTTTTTTATTGTTGCTATTTCCGCTTCCGCTTTTTTATGCTTTGTTGTTTCCGGAAAATGGACACTTCAAAAGTTTTATAATGTATTTTTCTCAAAAAGTTCGAATATGTCCATGTTAATTTGTAAAGAGTTTCTTGAAGATTATTTCTGGAAACGACAAATGCAATTTTCATCTTTCTGTTTTTACACTTTTACACTTTCTACTTAATTCCTGCTTTAAGTCAATAATTTCTACAGTTGTCCTAAATCCCATTCACACGTTTCCAGAAAAACGTAATAAGCTCTTCACCAATCCCTTTGCTCTTCCGGAAAATTAAAGTACCGCCAAAGAGATTTAGGTATTAAAACAGTAGGTTAATAGTCTTGTATGAACGCATAATAAATAAGTACGTAATATAATATCGTACTCATTCAAATGACTGCATAACTATAAGTCAGTGGTCCCCAACGTTTTCAGACATTTAGTCTGGAGTAGCTCCCCTTACTTTTGATTCTGTTTTACAAATACAATAAAAATAATCAATCGGATTGACCTTTTGCGTATCATCTCTCTCCCTTAGGGCATTCATGGAAACCTCAATTGGATTGTAGCATTCGAAACCCTGTAGTTTGGAGCCGTGAGAACGAGCATTCATCTCTTCTGTCTTTCAAGACCGGAACTGATTCCGTAAACAAGCGGACATTAAAGAAGTACAGAGAAGGGCGGAGGCTCAAAGCAAGCGAGAGAGAAAGAGATGATTCTCTGTCAAGGATGCTAATTACATAAATTTCTCTAGCCGCAACGAGGCATCATTTAGGAATCAAGGACGGGATTAGTCACGGGCAGGCCACATTGCACGCGTGCGGGTGTCCGACCGAAAATGGGTTTTTCGCACGTGAAAGTGGCGGCGTTCCCTGGCAGGTACCCCTTCCCTGCCCTTCTTCCTCTTCCCGAGAGAGAGAGAGAGAGAACAACTCAAAATCTCAACTCTGCACGTGAGTGTGGAATTCTACGAGTCATTATTTAAAACATTCTTCCATCGCTTAAAGTATTCTGCTCTTGCCCCCGAGCATGATTCGGATAATGTGGGCACGTATCCGACGACGCAGTCTTCAACCATTTTTCTTTCTTTGATTTTTTTCTCGGGTAGGTGAGTTACTAAGGCGCGCTTTACGATTGTTTGGTTTGCGCCCAATTAAGTGCACGTTCCCCCGCCTCACCCGGAAAGGCAGATCAGAACAGCGTAATTTATAGGACTGTAGTTTTGCGTTTGACCCTGGGGCAACCGGAGTACTTATTCCTTTCTAATTGACGGCCAGAGTTCGACCGACAAACACCAGCCCGGACAATTTATCAGGAGTTTTATTAAAACAGTCGAATGATGCAAGTGGGAGCGCTGGAGCTGTTACCCCCGAACTTTCACGAACTAAGACACAAAGTGCAGAGGTCGCCGATTAAATGAATTTACTTTGATTAGCTCATGGTTACCGAAGAAAGAAGCCTCAAAGTTTTACCGGTGAGATGTCCTTCTGGTCAAAAATTCACTGCCGGACGAAGATGATTGCAACAGGCTTTAATGACTTTACTCCCGCGACCTTTCTTTGGCCTTTTAATTTTTTATTGTTTCCTTTCTTAATGTTTCACGTCATCCCTCTTCTCGCATCCATCTCTCTTTTCTGTTCCCTTTTGTCAACCGCCTGTCTCAGAATGAAAGACTGCCTTTGCTTTTCACTTTAAAATGCTAAGTGTCCGTTCATAATAAAACTGAAAACCGTTCGCGACAGAGTCATTCTAAGGGGGAATAAATGAAAGGATCTTAAGGGGGGAAATGTCAAGGGCCTCGGCTGCACTAATCATTTATTTATTGCACCGGTGCGCACTAAAAGGTGAGCAAAAACAGCAGTTAACCTTTAGAAAACACGCGCCTAATATACGACACTATTATACTTTACACACTACGTCAATTAACGCTTTTGTAATTTACAGTATAATAAACGCTAACTGTTATTATAGTGATGTATAAGAGAAGTAACAATAAACAAACTCAAGGGGAAATTATTCGGCTCTTTAGGGATTGTAACAATTTTTTCTTTTTCATTATTTTTTAATAATGAATTATTAATTAATACGAAGGAATTGCTTTTCACTTTGACTATTAACTCTCTTCCTGAAGAGCCTTCATTTCATCTCAATAATTTCCACTCAGTGCACTTTGTTCCTATTCTCTCCCGTGGGAACCCAATGCACACCCGAATTCTCCCAATTTGGGTGTTTACATTTGGTTTTCATCTTTTTAAATTACCCCACAGCGGAAGTTAGATATGGGAAAGATTCGAAAGCAGACAAATTCATTCAGGATTTTCAACATACAATGAACAAACAGAAAAAATATAAAAAAAAGAACTAAAGAGAACGGATAGGCGACATTTGTACGCCCCTAAAGCTTTCCAGAATTTAATTATGAATAGAATTTAAAGCGCGGAAAGTTCGCATCAAATATGAAACCCCGGCATTTCGTCGGTCTTTGTATAATTGGTTTCCTCTTCTAGGAGTGATAAATAATTACCACATGATTTATTTCGCTTGGAGAGGCCTTGGTGCAGCGTTTTCCTCTGCCCACTAACCCGCATTTTTCGTGGTTGCCTCCAAACGTGGGCTGCGGATACATCGGCCGAACCCCGCGCTTTCTGCTCCCGATGACTCCTTCACCCCGGCGACACCAATCGGGGGCTGCACCAATGTCTTCTCCCACTCATGCTCCCATTGCCTTGAGATGATTAATTGCCCGCCATGTCGTAGAAGGTTCAAATGGTGAGCTTTCCCAGGTTTTGCTGTAATTGGACTTATGTCCACTTTCCGAACTTCTCTCCATCAGTGGTGATTGCCTTTCTCTGTTTATGTTCCTACTTAGGGAGGATTTAAAATAAAGCCTCGCAATAAGAAAAATGATAACTCCGAGTAATAAACTGACAGAGGGAGAGCCAGAATAAATGAAATCCGAAGCTATGGCAATAACAACCGAAAATCCATAAACCAAGACAGGCAAATGTTGAGTGGCGCCAGCCAACCCCCCTGCTTTCGCTTCTCCGGGAAATCGCGAAGCCACCCTCATTCAGTCAAGTTTTCACCCCATTATCTCCCCCCCAAACGGTGCATCGGCCACGGGCAGTCGGGCAAAGACGATTGCCTTACGATAATCGATATCAATTAGAATGGAGTTGTCAGTGGGGGGTGCGGCCGCGCAATTGTGCTGCAAAAAACTCATTATGGGAGTCAGTGGGGGACGCATTCGCAATAGCCAATTTTCCACCACAAAGGTGCCTTTCGATTTGGAGAAAATATCAACAACGGTTCTCGTAGCAGGTTGTTCATCTTTTAATGTCATTATTTGAATCCCATTTTTAGAGTAATTTGCGAAAAACCCCCGGATAGTCACGCTAGGAAAGCAAATAATGCGAAAAGACAGTAATCGATAGGGAATTTGTGCCAAGGAACACTCGGGTTGTCTTTCAATTCTTTCGTGAAGGAGATAAAAAATGTCCGGGCAGTTTCACATTTGATAAACCTCCTTAACCCAAATTGATTTCTTGGGTCACATATAGAATTACACAATTTCTCTGTTTTCCCTGGAAACCTTTTCCTGGGGATTAAATAAAATCCTTGGGAAGGCTTTCTTCGCAGCTTTTTCTGATTTTTCAGCAAATATTTTGAAAGACGTCCACTCACCTGGAAACCGAATAAGTTTAACACAAACCATCCATCAATTCATTACCGATAATCACATTAAGGCATTGCCGACTCAAATAATGGCCAGAATAGTAATAAAATTAAGAGAAGAGAAAAGCGTTAATAAACGGCAATAAAAGAAAGCTTTTAACCCTTGGGGGGGAAGGGAGTGATTGAGTTACGCAAATTAATAATTTACGACTACTTCTCACATGCATTATTACGTCATAAAAAAAGCTTTACACTCAGAAGATTATGTGGGTTAAAATCGTTAGAGTTCGTTCAGGTTGGGGGCTGAAAGGGGAAATGGGGCAGAAAACCTAACGTTGTTGCAACCCTTATCTGTAGGGTGTCTCTCCTGTTGTTATTATGGTTGGATAGGTCGTGTCCACGCGTTAAAAAAAAACTAAACTGAAAGAATGACAACGGCTGAATTCATCAGTCAGCCGGCATACGTTTTGTCTCCCACGAGTTTCCAAAGATGGCGTTCAAGATAAAAAGAGATAAAGATAATGGAAAACAAAAGAAAAACATTCCAACATGATAACAGCGGTGAAATGACACACGAGGACGCAGTCGTTTTTGGTAAGGTCTGCGTTAACCTTAAGGCTGACCTTTGGGCTGTGCTTTGCCTGCCATCCAAGTCAACGAGCTCTTCTCGGATTACGTAACGCCTTTCCATCCCTTATCCGACGCCACCACCGGAATGTGGGGGTTTCGGAGAGAGGCTGGAGAGCCCTCGGTTGCGGGATGTCTTTGAAGCCGGTCATGCCTTCGGGATAATGCCGTCTTGACGTGAAAGATAAGATTGTGCCTGAGTCATCGGCGGAAAGTTGAATTACTGTTAACGGTAACATCTCATTGTCGTGTTTGAAAGGTTACATGATAGGACAACAGTTATTAGAAGAAATGATTTTCGGAGTTCCACTTGACCGAAGAAGTCGTGCCATTCCCGAATGGATGAAAGAGCTCGGAGAGGATAGTCAGCGTCTTTTGTTTTTGAACGGTTCTCAACCTTGCCGGTGCCTGACCTCGGGCGTCGATCGAGGTGCGAGGTCAGAGTGTGCGGAGCACACTGGACTCGTGTTTTTATCATTTTTAATTTTTTTTCATTACTTGACACTTCTTTTTTTGATTTATAAGCAGAATAAGTGGTGTCGAATTGTTGTGAAACCGAGGGAGGCACACCGGCCTAATTTTGAACGTTCCTCCATTTTTTTATATTGAATTTTATCTTTTAAATCGACCGAATGTTGAAAAATGTGTCCTCTTTTTTTAACACAAAGTACATTTGTAATTACGGGATTTTCTACGAAAATAATTGGTTGCGTTATAACTCAATTAATAGGGAGAAAGAAAATTAATCGGTAACGAATTTAGAGACGGCCCTGTTGTATTCATTTAAATAAAATCGAATGTAATTTCAACCATTAAATGTTTTCCTGTTTAGGAATATGTGACAGTTATGGAATTACAACCAGCAGTTATGCTTTAAAATTTATTAAATATTTATCGCAAAAAGTCAAGTTTTAAGGGCATTCCTCTTAATTAAACAACATCAAGTACCGATTTTATCGACCGTTTTAGCGGAATTCGAACCTAATCTTATAAAGTGTTGATTGCAGCTTCAGCGGTTATTTTTCATAATTACTCAGAAGATATTTGCGAGAAAAACCAATTATATATTTATTTCCATCTGCTCTCCATCTGCTGTTGGGCTTTCCCTCCAACAACAACACCTATTGCTTTTTCAGATGAGCGAAAAGTCACAGAAGAATCACCGAACACCGCATTATTGACTGTGTGTGATGAAGACTGAATACGATATGAAAATTAAGTGGTGCTGTTTTGTGTTAGTGCATGGGTTACTGAAATGAAATACGTAATTGAGGATAATTTCAGCAATAAAATATACAAAATGAAGTTCTCAGCTCCTGGGAGGAGGGAATCGTATTCGCTCGTGCGCAAAAGGTAACGTTTTCCTTCTTGTATTTCCCTCCAGCATAAACACGGCCGCATTTCAGGTACACCTTGCATGCCCATAGCCACGACGCTGCAGTAGGTCCCCTTACTGCGAGCAATACTTGACAACTGGAACGATCAATCATCCCGGACATTAGGACCTGTGAAGCAATTACTCGAAACGTCCCCTGCATGTCGGTCCCCGTCTTTCACTCTGATGCAACGCCGGACAGAAGTGAACGGTTCACGTGCGTTTATTGTGCGTGGCCCTGCGAGTGCAGAGAATTCCTTGACACAGAAAAAAAAAGCTGACAAAGGGATTCCGCTTTTTTCTTCTTTATTCCCGAAAAAAGAGGCTGACGTCGCAGTTTGACTGCCCTGCTTTCCACGCCTGCATTAAACGGGGCAATTTTGCTCTTTTGCGGAAATGAAGCAATGATTTCATTGAGAGAGAGGGATTTTTCTGGAACTCGGATAAAACGATCCTTTGAAACGTGAACTGCAGCCGATATGCCTTCATTTACACCACTCTGATTCTAGGAAGATAAAATGTTATCGGATACTCTTCTGATAAGTGATGCAGATCTGAAGGTCACGACCTAAGGGTTGTCAGCTCCTTGACCTTAGAGTTTGGATGCAAAGTGGCCGTTGGGTCCATCGATTGTTATAAAAAAGAGTTCCCGAGGGAGAGATATTTTGTGAAATAAGAGACCTAACCTGGTCGGAAAACAAATTATATATGAAAGAAATTGACCATTGCAGCAGACATTTTTCTTCCTAAAAACAAAAACCAACTTTGTTATGTTCATTATCGGATTTTGACTTTTTCACAAACAGACGGAATCCTTGTAAATCTTAGAAAATCTTCATTATCAGAGGGCACTTGATAAAGACCTTATCAAAGAGTAGCAAAACCACACGGAGCCACAAATGGCGTAAAAAAACTTTGAAATTAATGAAATAAAAAAGTAATAAAAGATGGCTACGATTTCGTGATACTATGAAAGCCTCTTTCAAGGTTTGAAAAGTGGAAAAGCCAACGAAGGAATGGAAAAGAAGAGGAGCAAAGGCATTGTTTATCAAAAACTGTATCATTAGCCTATTTTAAAACTCCAGGCGCGAGATTTTCAAAAGGAAATGAGAGGTTTTAGACATAATTTTTTCACCTATGCTATTATAATAATTGAAAAATGATTGTTATTCAAATGTTAGTGCGTTGGGAGTTTGGCAGCATAGATTTATCAGATGTTGCGCAATGCCTAATTGAGGGCCTTCGATGGGCCTCCGAAGGTTGTAATTTCCCATCGGCCGTCATCGCCTTCGGTCACCACTCTTCGGGTGATCGTCTGCTGTGAAGACTTCAATTGAATGCCTGTCATAAGCCTTTACTGTCCGAATGGCACTCCAAAAGCCGACCAATCGCCGAAATACACGAAGAAGTCTGTTATATTCATCCCTTGTGTTTCAGCGATGAATAATGGTTCCTCTCCACTTGTGTCGGAGGGTTGAAGGGGGTTGAAGGGGGTAAAAATTAAAATAATTTGAGGCTATTGTATTTCTCCAGTGAAGCAATTAGAGTGATTCCCGAAGGCGAAGGAGGAAAGGGGGTTTGTGTGTGCTTTGATAGTCCTCCCTTTTCCACCATACGTCCACCACCTTTTTTGTTCTCAATGCAACGTTCCGGCTGCGACAATTGCGAAAGGATTTTTTTCTTTTTCCTCCTTTTATTATTCCCATCAATATTTCACTAACATAATTTTTTTATTCTTTTTATTATCAGATTCGTTCCGAGCCGTGGGCATTTTATTATACAACCGTTTTTCCAGATGGCCTCTCGTCATCGGGTCGGGTCGTTTAAGTTCATCGTGACCACTTTGGAGGCAGGTAGACGGAAGCTGATGGGAATATTTAGATCCCAGGTATTCCAACGAGAATAAAGTTTTTATTAGCGAAATTGCAACAGCCGCAGTGGGAGCTTTAACCTGATGGGTTAATGAGAGCACCTGAATGAAGATAATGAGAGGAGCTCGAATCGACTTGGGAACAGTTTGCCCACTTGGTGAAGTGGTTGGAAGGGAGGGAGCTAAACGAAGGGAATTCCTGGGACTAAATAAGAAAAAACGGGGCAATTGAGGCTGAAAGCACTTCATCAGAGGAAGAAAACGTCTTGTAATGGTGGCAGCGAAACTGTTTTCGAGGGCTTTTCAAGAGCAGAGCATCCACTTCACAACTGAATGACAGTCGCAGAGAAAGTTGTTAATCTGGCTGTGACAAAAGGCATTGTTCTGCAGGATAGGCTGACCTTCCGCGGGGCCCCCTCCCGCCCGCCGTCATCATTTGACAATCGGTGTAGGGGTTGCGCGAGGGGAGGAATAGAGTTTCTTTTGTGTGCAAATATTTGGCGAAGGTCTGCGGAATCGGTTTGTTTAGCATGAATGCGACGGGTGCGGCGCAATACAATAGCTTATTAACTCGCCCTTCCCCCCTTTTCTCGCCCCATTTCACGCGAGAAGTTGTTACCCCCGATCGGGGTCAGGTTTTAATTGAGTTGGAACTCGCCGGGATCGGTGATTTATGGCAGTGCGTGCAAAGGGCGAGTGGTGTAAGGGTTCCGTTTTTTCGGCAGAATGCTGTCATTGTACCGTTACAAAGGCTTTTAAATAGATTCGGTCAAGAGTGATTATAACTAAGGCAGTGGAAGCAAATTCTTAAATGCATTTTTAAACTAATAGCTAATTAAAATTTAATTTAAAAGGTGTTTATTGCTCTTCATTATCGGATAATTAATAACAATTAATTAACCATTTAGTTGACTTTCAAAAATTCCGAAAATACAAAATCAATAAACGTAATAAAATCCTATTTAGATGACCTAGAAAAAGCAGGACTTGGAAACTCCCACAAACGTTACTCTTTCCTCCCTCCTCTGCAATGCTACTGCTACCATTTACTGAATTCGGGCTTTCGCCTCACGATGTACAACATTTGCAACTCAATCCCACTCGTCGGCGTCACGTGCTAACAAACGTGTGCACCTCAGGAGGCTTTGCACGATTGAATCCGCGTCGGACTCATAGGGTGAGCAACGAATATGGAAAATGTGGGATTAGCCGAATTCCCGAAGTCCGTTGAACGGGTGCCATTTTCGGGAAATCCACTCTTTTCGCCCTTTCCTCTTCCACATCTCTCTAATTCTTCAATCATCCGTGTGTTTTTGTGAGTCTGAATATTTCCTTTCAGTCATTCAAGGAGAAAGTCTTTTTTTTAGGACGAAATTTGCAATAATTTTACGCTCTCGTACCGTTTTCGTTCTGCTTGTTTGGCCCATTATTTGAAGTAAACAAACGTCCATGATTGATTTTCATGATTTTCTCTGCGGAAATGAGTTCGATAGAAGAGGAATATGGAGCTATGTTACAATCAAGTACCATAAAAATAACGTCATCTTCTCTTCACCATTTTGAAGAAACACACATTTCGAAGGAAACACAAAAAGAGCTGAAAGAGAAAGTACTAAGAAGTACAAACGGGAAGAAAGAAAGCAAGGGAGTGAAAGACTGTTGGAAACAAAAAAGAAAGAACAAGAGAGAAGAAAAGCAAAAATAAATTTAAAATGAAGAAATTTTTAAAAAATTTGTATTATATAATTATTTGGTTTATTTAATAAAAATAATCCAAGGGAAATTATTAATTACGAATAGTCTACCTAAAGTTTAGTGCTTAGTTTTTCATTCAGCCGAGCCTATAAATTCCACTTGAAATAAGCTATGATTACACTTTCAGCGTGAAACGTAAGTTCACATGTATAATTAAAACCTCTAGATAAAATCGCATCAGAATCTTGTAACCGATTTACTGCTTAAGTATGAGGTGCAAGCAAAGTGCTCTCGAGAAATAGAGAAGATAAGACAAGAAAATCTGATATGTCTCACAAAGTGTGGGTAGCGGAACCGCCATCAAGGTTTTTGCCCAAAAAGTTAACGCGGAATGCATATAGTGGAGGGGAGGGTGTTGAACGGCGGATCAAAACGGTTGGCCTCACCCCTACGATGTACCCCTCACCGATGAAATGTTTGGATTTGGATCCCACTTCTCGTTTATTACCCTTTGACTTGCGATAAGACCCTTTTGACAAATGACTTTCTCATTTCATATGCGGACGGGACTCGATTTACATCACAAACGGTTCTCCTGATCTCTTTGTTACTATACGTCCTGTTTGTTTTCATTTTCCATGCTTTATTGCCTTTTAATGCCTTTCGCATCGAGAATACATTCTCTGAAGCTCTCTTTCAAACTTACAGAAAGGGAATATAACATTTAGACTAATAGTACTGCACAAAATGTAAAAAGCGATGCCTCGAAGGACTCGACCGAAATAAATGGTTTCGGTTTTGAACGCCTTCAGCGCTATCGCCCCAAACGAATATTCTCTTACTTGTAATTTTGAAATTAATTTTTTTGAACTGTTAAAATTCTTTGAATATTTTCCACATCATGTGACCAACCCTTCGAAAACATGCAGCAGTACCCGAATATCGTCATCTTTAACAACATCTTCTCAGTTAACTTTTTATTTATCTCTTTTTCATCTACTTTTTGTCTCTATCTTACTTCTCTGCTCTCCATCGCTCCACCAACGGTTCCATTTGCTGGTGCATTAACGGCGGAATGACAACTTAATTTGAGAATTCGCTGTCACCCGACGCACTTCAAGGCGAAGCGAGTCCTCTTTGAAATGTACCTCAAACTCAACGTAATCATTAATCAAGGCATCAATTTAATATAAATTATGTCACAATTATTAATCAATACAAGAAAAAAAAAATAAATAAATTGAAATGTTGCCAAAACTCATTCATCAAAGGAAACAGGTTCCGCTCGACCTTTTTTTGCGTTTCCTTCATCATCATTGTTGGCGTTATTGTGTTGGCTTCTTTTCTTTATCCCATATTTTTCCTTTATTTATTATACTCTTTTCGTGCCCGGCAAAACTATAAGGTTTGATGGAGGTTTGCTCGTGCTCGCTTTTCCTTGTGGAACCTCCTACACCTGACAACTTCCTCACCAAAGAGATGCACCCGCCGGCCATTATTACGAGGGATGCGCCCGACATGAATTGCGGAAGCGCACTCGTTACATGCAAATTAATTAATTCGTGCATTTCCCAGGGCGATGGAAATTCGGAATGCGAATGGTTGCATCGCCGCCTCCACTCTACTTTTTAATAGCAGACTTCCTCCCCCAATGGTATCACTTTAAAATACTCCGTTTTGCATATTCGGACGTGGAACCGTAACAGTGACCTTCTCGCCCTTTCGCACGGGAGTTGTAATTTAAGTAAATTATCAAACGAGAAAGGTTATTGGGGGAAATGGCGAGCGGTTTCTGCGCATAACGGGTTCCGATTTCCTTTATGTTACCAGACGAGATCGAATCGTGGCCGGCTCGTAAATCTAATTGAAAGTCATAAAACGTTCGACCTGGAGGAAGTCAATGTTTCCGAGAAGGTCCTCTTGGAAATCTGCTACTTTATATGGGGGTGGAAAGGAATGAGATTTTGAAACAAAAAAAAATAATTTAATTCCTTGGTTTCCCTTGATTTCAACGATATGTTTGATAAATTGTAAGAAAACTGTAGTCAGTGTTACCCTACCATCATTAACATCAATAGAAAGAATTATGAATTAAAAAAGGAAAAAATTGGCAAGGCCCCGATCGTGTCACACGTCGCTGACGAGGCATGACGGACATCCCCGACGCTGCCTCAGCCAAATAAGGCGAGCACTGCTAACACTTCTCACAGAGGAAGAGACGCAATTCGCCTTCTATGGCGATTACTCACCGAGTAACGGAAACGCCAAACATGGCATGGACATCTGCTCGACGGAGCCCCCTCGCGTCCCCATCATCCACGGAGAAAGGGAATTCTTTGGGGCCACAAAGGTCCAGGAGGGTTTGCGAGGTCGCTCCCGTTTGGGTTGGGAAGTAAAAGAAGGCTGAACTGCTGAGTGAGGTGCAATGTGAAAGTGTTGCCATGGGGGAACGGGGTGGAGGGACCCCCGGGGGGAGGACCGTCATATATCAGACACCCGAGAAGGTGGGGTCCGAGCCAGGCCCCGAGGCCTAGGTCCGACTCTGAATATTTTCATTTTTATTACAATTAATTAAAATTAATTTGCATAAAATGTTATTTTGGGGTTAATGATAATTCGGGGAGGAGGCGGGGGCGGTTTCGAAGAAACTTTGAGCTCAGTGTGTGGGAGTCAACAGTCTCCCGCATTTTTTTCTCTCCACTGAAATTACACGACGACGGAGGAAATTACATAATCACGGAATGACCGCTGCTCAACGCTTACCCCCTCCCCCCCCCCTTCTTCACGCGCACGATGTTAATATTACGCCTGCGTACAATACCTGTTTTTACCGTTCACGGTTCGGTGGCTTTAATTGGTGTAAAAGAAATTTAAAAACTTTTCTTCCACCGAATTGCGAGATTCAAATCTGGGACTTCTTTATTATAAAATTACCGCTTCGCCCCCTTTTTATATATATTACTACTAATAACATATTACGTTTGGTTGTTATCGCCTTCATTGGCTATGATTTTAATATCTTCTGCTATCGATTTGGAGAGATTTCTTTCTTCTGAACGTACCTCCCGGCATCAGTTAGAGCGTCACGGGGTGTATTTTGTCTTCAAGAATGGTCCCACCCACCATTAATTAGAGGCATTTTGGTCTTCCTTTCAGGAGACAGCAGGCCGAAGAGGTGTCATGCGCGTCGCACCTTCCTCGGGAGGACGAACCCCCGGACACGGGGCAGTCCAAGGCGAAGAACACCACCCAAGACCTCTTCGAGCTGTTGGAAAGAGTACAAAGCGCGAGGATAGACGACCAGAGATGTGTGCTGCCTTCGTACTTCACACAGGTGAGAGAAATGTCCGGTTAATGCGTGAGCCATGTGTGCGGGGTCCGCGCATGTCAATTAAATCAACTTACCTGACGCGAAGGTAATAGATCGAACAAGACAAACTTGTCCTAATCATGTCAATTTGGTCGAACAGGATTATAGCAGTCGGGCATTTATCTTAATTCGGGAGCTGACACGTGGGAGGAGAGGGAAAAGGTGGGGCGTTTCAGCTTTGGATGCGCCAACACCGCGGCCGTAATTAATAGAAATGGAGAGTAGAGCACAAAGGGAAGTTCGGGGAGAGGAAAAGTGAACTTTGTTTTTGTGTACTTGCCTGAAACGGACATGGAAGACCACCAACCGTAATTGTGCTCGCTTTGAAAAAAAAAAGACAAAAATCAGTTTTGAATGGATGTGATTAATGATGGAGTCAGGTTTGTTTGTTGTTTTGAGAAAAGTGAAAGGATATGGCTGCTCTTGGGAAGATGGAATTGGGCTACGCGTCTGCCCCTAATCTATCCTGGAATTTGGGGGCAACAATTGATTGCAAAAAATCGTTTCTGTTGTATCCAACAATGCCCGCATCAAAACAAGTGTTTTGAATTTATATGATAATGCAGTTTCTGAAAAACTTCCCGAATGGCGTTATCCACTAGTTTTCTTTAGATAAGCCAAGGTCAGTATTATCCACGCGAACCTTTCGCAACTTGGTTTATATCCTATGTCAGTCCCCGAGGAATTGTTGACAAACTATAGGATGTCACGAAGTCTGAGTCATCCGCTTCAGCATCCGCGGTTAGACCTTGGCTCTTCCGCTCTTGTCGCCGGTCACGGGCGAATTTCGAAGGAATTATCCGAAGGAGAGGAATAGAGAAAGAGAGATAGGATACCAAACATGTTCCCGTGAAAAGAGAGACCCGAAGCTGACAGGACACTGATGGTGATAGCTGAAAGAGAGGCAGACAAATTTAAAGATGACAAGACTATACTATGAGGGCAATTCTGACGCCAAGAGCATTAATGCCTCTGTTGATGTAGAAATAATATTGAAAATTCAGGTGGAAAATTTTAGAAAAAGAACGGGGAAAAATTACATTCAAAAAAGCAGTGGGAGAGCGAACACTGCGACCTCTGTGAGTCGTGACAAGAATCACTTGGAGTGAGTTTGTTAAAACATCAGCCGTTAGATGGCAGCTCCTTTTTACTCGATAACTTCTGTGCGCGCGCAGGATATCACTATGGAAATATCCTCTAATACAGTGTGGCCATTTGGGCAGAAGCGGCTTCTTCGCGGGAAAAGTGGTCGTTCCGCACGGCTTCCGCACCGGAAGTCGTTGATGGAGGGTGGTCACTCATCTGTGGATACTGCTTCCATTCCTTTTCTGTCCATTTTCCTAAACAGATGCGGGGAAATGGTTTTACCCGGAGTGAGCCTCGCCGCAGCTCAGAAGCAAGGGACGCCAAGGGAAGGATGAAGACCAGTTTGTGAGAAATTCTCACATGCGTGAAACCACTTATTTCGGGGAGCCGTGGAAGTGGAACGAAGAATGCCACGGTGCCTGTGTTTCCGCCGGAAACAACTCGTGCCCCTCGCTTTTGTTCTAAACGTCCGTCCATCTTCTTTTGTCTCCTCGCATAACAATTCGACCGGCCGAGAACGGAACGAAATCGCTTTTTCTATTATTCGTTAATTTCTCCAACAATGGGATTAACGGTTGTTAATGTACAGCTTTGGTGTTTCTTCTTTCCTTCATTTCCACCTGCCTTTGTTCTCGGATTCGGACATCTGATGCCCTGGAAAATGCAAAACTAGGCAAAACTACCAAAAGCAGATTTATCATTTTCCAGTTCGGTTTTTCCTAAATTTCAGCTTTCAGCATTTCGTTTGAAATTACTGAAAAGATGGACGGGGAAACACAACAGGAACATAAAAATAAAATGTATTTTTAAAAAATTGACCTATTCTCCGATATCCTGATGTTCAGTCGGAGATAACCCCTCCTTTCAGTTGGTGGACGGGTGTTCAGCAATTTCCAAAATTTCCAGAAAACGTCAGGCAGGGAAAGGAATTTGCAGAAGCCTCTTTTTCCTCCTCCCCCCTCCCCCCCTCTCTCTCTTTTCCCGCTCACTTTAAGTTCATTTATTTTGCTTTTTTGCATAATGGCCATCATTGTTACCTCGCAAGTTCACATCACGTGAATGACTTCGTTATCCGAATTCATTTCTCATTCTCTTCATGGTTTCTGCTCTTCTCAATCATCATTAATCTTCTTTCAACTCAGTTATTCAATTCTAATTTTCTTTTTTTCCCAAAAATCGGCCTCGTGTCAAAACCGGAGAGGAAATGTTGTTAATGCCCTCACATTCCAGGAAAGTTGGAAGGGAGAGGGGAGAACTTAAAATTAGTTCGGCGCAAATTCTTTCAAAGGTCAACTTTTGTATGCAGGAATAACATTAAATACAGAAATTCACAGAAGTGTCATTCTGAGCTAGAGTACATATTAAATAAAAATATACAGGTACTTTTGTATATATACTATATTGTATTCACCGGGTTGTATACCCTAAATACCCCATTTGTATCTGTATAAATTAATACCTTACACTAAACCACACTGAACACATTATCTTCCCCTCTGAAGAACATACTGAACACTAAAAATCATGATAAATACTAAAACAACTCATTATGTTGATCCGGAATTTTTATGGTTATCTCTCAATTCTCTCATTATTAGCGAACAATCCTCTCTTTAAGCCTAACTCAGTTTTTTCTTTTATACATAAACCTTTTCTTTCCTCCCAATGATTAATTGCTGTCCACCGTCCATCGCGGCTCAAATTCCCACACGTTATCACTCCTCTTCCATGTTTTTGTCCCCCTCCAATTATCCACTGTTCCAACAAACGGTTGATTTCCCTTCTGCGTTCGCTTTCGTGTTCGCGGTTACCGATCTTAATTTAACTCCTTTACGACTTTTTTAATGCTTCATGGCTTTCACAGAATTTTATTGTTTTCCTTAAAATGTTTCCTTCCCTTTTCTCTGTATTCGATTGATACATAGACTCAGACCCATATTCATGCAGTCGCCTTCCTGGAGTGGTTCTCAATGTCGAAGGTGCACATTTTCATGGGTTGAAAGTGAGATTGGGGGAGATAACGCCTCTCCCGGGGGGATGTGCGAATCACGAATCGATGCCCCGCACAAGACATGGAGGTGCCGGGGGCGGCGGGGCGGTTCCCCGGTATTTGCTCAAGTCTGTTCCCAAGGGCCCTTCACCGGCCACCTTCGACCTATCGAAAGTGAGCGCCGGTCCCCCGGCCTTGCCCGACGGTCCTTCCGCCGCCCCCATTCGTTTTCCACAGTGAAAACATCGCCCTCGAACCTTGAATTTAAATGAGCCCGAAGGCACTCGATGTGCACAATTCAGCGCTGGCATTGAAGTCACCTGACGACAGAAAAGCTCGCGAGTGGTTTAAAGCCGCACAGTAATTGGTATTTGCTTTGGAAGACTGCACTCCGGTTATTGTTGCTCAGGGCACCAGATGCCGAATTGTTTTGACAGGTGACTGAGTACGCTCTATGAAAGGAAGTTGCTGTGACTGAAAGAGGTTTCGGGAAGGGAGAGGGGGAGGGAAAGGAAAGAAAGCCCATCTGGTTGGGGGGGGGGGGGTGGTGTAAGAGTAAGGGTGGTGCAAAGAAGTGGAAATTAAAGTGAAATTATCCAAGAATATTATGCAATAAGGATTGTTATTGATCGTAAGATAATCGATGCGGCAGAAAATAATTCTGATTTTTCGTTACATAAATTATTGATATCCAATTTGGGCGATTTTTATTTTAATTAAAAATTTACGAAAATTCAGTAACAAATGACGATCTTCCTATTATCGTCATGTGCATTTTGTATTTTTTCCTTTTTAAGTCTTTCATGTGCTGTGCCCTCTTTTCTGTTTTATACTACAGTTTTTATGATAATTCTTATATTTATTTCTGTTGGTTTATCTTGAACTGTTTCATGAACAATAAACTGTAATGTCACTCGCCATTTTGCTGTCATATCGTGCCTACTTAGGGAAAGGATGGTTTATGCAAAGCTGTTTCTTTTAATCTAATGAGAAAAACTTGAGCTGACTCTTATGCGTCGGACCTTTCAGACTCGCCGTCGAGAATGAAAAGTAATATTATATCAGACAGACCACTCCCAAAGCGTGAGGGAGTATGGCCAAATGCACAGACGAAGTGCCCACAGGAGTTGTTATTTACATAATCCTGGCGAGAGATATAATCACTCAGTTCCGGGCTCGTTATTCTCGTTATTCTGTTAAAAACCTCCATAAGAAAGCATCCCGCAGCTCCGCGCTATAATTATAATCCATCCGAGCTGAGTTTGCATATGAAAAGAATATTTTTGCCGCTAATCGGCAAACTCCAAAGCCGATGTGGGAACAGTCTGTGAATTGGAAACGCGCATGCGCGGCTGTTATACAAACTCTGTCCATTACAAGAAGGCGTTGTGCTCTTCGTTTACAGACGAAATTCGTTTAATTCAATCCAGGTGGAATTAAAACTGGAGAGTCAACTTAAAAAGACCGAGTGTTCGCTTGTGAACTCGTGAAAGGGGCTCTCTTCTACCGGTTCCACTGGCGAGAGGGAACTTCTGTTTTGTCCGTAAAAGGCTCCCATGTTGAGGGAGTGCAGGGGGTAGTCTTTTAAGAGTGGAGAGCGGTGTGACGGTTACGCGGTGTTCGTTGCAGCCTTCAGTCAGTGTTTGAGCCCTGTCGGTTTTAGGTACGGGTTTTTTAGTGTGGCTATTTTGAAGGGAGCCTTCGACAACTTCCGTTTGCTCGCGAGGAAATAAAAGCACGCTGTCAAGTTGTCGTCATGGATACCTGTAGCAAAACAGTTTCGGTGATCGATTTGCCAGCAGTGTTTCGGTGACGGGAAAGCAGAAATGTAGTGGACCTGGAAAGAAGACGTTGAATCTTGTTGAGTGCATTCGGAGGTAAAATCTGGAGTCCAGAGGATTGGAATTAGGCAGTTCGGTCGGGTGGTTAACCGCAGCAATGGGAGTGCTCAGATGGAGAGACAGAACAGGGCAGAGGCACTCGACGGAGTCCAGGAAATACTCTGGAGGGTCTCTAGAGTCCGGATCTCCTCCTGTGAGTCTTTTTCATCATTTTAATCAAAACGAGAATTGGTAAATAGTCCAAAGAGAGTAGGAAGAAGTATAAATGCTGAAGGGGATGAAGGAATGATGACTGAAAGGCACTAATTTTGTGTATTGAAGAGTCCGTTAGGGAAACATGACGGCAGCAAAGTTTGAAGGTCCTTTCTTCCGCACCTGGAAAACAAACCAATGCGGAAGAACTAAACGTAAAACATTTAACCCAACTAAATAAACAAATTCAATTGAAAATTGAAATTTTATTGCACGCGGTGCGAGACAAAAAGGATATTTGTTCTGCAAAAGGACAAGAAAAATTATTACCGTCGTTTGATATTTCATAAAGATGGCGCCACCGACGGTGATTCTAAATTTGTCAGTTCACGTTATTACTCACCGCGTTTTTATCACAAAACACTTCTGCGACTTTATGTGTTCAATGTTTGCTTTGATTATGACCCACACCTCTTCTCTTCCACCTGTTCTGAATATTTTGTCACTCCGCAGAAATCCTTTTAAGTCTGCCTTAAGTAAACCCCATTTGGAAGTGTAAAACGAAACAGAGAAGTCCTTTTCGTTACTTTTTTTTTAGAGAAAAGCATCATTGAACACTCACGATCTTTCGTGAGCTGACCAGTGAAACAATTGCCAAAACGGCATGGAAACAAGGCGCGAAATTGTTTGCGTAACGGTCAAGAGCGAGACCTCTACAACGAGAGGAAAGGGTTGGAGGGGAAGCCCAGGCGGGGAATCCCTATATCCGGGCAGGTAAATCCCCGAAGTTGGCTTTATTATGAGGAGACTGAATCAAAGCAATTAGGGGTGCCTTAAGGGTGAATTCCCTGAAAAAACGGATCGCCTTTCTCTTTTTAATTACCTATAAAAATTTATAGTTAATTGCGACACGGTTTTTCGTGACCGGTTTTACCCTCTCGACGTATTTTTAACCCTCGTTTTATTTATAACGGACATACCAAATGTCAGGCACTGCTGAATTGTTTCTTTTCTTTCGGGGAAATTTTTGTAATGTTGTGCCCACTGGGGTTTCCTTCAAGTCCTGCTGAGTTAGGTCGGTTACTACAGCTTCTGACTTGTCAGTGTTAGTCAGTGTTTGCCGTATGCAGAAAGGGAGGATAAGAAAAGCGAGACATAATTACAGAATATGAGGGCAGATGTATTTTGGCAGATGCTATGTTTTGTTTGACGATCGCTTTCGTCACAGAATTAAGCGATTTCAAGTACACACTTCTACAGGTTTCTCCAGTTATGTGTTTCCTATGCTAATGCAGAATTCTCGTATAATATCAATTAGTTGTAGCATCATAAATCGACTGAAGTGAAGAAAATAATTAAAAAGTTAAAGGCGGTCGTTAAGTAGTTTTTTTTACAATCAGCCGAGAGATATGGAATGTAGCAATTAAAATAGAGAAAATTAAAGAAAATATTTGAGGTGACAGAATTTGAAAATGGGGCGGTACAATAAACTTTATATTTTAATGAATATATCTCTCTTTTCCTTATTTGATGTCGTTATTACTACTCTCTTGCGAAACTTTCAACTTCTGACATTGCAGCCATTTAAACTTCACAAAAATATTTTTATCTTTGCTTCAGTTTGAACAAAATGGCACAGTGTGAAAATACTCGATTGCTGAGCCCCCGTTATGGTTGAGGAAAGCAGTCAAAGCTGAGCAGGAATTTCGGAACCTCATTATCTCCTCAAAGGATTTTTCCGGCTTTTGATCGTGTGTCACGGTGCGTGTCTCGCATAATGTCTTCCTAGCAAGTCCTTGTCCTCCGCGAGTCGATCTCAAATTGGAATCGACTCGAAACTTCCTTTCCAATTATCTCTGAAAGGAATCAATTCCAGAGGAGTCTGTCCCCCCGGGAGCCGAACCTCCGGGGAACCTCACCGCGAAAAAAGATCCATCTTTGTTCGGTGTTCGGGCAATCGATCTTCGATTTGCTCGGAACAGGTGTAACTAAATGCATCGCTGGGAGACTGATCTTTTATCGGGAAAAAAAAGAAGAAGAGAGATATAATATAATGAGAAGAGGAAAAAGGAAATTGAAAAATTAAAGAGTTGACGGGATGCACACCAGAAATCGGAGAAAATCCCATTAATGGGATTTTTTTCCCTTCAGGAAAAACCGAGACGAAAAATCATCCCCCATTCTTTATTGCAATACCTCAAACGACCTGAAACTCTTATGAGTGTAAGGGTGGGAGTCTCACAAACCCCACATTCGGGGGCAGAAAAGTGGGTATAGGGAAGAACTCTTTTTTTGGAGCTTACAGTTTGGCCTTGGTATTCAATTAAAGCAGGGAAGTATTGTCCGAATTGTGCCAAATAGGAAATGAGGGCGGAGGGCGTGACTTAGATCGTGAGTCGATCGGGTAATTAAAGAAGCATGACAGAAATGTTTCAGGGTGGCATAAATACATGACGGCGATGATACAAAACATCGGTCACCAGGACAGGGAAGTGGTGGAGGGGCCAATGATGTCCTGTCCAAAATTCGGACTTATAAAGGAAATTATTTTTAGCATTTCGATCAGAAAAGGAGGTTAGTATTTGTCATCGAGCAAAGCGGGTCTCTATTCTGTGACATTACGGCAGGTTGGAAGGAGCGTGGGGGACTGGATGTCCACCACTTTTTCAGAGCCCACGCTGGCCACAAGTTGGTCACAAGGTAACGATTATTGGTGGGAAACAGCGCCTGGTGACTGCGGGACGATTTGAGTTGTGGGGCTGTATAAGATGTATAGATTCGTGAAAATTCATTCATTGTTTTTATTTGTTTACAATTGACCTCGCCCCTTTTAAGAATGTTAATTTTTTACTCTTCTTCAGTCATCTACCGCTTATATTTACTTAAAAACTTAAACCCGCTTCGATCGGTTGCTACCTGAAATTTATTCCTCAAACTTAACCACTCTACTCTCTATCATTAATTCCGCCATTTCATTCGGTTAAATGAGCTTAGACCAAAATTATTTTTTATTAGATATGTATCCCTTCAGGATGGGTAATGTTTGCGGGGGATGTTCGGAATTCGGGGTCGACCTGGTTAAACCCAGGAAAGCGTCAGGCGTCGTCCGATTGAAAGAATGTTATATCAGGGCACTCGTTCCTCAACGCCCAAACAAAAACAAAAGAATGGTCGAGTGGTCTAAAATAACGAAGGAACGCCCTTTGAAGTAATTTGAAAGCACACAATCCTCTCCGTCTCATCAGCCCGGCAAAGATGAACCCCAGCAAAAACAGGTGAGGAATTGCGGAGGTGTCGAACTGATTTTATTACGAAGGCGCTTGAAAAGGTCGCCTATTAAATTATACATTATTAAATCGGCCTTTAAATTGTGGGGAGAGTTCAGTGAAAATAAGAGAAGAGTATTTGCATAAGAGTTTAGGTTTGTTTCATTTTCCTTTCGCTTTTTTTTATATTTATTAAAACGTCTCCTTTTTTTATGTTGTCATTTTTCTCTGCTTGAGGTAGAACAACCTTCGAAAACCTTAAAGAGACGCCGAGATTAGCTAATAATAGTAGGTATTATTATCGGCTGACCAAACTCTCTTTTGGACTTTCCACCAGAATGCATTGGTGGTAATTTTATTAGTAATCCTTTACACGGCCCAATTATGCAATGTCTATTATGCGATGTCTCACATTCACCGGTGAAACTGCAGATGAGTGCTCTAATTCCGAGACACCGTTACCATGTTTTCCATGTTCCAGGACTGAATGATACTCTACAGAGAGAGAGATATCAACCTGATCCGGGGAACCTGGATCGGATGATAAACGGAAACGCACGAGGTTCTCCTGGAACTCGTTTCACCGGTGACAAAGCCCGGGCCGGAGTTCATTGCTTGCGTTTCGGTCCCAATCAGACTTTCGCGTGGCTCCGAGCAATCCAAGACCTTGGCCCGGGTTCTTTGCAAACTTTTTCATCAATACCTGCCATAATTGTACGCCCACGATTGTTATTTCAGCAGAAGGACACATGACGGCCTTTTCCCTCACCGGCCCAGTAGCAGACCACCGACTGGGCTCTCTCGCAGTTTCTGGAAGGAAATAAATCCTGTTCTCCAGAAATGGCGATAAGAAGCCGTGAACTTAGACTGTGAATATGTAGCTTGTGATTAGAATTTAGTTCAGCTGTTTGGTATTTTGTACGTGGCTTTGTGTGTTGAGGAAAAAAAGAGTCAGAGCCAAGTGAAACTGTGAGAGTTTTGGTTACTGGAGCCACCTGCTTCCGGCCAGGTATCTTCGGGATACATAATAAATTGTCGGGAGCGGACGTTACCCAAATGTCGGGACAATTACTTCGTTAATGACTTCATGAGGGACTTTTGCTTTTCGATTCCAAGGAAAAGGGAGGTGCGGTGACGTGAGAATATGAGTGCGTGCGAACACCCACTGTTCCTCCCTCCCACCTTCGCTCGCTCGCTCTTAGCGACTGAGTTTTCCGATCTCAGAATGTTGTCCAGATATTTATAGCCGTTACAAAAAAATTTCATGCAAAAAATACAAGCGAGTTTCGCTGGGCAAGTTTTCTGTGCAGTCGAGAACAGTTGTGAGATGTCATGCAAACCCAAATCCTGAACTGGTTTCACCATCCATCACAAATCACTTCTATTTCCTCTATGAAAGTCAGCAGGGAAATGTCGAAGGGTTGGGCGTATGTCTTAATTTTCATTTAAATAATATTGAATTTCTTTTACATAAAATATAACTATTACATTGACGCAACATTCAAACGGTTTGCCTTTTAAAAAGCTGTTTTTTTTTCATTTTATTAATCTGACTTTGTTTCTAATTGAAAGATTTAGTTGACGGAAACTCCGCTCTGATATTTTATACTCTAAGGCCATTTCAAATAGAGAATGTAAAAGATGGGGGCATATTTATATCTCTAATTAACTGCAGAATAAGGTTACATAAATGGCATCATGATCGAATTTATGCAGAATGGGGGAGTATTTAGTGTCGAAGGACGGGTGAATTCTGGAGCAGACGAAATGGGCAGATTTAAGAAGACCATATAAATATCTAATAAATGTTATTATCAAAATTACTCCCGCATTTTCTTTTCCTCTTTATTATTGAATAACTCTTTATTGAATTTTCTTCCATGTTGATTTTAAAGTCTTTAGAACCGTTAGGAAATTGCGATCGTTGAATCGGACTTAAATCATACCTTTCCATTAAATTTCCAAAGCGTCGTGGTTATTCTCGGTGAAAGACCCGAGGACAAATTTTGAAATAAAAGCTGCGACGATTTGATATCGTCTCAGGGACATCTCGAGGGAAAAATCAAATCCGAGGCCTTCACCTCTTCACAGAGGAAAAAATACGGGAAAAGTGTAAGACGCAGAAAGGGACTAACAAATTAAATTAAGTCCTAAAAGTGAAAACCCACACAAATCCGAAACGATCTTTTCCGTCTTATTGTTTTTCCCTTAACCAGGATGGCAAAGGCAAGAATCCTCGTTCATCGGAATTCCATCAGAGACTCAATTATACAGCAAAGATGCCAATAAAGGTCAATAAAATAATGAGGGAGGCTAATTGGGCCCTAACTCGAAAGAGTGTTAATTGAGAAAGAATATGAAAATTGTAAGAGTTGAATTATGACTACCTGAAATGAAAAATAAACTGTATCAAAAGTGAAGAAAGCCGACTCGTTTTACTCATAAACGCGATGCAATAAGAAAAACGGATCGGATTTCATTGTATTTGTGTTAAATAAACACGGCGAGAATAAAAATCAGGCAGAGCGACATAATCGTATCAGGTTTGATTTCCTGCGGTCGACGTGGGTGCCAAAGCCGCCGCTCACTGTATCGCTTTGCTTTCAGATGTCTCGCGAAGAGCCCAGAGTTCCTGCGACGCCCGCACCCTCGCCGCCCCGCGCCAGCGCCTCCAGAGACCTTCTCTTGGCCACCCTGGATGCCCCGGGGCCTTACCCCACCGTCGTCCTCCCCCCCACGGGGGGCTACTGGCTCGACGGCGACGCCGGAGACACTTGGCCATCCAACACCTCAGAACAAAACCGTACCTGCGCTTGGAGGCACAACCTACAGACTGACGATACCGCTAAATGCTACAGGAGGTTCTTCGTGGGAAGGGTGAGTTTCGCCTCTGCAGTCCCCAAATGTCGTCAGCCACGGTTGTTTGCGGGGGCAGCTGGTTGTCGGCGATCGCGAAGAGAGAGAGAGAGAGAGAGAGAGAGAGAGAAGTCGTCGTTCCGAGTGAACGCTCAGCGAGTGCAACGGGGTTTTGTTTTGAGCGGAAATGATTTTCTGGGTATCAGTTTGTTTTTAAGAGCGTAAATCAGAGGGCAACAGATGGGTGTATAAAATCCGTCTCTTTGTTTCTTTGTTTTTTTTTGAGCCTCAGTAACGGAGGTTTACTTCGAATAAAAAAAGGCAAAGAAGACCTCATTGATTATAAAAGCATTAGAAATGATGTAGGTTCTATACAATAAAAGTTTTCATAGAATATATATTTGTAAAATAGGAATGCAAAGAAATTAAACAGTAAATGGGATATTGGGGGGGGGGGGGGGGGAAGAATATTAACAGAAGAAAGACAAAAAAATTCATTTTTGGGAAATTTTGTGGGGGTCTCTTTTGCCTATTCACCCATGGCTGCCTTCGATAAAAGGGCTAAATAGCCAGCAAAATGCTGCCATATTTAAATTCCCCTTCTCAATAACCGGTCTACTTCCGCTGATTCATGAGTTCTTTTGTCAGAAGCCACCAACCTGTACCCATTTCCCAGGCTCATTTCCGCACATAGTGCAGTGCTCGACATCCATTCCCATTGTAAAAAGATTCTCAAAGGCTAATTCGAACGCTGCCTGCTTTGTCTTAACTCAAAACAATGCCTCCGCCATTCACACCGTTAGCCTGGCGCCCACTTCCCACGCCTCCTTTCCTTTCGCAACCAAACGCCGCCAATTACATTTCGCCTTCTCTTTCAGGAACACGTCAACCTCCTGGCTTTCGACGAAGTCCTCGGCCCGGCTCTCATGTCCGTCAAGACGGAAAACGTCGGCAACGCCGAGCACACGCGAATCCTGCTCCGGTTGCGCACCGGAACTTCGCACGAGTTGTTACCCACGTCCTGCCTCCCCCAACCCTCCCCCCAGGCCTGGGGGAGGCTCCTGCAGGAGAACCTCAACGTCCCCGTCTGGCAGCCAGTCCTCTGCCCGCAGGCGTCCCGGCTCATCGCCGCCTACGACGAGCACGTCCTCGTCAACAGCTTCAAGTTCGGCATTCTGTACCAGAAGCTGGGCCAGACGAGCGAAGAGGAGCTTTTCTCCAACAGGACGACGTCGCCGGCCTTCGAGGAGTTCCTGGAGCTGCTGGGGAAGAGGGTGCGACTGAAGGACCACAAGGGCTACCGAGGGGGGCTGGACACTCAGTTCGGGCACACGGGGGAGGAGGCGGTGTATGAGGTGTTCAGGGAGAGGGAAGTGATGTTCCACGTGTCGACGCTGCTTCCCTACACTGAGGGGGACCCGCAGCAGCTGCAGAGGAAGAGGCACATTGGTAGGTTGGACTGCCCTCTTCGGAAATATCCTTTCAAAATTTCATTATTTTCTTCACAATCTTTCGGAAGTATTTACAAAAACAGCCGCCAGGCAACATTGATTTCTCGTAAATCTGTATATTAAAATTAACTTCGGATGAAATACTTTCTAAAATCGCACTCTAATAGCACAGTTCGCCCTTTTTGGTCGCAGAAAGTGACTCATTGCATAACCTTTAGAAACTCCTTCTCAGTCAGAAGTTATTTTTTTTTCATTTCATAAAAATAATAAGGAAAATAATAAGCGTTGTCAAAGATTTGACAACTGCAGGAATCCAAACGACCTTCGGATTGAATGAAAAGTAAAACGAATACCTGAGACGCGTATCGCTCAGAGAACATTTTTCTTTTTAATTGACACGACATCCATTCATTTCAGGTAATGACATCGTCGCCATCGTATTCCAGGAGGACAACACACCCTTTTGCCCCGACATGATCGCCTCCCATTTCCTCCACGTGTTCATCGTCGTTCAGCCCCTCAACGGGGACGAGTACAAAGTCTGCGTCACGGCCCGGGACGACGTCCCGGACTTCGGCCCCGCTCTCCCGAGTCCCTCCGTCTTCCGAAAGGGACCCGAATTCAAGGATTTCCTTCTAACCAAGTTGATCAATGCGGAAACGGCCGCATACAAAGCCGAGAAATTCGCCAAACTGGAGGTAATAACCCGTTACCCCTTTCCCTCCAAAGCGCCGCCCTTTTTCTAAATGCGAAATATTCTGTTTCAGCTTCGAACGCGGACCTCTTTGCTACAATCCCTCGCCGAGGAGCTGAGAGATAAATCCCGAGAATTTCTCGGCGGCGAGGGCGTCGCCAGCGAAGGAAACAAGACAGAGAATGGCCACGCGGGCAGCAGGTTCATAGACACCGTGAGGAAGGCCCTCACCGCGAGGGTGAGGTCCCAGTCCGAGAACAACCTCCAGGGCCAGGCCCCGCTGCCTCCCTGCAGGAAACCCCCGGCCATCCCCGAGGCGGCCACTCCCACGGGACGCTCCATGTCGGGGAAAAGCAAGAAAAGCGCGCCGGCGTCGCCGGTGTCGAGCCCCGATCTCAACCCGAGGCAGAACCCTTCGGAGAGCGACGACTCGTCGCTGAACAGCGTCGACCTGGTGTACGCGGACAGCGACACAGGGCTGGAGAGCATGAGCTCGGCGGAGACCACCCTTAAGTCGTGCCCGGGGTGCCTCGAGGGGGAGCAGCTGAGGCAGGAGGTGACGAAGCTCAAATGTGATAAACTGGATTTGCTAAGGCAAAATGTGGTGGGTGCTCTGCTATGTGTGCACCGCATTGTATTTATTTAAAATGGTTTAAATCTGTTTTTGTGTTTTTCCAGACGTGCCAAAGAGATATAAAAATGTTACGAGAGAAAGAACTGCAGCTGCAGGTGGATTTGGCAAATGCGTCGAAAGAAATCCTGAGACTGCGGGAGCTCCTGAAGGACTACAGCGGGAGCGGGGGCCTCGGGGGAGAGTCCACTCTCTAACCGCCCCGCCGCATTCGCCGACGGACACCGCATGTTTTAACTGACTCGAAAGCTTTCAGAAGTTCTGAAGCTTTTCTTTTATTCCTAGCAAACGCTCGGGGAGAATGTCCTCGTTCTCTGTCAATTAACGGTGAGGGCACCGTGCTTTTACCCTTTCCCCCACTCTTTGTCGCGGGACTTCATTTCCCTTATTATCTTCTCTATAATGGCGTGAATGTTGTCAGCTGTGGCCGAGTGGAGGAGAGCTGGCCCTGGGTGGCCCGAAGTGGCCCAAAGCCATGCTTGGCTTTGTCCGCGGGTCGGTTCTTCTGTAAATTTAAGCTCTGCACAAAGATGTAAATGTTATTCCATTGATCCTCTCCCCATTATATGTGTATATTAGACTCTTTATGTTCAGAGGATATTTTTTGCTATGTTTTCTCTTGGAAGTAAATAAATTATGAGATTTGAGCAATGTTGTTTTATGTTTCTGATCCGCCAATTTTAAATCCAAGACTCGACAGCTTGAGAAAATGAGGAAATTAGCGGAGCATAAATAATTGTTGTACATTTTATTTACAAAAATAACGCTCTCACGTAATTATCTAAATTGTCTTTGACAAAGCGGACTAGCCGCCCCTTGAAATTCACAGAGACAATGATTACAGCCTCGAAGAGTCCGTCGCCAGATGCTAAGGCTTCAGCCTCTTGAAGCCAGCGCCATCTTGGCCGAGCTTGAGCTCCTCGTACAGCGAGGGAGGCACCTCTGTCGACGTAGGCACGTGCAGACTCTCCTGCTTCCACCCCTGCTGAGGCGTGACTCCCGTGCCCTCCGGGGCCACCGTGTTGGAGATCCCGTTCAAGTGCGACACCTGAAGAGTTTCGGGTCCCTGACCGGACCCCTGCACAGATATTATTTCAGTGCACTCACCGATCGCCTTCCCACTCTGTCCACTCACCTGCATTCTGTCCATATTGGCTTCCCTGAGATAACTCGGGTTCTCAAAAGCCACTCCGCCGGTGGACTTCCGACCCAACATCCTCTTAACCCTAAGGAGCCACACCGCCCCCACGAATACGGCCCCTACTATAAGAACCGCTAATATGATGCCTACGACCACTCCCACCGATGATGAGTCGGAATCTGAAAATTAGAGCAAATTAACGCGGCGTCGTAGTTCCTCCCCTTTCATAGAATTCTCCCTTACCGATGCTGGACGCCGACGTCACATATTTATCCCCCGTTGTGAACCTGAAAGGTTCCGTCAGGGTGCTTGTACCGATGTGGTTGCCCGCTTTCACGACGCACTCATACGTCACACCCTCCTTCAGCCCCGTCACCTTCAGTCTGGTTTCTTTGGTATCGTTCTTCATTGGCGTCCTGGAGCCCACCTGCCGCCAGAACACCCTGTACATCACCACCGTGTGGGGGTTCTTCACAGGCGGGTCCCACCGGATGTATACAGAGTGCGCGTCTATCGGCTCTATCCGCACGTTCTGAGGCGGACCCGGCAGCTTTTCTGGAATCGGGAAAGGCAACGATGAGGAATTCGCCCGAGCAAAGAACCCACTGCAGCACCTACCTCTTCCTTCTTGGAAGCAGGACATGATCTGCTTGGTGTAACTGAGGACGCACATCTTATTGTTGAACAAGGGTTCTCCCCTGCACCAGTCAAGGCACCTCCTGGGCACGCCACGCTGACCGCAGCAGCTGCGATGGTCCGATCCGTCAGCAGCGCATTTCATCAGCTTGTCAAAGTCGCCTAAGCACTCTGGCTTGTCGATGACGACGTCCATGTCGACGAAAAAGGAACATGCGTCCATGCACGCATTCGATACGTTCTGCTCAAGGCAACATTGTGTCACGTTGCCGGAGGAGGCTTCTTTGCGAATGCGAACGGACACCGCCTGCGTCGCCGATCCGAACGCATTCTCCGCATGGCAGAAATAGTCGCCTTCGTCGGCGTCAGCGATGTCTTGGATAACCAGCCCCATCGTCCACTTGTACTCTTCCTGCAATATAAAATCTCCTTAATTTAAATTCGACTTCACTCCCGGCCCACTTAGACTCTACTCACGTTGGGGTCCTTTGTTACTCGAATACTATGTTTTCCACCCTGGATGACCGGCACCCTTCCCGCGTAGTCCCTCCAGAAGAGCATTTTAGGTTCTGGATGTGCGTCCACCTGGCACTCGAGCACGACGGTGTCGCCCAGCCCCGCAATGGTGATGCCGGACGCAACGATGTGAGGTACATCTGAAAGACAGAGGAGATGAGGAAAAGGCTGGGTGAAGAGAGTGCTTCCATGATGGTACTCACGACTGATTGTGATCTTGCGGGAGGCCTGCATGGGAGTGCCATAGCCGTTGTCGGCGTAGCAGGAGATTTGGTCCATATCCCTGGTAACGTTGTGTATGACCGTGACCATGTGGCGGGTGGTCTCCTGCCTGACCAGTCTCCCCGATATGTATAGTGATATGGTGGGCATGGGGGTGCCCATTGCGATGCAGAGGATGGTCATGCTGCTGCCCTCAATGACCAGATTGATGGGGTGAACTGTCGGGGGCTCCACGAAGGCAGGGTAAGCAGGGTCCGTCCACGCTATGAGGGTCTCTGAGGGCAGACTGGAGCCCGTCTTTGACACGGCGACGACATACGCGATGTACTGTGTGTTGGGAGTGAGGCCTTCGAGCATGTGTGAGGTGAGAGAGGTCTCGACTAGATGGAATTCTGTCTCAGCTGCTTGTTTGTGGTACAAACGGTAGGTGATCGCTTCGGCGAAATGGCTGAACTGAGGGGGCTGCCAGGAGATGGTGACCCAGTTGGCGCTGTGGGAGGAGACGGCGAGGGAGTGGGGCGAGGAGGGGACACCCTTTATGCCACCGGAATCGACCTCCGTATTGGTGGCGTTGATCATGAGGATAGACGACGGCAACGACGTGCCATGAGCGTTACGAGATATCACGAATATTTTATACAGTTTTCCATGCTCTAGGTTGGACACCATGATGGTGGAGTTGGTTGTGTTCAGCTGATTTTCAATCTTGAGCTTCCCGTCGGGGGTAGCACTGTCCACGGCATCGTAAAACACGACATAGTCCGTGACGTTACCTTCCGGGGGTGGCTCCCACGACAATGTGATGGCGTTATCGGTCACCGCCGTCGCGTGCAGCTCGCTCACGGGCCCTGGTAATAATCCAATTCCCTCTTCGAAGCACTGCACTATATTCCCAATGTACGGGATGCAGGTGGTCGCCGTCGCCAGCAAAGAGTCCACGATCACGCCGGAACACAAGGAGATGCACGCTCCGGGCACTCCCCGCCTGGTGCAGCACTTCTCGTGATTTCGACCCCCCGCCCCGCACCTGATCAGCTTATGGAACTCTGGTCCGCAAATCACCGCCAGGTTCTTTATGTCCACCATACTCGCGTCGTACGAGCAGAGAGGCAGACACACGTCTGCCAGACCCGTACTCACGCAGCAAGACGTCACATTGTATAAACTCGCCTCTTCCAACTTCGCCTCCACTGTTTTACTTCTGGTCCTGAAAATCAACCGCGACGAGGGTGGACTCACCCCGTGAGCATTGACTGCCTCCACGTATACTTCGTACTCCGCGTTGCTCTGCAGTCTTTCCAGCACGTACGGCGACTGCACTTTCGGCACTACTTTATAGTCATTGTCGTAGGTGGCCAACAGTCTGTAGTGCAGATTGTAGTACAGGATGGTCTCGTTGAGGGTTTTAGAAGGCTCCCAGTGGATGATCCCGAAATCGGAATTTATATTGGTCACTCGCAGGGCCACCGGCTCGCTGGGCAGTACTCCATAGCTCTGGAACAAACAGCTGGAGAAGTCGCTCATGTACTTCAGGCACTTGAAGTAGCTGAAGTCTATCTGAGTGACGTTTCCTGTGCAGAGCACTTGACACGCGTCGGGAAGGCCTCGGGCTTTGCAGCACGGAGAGAGGTCCACTCCGTTGGTGAGGCAGCTGAAGGTGCTCGCGGCCCACGGCGCGCATATCATGAGGTCCGTCACGACAGCGATGTCGGACTGAACGGGGTCACACAACTTGTCCAGACACACCATGTGGCTGACTCCTTTCTCCACACAGCAAGCGCGGATGTCGGGCAGACTGGGGGGCGCTGCAGTCGTTTTGGGTCTGACCTTCCCTGGCGGGAGAGTCGTGGACCGTATAGCGTTAGAGGGCAGACTGGTGCCGTGCGTGTTCTTTGCAATGACGGTCACCTCGTACATGGTAAAGGGTTTCAGGTGCGTGACCTCGACCGTCTGCAGTGACGGGGGCACTTCGATTTGCTTGCGTTCGGTGGGCGGCTTCATTTCGTCTTTGCGGTTCTTCTCCAGAGCAGTCGCATAGCTGTCGCCTTCGTCTTCGTCGAAACTCCTCAGAGTGGTCACGTTGACGAGATAAGCAGTCACAGTGTGGGCGTTGGCCATCGGTCGCGACCACGTCACTTTTATGGAGTCCTCCGTCTGCGGCTCCACCTCCACATTCTCCGGGACACTTGGCAGAAGCTCGATGCCCTCGACGATGCAGGCAAGCGTCTGCTCGGTGTACGCGGAGCAGGAGAAATGCGTTTTTATATTATCGGTGATAACGGTGTACTCTCCACGACAGACATCTTGGCAGATGTCGGGCACGCCTTCTTGAATGCAGCAGGGGACGTGGTTCCGCCGATCTGGAAATGAAGAGGAAAAAAACTGTGAACATGACAAGATTTAGGCAAAGGCTAAAGAAGGCAAAGCCACCCACCAGCCATGCACTTGACGATTGCCGGAAAGTCATTCTCGCAGTTCTCGGGGTCTTGACCGGTATTGCCCTCCAAAATGCTTTGAATATTACAAAATCCCAGGCAGGAGCTCGTAACATTGGTCGCAACGCAGCAGTCGGTGTAATTATGACTCTTTGCGTCGAATTTCGGAACGTCCGAGTCGAAGACAAACGATGACACCGACGTATTCTCGGGGGGCTGCAAAGCCCTCGACAATACTGAAACAAAACCGGAGGATTAATATCGCGTGGCAGCACTGCCTCCGCTCCCAACAAGTAATTACCGTTCAATTTGTGGAAAGTCCTCACTATCGGCTCCGTGTTGACTTCGCAGACGTAAATACCGGAATCCGTCGAGTTGGCGTTTTTTATGACCAAAACCCACACATCTCCTCCTGGAACAGATCAACAGCTTCTTGAGTGGGAGAAAGTGGATGGCGGACACGACCGACTCACCTTTGTCATGCAGAACGCTGAACCTCTTGTCCCCCGTGACCCGGTTCTCCCCCGCGGTCAGCACTCTCCTGCTGTGCCTCTCCCTGTCCTCCTTCTTCCACGTGATCGTCCCGTCCCCCACATTGCTCACGACGCAGGTGATGAGAGCGTCGTCCCCCTCATACACGTGGTAGGGTCTCGTTAGGCCGACGTTGTCCCGAGCACTGGGCAGGTTTGCTGAAACAGAGGGGAGAGTCAGTGATGGGAGAAAGCGCGGAAAACCTTTTTTCTCTGCTTTATTTCGAGAGTTTGACGGCTGTCCGAATTCGCCATTTTAACTGGCTGTTTGACGAGGGTTTCTCCTTTTGTCACCTTCGTTAGATCTGACCAGTGCAACGTCTTCATTTTGTTTGTCCGGTGTTTTCCCTCCAACAATCGACCGATAAAAATATCTGAGAGTGAGAAAAGATTAAAGACAGAGGGCAGAAAAGTGGTCACAGTTTCCCACCGGAACCGAAAGACTTTTTAATTATTTTTAAATATTTGAGTCCGATGACCTCAGTTGAGGCTCTCAAGTATCCCGAAAACTATTTGAAAATTTAAAAATATTTTTTGTTTTATTTTGGTACAACAAATTTCGAAAAAAATTTTTCAATTTTACTCTTCAAAGTTTTTAGACTTTTCAGGAATTTTTCCCCTGCATATTTTACGAATACTTAAAATTTTTTTACCTCAGTATTGGTCTTTAATCTCTCAAATTTAACATTTTTGACAATTTTTTTTATATTTTATAAAAGGGAATTTTTTTGAATTTGAGGCATTTCGAGTTGAGCAGAAAGCAAATTTATTTATAAAATTCTGATTTTTTTATAATTCTTACATGTGGAAAAATCTCAGCATTAATTTTTCCCTTCTTTTGGTAAATATCCATAAAGTAATAACGCGAATGCCCGTAAATTAATCAAGTGAAAAGTATTCCTTTCTTTCATCCCCGAGATGTATTAGAGTGGAAGAGATGAAAAAAATTTTCCTAATATTAAAGATTTTAATTAGAAAAAATAAAAAAGTGTAAAAGAAGAGGGGACAAACGATAAAATTTTAATTTGGGATGGGAGTAAAGTAAAAGTTGAAAAAAAATGGAAAATTTTTTGAGTTTGCGCGGGGGGGAATAAGGGAAATTAAAATGGGGTGGCGTGTTAAAAGGAAAGGTGAAATTATTGAAATAATTTTCCGTTTCATTTCCCCTAATAAATGTGACTGAAGACGAACATTCCGCTCATGAATCAGTGTGTACACTCGTCAAAATAATTTCCTAAATTCAGAGGAAAATTTGAAACTAAAACACTATAAAGAAAATAAAAAGGAGCTTTCGGAGTAATTATATTATGTATAAAATTAATAAGATGATGTTAAAACTCAAGAAATTGTATTGCCAACTTTCTTTTGAAATTTTCACTCGATTGCTTATCACAAAATTTAAACTCGAAATCGAAAAGATCGGTATTTTTTCGTTTGAAAATATGCAAATGAGTACACAATGTGCCTCCCATGTTTGACTTTCGTATGAGAAACAACATAAAATATTGGAACGCGGCATTTTATTACAGAGATTATTTTGTATTGTTACACTCTGAGCTGTAACGAAATCCGAATTCTTTGCCGGCAAACCAAAAACTCAGAACGACAGAAAGTCTTCTGCCACGACCCTGCGAGAAGTCTTCTTCTTTTATTAAAGTCAAAATTCAGGAGCTGTTGGCCCCGCACTCTTAATTGCTGTTGTAAATTGGAATCTTCCGTCGGAAGGCTCTTTTGTTTCACCACCGCCCCCCGCCCCGCTCCTTTTACTTTTAAACTTTCCGAATTTCCATTCCCCCCTCTCCTCGCCCCCTTTACTCCATTTCGCTTAGTTTTTACATTTTTTCGGAGTTGTTTCCCCCTCCTAATCCTCTCCTTCCTTTCTCCGTGATCCCGTATTTTAATTATGCCTTTCCATCACGGGAATAATTAGTCGAAAAGTTTTTCGATATTATATTGGGACCGTTTTTTTTTAATTATAACTGTCGATTGTGTCAGAAAGCAAATGAGAAATACTGACAACGAACAATTATTATGTGTAAGTATTACAATTAATTACAATCTATAAGAATATTATTTTTTTATAACAGAATCAACCAAAAGTATTTTGTCAGGGTTTTTTGTGATTGGCTTTCTTTTTTCACTCCACATGTATTAGTCCAGTCAAATTAGATCAAAAATGAGGGGTGAAGTTACATAAATTTCGAACAAGCTAAAATTTTGTGAAATTGTTTAGAGTATAATTATATACAAAATGTCAAACGTCTTCAAAAATCCGAAAAAAATGGCTCAAAGCTCAAAAAAATTAGTTTTTCGCCATTTTTAGCAAAACGGTAATGTTCACGGTTGTATCTTAAAAATAGCTCAGACAAAAGTTGTAGGGAATAAAATTATCTACAAAAAATGTATTGATACTTTTCTTCCTAAGAGCCAACGTTTCTGAGATATAACAATCCAAAAAGTTGAATGACATTTGAAATTATTTGGTGGCCATTTAAAACATGGCAACTTTTGCGGGCCAATTTTACCCACTCAAGATGGTTTCTCTAAAATCTAAACAGATGCGTTCGAAAGCTTAAGATGTGCCCTTTCCACGAGCAAAATACGAAAGAAATCCGAGATAACATTATATTTTTATATTTGGCCTCAAAGATAGGCAAAAACTTTTTCTAAAACTTTGAGTACTCATAGCCTACGAAGTTTTGATGCTAAAAACGTCAAACAGGGCTCATTTTAAAGCCCTAAAGTTGCTCTTTGACCGTACTTAGTTTGGACCAAATTGGTAGCTTTTGAAAAAAGTTATTGTGCCTTTTCAAAAAGTTTCAACTTCTTAGGAATTTATGTAAGCTGGAATGTCTAATTTGTCTAAGACTGTATTGACTATCCTGCAACTTTATAATATAATTTAATTAAAGAACAAAAAAAATGAATTTTGTCTCCTCAACCTCCTTTGATAACTTTCCTGCAATCATTTCTGATTTCCCCTTTGTTACAACGCACCACAATAATTGTTGTAACGGTCACAACAAAGAAGGGAAGAGTCCCTCAGCAGAAGTATAACTGAGGCAATTTCAAAAAAGCTTATAATGCTAATCTCTTTAATGTTTTCTCCCCAAATTAAAATAAAAATAAGGGTTTTGAAAGGAGGGATTGTGGGGGTGAGCGGGGGTGAGCGGGGGTGGCTTCCAAATATAAAAATTCCAGCGTTAGATTAAAGTTCCCGCGACCCCACAAACAATTATCTTGCGAAATAAAAGAAAATTCTTTTTCTCGTTTTTATTCTTTAGAATTCGCTCGGACGGCATTGGGGTAAGTTGAGGAGAGAAGGGGATGCCGTAAATAAATGGGAGGAAAGACGAAGACGAGCCTTTACAAAGACAACCCAGAAAAGTAAAAAATGGATACAAGAACAATGCAAAAGACATAAATAAAACGTCTCCCCACAAAAGATGTCAAACGCAGAGGAGTTGCGGGCGAAAAGGAGCCGAAGGGTGGAAGGAGAGGGGGAGGGGAGGGGAGGGGAGGGGGTTGGGGAGCTATATGTCAATGGGAAATTGACAGCTAATAGAAAGTTTCAAAAGCTACTCTTTCCAGCTGACTATCGGCTCTTTGTTAGCGATGAAGTTTCTGTTTTCCTTTAGAACGTCTCTGATGTCCCTCAGTGCCCGCCATTTCGCCCCCGACGCCCCCTCAACCCATTTTTCAATTTTAATTAAAAATATTTTTATTCTTTTTAAATTTATAGTAGAAAAAGTTTGGATAATGAATTCTCCAGAGGTCAGCTTAATGAGAGCTGCATAAGTGGTGGAATCATTGGAAGGGATGAAGGCTTGGGGGGGAAATACTTTTGGATTAGAACAGGAATAATGCGGCAAAATCTATTTCCTTTCCATCCCCTTTTTTAAGGGAAAATATATTCACATTTTTTTAATCAATCGAAAATTTAAGTGGGAAACTTTAAGGATAATTATTGAAAATTTATGACTTTATAAATTGATTATAATTTTATTTATAACCGGAAAAGTATCAGGTGATCTTATCTCTTCTGAGTTATACAGAATATTGTATTAATTGTATAATATATGCCCTCTCTCGTTGAGATGATTGGGAGAGAAAACAGTGCAAAATAACGAATTTAATTATAATATAATTATATAATAGCCGTTATAATACAATACAACTCCGCCTGATATCCTCTATTCCTCCCGCAATAAAACCCTCAAGTTTTTCCTAATGCACTTATATCATTCCCTTGACTCTCTTCTCTAATTAATTTTATCTCTAAAGAGATAGAAAACACAAATATTCAATCTGATCAAAGAGATGGAGAAAAGAAATTCGCTGGAAGTTTTACATTACTTTTTTTAATGCTTTCTAACTTTTATCTTAAATTTGAAAGAGGCCCACATTTCTTTGAAATGTGGCAAAAGATTTTTCTTTTCTCCTTCCCGAAAAAAACCTCACAAACATTATAATAAATCCGAGAGGGTATAAAAATATTCATTGGCTTTTCGTTAATAGAAGGAATGAATGAAAAGTTATTCTGTTCTCTCGCCGCTTCTTCTGCCTTCTCTTCCCTGACTATTCCTTAAGGAACACACAAACCCTAACAAAGCCATTTTTCCTTAATATTGGCAAATTCCATTAACCTTTTCATAGAGTTCATTATATTGTCGGTTTGTATTTCTCCTCCCTCTGATGATTCTGCTTCCCAAGAAAAACAAAACTGAAGCGCCTCTCCGCGTCCTCGGGTGGACCCCAACTGCCCCTCAATTAACTCTCCTCAAGAAAACTTATTTCCTTCAAACGCGAAGTGGTGCTTTTATCAGATTCTCGAAGGGGAGGGAAAGAAGGACGGGAAAAAACGAATTTTTCCGCCTCAAATCCTCGATAGAATCGTGGAGAAGCTTTCCCGAAAAAGCTTTTAAAGAAAACAACTTTCAGAATGAATTAAAAAACTTTTTTCGGAAAATTGGTTGGGAAGATTAATTAAAAATGTATATTTGAAGAGTCCTTTGCGGACACAAACAGATTTGGGAGATTTTGTTGAGTCTGAAAAATGGAAGGATGAGAGGATCCGATTGGAAGGAAAGAACAGTGAACTGATAGGAGGAAGGAGTAAAATGGAGGCCTCGCCCTCCAGAAAGGGGTGAAAGAGAACACTATTTTTAATTAGGTATAACCCGAAGTCTTAATTAAAAATTAGAGATTGTTCTTTCAAAACAATCAAATCCTCGAATTTTATATGTTATGAACGATCCATTTTTCTCCAAAAGGTGGGAAATTCTGGTTGGTCATTCAACCACGAAATTGGAAGCAGAAGGGTGGGACAGAGCTTGGAGGGATGCTCACCTGCTGCAATGCACGAGAGAAAGACGGAAAAGACGATCCCTGATGGAGAAATTCCCATGCTGGAGACGTCGACGCTGATACTCCGGGGGATGTCGTGATGGGTGGCTGGGCTCAAAGCTTCCCTGAAACATAAACATTAAGATGAGACCGATGACGAAGGAGATGTTTCACCCCCTTCCGCCCCCATCGTCACGGTTACCTATCGCTCCCAACACCATATCTCGACTTCTTCCTTTCGATCGCGTCTTCGTTTTCTCCCTCGGGGATGATTATTTCATGGTCTTAACATTGCAACACCCCTTTCACCCCTTATTTATATTTCTCTTTGTTCTTTCATTAACTTACATTACTTTCTTTTCTACTGTTCTCATTCCTCTTAAGTTTTCCAAGCACTTTTATCATTCATATCCTCTTAGAATTTTTTCATTCCGTTGTGCCTTTCCTGTCCCTCATTCCCCCAACTTCTTTCAGACGAATAAAGCTTCTCAAAAATCTTATTTTTTCTGAAAGAACTCAGAAAGAAATATCTAGAATTTCATTTGAAATTTTTTCATTTCGCGAGCTTTGGTATAAAGCGGGAAAAGGAGAAACAAAATCGGAGCTAAGGGGTGGGGAGCCTAAACAATGTAATCGGGGGCGCCGGGGGTTGTCGGGGGTGGTCGGAAGCCCTCGGGTGGAATTTTTCCACTTTGACTACTTAAATTTTGAAATAATAAAAGTTCTTGTTGCGAAATAGATCGCATAGAGAGAGAGGGGGTGGAAAGGGGAGAAACGAGAGGAGACGAGAGAAAATCTTTTTTAATGGAGTTTCTGACGCCGCGGTTTTAAATTGGATCAGCACTATTATGAAACTCAAAACATAACTCCATTACCGTCATTTCCCATTCTCTCCTTTTATTTTAATTGCTCTCCCGATACTCCTTTCCTTTGTTGTAGAAAAATAAAGCTTCATTTTCAACTGCTCTTCACACCCTCTCCCCCTCACCTCTGTCTAATTCTCACCAACACCTCCAACCACCCCGAAAGAAACCATCCGAATCTGTTATTCCCTTCGACGGAGTTTCTTCTTCCACTTTCCCACCTTTCCCTTCAGTGAAGAACAAATGATCAAAATAATAGTTATTGTTGGGGGAACTCCTCGAAAGCGATGTCCTACTTTTAAAAGTAGGATACACAAAACATTTAGCGCTTTTTCCAAAAATTTCCCCTTTTCTATTTCCCAAGGGGCAAAAAAATTGTAGGAAGAAAAGGTTCCGCCGACGTTTTGTGCGAAAAAGGACAATGGAATAAATACATTCTTCATAGATCAAAAAAAAAGATATAGAGGGTTTATTTTCATTTTTGAGTAAGGGGTCTCGTGTTGATTTTAAATTAGATTTTAAATCACAGATTTTTCGCTGGTCGGTTGCTGTGGTTTTGAGCGCGTATGGGCTTTTGTCCGACTGTTACTACCGGAAAATCCGCTTTATCATTTCCGGAGCTGAGTCGAAACGCTTTCGGACCCGATTAACGACTAAAAAAGACACACATTTTCTGCTTTTAGCATAGGAAAAGGTATTTTTAGGTTATCAAAAAAAAATTTTATTTGGTTTTATTAACCCTTTGCGGTGGTATGTCTTCTCTCAGCCACGACAGCAAGGAACTGTACGAATATATACGAATCTTATACTGTATGCATTCCTGTATCAGTTTAAACTTTTCCTGAGGGAACCTCAACGCCTAAAGAACTTTTCTCCATCGATTAGAGATAACGAAGAGGTGTTGTCTTTTGAACGTTATAGATGCATTGTAGAATTCCAAAGAATATTTTGTAAATTGTATTTAGGAGTAATTAGAGATCCTCTCTTGCTAAAATATTACTAAACATTACTGAATATTATGTATATTTATCCCCGCTCTTTCCAAAGAAATTTATTCCGACCAATAGATACCCATTCCCAAATTTTATACGACCGCAAAGGGTTAATCTGGTTAAAACGTTGCGAGTTGATTATCTTTCAAAAATCAATACAAGTTAAAGTTAATTGACACGGAAAGTGAAAATAGAAGAAGATATTTCCATCGATTGGACAACTTAAAACTTTTCTTCTCATCTTTATATTGTACAAAAGAGTTTAGAAAATAACTGACGTAAAATAAATGACCTGCAGAGTCTGCTATCACAAGTACAACAGTGCTATTCGAACAAAGTATTTGCATTTTTAACCTCAGTGAAAAATCACACGACTTTTTTAATAAAAACACCCCCGAAAAACCAGAGAAAAGCTGTCACCTCGGTTCGGTCAGCAGTGGTGTCTGGAGCCCGAAGGGATGAAGAAAAGAAAGGGAAGAGAAGATTTGGTCGGGAAGGGGCGGCTGACGTGTCTGAAAAACGAATTTAAAAAATTACAGAAAAAAGCTTTCAGCAAAAGGCTTCAACCTTTTTTTAATTTGTAGTTTTAATTTAAATGTCATTCTGTCAATTTCTTTGACTTCGGCTGTTGTTTCTCCCAAAGGATTATGTTTAAATTAAGAGTCGAACCTCAAACACCCTCTGTTTTGTTTTTCCCGTTTTCCACCCCCTCACAGTCACAATCCACTGCTGAGTTGAGCTAACGGCCATTAAAGTTCGTCGCAGTCCGACCTAATCCAGAGCAAATATCTCTTGTGCTCCGTGTAATATAAATAACATAAGGGTAAGGAAAGGGGAAAAGTTGTAGCTAATCAAGATAAGAATGTGGAGAATGTGTTTTGGACGCAGTGTAGTTGTGGTAATGAATGTGAGGACGGAGGGGGAGGTTTGGCGACAGCACAACCCCGGTGATATTTTTTGTCATTATTGCAAGGGGGGAAGCGAAGCAATTTGTTTCCCGTAATGGCCTCCGCGAGTTTTCCTCTGAGACATAATCGAATAGAATCATTTCGAGACCTGTTTTTTTTTGAATTGTTTCAAAGACCTTTTGAATTGATTCTGCGATGAGTTCTATCAGAAGTCTGGTCACCACTTACCGGTCATAGAAGTTATTCCTCAGTCCGCTTCTTAGAACATTTTAACCTGAGCCTTTGATTAAGCCTGCAACAGAAAACCAAATTGTCATTGACCACAAAGCAATCATGTGATGTTTGTACCCTCAGCAGAGGTACTCAAAACCTTTGAGAGTTTAAAAGGGAACAAAAAGGGTTTTTGAAATAATCTGACAAACCGAAAATGGAAAGTTTAATTTTTGAGAGGGGGAGGGTAGAGGGTTGGGGGGGAAATTGAAAAAAGCATTGAAGTGCGGACGAATAAGATTTTATCTCTGGGATAATTCACGCGTGAATGTTAAATCCCTCGACGCTCTTTGAAGGCGGAAAACCGAATAATTCCAAAGGGGTTTACTCCAATTTGAAAGGGACAGCTTTGTCACCCCCAAAACAATGGCGGGAACATTGCAATGACAGCACACCTTGAAATAAGGGCTGTAACCGGCATTGGAAGGTGCAATGAAAACAACAGAAACAGTGCAGAGAGATGTCTTCGACCAATGAGCGCCAACAACCTGCGGCAAAATGGTGTCACCCGGACCCTCAGCCTCCCCCATTTTCCCTTTATTACCATTATCGTCGATAAGAAGCTTTCGAGGGTCAAAAAATCAATGCGAGTCTTTCGGGAGAAGAAAAAATTATCATTTCATGCGGTCGGGGGATCAATCAAGTTTCCGTTTGATCTTTCGAACCCCATTCCACCTTTCCTTTTCATTTTCTTCTTCTCCGAATTGACGTCTCCCTGAGTAAACTTGTCGCCATTTTATCACTTCTCCCCTGCCTTCTAATCATTAAAATTTTTTATCGCGAGTGGTGCTACAAAACTACGAAGTGTTGGCGGAGTTTCTAAAAATTGAAAACCTTTTCAAAACGGATTTTCCTTAAATATCTCATACGGTGAAGCATTAAAGAATCAATTGATTGCTTTCGAGTCTTCCATTTCCTAATGATTTTGAGAAATTCGTGATAATTAGGGGGAGTTTTCCAGTTCAGCTTCTCATTTCTTCATTCAGATCTGTCTCTGTCACACCTTCAGGGAACACCTTAATCTCCTGAAACTTTATCTAAACTCTCTGCGAAGATTATCAGAACAATGTCCAAACTTGAGTTTCCTCTCCTCCCATCGAACCACAAATATTTACCTCAATATCTGAACATCCTTCAGTCGAGGCTGCGATGGTATTTATAATTAGCGCTTTCGGTACGGAAATATTGGGCGAAGAAGAAAAGAGAATGAGGCTTTGAGGAATGCAAGAGGCGGAGTTCTCAGTCATCGCTGTCCTTAGCGTTTAGTTGCACCATTTATCACCTTTCCACTGCTCCACTTTCTTCTTATCACTTATGTAACTTCGCATACACCATCGACCTCCGATTGCTTCGGAGTCCAACAATTTGCGGTGTGACTCTAATCAGCAACGAAGCTCAAGAGAAAGCTCTCTGTGTCCGAGTTAAGGTCAAGGTCTAACCGAGTAATCACGAATGCGACAATTAAAGTGATCAACCCTTTCGTTGGGGTGAATGAGCGTCAGCATTGCTGTACCGCTTACGCCCGAAGGAGGAGAATGAAAAGGACGCCGCTCGGGGATAATCTGCACCAGTTTGTAAATAAAAAAAGTTTTCGTCTTTGAATCTCATCGAATGAATCTATTTCCGCTTCCTCTTCCCCTTCACATTATTCCTCAGGGCAAAACGACTTAAATTTTCAAAATTTAATTTTAGCAGTTGTGAGGAATATTAGTGGGAAGTCCTTCCAATGAAGTGTTGCTGACTGAGGAGGAAACCACAGCAGCGGATCAGAACTGAACTGATGCCCCTAACTTTGAAAATTAAATATCGGTCTTTTCCATTCAGAAAATTCAATTCAGTCTTTTTCTCCTTATTTTCAATTATCCAATTTTTTTGGTTGGGAACCACACGAAACCTTACATAAGCACAAATAACAATTCTTACACATATTGATTCCTCTCACTGCTGAAAGCCCACATTAATTCTTTCTTAAATTTTAACTCTTTACCCACCGATCACATTCATTTCTCCTCTTCAAATCACTTCCGATTTTCGAAAGCTCGGACTATTTGCTCCTCAACCAAAGTATTTCGATAACAAACTTTTTTGATAAACCCTTTCGATGTTATTTCCCTTTAAATTTTCCCCTCTTCTCTTTTCTTACTTCTTTATTTCCTGCTGTTCCCTCGGCTCCCCCTCAATGTCGTTCACTCACTCCGTTACTTTTTGCTACTGCGCTTCGAGTATTCGACCCTCTCTTGATTTATGTTTAGTGTTGAAGAAGGCGGTGGTGAGGTGGAGGGAAGAAGCGAAAGTTAGTATTCGGGAAAGGATTTCCTCTTCTGAAGAAAAGTGCTCGTCACAAAGGTCAGAGGAAGCGGGTCAAACACAGAAGACAGGAAGAGGGTCTCAGAGGTTCAAAGTCCTCCGCCGACCGGAACAAGTTGAAGGACCGTCTCCCCAGGTGCCCGTACCTCAGGCAAGACCGGTTCCCTCCTCATCTACCTGTTCTTCGGCTCTCATCAAGGACACTTATAAATAACAATGACGAAAGCGAAAAGGACAAACAGCGCAAAACTGCTCAGCTCCTGCGCGGAGCCTCCCGTCCCTTCCACCGTTTTGTTATCTGGAGAAGACAGTCCCGAAAGTGAGGCCGGAGAGGAAAGTGAAAGGGCGGAGCGGTGACGGTTGACAGAATAAATAATGAAGGAATGGTTAGCGAACGATGGGCGAAGACAAGGAAAAACATTTTGATTGATTGTGCACTGGGAGGTCGACAAGGAGGACGCAGATAAAGATAAATGAGCAGATAAAGATCTGGTTCATTAAAAAGTGCAAATGAGAGGATGAGAGTTAACTTGGAGGGGGTTGGGACGACCCCTTTGCAAATGATGGACAATTCACCGAAAAGGTCTCCGTCCTCCGGATTTACGACCAATAAAAAGCGGACTCGTAAAAGCGTATGCCCTCGGAAGAAGTCGTTAAAGACTCTGTTGCGAGTTTTATTAGGATTAGTGTTAGTTGAGAGGGAGGAAGAAGGGAGGGGGCGGGCAAAGGTAGCCCGAATTTGATTCAGGGATGATAGGAGTCAATGAGACGGAGAGTGGAAACTTTATTTGGGTAAATTTTTAAGTTTTTTCTTTTTTCAGATTGAGTTCTGAGCACACTCAGATATAATTTAATTCGAAAAGTTTTCTCTTATTATGTGCAATCCACTTAGCCAATTTTAATTTGATTGTCGGAATGAGCCGAACATTGTATTAATATGAGAGGAAAAACAGGGATGACGAAAGGGGTGTAAAGAAACAAAGGATACAAAAAAACGACTAAACCCGGCACTGCACCTTACATAAATAGCAAAGTCGTCTTATATTCCCTCTCAAGGATAGGAAAGGGTGAAAAACTTTTTCCACTCATGGCGGATAAGGACAAAAGAATGTCGGGGGTGGAACCCTGAAGGGGCTTTTCATCCGCAGAATCATCGTTTCATTCCCCCCTTTGAAAATCAGAGAAAGTCCTTCAAGTTGTCTTCTCCTCTTCCCTCCCCGCCCGCCAATCCACTGAAGAGCTTTTATTTTAAGGTGAACCAGTTGAAGGATTTTGTTGAGAGCTTACGTCTTCCGTACTGTATATTATTATAAGTATAAAAGAGGTCAGAAACTCCGGTGCGTTGCTTTCGAGAAGAGAAAAGCGGTTTCTCCTTCGTCTTCTTTTCTTCCCTTATTTTAATTATCACTCTCCACGTTTTGCTATTCCACTTATCAATAATTGCTTTTCTCTTCCATGACTTCCAAATTCTTTGTGTCTGCCGATAATCATCGCTGCATGGTTGATCCTTTTCACGCCTAACCTTTTCCTTTCTGACTTGACTTTTCCATCTCCTTTTCCAAATGGCTTACAGTTTTCTTGTTCCACCCATTCATTCATTCCTATGTTGGTTGTCCCTCCTCTCAACCGAATATCGAATCATTGGGGGGCGTTACTTCCAACCTCAGAGTGGCAACCGGGGTGGTCGCTGCGAATTGCGTCATATCCTACGTGGCTTCTGTCTCGGTCAGTAGCCTTGTTCCAGTTAGGAGCTGCGCAATTGAGAAGCCGATGTCGAAAAGGAGTGCGAATGCGAGTCACGTAGGGAATGATTGCGACGGAATGTCGGGGGAAGTAGAGGACGGGAAAGGTGGAAAAAACGAGGGGTTAAGAAAAACGGCGAAAGGGGATCCACGTGTAAAGAAATTTATCGCGATGTTAAGAGAATAATTAAACGAGTCGGAGAGAGAAAAGGGTGCGAAAGAGATGGAGGAAGTCTTGAAAAGCCTTCGGATGTAGTCTGTGGCCAGGAAACCTGCTGCCAAAGGAGGGGAACATGTGGAGAGAGGTGGAATGACATTATTAAGCATTATGGCAGACATTTTCGTTTGGGTATGTCCTTTGAAGCTGATTCTCTTTAAAAAGCCGAGGAAAGTTAATGACGGGATTTTGAGAATTAAAAGGATTTTCCTTTGGATAGAATTTTGGGAATTAAAATCTGCTTTTATTTCGTTTACACTTCTGGTTTTTCTCGGCTTTTTCAAAGGGAGGGAGGATTTTTGTGGTTCTCAGTCAAAGGGAGGGGTATCGGTGCCGCCCCGGAAACCTCAGCGAGGGGAAGAAAAGATCAACGGTGGAACGCCAGTAAACGTCCAACCTAAAACTTATTTCCGGGCAACAGATCCAATTTTCAACGCCGCCCATTTTCCGGGGATTGAATATTATTGGAACTCCCTTCGCCCTTGCACTTTGTTCTTCTCTCCTCTCCTCTTCTTCCATTTCTCTTCACATCAGTTGTGGTTACGGAGATGAATTTCCTTCGGAAGTGAACCGTTTCGGCTATTTGTTTTACAGAACAGAAGAAACCGCTTAATTGCTGACTCAAAGTAAAAGCAAGACATGCTTTAGAAGAGACCGGATCAGCCAACAAAGTGAACGGAAACAAATCAAAAAAGTGAACATCATAATACAATGTCAAAAAGGAAGAGAATGAAAGCTCGGAAAGAAATCAATGAAAGACAAAAAAGGTTTTATTTTTTCCCCACTGAAAAAGGACTCTTTCCGTCGAATGAATGAAGTCAATCATGAGCTTAGGGGTGACATTTGGGAAAGGGGATGCACGTGATTTGCACTTGTCCACAGGGAAAAACATCACCATGGATGAGATCAGCACGGTCTCAGGCACTCAGGCATTTGCGCATGAACTTCAACAACTTCCAAGGTCAGTGGATGAGTTTTGCCAAGCTGAGGAACAGCCTGCAGCGATGGCTGGCATTGCCAAGGTCGATGTAATCTCGATGGCGTAGCTGACGACCTGACTGTGGGAATTTAGACGATTAATTACTCCTAAGAGACCTTTGCCAATGTTCTTTGGACGTCTCCATGTGCAGGGGGGTAAGGGAAGAAATAATGGAGGCAGTAACTTCCGGTGTTAGTGTGTTTCCTTGGAAATTATACCCTAATACTACAGAAAAGCCAAGTAGCAGCATAAGCTTTCAGTTCATGCAAAGGTCTAGGAGAAACAGTCATTTGCTTTCACTCACCAAAAAGGGTTACTAAGGCCACTTTACATAAACCAGATTATATTAATGTACACGTGCAACACTTATTTTAATAATTGTAAAAGATATTTAATTGTTATTTATTTATTAATTTTATTTTAAAGATAAATATTCCACCAATTTATTATTTGCAACTTTTGTATTTCAACATTAAATTTAAGAATCATGTAATGCCTCCCAGCACTGTAATTGAATTTGTATTATAAATACAAAATCCCTATTATAGGAGGGATTGGCAGCGAACAGGTTCGAACGCTATAAATTAATTAATGAGAAAGCAAGAATTCAATTTTCTCTCAACAAAATTCATCCTCCGCCGCACAGCCTCTTCTCATCCCTCTCCTTCACAATCTACATTCCAACTTTTTGCTTCCTCTTTGTGCTCCTCACCCTCTGCTCATTTCCCCATTTTCGCCTACATCTTCTTCTTCTGTTTATCGGAAACTCAAGAAACCTCCCTCTTTTCTTCCTCTTTTCTTTCCTTCCTTGTTTGCACATTGCGATTAATGTTTATTTTTTAGAGGAATCTGACAAGTTATCATTGTTGCTTCAAGCTAAGAAAAGCCGCGAGCGGGAAAATCTTTAAAATCACTTTTATTTATGTTGCCGAAGGTAAGGGAGGCGATCAGCAGCCGACAGAACAAATCAGAAACCGTAAGGGGTTGAAATCAAAAGGCATTACTGTCAAAGATGCGAATCCAAAAACAGGCGAGATGATAAAGGAATTTGTTTTCTTTTACCCCCGGGCATCCCCTTTTAAGGCTTCAGTTTTTTGTTCTTATTAAGAGGAATCTGCGATGGCAAAATAAAAGAACAAAGCACGTGTCACCCCTGAGATAAGATTCTTTTCGGGGGGAAATGTTCAATTTCCATAACCCCCTCAGCATTTTCAACCGATGATTGCATTCCATTTTTTTTCTTTTCTCTCAGCAGTTTTGACATCTTTTCCATACGAATAATATCTCTACTGCTGCAGAAGCAATAAAGTCTGGGATGGATGTTCACGGCAAAATAGAGATGATCAGTGAGAGAGAGAGAGAGAGAGAGGCGACAAAAAAGGAAAGCTTTTGTCAATTTTTGAAGTTTATCAATAACATAAGTAATTTATGATTCATTTAATTAATTTTTTTCACATTAAAGTCCGACAATTTCCTCTACTCGGTGCTAACCAAAGCTTTTACCATTTGCGAAATTGCAGCCATTGTAATTCATTACCAGTCCCAGTGAAACCAACTAAACCTCCGACCACACGTAATCTCCCTAATCGTAAAACTCCCCGCTCTTGCCCTTGCACCCCTTTGAGCCATCCAACCCTTCCCTCAAAGCACCCCAAGGAAAACCACGCATTCTCTTCGCGAGCTGCTCAGGAAAAAATCGGTGCGTGATTTATTTGCTCCCCTAAAGTTTTCTGAAATGATTTTCAGTTTTTGCGAGGAGCGATCCAATCATTCAAATGAAAACGAACGGGAAACGGCGAGCGGTGCCTCCCCACTTCAATCTTCCTGTTCGTTAAGCCTTCTTCCACGTCATCTGAGTCCACGTGTTTTAAGGTTCATTGCTTTTCTTGAGTTTTGTTTAATTTAGTGTACATTCTCAAAGTCATCTTCCAATTCTCGTCTTTTCCCTTCAATAACTCCACATGAACCTTCTCTGGTCACACTAGTTTCTCTCGGCATTCCTGTTTCACTTTGCTTCCGACAGCAGCACAGTATTCAGTTTTCAATCAGTGAAAAATACGATTTGGTAACCAAAAATTACTATGAGAAAATACTTATTATATAACCCTTTGCGGTCGTATATGTAGTCTCAGCCACGACAGCAAGGAACTATACGAATATATACGAATCTTATACTGTATGCATTCCTATATCAGTTTATACTTTTCCTCAATTTATATTAAACCTTTTTATCAACTAATATAATTGGAGATAACAAAATTTAATCTAAACAAAAGTTGTGCAAATATATTTTACCTCAATTCCAAAGAATATTTTCTAAATTATATTTATCAGTAATTAGACATTCATCTCTTGTTAAAATATGACTAAATATTACTGAATATTATGTATATGTATCCCTGCTCTTTCCAAAGAAATTAATTCCGACCAATACATACCCATACACAAATTTATACGACCGCAAAGGGTTAAAAAAAAATATAAAGTTTCCAACTACAAAAAATCATATACTAAATTAATTTCTATCTTAAATCGCTCAGGTAAATTTCCAAATTGATGTTAAGAAAAAGTACAATAAGAGGAAATATTGAAGAAGTTGCCCAGATTTCATTCTGTCGTCCAAAAGTTTCGTAAAAGCTTTTCTTTTTTTATTTTCTTACTCCTTTCCTTTTAAGACTCTTATTTTTTTTCAAAAAAATTAATTAATCAATTAGGAATAAAATTATCTTCTGCAAGAGCGAAAAAGCTGGGCCTTTCCTCTGTAAATTAAATTCCTCACGTGATGAAATAAAGCCTTCTTCGTTCCTTCCCAAAGGTCTTTTTTTGATCGCTTTCGGGTCCGCTTTCGGAGAAGGCAATTAACAAATCTCTTTGTCCGTCTGTCTAATGGACGTCCTCTCGTGGATTTTATTAAGCCGCCAAACTTTTTTGAATCCCACTTGTTCAAAGCCCGGAAGCTTTCACCCCCCGCACCCCCTTCAGCTTTCCTTCATTTTACCTCGCTAATACTTTTCACTACAATTTTTACCTTTTGTACTTTTTCCCATGAAAGACGGGATTTCTCTTTTATTTAATCTTCCACGCGAAATTCCTCCCTCCGCCCCCCGACCTCCCATCCTCTGTTCCTATACATAATTTTTCACCTTTTGGCTTTTCCCTCTCTTTTTTTCTCTTCACTTTTCCTCCTTTCAAAAAACTTTCATGCTAAATTGCTCTTTTTAATGTAAATTGGAAATTTAATTTTGCTGGAATTAATCTCGGGAAATCTTGTGCGGGTTGACTAATCGCCACTCGCAAGGCGTTTTTTAAATTTGAGCTTTCGACGACCGAATGGGGTTCGAACCTTTGATTTTATGTAATACTTATGGTACTTTATGTAATTACTTTATGTAATACGTAAATTATTCAAAAATAATAATATTCTTTAAATTTTTTGTCATTCAATTAGTTCAGAATTATTTATGAAATTTGGATTTTAATTAATGATAATGATGGGTTGAAAAGAGAGTTATCAGCGGCTGAAAAATTTTCGGTTCGAATAGTAGATGAAGTCTAAAAGAATTTTAAACTGTAATGTCTACGGTTTTGATATTAGAAAGGCCGTGAGCTTTCAGTGGGAAACAGAGAATGCTCGCAATTCAATCTGACGCAAAAGCGACAACAGGCACATAAATCCGTCCGAGAGTTTCGGTCAATTTGAGGAAGTCTGTCGCAAACATAGGCGGAGTAACAATGCTGTTAGTGTGTCCTCATGGCAAACAAACACACACATCGGAGAGTAGGTTAAGGTTGGAAGACAAACAACGATTAGGCGAGTGATGCAACATCTGAGAGTGTAAATGTTGCGTGTAAGCCAGGCTGGACACGGTCCTGTATCAGCGTCAGGTGTCGAGTGGTTCTCAAAACACTTCCTGAAGGAAATTCGCGTTTGGTTTGTGCGTTTCATCTCCGCGTTCAGTTGATAGAGAGCCACTGACGGTGTATAGTATTGATTTTTCCGTTTCTTTAAATATCAAATATTATCATTTATTGCTCTTTTCTGATGTCATCTCAATGATCTTGCATAACTCGACTCGAATTTAAAAAAAAAGTAATTGTGGAATAGGAAATGAGGAAGAAAGAAACCAATATCATAATTAGAGAGGAATGAGAAGGGGGTGCCAAGATAGAGAAAATAATAGTCAAGTCGAAATCTTTGAGTATTAAGCGAATAAGTGAAAGCAAAGGCACCTTAAATTTTGTATTTTAATTAGGCGAAATACCTGGAGAAGCAGTTAGATGAAATTCGCAGTGGGCTTTTAATTACTGTTATCCTCCCCTTCTGTTTATTTTCACCCTATTCAATTATTCATTATATTTTAGTTCTTTTCGTGTTTTCTATAACAATTTTTTGGGTATTTGAACATATGACAACTCTTCCTCAAAACGCAGACGGTTTTTGCACCCCCAAAATCCGCCCTATCTGACCACCCCGCGCGTGCCTCACCCTCATTGACCTTCACACACTCTCAAACACTCAGCAACTGACAAAGACCTTTGCGCCCAATTCGCCCTCGTGAGTAGCAACCACCAGAGTGAATCCAATTACGGGAACCTTGGTGTGCATGACGGAGTGCTATGGCAGTGACAGTAACACTCGACTAACTCGCAAGGTTCCTCCTCGTCCTCGCTTTTACTCTGGAAAAGGTTTGCCCTCTTCCAGTGGGGAGCTCCCTTCCTCCCGAAGGAGGAGGAGGAAACGAACGAAAATTTCGAATCATTCGAGGAAACTCAACTTTCTCCTCATATTTTCTGCAGCAGAACAACAAAGTAACGTTTAAATGGGAGTTTCGCTTTCTCAGAGCCTTTTTTCTCCAACCTTTTTCGCTTTCTTTTGATTTTATTTCAAAAGTTTCAAAGAGGACATTTAAATGATCGCATGTGTTGATTCATTGAGGTTTATAAGAAAAAGTAAAAACTTCTAAAAACTTTTCCGGAAAGTTTGCTGCCTTTTTCACCCCTCAATGTAATTTCTCTCCCAAAGAAAATAAGTTTGCGTTACTTCCAACCGGCGCTAAAACTCATTCCTTCCTATCCTTTCTCCACCCCCGGAGGTGAAACTACGTTTTACAACTTCTTTCTCGAAGGACAGATGAGAATCAATTAAACCTAAGTGTGAAGAGGAGATTGGCTTTGGAAATAGCAGAACTGGCATCGAATAACGGCAGTTGCAAGACAATAGGATATGCGAAGGGGATGAGGGTGGGGGTTGTGGCACGGGAGGGTTTCATGGGACTCACCGCGGTTCCGCGGTGAGGCTAAGCCGCAGAAAAGATTAGAGAAGCCGAGGCTCAATGCGGGAGAGTTTTTTGTTTTAATGATATTTCAAAAGGACTTTGGGGAAAAGCAGGGGGAGAGGGGCGGATAGGAAGTTTTTTATTTTATAAGAATACCTTTCCTGGTGCGGGCAGTCATAATTTTTGTTAAGACTTAAATCAAACAACGAAACCGGAAACAACTCCTTTGGGGCCGAGCTTTTGTGAAAAATAACCGGCTCTTATTTTTTCTTTTTTTTTTAGTAAATAGAATAATTAAACCTCTCGCTGACGTTGTTTAGGGATTTGAGCCATAAGCCGTTCTCGAGGGGCACTTGAGTGGGATTCAAATTTTTCGCCCGGTTGATGCAGTGACTAACGAATACTTCTCTTATTCAATGACGGCTTCGCGATTGCAATGAATAATATGAAGGTTTAAAAAAGAAAGACGGGTTCAATCCCGAATAATTCGTTCCGGTCATTGCCAATATACCGGACACGATTGGCTGACCCTCAAAGAAACAGGTGCTGTTGGTTAGTTACCGGTGGTGATTTCCAGCAGCAGTGCGCCCATTCATCCGTTTCAATCCGTTTACCTGTGATAAAGAAAGCGAATACTATTGTCAGTTGCTTCTTTTCATTGCATAAATCTGTAAAGTTTACATTTTAATATTTGCTTTTATGTGACCCCAATAAAAATTTATTAAATTAGTTAAAAAATAAGGGATGAAGTTACATTAATAAAATTAATAATTTAAAATTTACTTATTTTAAGATTACATTTTTACTTTCCCTAATTTTAAACTTTCTTACATAATTTATTTTTTATTTTAGATCCAAATTTTATTTTCATAATTAATGTAAATTAAATCTTTATAGGTCATTCGGCCAAATCTCAATCAAATATCACACTTATTTCCAATGTGATCGATAAACAACCCAAAATACTCGGTCACGATTTGTTAGAAAGCTCTAACTCACCATTCGTAAGCATTCTCATTGCAAAATGCCAAGAGTACATCTCTCTCTATATGAAAAGAGAGAGAGATGGCCAAGAAATTACTGCTGACGCCCAAATAAAAGTGAAAATGATAGTTAATTTAGAAAAGTCAAAGCGGCATTAATTTCTTTGAAATGAAGAGAGAATCAGAGTGTGACCAGAAAGAAGGAGGGGTAAGCGAGCGAAGGTTTCCGGGGTGAAAACACAGAATGGAGGGCAATTAACCCAAAAATGAGGCGTAGGGGGTGTCAAGAATATGTGGGTGCTTTCAACTTCATTGGAAAAGCAGCAAACTTGAAAAAAAATCGCTCGAAAAGAAAAAACCATAAAAAAGTATACAAATAATCTAACACCCAAATAAATGTACACTAAAAATAAATTCATATTCATTACATAGTAAATTAATTCTGGCATATTCATAAATTGTATTGATGCTCATTTGTTTGTGCAAAGAGTTATTTTAATTCAGTTTAAATCTTAAAAGTTTATAAACTGACATTTTCCTTATGGGATTAATTTGATTGTTCATTAACGGAGGGAGAACAAAACTATTTCAGGTTCGGACTCGACAAAGGACATTTCCCTTTGTTCTATTCACAAAATAATAATTTCGTTATAGAAAAGGGATTTTATAAGTTAAAGTCGTTCCGAGGGAAAATCAAATCATTGCCTTGTTTTCTATTTCCTGGAGGCAGAAACCGGATGCCGACAGCAGAAAGGGAACATATCCTCCTTCCATCGTCTCCAAATAAATTTTCTAAATGCGTTCTGCTTTTGCTGTCGTTTGAATTCTTTTATCGGTCATTGATCGGTTTTGACGGATTCTCGGGAAGTGAAGATTGAGGGGATTTTGATTATTAATCGAGTTTTTGCAGCCTTTTGGAGAAATCGATCCAAAGTTTAATAAAAAAAAAATGAATATCTGCGATTGATAGGTTGGTGCTGAGGTTTCCGCCAAGCCTCGGGAAATTCTATTTATTCCTCTTCTTTATCGCCTATTTGTCTTTTCCGGACCATTTGATTCTCTTCTCTTGTTTTTCTGACCCATTTTGGTGGTAATGTTTTTGGCCACACTCAACTGCTTTTCCTCTTTCTTCTTCTTCACTTGTGTTCTCTTTTTGTTTTATATTTATGTTTTCGTATATTTTTCTACTTAAAAATATCTTTTTTTGAATCCCCCTTTTAAATCCCTTACCTCCTTTCTAACTTTCTGTCAAATTTCAACCGCCGGATTGAATCCTTTTACTTTCCGACACTCTTCCCAGACTATGTATTGAATAGGCGTTCACTAAATTCAACTGAATTGGAGGGAAGTTGCAAACTCTTAACATCTCATCCATGAAACTCCACGCGTTGACCACTTTACTTTGCTTACCTGAAAAAAAATAATGGAAATCACGCTCAAGATCATGCCATCGACAAGCCTAATTAATTAATGTGGAAGCATTCACTAACCGGGGAAAATTAAACCAATAGTTAAAAAACAAAAAAACAATTAACCGTCAACTGAAGGAAAAGTCAGAAGACATTCCTCAACGGATCGGGCACCTCTTGAAAAGGCTTTTAACATTAATTAGTCTCCTTTGAATAAACCATCCATTAATTATTTTTCTCAACTCCTTTGTAACCTTTCATCTTTCCACACCCAATTACAAAACAACAGCGCCGCAAAGTCATAACAACATATTTTATATAGTAAAGAGTATTACTGCATACAGCGGATTATTTTGCATCCCTCAGCCAGATGGCGTTTCAATGCTTCGCCACCCTCCCCCCCCAATTAACATATTTAACATTGTTGGAGTGATTCGGTGTGTTTGTATTCCATGCACGCGGCAACGGTTGTTCAGGAGGGGGGGAATCAGTTGCACGAAGAAAGGGTTGGAGGTCGTCCAGGGCGGAAAATCACGGGGTGGAAAAAGGAGGGGAAAAGAGTGGGGGTTTTGCTTTAACTTCTTTTATACTGTTTTTTAATTATTTTTTCTTTCTTTTGAAGCTGACTGAAACGATTCCTTTATGAGAGCGATACATCAGAGATTAAAAGAATTAAGAAAAGCACTGATGAAAAAAGAATATAATTACTCGAAGCAAAACCTAAAAAGTGTTTAGCAGAAGAGGAATCAGAGAAAATTAAAATCAAATTGAAATAAAAATAAACCAAAGAAAGTACAACAAAACTGTGACGTCATTGCAAGGGAAAAATTCTACATCTAGCAGTAGACACGTTCTTCCTTCCTCTTTCCACCGCCCCTCGAGTAAAAGTACGGAATTTGTCACTTTCCACACAGTTAGTCTCGCTTGCATAACTAAGGTCACATACACTGTTCACACGGGATCTGTTATGGATTTTACGAAAAACAAAAGAAAAAATCAATTTCACGCTCCTAACGACCTCTATCGTAATGGTTTTGGCTCAGCCTTTAAATCGCACCCCTCCCCACCGCCTTCCCCTCCCTTATCAAAAGGATCCTCCCTTTGTTTCGAAAAGAGAATCGCACCGACAGGATAAAAAGCACACCAAAAAATATTACTTACATTTCACTTGGCCAGAAAATCATTTACGCGAAAGGCATTATTTGGAGGTTTCCGTTAATATTTAATAAATCCTCCGTTGGTGTAAAAGCGGATTTAACGAGTTTATTAATTGCCCTGACCGTGAACGGAGAGTTTTCCCCAAAAATACGTGGCGAGGATTTAAAATGAATTATTTGGTAACGGAGGGGAAAAATGAGGCTGAAGCGCTTACCCTTGCAAAGCTCACCGCCACATTTCCTGAGCTTTGCACCTTCCATAAATATTTGCTCGAAGCGCTTTCGAAAGCAATTAAGACTCGACTTAAATAATCGCCACTGAAATCCTTAATCCTTCTCAATGGTGTCGACTTCGGAAGTTTATTAAGATGTCCCACGACAAAAAATATCTTTTTTGGGGGAAATTGAATATGCATATCACACATTTTATTATACAAATAATTATAAATTCCCATTTGACGATTTGTTGTCCAACCTGAGACATCAAAATCTGCACTATTTTGATAATTTGCAACCATTTTCATTGTGTACATCTTCATGAAATGGTGAGAAGAACAGTAACTGCTTATTAATTATATCCGAGATGACCTTCGATGTGCTTTTAGAAGCTTATTCGCATAATCAAATACTGATGTGGTGCTTTTACTGCTTGGGTGGACTCGATATAGCAGGTTGCGATATATATGCAAAATTTAATAACAATGCAGTGTTTTTCTCATTGTTACTAAGTGAGGTCATTTTCAGAGAATAAATCGCACCACCATTAAAAATTTTCTTCTTGTATTTGGCCAACTTTACACAATTGTCTCTGACTCCCTTAAAAGTTTGAATAACATTTCAGCAAATAATCAGTGGAGGAACAAGTCAGTTGTGAAAGAAGCTTTCCTCCATTGCATTTTATATTTTCTGGAAACATTTTCAAGCAGTAAAATTTTAAGTTGCTGATTTCAAACACAAACAATTCATAATTGACCAATCCGTATTTATTGTAAATCTGTCAATGCTTTGTTCAGGAGATTCTATTCTCAAATGCTATTTTGGAGCATAAAATTTTCCCATATTTGCTTTACCAGTTTTTTTAAGTGCTTCCTCGGTCACGATTTGTAAATGTAAATTTTTAATGTAATTAGATGTTTCGCACGTTTATATGATGTCGAAAAAGTTGACGGGGAGATATATTTAGCACCCGTTTTCTTCCTCAATAATTTAAAGGCGCAGTTTCCTCTTTATCGGCCATCTAATTGACCAGGCTCTCTCTGTTGCTGCAATGTTACCTTCACTTTTTTTAATTAATTGAAGCGCATCACACAATGTCAAACTTGTTGCTTAAGTTGTTGACAAATTCTTCTCAGGCAAAAAAGAATTCAACTTTTTCAGTTCGAATTTTTTGAATTATAATTTTTTTGAATCGCAAATTTTGTCTTCAAACTTATTATAACTTATTTATTTTTAAATAATCAAAAATTCAGTTGTAGTTTTACTGAAGAGAAGAATTTTATTTTTTTCATAAACCACGACAGTAAAAGAGTATTTTAATATATGCGTAATTATTATCTGATTTATTTGCTGATGCAATTATTATTAATTATTTTGTTTTTTTTTTTGATAATAGCAAAGGTTTCATAGTGCACTGTTGGACCGGATAAGGTCTGCTTAAGAAAATCAACTTCGTGACTGCTTACTCGGGGAATTTGTTTTGAAAACCCCACTGGAAGAATACCAAGTGCGGAATTAGCCGGAACCAATCAAGAAATGCTATCATGCTTACTCAGTCGTAAATAGAAATAATTTATTATCCTCATTGTTAAAATTTTCCCTTCCCTTCCTTAGGCACAGACTGCGGAATCTTCTCAACCAGTTGCTCCGGGATGGCATTAAGATGTGGACCAATGCTGAAACCAACCTACAGCGTGACCTAAAGAAAGCCCTACTCGGGATTCAAAGGTGATAATGAAAAATATCCCATACAATAGTCCCAACCATCAGTGGATTGAAAATCAGTGAATATTGCTGGAGACAATGCACGTCTTCTCGTCCTTTCCATCCCCGAACAATCCAATCTGCCTTTGTAAGCCTTTACAATTTTAGTCTGAGTGTTCCGATGACTTCTCCCTTAGCCTCAGCGTTCACTTGGCCAAATTACATAGGGACAAACGATTTATTTTCCTGTAATGCGCAGAGAAGCCTCACAAAACCGGGATTTGGAGGAAGTCGTAATTATGAAAGGAACCTCGAAAAGCTCGCCCAAATAATAGTTTCCCTTTGCGAGGACGATTTCGACTTTATCGGGCGATCGCAAATAAAAGCAAAAAATTCTCAAACCGAATTACTATTATTAAACTAATAGAGCCTGAAACCCAATTTTAGAATTGCGTAAAAGCAAAATTTCAAAGGGGAAACCTCCAATGACATGCCTGGAAGGCGGTGTGGAAGGAAAGGGCGAAAAGGGAACCCAACGACCATAACCCGCAGCAAATCGGAGTTGCGGGCAAAACGGGCCGAATGTGGGCACGCGGGCCCGAGTAGGAGGAGACGAGTGGTTTTCACATTCAAGGCCGGTGTTTTCAATGCCAAATGACATAACTAGCTCATCGCTATTCCCTTTTTATGGTTAATATTATATTTTACAGCGCGAATCAATGAGGCATATTTTTGGTGAGAGTCCACCAACTCCATCGAGGCTGTTGGAGGAAAAGAAAGAAGAATAAAATCCACACGAGAAAAGAATTAAGCGAAGGCACGTATTCATCATCCGGGAACTGAGTTTACCAATTAAAAGCTCGTTGTTCTATCCGGCAATCATTTGACTGCTTACAACTCGGGTTCCCTGAGAGGCAGAAGCGCTGCTGAAAAGAGAAACTCGAGATATTTAAGATAAGAGCCTTGAGCCAGGCAAAGAATACCTTGAATTGCAAATATGGAAGGAACTGATGATGGTCAAACATACGTTCTTTGGAGAAAAGTGTAAATAACCCACAACAATTGCATTGTGTGACTAATACATGAGTGACTAATTGTATTAGAAATACAAACATAATGTAAATTATACCACAGGTTATTTAGGTTCATACAGGGAATACATTTTAATGAGGTTAGTTATTTGTCTTCGATTATTGCTGAAATTTCTAATACCTCTTTGATCCATTCAAGTCCACAAACCCCGTTAGTGTTAAAAAGCAGTTAACTTCACCTGGAAAAACCAGGTCAGTTGAAAAGCAAAAATAAAAAAGCGAGGCTATTCCCGGCATCAATTATGCAAATAAGCGAGGATGGGGGCATCGCGTGCCAGTTTCTGGCCAATAAGAAAGCCTCACTCGGAACGAAAGTAGATGAAAATGGAACTCAGCGATAGGAATTTAATCGATATTAGGGTAACGAGGAAAAAGAAGGAGGGGTGGAGGGGGTTGCGTATTAGCTTATCATAAAAGAGCCAAGGGGATGAAAAATGAGGAATGAGAAATCAAAAATTCATTCGAATAAGAAGTCGTTAAGAGAAGATTGCGGGGATGAGGAGGAAACCCATACGATTTGTCATTCCTCGGACAAGTTGATAGAAAAAAAAAGAATTTCAAATCTGACTGTATTTCTATCTGACGTATTAGGGTATTCGAACTGGACAGAAACTCATTTCCGGAGTTAAATTTTCTTCTGTTGCATCTGGTGCGCCGTCTCTCGCTCCCACGTAATTGTTTCTGCGGTTTAATATCGGCTGCGGTTCCCTCGATTATTATTATTATCATTTTGATTGAAATTTTCCAAGGGAGTCCCGAGTAATTTCATCGGATGGCGGTTTGCGGGTGTTTAGAGGAGGGAATTTTATTTTAAATCTAATTCATTCAGAATCTATATTGTGATAAAACATGAATTTGAGGACAGAAAATGACTAAAGAATTGGGGTAAATAAACGGAAATTGGGAAAGCAACGAAAAAGTTCTCTTTTGGAAGTAAACCCCACCTGTAATCAATGATATTTAGCAATATATAATAGCTGTTGGATATCTTATAAAAAAGCAGAGAGAGAGAGAGGTGGTTTTGATTGTCTTCGATCGCCTTTAAATTCACTCCCAATTTTAATTCTTATAAATATTTACATTTACTTCTTTGTTATCTTTATTTTTTATATTTTTTCACTTTATATAACTTAAAATTCATTTTTATTTATATAATTTTGTTTGGTTAAGTTAAAAAGACACTATAAATATAATAGAAAATTCATCTGGAATATATTCCTCAGCAGAAATGGATTTTACCTCTGTGCATTATCAACAATCCGCTTTCCCTGGGAACCTCTGTCACTGCGGTCCTTTACCCCATGTTCAATTTCACCCTATTTCACCTCGCTACCCCCAAATATGCAAAGCGACTATGATAATGAGCTCCGATCCCGAAAATCCCCCATCCATCTTGCTCACACTTTTCATTCCGCACAATCATTTCCCACAATCCAACGCCGCTATCCATTACATCCGCGAGTAAATAACGAAAATCAGAAAAAATCTCCAAGGAGAAAATTAGCATAAAAGCATAAAAAAGGCAGCTGCGCTGAAGAAGGCATCAACTCGATGTGAGGAATAGGGCCGAGGTTACCCAGACAAAACACCAATTATTCCCAGAGAGCATAAATATTAATAACTGGGCACCCACTGCAGGAACGCGTCCTCAGGAGAAAAACCAGAAAATTCCCTGGCGAAGAAGACAAAGACCTTTCCTTCCGGTTTGAGGTCAAGTGGCCATCGGAGTGGATCTTCGGACACGGTAACGACCTTAGCAGTGGTGGAGGTGAGGGGAGGGGAAGGAGATGTGCACTCGCCGCGTTAATTCCTCTTTCCGTAAATTCTCAATTAGCGGCTGGCCACAAAACGGAAGGCTAGGAGCCAACCTTGACCGAACCTTGAAGACGTCGCTCTTCGGATTCGAGACTCTTGAAAGTAGTTTTTCTCCTTCTTTTGTTCGGGAACTACTTCGAGATGATTCTTCACCTCAATCCCTGTTGGTGGTGATCTGCGGAAGTTGAGGAACCCGTTTACATTTTGTATTTTTATAAAAAATCTTATTTAACTCAGATTCAGGTCTTTCGACGGTCACCTTCAATCAAAATCGTTGGCAAAATCTGGAAATTCAGCTTTTTTTACCAGTGTTCTCCCTGAAAGTATGACAATAGTTACATCTTATACGTGGGTAACAAGACAATAGGTTAAATATAACTGTAGAGAAAAGCTTTTAACCCTTTGCGGTCGTATAAAACTTGGGGATGGGAATTTCTTTGGAAAGAGCAGGGATTCATATACATAATATTCAGTAATATTCAGTAATATTCAGTAATATTTAGTCATATTTTAACAACAGAGACCGTCTAATTACTGCTAAATACAATTTATAAAACATTCTTTAAAAATATATATATAAAGTTTAAACTAATATAGGAATGCATACAGTATAAGATTCGTACAGTTCCGAGAGTAGACATACGACCGCTAAGGGTTAATACATTTTAGAATTAGAAAATTCCAGAATTTAAATTTTATAAAATAAAAAAGGCACAATACAATTCATTCACAAAGTTTTTAAAAACCTTCATCAAATTAAAACAAACTTCTACTGAAAAATGGTTAAGATGAAATTCTTAACAAAATCTAAAATTAAGTCTAAGGATTTTTCATTTTTTCTCTGCTGTTTATCTGATAAAAAGTCTAAGAAACGCCATCATTTATTGCACAGTTTGTTTTTGGAGGACCATTTATTATTTAACGATTATTACACAATTTTTCACCAAGAAACCGAACATGTCTGTGTTATCAACGCCCCATGCGATGTACTAAGTAAATAAAAATGGCGATCGTTAACAGGAAACCCTCACGTCGGCCCAACTAAAAATAATAATACTGTACGTCGACTTTTTCGCGTTCGTCTAAACTTTTATTTATTTTTATTTAACTCTCCTCATTATTTTCACGCTTCACTGTCAGCTTTCCCCGCGATTAATCTCCCCCTCTTTCATTCGAATTTTATCTCCTCTTTGTCAATTCTTCTTCCCTCTACCCACCTCGCCATTGGTTTAAGGTTAAACGAAGGAGCACCACCAATTACGCCGTTTGGGTTCATCTCTTTCCTCAACACTTTCCCCCCAGGCTGTGTTTGACCGTATTCATTCTGTTAGTCGACTCATTGTTTTATCACATAAAACAATGAAAAAGAAAAGGGGCTTTGAATAAAAATAATAATAAAATAACGGATTATATGGATAAAAGACTAAAGAAAAGGAAGAACACTGGATTTTTAATAAAAGTGAATTTTTTTCGCAGCACTGCAGGAGATGTTTTTTTTTCTATCCATTTCCTGTTGTCTTCTCCCTTTTCCCTACAAAAACCCAATGAGCAGATGAAATAATTTTGGCAATGATAGCCTGAAAACTCGCGATTCGTTAGTGTTAAGTAATCAGAAATAACGGATTACGCTCTCATAATGAATTAGGTAAACGTTTGTTATGATTTTTTAATGCGCAAATAAATTGTTGCAGTTGTGATACTTCAAAGTCTGACCCGCCTTTGTTCTTCGTTTGCGACCACTTCCAATTCCACTATTGTAAAGTCCAACTTTGTAAAATGCTCTTTTGCCCGTTATTTCAACGGCATTGCACCCTGCATTCCCCCATCCTTCGCAAAATGACGAGAAAAATTAGCCATAAATCATCCTAATTAAATCACCAATTTGATTTCTCCTCTCGTTTATTTGCTCCCCCTCCCTCTCATGTTTTCCACCTTTGCATTCACACCCTCTCCCCCATTTTTTCACGCATCCACCAAAATTCGAATTAGACAACATGCTTTTTTCTATTCATTTTGAATTGTTCTCCAGTATTTCAGTTTGGCAGGGTTTTCCGCAATTAACGCAGATTTATCTTGTTATAAATTTCCACCTGAACTTCCCCCTTGTAAGGGCAGTAAGCTCTTAACCCTCTGCAGTCTCTCCCTCTCCCTCGATTTTCAAATCGATACAAACCATTTTCTGGGTTCTCATTTCCATTACTCATCAATTTTTTTACCTCTGTGGAAAATTCGACAATGAGTTAACCATAATTCCTCATCAGCAAGCCTTCAACGGACCTGAAAAAAAATTATACTGATGTTTCACTAATCACTTGTGCTTTTGCTAACCCTCATTTTTAGACCTTCTTCTTTTTGAAGCGTGAGAGAACAAGGATAATAAATATATTCACTGCCCCATCATCGCTAAGAGCCGAAACTCTTCGCATGGTTCATTAAATCGTCTCGGGTTTCACCTGAAGCCTCGCCCCTCACGACTGGAAAAATGACGTCATCTCTGTCCTCAGTTAATGTATAGTGGTTTTCGGCACCATTAGACCCCATTTGGCCCAGAGAAGACTTCAGGTGCTTTAGGACGTCTTGTTCTGAAGGATGCTGACAATGTATGGAGGGAAAACACCTGCGGTGCCCTGTAAAGGCTGCTCTTTGGTTTGATTTTGAAGACCAATTTTCTTCGACTACCTGAGCTGGAAGTCAGACTATGCAGAAAAACAGGGTTCGGTTCCTATTTACGCAGCAAATAATGGAAGGTGTGGTCAAACAGGGAAGTATGACGACATCGTTTGGTAAATCCGATGGTAGTGAGAAAGGTATTGTGAGACGGTTTCGTGAGTAGAAATATTTCATTTCATTTCACACTGGCATTTCCATCAGCAGTAGTCTAAGTACCTCGCAATGATGATTAATCAGGTGCTTGCTAAAAAAAAAAAACATTTTCTGCCGTTGGGATTCGCATTTGGCCTTTTGCTAAACCTGCTCCCAAGCATCTACCACACTCAGCAATCGCTGTCCTCATTGAGTACAAGCACGGTAAAATGTATTTTTTACAGGAAACTATGAAAAGCTGTTATATCTTCCCGGAATGCCTTTTCCAGAGGGATATTCGAAATTAAAGAAAAGTGCCAAAAGGGAAAAAATTAGCACCTGAGTATCAGAACTTTTCTACATTTTCGAGGGAGTCCTTCGAAGAGACAACTCTCAAAAGCTTTTTTAAAAGTCGGAAACAATGAGAGACGGGAAAGATGATTTTGTGTGCAAAGGAGATTGACGTCAGCAGAGTGTGCCACTTAAATGCTTTTAAAGAGAAAATGAAATATTAGGGCCGAAGGGTCAACGAGTCCTCACCGTATTGCGCCTCTAAAGGCACTCTTGCAGAGTTCTTTGTTTGTTAATTCGCTTCTACAAGCGAAAAAGTTTCTCTTTTAATTCCGAAAATCTCTCCGATTAAACCCCTCTCTTCCGCCCTCACCTCATCTTTCCAAAAATCAAACAATCGCCTTTCTATGAATCTCCGATACTATCTCGAGTGTTTTTCATTGCCCTCAAAGTTAGCTGTGCTCCTGAGCTGAGTGGGTTAAGCCGGAGAAATACTAAAGAATACAAAAGTTCCTTAATTTTCAGAAATAACTCATTAAAAAATTAAGTGGGTGCTCTTTCGTGAAATTATATAAACCGCCATTATTTTAAATTTAATTATTTTGCACTGAATATGACTTTTATTCTTTGCCAATTATTCATATTATATACTTTTTGTTGAAATTTTTATTTGTCATGCATCCACGGTAATAATTATAATAACAATACTTTAAATGTATAATATTAAAGTTGTTATTAAATATTTTCAATTTTCTTAAATTTAATTTTTTCATCTGATGCATAAAGTTTATTTGATGTCCCATTTTGTTACAATCTTTTATTTTTTATTTATATTGTAACCATGCGTTTGTGGTTTTTTCCTCCTCATTGCTTTCATCAAAACATTTTTTTTAAAATTTTTCCTTCCCTCTTACTCCATGTTATTTCAGATATTCACTTTCGATCAATTTATTAACAACTTTTTCCCCAAATACTTTAAGTTCGGTCCTCTGCCAAAACATTTTAAATTTGCGCTCAAAATAAGTCGATTATTACTCAAAACTTATGAATGAATCCTAAAAGAAGTCGCCATTTTTAATCCGCTCAGACCGATTCAAACGGTAGTATTGGCAACAAATGATGCAACGTTTCTTTAAATGAAAATTAGTATCTGACCCGTAAACTGAAAAAAATAAAAGTATGAAGAAATTCAAATTAGAATCAACATACCCGTAATTTTATTAATTATTTACCGCACTGCAGCCTGTCTATATTTTTATGTATCAAACTGATTTCTTATTTAAAGAAAATACACTTTCCTGAGCACATTTTCTTACTTTTAAACGAATATAAAGAACATTAGAAATCATCCTCTGCTTAAAAACAAAGCCAGAAGGCATGGAGGCGGCCCTTCTTTAATTGTCTACTTCCCTGGTGAATATAATTCTCAATTAAATTATACTTCATAACCGGCAGTTTTGAATGTTATAAGCATTAAGTGCTTTTCATGCATTGTAGAATTTGTTATCATCTTTATTTTTTTGTAATAATTTTGGTGTGTATGTAATTTACATTAATTATTCGAGTAAATTTTAAAAATTTAACTTTAGGCATGGCAGTGGCATATCGTCTGTGGTGTGGGTGTAAACACCGTAAATGTGTGATCACCGCAGCCTCTTCGAGACCTTTTATCAATTTCCACTGCCTCCGCATTATTTGTAAAAGCTTTTGGAGTCCAACAGACCAGAAGCTTCAGCGATAATTTTTCTTTATTTTAGTAATAATCTGAAACGTTCCTTTTGTAATTAATAGGTGTACACACGCTCGTGGTAATTTATTGCAAATTAAAATGTGGAAATTTCGCCAAAATGTAAAATATCACCCACGCATAAGTCAAACTGAATGAAAAAAGGCAGAAGAAAAATCAATTTGCAATAAATGAACAAAAGAAAACGGAAATAAAAGAAAAAAAGGCGGAATCGAAAATAAAAAATAAAACTCTCGAAATGACACTCGCGACTAAAAGTTAAGCATAGAGTCTCTCATCGTAAACTTTCCTTCGGCATCGCAGGTGAATTTTCCTTTTTAAAATACCCGAGGGACTCTTTTTTCTTCCATTATTTTTTAGGTCCCGATGTTTAATGAATTCCAAAGGTTTTTCCTCTATTTTTCTCTCCTTTGTTTCTCTCACAACACCCGTATATTTACAATCTGAGCGCTTTAGTCTTTCCGAGTTCACCAACCATCGCAGATACAAAACGTCCCAACAATGCGATATAGGTGGTCTTATATACTCGTTCTCCCTCAATCATTCTGTGTATTTTGCCCTCCCCCACCTTTTTTTTCTGCAATGCCTTTTTTTAAACAACCCTTTTCTAAGGCAATTCATCTTTTCTCTCCCCAATTTTACGAATCGCACATCGTCTTTATAAATAATAAAAAGAGTGTTATTCCGACTGGAAAAGGGCAATGCAGTTATCCTGGATTGTAAAAGAAGAGACTGCTTCAAGGGGCAGGATTGTATTGATTTATTAGTCCACGTGTTACTCGAAACCCGTTCTTGCCTTTAATAAGACTAATTAATAAAAATTCCTGGTTAAAGAAATAGACTGTCGATAAAAACCTGACTTGACAAGGTCAACAGATTAGAGAAAAACCTTCGGCAAGTTTTCATCCGCGAGGAAGATGTCCATCATTGGGGTCTGCCTTTTCCGCCCTCGACTGGCCTTGTTCGACTTACACCCTGCGGGGTGAACTTACCATAACACCTAACCCCGGCCCTGAGCTGCAGCATGTTCTCTTAAAATTTATTATGCATTTTTTAATATTTATACGACTTCGAGTGCACCCAGGAATTGATTATACTGAATTCGTAATAATCTAAGAAGAAATCAGAAATAATAAATAAAACATAAGATTATTTAAAAAAATAAACGGGGAGTGTGGATTCGATTTTGACCACAACTCCTTACAATGAAAAGGAACCAGAGTCATTATCATTATTGGTTAATGAAAAAAACGTTTGGAATTGCAATTTCTCTATCGTCGTTGACCTAACATTTCTGTCTGTTTTGTATCCTTCTTTTCCTTTCTTTCAATTCTGTATTCTTTTATGTATTGATTTTGCAAAAGTAATGGAGAAACACTTCAGGAAACCATAATTTTTATTATTTTTTGTTTTCTTCTTTTCATTAGCATCGACATTTTCCCTTTCTTCATTTGATTTATTTTAAAAAAATTCGCTTTGACAGTGACAATGTAACTCATAACCTCCCAAATCATTTTTCCAATCACCAATAGTCATAAAGTCCTGGAAAAGATGGATTACCATCATTTTCCACCCTCACTCCTACTCTAAAATCAATTTGCTATTTGTATGACGAATTGCATTGTCAGCGGCAGACCTGATTCGATAAGGCAGTAAAAATATTATAACATGTTATTATAAGGGGAGGGAAAGAAGAATTTATAAAGCCCAATTACCTTTTGCATTGGCCAGGATCGAAGGAAGGATTCGACTGCTTTTCTCAGGTTTCTCAACAGGGAAATGAGACACAAAACAAACAATCGGTGAAAGACGCGCAGTGGGGGAAATGGAAAACAAAGAGAAAAGGTTTTCTTTTTGGAAGTGATATGTTTGCCAAGCTCTTAACACCCTCCAACGTTTTATTTTCACTCCGCATGGGGATTATCCGTCTTCGTTTGCCTACGTTTCCTTTGATTTGGGGAAGACGAGACCTTTGGGGGGAACTGTCGAAGATTCATTGCCAATAATTAAATCGGAAAACGGTGAAAAAATTATGTTTCATTAACGGATTTCATTTAGAAGACTCTTCAACCAATGGTGGCTCTTGACTTAAAATCGCGAGAAGAGTTCTTCAATGCCCGCGGCAGTTTTTCCTTTCGACCATAGCACATAACAAATTTTGAAAAGATTATAAATTTTTTTGATGCTTTTCAACATTTTAAAACCTCACTTGAGGGGACCTTTTTGTGTAAAAAATTACCTCTTTCTCTCTCTCTGAGAAATTCATAAAACCCAACAGCTTTCAGAGGTATAATTTGTGATTTTTACTTTTTTATGTTAAAAAAATTTCACCAAATCTTCATTGCGCGATAATCGTTAATATTTCAATCATTTCGGTTTACAAAATCATTCACTCAGCTCAAAATATATTGTTATTATCGTATTGTATCTTCGGCAATGTGCAGACCTCAAGCCCACTTTCATAACCCATCTTCCCGCCGATGAAACAAAAATGAATTTTTAACAAAAAAACCAGTTAATTAGGTCGAGGTGCAGTACGTAAGTCTAGAACAATGGACTCATATCCAGCGAATTAATGCATTCAGCCACTCCGAAGGTCAGCTGCGGGAAAGCAACTCTCAGGCACACACACACATGTCCCGCCCACCATCTACACGAGTTTTGGGGGAGGGAAAAACACCGACAATGCAACCCCTCCGCCTTCCGAAAGGCGATAATGTCGACTGAAAGGCGTTAGCGAAGAGGAAATTAAAATATCCGGGCCTTACTGCAAAAGCAATGAAGAGTGAAGATTTTGGGGCGCAAGAAAAATGGCCGAAAGGGAAAAGGCTTATTGAATGCAGAGGAAACAGACGAAGGATTAATATGTGAAAGCAGAGAGTGGGGGTGGGCAGGGCAGTTTCCTGGAAACTGGCATTTGTGCAGTAAACTAATTGACAAATTATTTTGAATAACCTACAGATTAATGCAACTTCGCAGTTCGGTTATCACTGAAACTATTGAAACAGTTTTTGGGAAAGTTGGTGGAACTCGCTGCAAAAAAATTATAATGAGTACACAAACAAAAACCACATATTTTTGTGTACCTTCATTGCTCAAAAGACAAAGATAAAATTTTAAAAAATTAATTTCAAACTGATAAACTGAAATAGGAGAAAATAAAAATTCAGAACACTGAAGAAAATTTTCAATGACAACTGCTGCAGAAAAAGATGAAAGTGGACGACAGAAAAATATCAAATGCAAATTTAATGTTCTCTGCGCCTCCGCATTTCAAATAATGCAAACTCGACATTTTTTTGAAGAGCTCTTAAAAGGAAATTAAATTCATCCCCCCTCTCCACCCTCGCGTAGCTCACAAAGGTGAAATGATCCAAAACCCGCAAAAAAATGCCGTACTTGCCTTGACACTTTCAACTTCTTAAAAATATCACCCATCATAATAAAATTGCATAAAAACAATTTTACTTTACGATCAAGTTTTTATCACAACCGAATCTCCGAATGCAAATGGCGGACGCATCGTTCAATTGCCAATGGTTATTCAGTTTCTTTTTCGCGCCAAAACCATTGAAAACAACAAATCGTTTTCCCCGCGGTTATTATACGCATTTTTTTTTAAATTTTCGCGCCATTTCCTGTGTTTCCGCGATTAAAACATTGAAAATAAACACTTTAATGTTTAAAAAGTTTTATTTTTGTGCTGTTTGAAACGTTTATTGTATTTCATCGTCCAAATTTCTTTTACATGTCTATGGTAATTCGCAACTTACGAGGGAAAGTTTACAACATAATTTTTGTTTTATAACGGTTTTTTTTAAGTTGAGCGAAAATGGTTTTCACAAAGAATGGAATTCCAATTGCTTTGTTTTGACATAAACTAATGAAATTTTCGGTAATTTTATCTATTTATGGTTTCCTCTTCATGCTGTACCTATTTCGTTAATTCTTTTAAATCCATCTTGTTATTCTTAATTTTTAAGTCATTAATTTTCTTTTATCTCAATCCATCGATGTCAACAATTTTAAAGTGGACAAAACGGCAACAAGTATATATATTTGGAGAAGAGTAATAAACCAGTGTTTAATTTGGAAAAATGTCGCTGAAATCCCCAAATTTTTAATTTGAGATTAAAGCAATTTTGTGTGTAAGTGAATGGAAATTTTGCGAAGGGGTGACATAAAACTGTCAAAATAAAGATTAGCAAACCTGTATATTTGCTTAATAACGACGAAGAACACCGAATAATCCTCTGATAATCTTCTTAGCCAATCCGAACAGCGGATAATTTAATTCAAACAGTTTAATACTAAGGCAACACTTAAAACTAGAGTTTCGAGAAGAAGAAAAGAGCCTCGGGGACGTTCGCGAGAAGTGACTCCCACCGAACGACACGGCAAAATTAAAACTGAATTCGGCGGAAGCTTTCAACGGCAAACAAATGAACTTCGGCCATCTTCGCCGCTCTTCGGCACCGCTCGCCCGCAATCTTTCATTGTTATTCGCTTCGCGTTCAAACTCAGATCTCTTTTTCAATTATTATTTTTTCTTCGTCCTCTCATGAGAATAATATGTAACATATTGATTTATTCTCATTGTTGATTCCAATAAGAATTACATTTGCGGTGGCGGGGATATTTCGTTTGGTTTTTTTGCGAATTTTTATGGGCTCACTCCTGACAATTTGAAATTGTCAAACGGTTTTAAAATCAAGTGCAAAATGAAAAAACTGAGTTATTAATTGTTGGTAAAACAAATTAACTCGAATTCGAAACGGTTACAATACACGAAAATTAATTACAAATAATTCCACCGATCGATTCCGTTTTTTATCATTTAGATTTTGATTTCTAATAAAATCATTTCACGGGAATATAAATAAGTAACATTGTTTTAGATAAAATAATTTGATAGAACAATCGGAGGAAATTGAAGTTTACTAATTCTAGAATGAATAAACTGTTTAATTATGCTCGAATCGTAACAATTCCTACCCGTAGGCAGTAACTTTGCAGCCTTTTTAATTAGTTTTCTTTAATAAAAATAATAAATACTAAAGAAAAGAAACTCTTATCATTTCTCTATAGAAAACAAATCTTGAGAAAGGAAAGATTTGAATTATTTTTTTAGTGTAAATGAATTAGAATTTCAACTGAGATTCGAAACAACTTGTAGCAACATTAAAGGCTCACCGGAGAAAAGGCATTGTACTTTTAAGGAGTGCCTCTCCGCGAAGGTTTTCCTTCGGAGCACGACCTTGAATAAATTCCGGGAATTCCTTGCCAAAGGAGGATTCCAGCCCAGGTCTTTCGAGTGAGAGGAAAGACTGATAGCAACGAAAGACCCATTCAGGGTGACCCAAAGCCCACAAGTGCTCTTGGACACCTTGGACGGAAGTCAACCGAGCAGGAGACCGAAGTTTCGTGAAGAATATATTCGGTGTTGAGACACGACCTTGGAAATTTTCGTCATGCAAAAGTAAAAAAATGGAGTTGAGCAACGCTAGTGAAAGAAAGAAAGATCAAAATTATGTATGTCAAGTGAATCATAGGTGAAATATTATATGGCTTTTTTGGGGTAACTCAGGTTTTGGGAAACTTTAATGGGACATTACACAAATTATGTTGATGTTAAGATCAAGGTTAATTTATGCAATCCGCGGTGATAGACGCATCAGCCTTTTGCCCCTTGTATCCTCTACCTTTCTCAAAACGCTTGCAAACATATCATAAAATAAGTAATATTTAATGATGAAGGCAGAACTCCCTTCGCAGTCTCTCCCCGCCCTAACAATTCCCACAATTCATCCCTGCACACCCTAATCTCTAACAACATTATGACATCACCGGTATTTTATGTGCACGACATCGCCCTCTACGTGAACATTTACGACGAAGGAGCTCAACCCGCGAATTAACACTTGACAAGCGTTCCAGCACTCTGGTTCTACTTAAATAAAACCATTTCTGCGCTTCGGGTCAGAAGACAATGCGCAAGGCCAAGGCCGAACCAATTTTCCTTCAAAAGTAGGCTCTTTCGACCAATTCTGATGAGAAACTTAACTTATGTGCGGAAAATTCAATCCTTAGCCATCAGATTGGTTTTTCTTGGCCGAATTCCTCTTTTACGGGCAGAAATCGATAAAGTTTTCCACTCATTATTAACTACCAAATTTATGTTTGCCTTTATTCAACCTACACTTAATTCAAAAACTTTGGTTTAACTTCTAAAATCCAAACTTTTTACGCTTTAATTTGGTTAAACATTACAAGTTGAGGCAATCATATTTCAAATTACTGTACTCGATTCTGTTTTATGAATTTAAACAGGCTGAAGAAAAAGGAAATTTAAACTGTTAATTTTTTCCCGTTTACACAATCATTCGTTTGAGAGTAAACTTCTGCAGCTCTGTCATCTCAAAGTCAGCGATTTGGATGATCTTTGTGATCTCAGCTCATTTTTTTCTAGATTCCTAAGAATGAGCAGATTCATATTTTTTGGATAATTTTATAATTTAAAGGAATGTATTTGGGGTTCGTTTGGTGCAGCAGTCAGTGCCACTAACCCAGGAACAGTGGGTGCAGGAACCATCACCAACGTTCCAGTGCAGTTTTAATAACAGGAATTTAAGGTAAGAGATAGGAATCGAAGGACATTTTGGGAATTGGATACATTGCCACCGTCCTCGAATGCAGCAATGGAAAGGGAATCGGAAGAAAGTTGTTCCAAGTTAACGAGGACTCGAAATGGGTTTTATTAGAACAACTGCATAAATGTCATCCTTTTTACTGGCTATCAAATTAATTCGGATTGCACGTTTTATAACAAACTCAGTGAGAATGATTTTCGAATGACCTTCACCTTTGATGGGGAGATAATTGCCGTATTCTTATGGTAACTGTGAGATAACCCAATCAAACAATGTTGGGCATTTGGCTTAGTTATTTCATAGTCTAATTAAATGCGGTCTGATAGAGGAAGGTTGTAAAGATTCTACAAATGTTCCTTGTGGGCGGAGAAGGGGGGAAGGAGGGAATTTCCCGCAATGGAGAACCGAGTACAGAAGCCAGATAACCTTGGCCTATTGCATAATGTAATCATGACTAAATGATCGTACGAAGATTTTGAAAGAGAGCGTTGGCCCGCGAGTTTCTTCAAAATCTACGATACATGTGGCCGAAGAAATTTTCATTTTCCTTCAGATTGGTGCCACGTTTCTGTTTTGTGCTTTTATACAACTTCATTGCATCGGGAACCGATAGCGTGCACTTACTCCGCCTTTTGAAGGTTTTTCTAAAAACTGTCACGCAATGCTTCCTGTATCGGCTCTTAGCATGTCTTCCGATAAATTTGAATTTGTTGAAATTTTGCTTTCGTTCTTATTAAACAATTTATTTCTTTAAGCAGCTCAAATTTATTTTTCTTTGGAAATATTCAATACCTTCTCCCATCACTGCTTTAACCGGAAAACCTTTGCTCCCTTCACTTATGCTTACTTATACGAAGATCCTTAAGGGTTCTAACATTCCCATTAGAACAAATTCCCAAAACATATTTTATTTGCTTTTGCTTCAATGCTTTTTCAATTTTGTTTGTGAGCGATATGAAGACAAAAATTTAGTGCCTCTTTTCTTTTCATAAGTTTATAATTTCGTTAAGTTTCATAAGTTTCATATTATCGTAGGCTCTTTGTAACTGGGGAGCCATTAATTTTAAATCCAACATATTAAATTATACCAGAAAAGCCATCTATTATTGTAAGAAAGTTTTTAATTTTAAGTAGTCCCTTTAAGTCCCCCCAAAGCCCTGCAAAATAGAAATTTAAGAACAAGAGTTTTTTCTTTCGTCCATCTGAGAATTATTATAAATGTTCTTTAATATTATAAAATAGAAATAATGATTCAATTCTTGAATTTCCAACAACTTCTGTATCTGAACAAACCATTAAGCATATCCAAACGAAACATACTCAAAGAAATTGCTAATCTAAGAGTAAAAATTTATAAAAAAATAAGATTCTCCGTAAATTACTCTTAAAAATAAACAATAATTGCTTAAAACACTGAAGTGGGAAATCCATAACCGCTTGTGAAAGAAAATATTATAAAACAAATTTGAAAAGAAATTGAAAGATATTCCCGCCATTTGCACGGCATATTATAGCGGAGGCAATGAAACTCACAGCCTTTTAAATCACTGCCTACATCTGCGCTAATTCAGAAAATAATCAAAAACGACATTTGCAGACGACAACCACGACAACTGAAATTGTTTGCAGGATAACGTTTTAAATAATATTAAATATAATAGCATAACATGCTCCTCAGGATTGATTTCGGTGAGTTATGACTAGGTTCGTGTTTTTTGATTCCCTCTCGTGATAAAATATATCGACGGAATGGCAGTCTGATGTATAGTTGTTGCTTTTCCCAAATAAAAAAATTGTGTGTCGCAAAAATATTTTTAACTTTTCAGGGTAATAAATTTTAGTTGCACTTCACAAGTGAAAATTAGAATAATGACTATATTTTCGATGGAAGCAGTTGTTTTTTAACAGCAAACCTATGATGTCACACTATGGCCTGCCTTATGAATATGACGATCATTGGATATGTGGGGCTTTGGAATTATCCATTGAAACTCTCGCGGGCACTGCATTCGAGATAAAAGTTTCGCCGAATGATACGATCATGTCCATAAAATCGAAGATTCAAAGCGTGGAAGGAATTCCTGTGTCGGAACAACATCTTCTCTACAACCTTAAAGAGTTAGACAACTCCGCTTCCGTCCGTGATTATTCCATTCAAAATGGAGCGACATTGAAGCTGGTGCTGTCGATGAAAGGAGGGCCAGTGACCACGAAGCGTCTTCCTCCGGTGGACGAAATGGCTTGGAGAGAACTGCAGGAGTTAATATCTGTCACTCGGAAGGATGATTTGTTTGAGAGGCTGCCCTCCGGATCTAGAGTCACTGTTTTGCTTTTTCGAGATGGAGACCAAGTCAATTTGCTAAGGGTTGTAGAGAATGAAGATGGGAGTTTTTCTCCTTTGTCTGAGACATGGAATGGAACTTCAATTAGGTTAGTCAAAGGCTGGGCTTTTAGAAACTTTTTTTTCAAGGAAGCATTTCTCAACCTACATTATTCGAACAAATATATTAGTCATTACATCAATAAATTATCATTGCTTTTTGGGTAGACTTTGATCCTCTTGTTAGGTTTTTTGTCAATAGTTAAATTTTTTAATGGATGTTTTCTAAATAATGATAAGGGGTGAAATCATACTGCTAAGTTGACCCAGGTTGCATGAACTTACTCAAGCTTTATGCAATTTTTAGTATCTTCATTCTGAGAGGAGGAAAGAAGGTTGAGAAATGCTCATTTGAATGTGTGCCTAGTAGATGCACTTTTTAATAATAATAAGAATTTTGCCCTTTTTTGGGACAAAAAGTAGAGCTGAGAAATGTGAGGGGCATTTGCGGAGCCGGTCTGAAGGATGACACCAACAGACTGTTACTTCCATTGCTTTTATAATGAGAGAGTCTAATGGCTACATAGGAGGGATATTTGAGGGAGAATAGAGGGTTTTAGATAATTGGCGAGTAAGAGTAGGAGGAGAGTTTAAAAGCATTGGTAAGTGGCCTGCGGTAAGTGTGGAGGTTCATGTGCGTCAGGGTGGCTCTAAGGGGTGAGGTCAGGTTAAGTTACGCCGCTGTTAAATCGAAGGTAAAACAGAGGGAGGGAAGCCAAGTGAATTCTCGCCTGTCTGGATGTGACTATTTAGCCGTGAGTTGTCGATGTTCTGCAGAGTAAAATGCAGTCTTGGCAGTTTTTAGGTTATCTTTTCGAGCGTCACACAAGGGGTGGCGTTATCACACCAAAGTTATTTCCGCATGATTTAGTTAAGGGTGTGAGAGACAGTGAGTGGGAGATGCAATCTCTTACTTTGAAGTAATTCACAAAGAGCTCTCTTAAATTTTTCACAAGAATTATTTTCTGTATGGTAGTTAAGACTGAGGAAGAAATGTAAAGAACCTAATGGGGTCAAGTTGAAACTGAGAATTGAGATTAACATTATTGATAGAACTCTTAGTTGGTCAATGTTGACCGTGAATGAGTCAAACAAAATGATTATATCCGCAAATGATAAAATATCTGCTGTGAAAGAATCTGCATTTAAGCATTTAGACTTATTCTTATGAATGTCAAACTAATAAGTGAACAAATATGAAAAAATTAATGGAAAATGCAATGGAGAGGAAATTAAAGATTGAAAAAGATGAATTTAGACGTGCAAATTGTGCAATTAAACTCAGGTGATTTTAAGAATAATACTTTGACTTTTAGGTGTACTGACCAATTTGGCCCCGGTGTACTGCTACATTTCTTCCAAGAACTTTGTTTAGCATATAAGAGTTCTGATTTCATTGCAGTATTTAACAATTGGTGTGCTTTCAGGAACTTGTTTACTGAAGAGGATCCGGAAGAATCGGAAAAGCGACTTAAAGAAAATTCAGTAACGATGGGGAAAATGCAAGAGCTCAGAGAAAAGTTAGAAACTCTGTCGATCCAAAGGAAAGAGAAGAAAACGGAAGAGTGTACGTCGGTGCTAGAGTCGTCTAGGAAGGTGAGCTGCCACCTTTGGGAGGGCGGGGGAAAGGAAGAAATTTTGAGGCGCCACGGGTTCGTCAGCTTCCATTCGGGGGACTACAGCCATGCCAATTGCCTGGGCACTGTCTACCGGAAGCCGGAACAGGAGCTGGAAGAGGGCGGGGGGCTGCGGGGGCGAAGCCGCCTCGTCTCGTGCGGCAAGGCGTCCATGGCAGCGCTGTCGAAGGCGAGGAAGGAGGCCGAGAACATCATCCGGATGCAATCTAATCTGAGCGTGTTGGTGGACTCTGAAGCGGGCTACGGGGTGAGACGGACGCCGTTGCCGGATATCCGGCGGTCGCCGAGAGCGGAGAAGGAAGATGAGGAGGATTTAGGTAAAAATTTGAGAGAAAAGACTGCGAGGAGTTTCGCGATCGTGGAAGAGGAGAACGAGTTGGCGACGGGGCCGGGGATTTGTTCCTCGCAATCGTCAATAGTGGCGATGCCATCGAACGAGGAGGTAGCGATCGCGTGCTCGCCTATGCCGCGGGAGGGGGTGGCAAGGAGCAGATTCAGGGTGTCGAGGTACGTTCTGGACAGTGACGAGCGGCCGAAGACGACCCCGGGGAAGTTGGACAACAGGGAGGGTAAATTCTGCAATCTGGAGCCGGAGAGCAGGAAACGAGCGACTCACATCTTGTCGACGCTGTCGAACGTCCTCCCTCGCGCCAGCTCGAAAAGCCAGGCGGATGTTCACGACGAGGAGAAGAAATCGAGTCAGCCGAAAAAAAGAGCTTCCACTTTGCTAAGAAATCCGTCCCATAGAGAGGAAGCGTCGAATGCTCCTCCCCCAGTGCAGAAACTACCCCCGGCCGTGGCGAAGAAGCGGTTGCGGTGCTCTCAATGCAAGAAAAAGCTGAACATAACTAACACTTACACGTGCAGGTGTGGGCGAACGTTTTGCGCACTGCACCGGTACTCGGAAGTTCACAATTGTCTCTTCGACTACAAGGAAGAGGGTAGGAAGATCCTGCAGCAGACGAACCCGTTAGTCGCAGCTTCGAAATTACCCAAAATATAATTTTTTCTCCTTTTTTTCTTTTTATCTAACTTTTAGAGAGATTTTATTCGTATTTTTTGTGAGATGCATGCTTATCCGCAAATCAATTTTTCTTCTGCCCCTCTAAATTTTTTTTTATTTAAGGAAAGAACGAAACAGTGTTTTTGTAGTAAAAATTGCAAAACAAAGTCTATTTCCCTTGTTGTTGTTTTTTTTTTAATGTAGCTTTAAAAACGTTGCATTTTTTCTAAATAATAAATTAACCTAATCGTTATTAACTGAGAATTTGTCAAAGGAAATGGTCTGTTTAGTTATTAATTTTTATTTTTTGCATTGATTATTGATACAAATATACATAATATTAATTATTAAAACAACGAATCTTACTTTCTGTTATATTAATCGGAGAATCGTAGGTTTTCGGTCGTGAGAAAGCCTCTCTGGGTTTTATATCTGGCTCACAAAGTCTTGCCGCCCTGCAGGCATACGCCTTCGAGTCATTATCTGCGCTGAGTCTGAAAGGCTCTGACTGAATTTCTGGCCCAAATCGGGCAGAGCCTTTCAGATCTTTGCACTGTATAAATGCTAATTAAATATTTAATAAATTGCGTATCTAATTGTTTGACGGCGTTTCTTCTTTTCATATAATTTCCTTTCAAACTGTCCTTCCCATTACTTTAGTCTTAAGTCGACAGGAAATAATAAACGCACATAAACAATAGTTGTTAAGGTTAGAGATTAATTTAGGAATATTTTTTTTAGGAAGTCAGTCGACGGAGGAGGTAAGTGAATCGCCCTAAAAGGAAACGTAAAAAATAATAAATTAATGAACAAATAAATACTTATAGACTTGAGGTAAAGATAAAAAAGCGATTAGTTCGAATTCGGACAGCTAAGTTCTGCAATAAAACTTATTTTTAGATTTAACCGTAAGTACGTATAATAAATAAAAATTATTTATTTTTTACAATAGAAAAATTAACTGATAAGTCACATGGTTTTATTTATTCGTAAAAATTGTTTAACTGAAATTGTTAATCGATTATATCTAAAATGAAACTTTTTATTTGAAATTAATAGAAAAATTTAGAAAATTTAAGGAAACTGTAGCTTATTAGGAAATATTAAAAAATTTTTTGCCTTTTTGGTTCATTTTGAAAAACTGTTCGACTTACACAAACCATTCCATCGGTTTGAAAGGGAAGGTTTCAGGGTAAAACTTCACACTTTTCTAAAAAGGAGTCAAAAATTAAAAGACTCGTTATGAAAACTCAGATCATAACATCAAATTCAAAATCCACGGAAAGAATTTAAAAAACAATTTTTTCGCTTTTATTATATATTTTTAATTAAAACACAAAATGTTTTTCCATAAAAAATAAATCCCTTTGCCGACCGCCTTTTACGTTCTCTTTGTGCTAATCTTATGCATATGTCTGATAAGAAAAGATAACAAAGATACTTGAAAAGATAAAAGGGAGGTGGCGGTGCGGTGGCTAATCCGAAAACAGCTACATAAAACCGCTAATATGGCCAGAAGAGATAAGTCTGCACGCTTTCAAAAACAAAAACCTTAATACTACACATTGGCAGCCCTAAAACTCGGCTTCCTTTAGAAACTCCTCGAACACGTTCACTAGGTTTTGCAGTCCGTTCAGGTAGTTTTTGTCAGTTTCTTCGGAGTTGGAGGGAAACACATGAGCGAAATCGATCATGTTCACATTCACCCAGACTTCAAACTGCTCCGACCTGCTCGTGAGGTCCCTTAGCACCACGCTGTAGTTCTCCTTCATGGTCTGCAAGTCCTTCTCGTAGTTGTTCACCAGAGAGTGCGTCCTGCACGCATTGTCGAACATTGTGTGCCAATCCTCGCTGGAGCCGGGGGTGGAGGGGGAGGAAGGGTGGCGGGAGCCGCCGTCTTCGGAGAAGCCCGGGGTCAAAGGTCCCGTGGCGATGCGGAGACTGAGCTGACGGCCTATGGTCGGCCTTTCTTTTCTGCTGAGGGGACACTTCAAACCATTCCTCAGAAGCTGTTTCAACTTCGCGGCATCGTAAACCAGCAACAGCGAACTCGAGTAAAATCTGTACTTTGTTTGTGTCCTGAACCATCGCAAGATCTTCCACAATTTCGCAAGAAACTGCAATACCAAACTCCTGCTGAGACCGAAATCCGCGTTGAGAAAAGTTTTTAATGCGTATTTCATGGACTCCCCGTTGAGGGTTTTTCCGTAATTGCGGTCTTTCTTGATAAGCTCCCCTGTTGACAAGTTATATACCTGGAAACCCGGGATGCAGAACCCGCAGTCTCGTTTGGCTTCTTTGTACTTCCTCTGAAAGAAGAATCCTCATGAAGGAGGAGCACCTGTGCGGTTTTCAGTTGCCATCAAAAAGCAGAGAATGACTCAAAAGGTAAAATAGAAATGTGGAAAAAGAAAAAGAGAACGTACCTCTTCTGAAAGTTTTTTTTCTTCCGTGGCCAGAGGGTCCCACGTCCGAGCCCCAATTTTCACATCCATGATGCAGGGTTGGGCAAAACCGTGGGCGGTGTTACCCAAAACTATCCACCTCATGTCTTTGTTGTTCATTTTGAGCGTGGTCGTCCCCCAGTACTTTGGCACGAACTTCTTCAGCTCCCGAGCAACGGGATCGACGGCGGTGTTTAATTCCTCGTAAAACCTCACTTCCCTTTCCGCCTTCTCTCCGGAGTCCAGGACTGGTTTTAGAACGTATCCGTCTTTGTGACTGAGAAAATCTGAAAAGTCGATACTCTCACAACAAATCCTGTCATTTCCCACGCGATTTATGACAAAATACCGCAATTTTGCATACTATGTATATCAAACTATTCAACCCTTTCCCATTTCGCGCCATTTCTTTCACTTTTGGGGGAAAAATTTAAACTTCTTTCAGTACTTTTATTCCCTTTAAGACAGCAGTCCTTAGCAATTAGTCAATTTAATAATCTCTCAAAAGTCAATTTTAACTGTTTTAACTTTCTCATTCCCACATTTAACTGCACTCTTCTGAATCAAATAAAAAACTCGACAATCGTAAATTAGATAAAAAGTGACATTTAGATATAGGAAAATGAGGAAGCCGGGGGTGTGAAAAGCGGTTCCAGGGAAAGTCACCCCCACACTTACTGGGCCCTCCTGCGTTCCTGGCGGTGTGCCCCGCCACCTGATTCTCCAGCGGCGTCGCATCCGAGAAAATCATGTTCCGATTCACGTCTTCGAGGTCACTCCGCTCTTCGATCATGTTTACCATTTTAGATCAAACGAGTTCCCTCAGGACAGCACCGCTCTAAAAGCAAAACAAACAAGTGGACTTAGCGTTGATGAATTACGTAAGGAGATGCGGAGTGGGCAAAGGGTTTACCTGGGGGGAGACAAGGGGGCTACGCACTCCGCGCGAACCGCATCAAACGATGAGCGGGAAACCACGAGAACGCAGGTGGAAAGCGACACGAACGCTTTTCACTCGAGGCGAGCGACTGAGCGAGGCATAACGCGGATGTCTGCGCCTGCGCACTCCCGTCACGTGACCCCGTTCGGCAAATTTCACATGGGCCTAGATGGCGGAAGGAGTTTTCATCGAATGCGGTCGCGCTCTGTTTCGCATTTAGGATATGAAAATAGGGAACAGGATATGGATAAAGCTGCTGCTATGAACCTTCTGCTTTTTTTGGAAAATTTATGAAAGGGCCTAAATGAAACCAAAAAATAAGTTTAAGCCGTCGCCGGTGATTGTCTTATGTAAGAGCCGTTAAACTCGGAAATTCGAATTTTCTTTTATCTTCCGCCTTTATTAATATTTTTCCATATTATTCTTTTTTTTCTCGTATTTCCATATTGCCTTCCACCTTCTGTTGCTCTCTTTTGCTCTTCTTTTCTTCGCCTATTTAATTTTGTGTTTTTCTCTCTACCTGTGCTTCGCTTCGATATTCAACGTTTTTACCTCATTTTCACAATTTAATTCAACATTCATAAAAAATACTTACAACTCAGTTTTACAGCTGACTAGACCACATAAAATACAAACCGTAGTTGAAGGAAAATCAATAATACCTTATATGTGTATAATTATATATTAACACAGTTAGTAATATTAAATATTTCCAGTTTTCTTTCAAAAATATTTTTTCAGTTTCCCCATTAATACAGAACAGAGAAATTTATTTATATATGTTAAATAATTTTTTTTATCTTTTGTTTAATTAATTTTTACTATCTTGTATTTTTCCTGGTTTATTACATCATTATGATTACCTTGTCTCAGAGAGACGAAATTATATATTACACATACAACTTTTAGTTAGGTAATCTCCATCCACCTGTTGAGCAGCTGCTGCAGAAATTAACTCAGCATTAAAAAATTATTTAAAGTGAAAAAAAACACCTGTTGGTCTGTCAGTCCGTCTGAATGGATCAGAACTTCGGGAAAGTTCCTTTCGAAGGAATTTACATAATGCGCAAAAGAAACACTGTAACGTGAAAACCTGTCTTCGGCTGTTGGCCAAAAGGTAATCACCCGCGAAAAGAGAAACGCCGACTGTATGGAAAGAAAAACACTTGAAAGTTCTGACTGCTGTCGGCGGAAAGAAAATAATATTTGCTTTTGATAAATTTCTCGAATGATAAGTGCTTTTGGCAAATGTGGCATTTTTTTTCTTTGGCGAATAACTCACGAGATGAAGGCTTCTCGTGAGCGCAAACCATCGCTCTGAATCCAAAAGAAATCCACATTCACATCCTTAAATTGTGGTTATGTATTAGTGATGTGAAGGAGTAAACACACAATCAAAGCTTCAAGTTTTTTCTCGCAACAAATACTAAATTGATAATCTATTCCTCTTTAGTTTACCATTTAAATCTGGATTTTATCTTTTTTTATTTATTTTCCGGCCCATAAAATCAGTTTTTTATTTGTTTCTCTCCTCACAAAATCAGTTAATGTTCAATGAATCAACTTTTAAAATGAATTAAATGTTAAATTTCTTTCTTTTCAACAAAATATAATCTTTAAATCAGATTTTTATTAAATAACAATTAACCCAAACTGATTATTTCGAAGTATTTAATTGTCCATTTTAGGTAAGAGCACAAAATTCAATAACTTAATTAAAAAACTAAATCAAAACGTAAACAAATATAATTATAAGGTCATAGAGTGTGAATACTAATCAAAAAAAGAGCTGTAGAAAATAAAAATCACTAAAATTTTAGATATTAAAATTAGAAAAAAGTTTCTATATAATTATCTTAAATATTGGCCAAGGAAATTCGAGTCCCCATTTTTTTCTAATTAATACAATTTAAGCCCTGACAATCACAATACCTTATCGCAATTTCTCTTTTGCAAATCTTTCCGATATTCAAAACCGTAAAACGAAAAATCACTCCATCCATAAAAAATGCGTCTTTAGCCGGATTACGTCATTCCAGGCTTCTTTTATCATTAATTCAAAGTTTCGCGGCTACAACTGCTCTGCGATCGTCTCCCGTCTTCTCATCAAACCTGTTTTGCTCACTGCTCAGCGCGCATTCCAACAAATTCACCACAAATACTGTTAAACTCCGACTTCTGTCCCTCCCCTGCTCACCTTCAGCCATCTCCTGTCGTTCTCATCCCCTCCGGAAGGCATTTCCACGGCAGAACACCCACCAGAACCGGACGCGTGGCTCAGTCGCTGAGCAAAGCAAAAACATGAGTCAGGACCGAGGCGAAGCTTGCAGAACAAGTTGGCGGTCAAGGCGAACCGCGCAAATGGTAATACCTTAATTTGAACTTTGAAGCTGAAATTGCTCATTAAGGGGAATTCGCCTTTGATTCCTAACCTAATTGGGGCACACCACAATCCACAGTCTCTCGTTTCACTCAGAAAGTGGTTCCCGATTCGGCTGCTCAGTTTATCTCTAATTGAGTTCCGAATTTATCTCTTCAGCGAGATATAACATAACCATAGAAAATGTCGACAATGAGGACCACAAATACAACTACAAAATCCAGATACAAGCCAGCTAATACCTTAAACTAAATAACAATACAAATAATAAACAGTTAGCCCAGCAATAACATATATATTTTAGTTCACTTTACAAAAACAACCAACACATGTTCTGAACTCTATCAAAATTTCATCTGTCCTGACTTCTAATAGCGGGCTCAAGTCAAATTGTACTTTTTCGTTATTATTTAAGTTTTTTTTGCTGCGTGTTATTCATTTTCTCAAAATAATACTTTTTTAGAAGGCCGAATTTTTCTTATATCCTTTTTCCAATTGTTTGCAAACTATTTTTTCAAAATTTTCCCATGACCCAGTTAAAAATGGCAGGTGGATCGAGCCTGCGGCGGATTTTCTGAAATTTAAAAAGTGCTCTTTTCATACTTTTGGATTTTGAGGCTTTCTATAAAAGGCGTCCTCATGAGGCGAAAGTTCTTCGTCTCCCTTTCTCTCTCGTATCTAATGAAGTCCCGTAAATTTTTCAATTTCTCCTCAGCTCTAAACACAGCACTTACATAGCTTTCGACCGGTTTAAACCGCAGCGTCTGTTCTCTGTTCGAATTCTGCATCTTCCAGTCCGACTCGGAGTTGCGGATGTACTCGTCCGAGTTTTTCCATCTGTCAAGACTTTTTAGCTTCTCCAGTTTTTTCATTCTTTCGTCTCTATCTATCTTCGTCATCTCCCTGGGGCGAATCAGTTGAGGTTCATTTTCCAATTTTTCATATCTGAGCCTTTTCACTTTATTAGATTTCGGGGACTCTTCTGGAGGTTCGGCCGGGGGTACTTCAATTTCGGGTGGAGGCAGGGGTTCGAAATAAGGAGAGTAGCGGGGAAACAATTGGTATCCGGAATTCCTACAGAACAACAATTACAAAATTATCAAAATTTATTTATTAATCATCCCAATAAAGAAACCTTAACCATGATCGATATAAAAAATAACAGTATAAATGCTTTGCCTAATAAAAATAAATCTTAATATATAAATTTACTTCTTGTAGGAGTAGAAACCTTCTCCGGTTTTCATTCCCAGCTTTCCCTCAGCTACCAACTTGTTCAACAGAGCTATGGGTTCGAAAAGCGGGTTATTTGGATATTTCTTGTGCCACCCTGAAATAGAATTTAATCCACATTTAATAGTCAAATTAGGGCACAGTCTGGGCACAGAAGGAGGAGAAGAGAGTTAATAGCCTTTTAGAATAAAGAATAGTATTTCTGGGGAAGTATTGTGATAGCCTACCATCAATTACAAACTTGGTCGTGTCCAATCCAACGTAATCCAACAGCTCCAAAGGACCCATTGGGTACCCGGCCCCCAGTTTCATTGCAAGGTCGATGTCCTTTGCCGAAGCATCCCCTCTTTCGAGCATTCTCACAGCTTCTGCCAAATAAGGGATCAGAAGTTTGTTCACAACGAAGCCTGGGGTGTCTTTGCAAGTAATGCAAGTCTTGCCGATCGCTTTGCCCCAGCTCATCATCTTCTGGTATGTAGCCTCAGAAGTATCTTCGGTTCGAATAACTTCCAGCAGTTTCATAACCGGTACGGGATTGAAGAAGTGAAGGCCTCCGAAGCGATCCTTCCTGTTGGTGACGGCGGCAATGTCGGCAATTGGAAGTGATGATGTGTTCGAGGCGAAGACGGTGTGTTCGGGGGCAACGGCATCGAGTCGAGAGAAAAGTCTGTGCTTAATGTCGATGTCCTCAACGATTGCCTCCACCACTAAATCTGTTTGGGAAACTGCTTCTTCCAGGTTCGTAGAAATGGTGAGTCTTCCCATTGTTTCTGAAATGTACTTATTAGCTTCTGATGATGATGTTTGGAAAAGCTTCTTAGCAACCCTCTGCATGCTATTCTTTATGTTTGCCTCTGATTTCTTCACTGCTTCTTCATCTACTTCAACTACAGTAACATCTATGCCAGATTGAGCTGTGACCTGAAATCAATACTCTCCTCAGTTTATTTCCTAAAAGAACAGACAATGGCAAAACATCCATTGACCTTTTGAATGTTATCATTTCAACTCAAATCTGAAACAAGTGAATTGTGTAAATTCATTTTATAATTATTATAGCACTGAAAATTAACTTCAGTAAGCAACATAATTAAAAATTTTAGAACTTATACTTATATGTTTTATGGATAACACCGATAAATCTCACAAAATAAATAAACCATATTTGTTGGAAATCTAAATTTAGATTTAGATAAGCTACAGATCAATTATCAAATTACAACTCTACATTTTCTCTTTCTAACTATAATTTCTATACAAGATTATAAATTATAAGTACTCTATTTTTTTTAATTTTAGGGACAATATCAATGGCTACTAATCTACCGCCCACAAATTTTTCACAATACTATTCCTCAATGAAAAATTCAAAACCAAAATCTTTCATGCACTCAAATCATTTATTTATACTAGCACATTAAAATCCTAAACATACATTTCTATATATTACAAGCAGTACATTTAAATTGTATGTAATTAAGTGCAATTTTTTTTATTATACCACACTACAAATTTGAATCATCTAAATTATTCTTCAACAGGAATAAAGCAAATCAGAAAAAACTTATTTTCTCAAAAACAATAAGCAGGTTTCCTCATCAAAAATTCTACATCAACTCAACATGGTATTCACACCAATAAGTTTGGAAATAGTTTTCATAACCAATAAAATTCTACTTACCTGTGCTATGCCAGAGCCCATGAGACCACCTCCTACCACAGTAACATGATTAAAAGCATTATGCAGAGGACTATAGGCGGAGAAAAACCTTCTCGTGAACACAAAGCAACTTGCCATTTTTTAGTTTTCTAATTTTTCTTACTTGGAAAATTTAACACAATTAAATTTAGATACGAAAATTAGGCAATAAGGACTTTGCACTTTCATCGCACGTAGCATTCAAATTAGAATTTTATGAAAACACCCAAAATTCAACAAAATGCATCAGATCATGTTTTTTTTAAATATACATTTGAATGTGGATACTACTTAATTTAAAAAAAAAAACAAGAAAATTTTAAATTCTTAAAACTAATTATTCGAAAATGTTTACTCTAAGACATTGCACAGTGTTTTCATAATATTTTTTTTGAAATTATTTTAAGTTAGATTTCTAAAGCATACTCGCATTATATTTTAGTTTTTAAAATTGGGTTCTTTTATGTAATCATTTGTGAAATTAGAAATGTTTGGGAAAGTATAAATTTAAATCCCTTCAAATAATTTATTATGTGCTTGTTTGCCTATTTACTCTATGATTTGCACAGACTTTCTGTGCTATAGTTGGAGTTAGTTTTGGTAATATGGTAGATTAAGTTGTTTTATTGTCACCGGCGTACAGTTATTTATTTGTAGAATGGTTCATGTTATGAAAGGTTTTTTAGTAGAATGGTGAGTGCTTATTTTTCAGAAATAATTAGTTTCTAAGAAGTCTGGAATATTTTCTTCCTTCTTTAGATTATCTTTTTGGATATGTCACGGTTAGATTTTCGGTTGTTAATTTCAATGGATAATGAATTTTTAGGAACGGAAATTTCTAACTTAAAAAGCAATAAGCAATTCTGAACATCCTGAAAAGCACTTTTTTGCTTATTAATATAAGGTTCTGTTGATTTTCGCCTTATCAAAAAGCAATAACAATAAAGAATTCTGAGAGTTAAGTCAAGCTAGCAATTATGGGTTTACCAAATAATTTTTTTAATTTTTTTGGGATTCACCCTTTTGGGATATTAAAAAATGTTAGGACAGTATAATAGCATGATTTTAATAAAATTATTTTTATAATTTTAATTAAAGAAAACAACGGACAACAGTTCATAATTTTATTTATAATCTGTAGAAATAACATTATTTATTAGTCAATATAGTCAAGTTCAGATGGTACACCAAAGTGCTTTTCAAGGGTTTCTTCTTCAATATTAAATTTGCTCTTACACCAAGATTTCACTGCAAATATATTGTCTGTCCATCTGTTAATGGCTTCTTTTGCTGTCTGAAAAATAATATTAAACATCAGAATTTATCATCCAAGAATAAGAAAATTATCTTCAAAAAGAAGAAATGCAAAATTTTACTGACTTTTATCTCAGCTTTTTTATTATTCCAAAACTCTGGGTCATTATTATGAAGTTTATCCACTTCTTTTTTTAAATTATTTGTAATCAGTTTGAGTTCTTTGATTTCCTTCAGAACAGTTTTTCTCTCCTCAGTATCCTCTCTGTTCTCACTAACTTTCTCTAGACTTTCACTTGCCGTCTTCATTTTTTTATTTACTGTTTCCAATTTCTCTTGTAGATCTGAAAGCTTTCTTTTCTTCATCACTTTTGTTTTACTGGGGTAAGACCAGAAGTACACAGATGTGCCTATTTTATCAGTGTCAACCAGGCCATCATCAACCAGAGACTGTACAACTTCTTTAACTGATTGAGCAATTATACCCTTTTCTTTGGGAGCAATTTTTTCAAGTTCCTTCAACTGAAAGAAATCTTTCTTCTCATGAAATAGCTGAAGCATTCGAGTTCTTTTTTCTTCAGCACTTACTCCTTTTCTTTTTGACATTTTTACCAGAACCTAAAAAACAAAATTTTTACTTTGTTTCAGTGATCAGGCAATGAAACAATTTCTTCTTCATTTAGATGAAACTGCAGCTTTGGGAAAAAAATTCATAATACAAGATTTAGACGACACTCATTTGTTCATTTCACCTGATATTTTGCATGTGCTCCAAACAAAAGTTGATGATCTCATAGATCAGATCAGTGCACCAATAACTGAGAAATAAAGTGTGATGAAAGCCATGACAAGGGAGTCAGGAAGACTTAAGGATGGGAACCAAAAAAGAATTCTTGATGAGGCCTCTAGAAAAAGGAGAGCCAGGAAAGCAGTGGAAGCTCTGGAGCAGGACAATTTTCATAATGATCCCCATGCAGATTTGGTGATGAGTAAAAAACTACCAAAGTTCAATGATAATTTGGATTTAAAAACAAGAAGACGAAGGAAAAGCAAGAGCTCTGAATATTACAAACAAAGGTATGATTTTATAAGAATCAACTTCTGTGAATACTGATTTGCAGAATAAAACTAAATGAACAACCAAACTCAACATGAAATTTTTCTGACTTTTAGGTATCGAAAGACTTTCCAGCAGTTAGTTGAAGAGGAGAGTTACTCAAATTATGAAAAACCAAATTATATAACTGCTCAAGCACCTCCCTCTGAACTTCCTGAACGTCATTTTTGTGCAGTGTGTGGTTTCCCCAGTAACTATACCTGTATTCCCTGTGGTGCCAGGTACTGCTGTATAGTTTGCCTTGGCACTCACTTAGATACAAGGTGTTTGAAATGGACTGCTTAATTTTAAATGTAATTTTGTATCAATAAAATAATTTTCTTTTTAATAATTATTTATTATTGACTTTCTCCAATGAAGCGAATTATGTTGATTGGCGGTTTTTGAAGACAAGTAGCCACACAAAGAAATGAAAATTCCGAAACGAGGAGGCTTTGTTAAGTAGTGACGTCATCAAATAAATATATAAAATTAACTTTTCAAAAAAAGTTATTTGAATTTAAAAAATCTCAACGACCTTATCTTCAAGTGAAATAAATATTTAACCATTTTATTCTTGCAAGTACTTAATTAACAACACGAAACTTGAAATGTTTTTAAAAATCTTACTCTATGGCAAGTTTAAGTTGAAATTACGCTTAAGGTAATTGCTGAGGCTTTTCAAGTTTTGTTTTCTTCGGTTGGTAACATCATTTCCTGAAAACATTGAAAATGTCACTTCAATACATGTTAATTTCTTAGGTATAAATTTTTCAATTTTTTATTGTAAAGCTTGCATTAATTTATCGATGAATGTTAATAAAAAGACAGTTAGTGACTTTATCAGTTAGCAGGTAAGAATTAAAGTTATTTGTGAAGGAAATTTCATGTTCTTTTTTTCGAAGAATGTGACCTTAAGTTTTAGTATTTCATGCAGGTGTTCATCTGGCGTACTTTCATTTACCGCCAAATAAAACTAACTCAGCTTTCTTTATTTATCATCGTTATCATTAAGTTTTATAAAGTATTACCTCGTGTCGAAGTTCTTTTGGGTTACCTCAAAAAGTTTTTATTCATTATTGGTGAAATTTTAAAAAGTTCAGTACTACGAGGCATAATTGAGTTCGACCCGGTTTTACTAATTATCGTGGCTACTTCCCCTCTCATGGGTGTTCTTTTCATTATAAATGAGTTTTCCGTGCAACTAAAATGGTTCCACGGAAGAAAATAAAATTATATACAATAATATTTTATTTTTAAAATAAATGGAATTGGAATTCGCCTAATGACAAAAAATTTTCGGCGCCCTGAAAAATTCTTTTGGGAATTTTAGGAATGAGAAAAGAATCGTATTTGTAGAAAACATGTCGGACTCTCATTGTCTTATTTGGAATCACAGTAGGAATTTTTTCGTGTTTTAAAAGATCAGTTAAAAAAAAACAAAATTAATATAGATTTACCTAAATTAATTTTACTTGTAGCGGAAATAAAACATGCGATTCTACCTTTTTATATTATGAAATAAAATTAAATAATTTGACTTAAATTAAAAGAGGTTTGGTTAGTTTCATTTTAAAAGTTCAAGTTTTAATGGAGAAGCCTCAAATTATTTTAAATGATTGTAAAATTTGAACCATCTGTTGGTTCTTAAGTAATTGTCATCCTGGAAATAGTTTTCCCAAGTGATCAAATTTCCCTAAGATCCACAGCTAATGCAATAGCCATATGTTTTTCCAGTTCATTATTATTAGTGGTGCAATTTTTTAAATTACTGCAACAATACTGAAAGCATAATTGTGGTTTATGCAGTCTTCAGTTAGTTTCTTCTATAATTTTTAAATTAAGAAGGAATCAGTTTTTAACAGGTTATACCTTTTTAAAATAAGGTTTTGGGAAACAGCGGCATAGGAATATCATATATTATTTCAAAATAAAATTTGATGTTAAAATTGTAATTCAAGTAATTCTAAATAAATGATATGGATTCATTTTATATTTTTTGTTTCAGATGTCTTATGTGTTACTTTTTAGTTTTAAGAAATAAAAGGCAATTAAGAAGGATAGCAGTGATTGTATAGGTGAGTTAAATGACATCATTATTTTTAAATGAACTCTGCAGTGGATTTATAGAGTTAAGAGCACTTTGCTCTTTTTTTTTAATTTAATCTCTGCAATAATGTCAGAATTATCTGTTGCAACATTATTATATGTGACTGATTTGTTGCAGGTATTGCTTTTGAAATCAATGATCCACTTAATTTTATTCCCACTACAAGTTAGATGCAAAAATAAAAGGAAACAAAATGCCTTTGCTTAATAAGAAACCTTTGGAGCTGCACAGATACAACAAAAAGCTGAAGGATGATGCTGAAGTTTTCTACTGCAAATGCACCAATGAAATATTTGAGGACTATGAAGAGTACTGCCGCAGAGTCATCTCCTGCAATTCCCTCATATGGACTTGCGCCATCACGGGCAAATCCAATCTCACGTACCAAGAAGCACTCGCGTCGGAGCAGAACGCGTTGAAGTCGATCAAGGACTTCCCTCTGGAGCTCAGGACCCCTGTGCTGTATCTGGCTTCCAAAACCAACCGCAGGAACTTCAGTGATTTAGTTAATGATGTGTTCAGCTTCGCCAAAGACCGCTACTTTCTAGGAGAGTCCGTCGAGGTGAACTTCGATGGGACGTGGGTGTACGCACACGTGCTGCAGGTGGTACTCCCCGAGCGGGGGGAGGTAGAGGAGTACCAGAGACGGCACCACCTCCCCGGGCCCGTCCGCGACCGCCCTTACCCCAGCTGCCTGTACAAGTACGAGGTGGAGCAGCTGGAGGACGACTCGGACACATCGGAGGTTCGCCTGGTGCCGGGAGACAAAGTCCGCCGGATAAAAGGCGTCTACACGAAAGAGAAGAACCGAATTTACTTAAGACAGTTCGTGGAGTTGAAGAAGGACAAATGGCGAATACAGAGTAACATTCTTGCCAAGTATAGCATTTCGAGTATTTTGTTTTCTCATATGTTCGTCGGGGAGCCGCCCATTTTCGAGGATCCGCCTGCCGTGGAGGGGGGGCGGTACAGTCAGCCGACTATTGACACGTATTTGACTAAACATTCACCGAGGGTAGCAGAGAAACAAAAGGCGAAAAAAGTGGAAGTGAAAAAAGCGGTGGACTTGAAAGATATTCACAAGAAATATGAAGACACTATAGATAAGGTGGTGCAGCAGTCTCGAAGGGAACTGATGAAGAAGCAGGCGCTGGAGGACAAGGCAAAGAAGCTGGAAGAAGTGAGGAGAAAGCGGGAGCAGGAAAGGGAGGAGAAGGCGAGGTTGGCAACATTCGTCAAGGAGTGGCAGAGAAAGAGGGACGATTTGGAGTGCGAGGACCTGAAAGCTCTGCCAGACGCCTGCCCCGTCGATTGCCGCCTTCCGAACGAGTACTTCGGCGACGTCGTCATGATGCTCGAGTTTTTCTCCAGTTTTCGGGAAGTGTTGAAAGTGAAAGACTACTTCCCTTTCGGGTTGAAGTTCGACGTGCTCGAACGCGCTCTCGTGGAAGTCGAAATCGCGGGGCCTCTCTCTGACATTCTGCAGCTGTTACTCACTTCCCTGTTCACGCTGCAGGAGCAGGAGGACGACGAGATTCAGAGCACAGACGTGCACAGGTCGACCGAGCTGGAGATGGACGAGTGCGGGGACATGTCCACGGCAGAGGCCATTAAGCTGGCGACGATGGCCGCCAGCTGGAGCCAGGTCCACCACGGCGTGCCTTTGAACCAGCTGTCGCTGGACGCCATAACGGTGTCGGAGGTGCTCCGACTGCATCTGCTGGCTTCCGGAGGAAGAGCGGGGGACAAAAGCGCCAAGTGGCGGTACCAGGAGCGGGGCGGCTACACGAGCACCGACGATCCTTGCCTGATGCTGCGGCTGAAAGAGCCTCACATACTGAGATTCCTGGCGGTGAAGGGCGTGGCGGAATTGCCCATCGGGGATAAGATCAAAGTTCTCACGTGTCTGATGAACCAAATCCTGACATACGCGGAGTTGAGAGATGTGATTGACGAGAGGTACGAAAAAGTGAAGTCGATTAAGAATGAGCTAAAGAACGATCAGATAGCGGAGTCGAGGAAAGAGAAGGAGTTGAGTGCGCAGAAGTTAAAGGAGAGGAAAGAGGCGAAGGAGAAGGGGGCGGTGGTGCCGGAGGAAACAGAAGAGCAGAGGTTGAGGGGGGTTAGGGAATCGAACAGGAAGAAAGCGGAATTCCACAAGCGGACAATTGAGCTGCAGAAGGCAGCAATGGAATGTCACATAGCGCCCCTGGGCCAAGACAGGGGCTACCGGAGGTTCTGGATTTTCACAGTGCTGGGAGGTTTGTTCGTGGAAGACAATGAAGAGTTTCCGGGTACTTGTTTGCCCGAGCCGACTCCCACGGCGAGAAACATAACTATTATAGAGGAGGATACCATGTCTTACGTTCGGAAGTTGTTCGAGGAGGAGAGGAATTGCGGGAGCGACAAAGAAAACGAAGGAAATTCAAGTCACCCCGTCGGGAGTCCGAAGAAGAAGCTGCTGAGTGAGTCGAATGATTTGACAAACACCCTAAATTCAGTGAAGTCACCGGTGAAAGAAGAGGAAGGAGAGAAGATGCCGAAGTTGGTTTGCACGGCGAACAAAGACACGTGTCCCGTCCACGGTTTGAAGAAAGGCAGGAGTCGATGGCTGTTTTATCACAAAGAAAGCGATATAGAGGAACTGATCAGCTGCTTGAACAAGAGGGGATATAGAGAGCACAGGTTGAAGAAAGCTCTGATCGAGGCGAAGGACAACATCATTCCTAAACTGGGACAGTGTCCTGTTCATCTGCTGAATCGGTTCACGATGGACTTGGGAGCGACTTCGGGGGGCATTAAAAACACCCGAAGTCAGAAGGGTTACGAAAATGCAAATTTGAAGTACCCTCCGGGCACCCCCGTGCAGGAAATCCTCGAGCTGTACATCAGGGAACTCATCCTGGACACGGAAGAAAAAATATACTGCGGAGGACTGGGAACGGTCAAGGTGAAGAACAGGAAGGCCTGGAGGGAGGCCATCGAATCCAAAAGCTACGACAGACAAGACGACAATCTAACGTGGCGGCAGTACCCCATCAGGAAGGACAAGAAGGAGGAGAAGAAAGAAGACGACATAAGCAGACCGGACACCCCCTGCTCTCTGGACAGCAACCCCGACCAGGACGTCCTCGCAGTCAAAATGGACCAGAACCACGTGGTGAAGGACCTCGCGAGCGCCGTTCTGCAGATCGCCCGCTCTGTGGAAACGAAATACCTGCAGAAGCCGTTATGGGAGGAGCGGAAGAAGGACAAGGCAACGGCAATGGAGAGATGGGAGTCATCCCTTATGTCGTCGACCAGTTTCGCCCAGGTGTATCTACACGTGGCCACTCTCGAGAACAGTATTCAGTGGAACAAATCGGCGTTGAATGCGCGGTGCAAGATTTGCAGGAGGGGCGGCGACGGGGAGAACATGCTTCTCTGTGATAGCTGTGATCGCGGGTTTCACTTGTATTGTCTCAAGCCGAAGCTGACGAGCATTCCAAAGGGAGACTGGTTCTGCCTTGGGTGCAGGCCGAAGGAGCGGGTGGAGAAGACGAAGAGGTCGAGGAAGCTGTTCTCGGAGGAATCGGACGAGGAAGATAACCTTCCGCTGGCGAACACGAGGGCCCGAAGGAGCAGATCAGAAGAGGCGTCGAGGAAGAGGAAGTACAAGAAAGTGGAGGAGGAGGAGGATTCCGGGGACGAGCCCTTGTCTAAGATAGCGAAGAGTTCGAGAAGGTCAGCGCTGAGAAGGGATGTGGACTAGATAATTTCAAATGTATTTATTTTTTTTTTAAACTTGCATTTGTTTCTTCATTTTACCCACCAGAAGAAAGGTTCTTATGACATTTGTCAGAAAGAATTTTTCTTTTCTTCCTACCGTTGCCTTCGTTTCCTTAAAGTTCGGCTATATTCACATGCAGTATCAAAAAATAACAGACCGAAAAAATTTAATTCCAATAAAGAAAAAATTAGCACTCAGATTTAGAATATCTGAAATGATTAGAAATAAAATAGAACATCTCAAAATGAAGCTATTTTTTTAACTTTAAATTGGAGTAATTCTTCAAAATTTAAAAAACTGCTTTTTGACCATAAAAGCACATGAATGCGAACATCCATGCAGAGTTAATTTTATAAAATGTTCCTTATTTCTTTCTGCAGAAAATGGTTTACTTTATGAGAAGTGTGTCCTTTTTAGAAAAGTCTACTGTGTTTATCTGCAGATATATTCTAAGACTAAATCCCGAATTTGATACAAATACTCTACTTGTGCATATATATTTCAAATGGATGAAACCAATAATTACCACTGCATTATAATTAATAACATATATTCATCTGCAAAAAATTAAAATATAATTTTTAGAATAACCTTATATACACAGAACAATTAATGTTCCACAAATACAAAATCAGAGCTCTGTGTTGTGATTTTGACAAAGATATAAGAATCACCTTTTTGTATATATTTTTTTGATACTGACACAACACACTCAGAGTTGTATGTTTGTATGTACACAGGAAAGTATACTGGAATTAAATTTTAAGGCAAATTTGATTGAAATTCTTTTTTTTGGATAACCTCCACAATACTTCATTTCATTATTAGACCTTGATATTATGAGTTAGAAATTAAAATCAATTATTTGAGCAAGAGTATATACATTTACAGTATAATATAAAAAAAATAGTTGCAGAAGAAAATTAGAAACTGAATAGATTTATTCAGTGTTGTGCCAAAAATTATTAATATCAACAATTTATCTTTTCCTTAATCTTTGCATTAACAATAAACTTCTTTTGAGCACCTTAAATTTGACACACAAATTTAATTTTTACCTTAGTACAGAATTTACATAAAAAATATAAAACTATTTATTTACAATTACAAATAACACATTTAAGTAGATTGGATATTCAGTTTTATGACAATATTAAAATCATAAAAAAATTAAATTGAAAAAACACATATAATTGATTCTTTTGATATTTGGTTTAATAACTCTTGGATTATAACTGATATAACTGATTTCATAAAAATTATGTCGCTGATTAGAGCAATTAAATTCCCTGACAACTTAAATAGAACTGTTTTGCCTTTCCAAATCCCTGATTTCCATAATGTCTGTTTTCAGTCTCAGTTTCATTATCTCTCTCCAAATTTCTTGTCTGTGCACAGAATCTTCAATGCCTATTCTCAAAAGAGTATTTTCATTAACTCTAATTAAGGCACGACCGGTGATTTCATGCTGGAGAAAATTCTCAGAGTAAAGGTTGCAGTAATCGCTGCAGTGCCTCCTTAACCATTTTTGCACATCCAGAACTGACCAAAGGTACACCGGCTTAGGTCTCGCTGTTTTAGTCTAAAAATCGATTGTTCATTTGAGGACAGAAGTTAGAAAATGGATACATATAATGGAAACCCACCTTTGCTGGTTTATTTCCTGAACTGATTGATTCTTCCACCATGATTCCATTCAGATATGTAAACAAAAAGAAAACAATCCCACCACAGACGTTAATCGTCCCATTCAATTAAGTCATAGAGTATGTAAACCGCAAGAAAATTTTCAGATATGAAGAAATATTTTCCCTCAATTGTTTTGAGCAAAACTTTTAATTGTGAAACTGTTGTCAAACTTACGAGATTATAAACAGTTTGTCAATTTCAAATCGAGAAGGGCTGTGACGGAATTCATTCGCGATATTGGGTTCGGCCTTTTCGGTGAATAACTTAATTATACTAATTGTGGTTTCGTCATTAATTATAATGATTTGTTCATACCTTCTTGGAGCTTAGAAAGCGCTGGCCTCTTTCCCAATTTCTTACTCCTCGGGCCTTCTCATCTGTCACACCTTCATTTATTCTTTTTTCTTTAATAGAAATCAGAAACAGAAGGCATTCTTCGGAATGCTCAAAACCGTTTTTATCAGAAAGGATATAATTTCGGGATAGTTTGGGATCTGCCTGCGGCAAGTGTATAATTTTAACCATTTAAACGTATATCAAAAAAAATATGAATATGTAGAATTGTGCATCTTAAATTTTCCAAAATGTCAGCTTTGAAAAAAAAGTCGATTAATCTTATTAAATTCTTAATTTTTTTTATTTAATCACTGTTCTTATTTATAATTCTTTTACAATTATAAATTTCACATGAGAACAGCATGAAAAGTGAAAATCACAAAACATTTCTGATTCATCTGTAACAATTCTTTTTACACTTAAAAATTACAGTGTTAGGCTATACAGAATAGCATTCGGTTTTACAGTTTTATCGCTTTACTATTTTTATCCTTTTAATCAGTTATAAATCTAACCCTGAGTTCAATTTTATTTTTATTATTATTATTTTAATATTATAATACATGCTAAAACAATTAACGTTTTCCTAATACTTAGAATAGCATCATTTACAAAATAAAAATAAAAAAGTAAAAAATTTACAACAAATTGCACTCGCAATTGCACTATAATAACTAATAGCGGATCCAGCTCCGCAGTCCACAGCCGGACGAGTCTACACTATTACTTTCTCCACCCCCAACAGCTGACGCACCCTCTCATCGTACGGCAGCAGCACCACCTTGGACGCCTTCGACGGCGGCCTCTCCCCAACCCCCAGCAAGCTGCAATTCCTGCTCTGCTCGTTGAACTCCGACAGCTTCATCTCCCGCACACAGCCCGACCCCAACTGCTTCAGCACCACCTCCTTCGACTTCGCCTTCGTGTGCACCACCACGTCCTTCATCAGCACCCACCGCCGCTCCGGGTCCCGGTCGCCAGACAGTTTGTACAGTGGCGGAAGCATCGCCTCGCTCACTTCCAGTTCGTAGTCGGAGTGAAGGGGCGACGGGGACGGAGGGTCGCAAAGAGGATCGTATCCGCTTTCTGAGGGATCTGAAACAGTTGATAAGTGAGTGGGGTGGGTTGATGTGGATGTGGGGGTGGCAGAGGTCTTACCGTAAAGGGAGGCGGGGCCCTGGAAGGTCCAGACGGGAGCTACGTTGCCCTGGACGTCGGCCAAGTGATGCTGAATTAGTCTTCTGGCTTCTTCGTCGGTGACGAGGGAGAGGGCGGTGTGGCCCGTGTAGGTCTCCAGGAGGGGATCTGCGCCGTAGGACAGCAGAAGACGAATCAGTTCCGTGAAGCCGTTTTCCGCAGCTTCGTGTAGCGGCCTGAAATAATGCAATCGATGTCATCCCGCGTTTGATGAGGGCGAACTATTGGTCGTGAGTGTTTGGCCTCACCTGATGCCGCCTTTGGCACTCTCGCTGACGCTGGCGCCGTACATGAGCAGCAGTTTGGCGATGTCGAGGTGCCCTCTGGAGCAGGCCTCGTGCAGCGGGGTGTAGCCCGCGTTGTCCCTCGGGCTGGGCGAGCAATCCATCTTCTCCAGGCAGTAGGCGGCCACGTCAGTGTAGCCCAGTCTGGCGGCTCTATGGAGTATGGTTTCCCCGAGGCCCTTGTTGATGACCCAGTTCTTGATCTCGTTCTGAATGTCCTCGACGCTCTCCGACGTGGGTCTCACGGTTAGTCTTTTCTCCTTGACGCTTCCATCCGCCGAATCCCCGTCTTTTTTCAGTTTCTTCTTCTTCCGGATGTAGTCGAATCCCGAGCGGAACTTCCTGCGAACGGATTTGAGTTTGAGCCGCTTCTTTGTTATCGGTAACTGTCCGCCACCGTCCCCGGACCCGACGAGGTAGGAGAATTTCTTGGAGGCCATTGCGCGGATGCGGAGAAGTTCGATGTTCCGCTTCCGTCCGCCGTTTAAATGCCGCTTCGATATCTGAACGGCTTTGTTGCTCCGGAGTACGGCTGTGCTGCGGAGTCCGGGCCTGCCGCTCCGCGTCAGCTTTCCTCTTCCTCTGGTGACGACCCCCCCGCAGACCTTCTTCACCAACTTCGGCTTCTTCTTCTCCGGCGACTTTTCTGTCTTCTCCTGATCGGTACTGGTGTCGTCCTCGCGGCTTAGCGGCGGCGCCGACGCCGGTCGCTCCTCCCCGAAGACCTCCAACAGCGTCGCTCTCTTCTTCAGGTCTCTCGTCTGCGTTCGGGTGCGGGATTTGAGAACGACCGGGCTGAACTCTTGCGGAAGCAACCCCACCTTCTGCTTGAACGCCTCTTTGAAACTATTAACAGTCTTCCGACGAAAATAGCCTAGGTACACTGAATCACTTTCCTCTGGTTTCTTCTTGGCCATATCTTTGTTCCGCTTCTTGTCCCTCAAAACGTTCTCCTTCCCGATGCCCAAACTGGGTGTGGGAAGAAGTTCGGGTTTGTTGGTGGCTTTGGGGAGGATCCTGGGGGACTTCCTTTCGTTCATCGTTTTCAGGTCTTTCTGCTTCTTGAGGTTCGCCTTGCCGTACTTGTCCACAAGCATGTTGATGATGGAACCCGAGTGAGCTTTCTTACCGTTCCGCGACTTGAGAAGGGAGGTGACGTTCATGTCGGAGGCTGGGAGGGAGCCTTCGCGAGCCTTCTGCTTTCGCTTGGTGGAGTCATCGTCGCTGTCGTCGCTGTCGCGGTCCGGCTTACCGCTTTCGGATTTCTTGGCCGTGGAAACGTCTGAGTCGAGGGAAGGGGAGTTCCTGTAAGGGTCGAGGTCGGGCAAGGACGCCGAGGAACGTTTCGGTGGTCGAGAGATGCTGATGAGCTTTTCGGGCATTCGCAACTGCTGCTTGAATTTGTAGCATTCTTCCTCCCACCCCGGGCGGAAGTCGGAACCGTCACCGAAGGAAGGTTTTTTCTTCTTCCCGGAGGAAAAGTACTCCTCTTTTCTTTTCTTCTTCTTTTTCTTGACGGGTTTTGCCGTTGCCTTGGGCAAGGGCGCGGCCTTCGATCTCAATTTCATTCCCGTGCCTCTCACTTGGCGCTGCCTCGTGCTCCTGGTCTGCAGTCTTGTTTGCATCCTTTGCCTTTTCCGTGCCACCGTCTCCTCCTCGCTGTCCACGTCACTCCTATAGTTCGAATTGGAGCTCTCCTGACTGGTCTCCGAGTCGCTGCTTTCGCTTTCCAAACCGCTCAGCGACAATGAGTCGTCGTCGTCTTCGACCGTCGACTCAGAGTCCGACCGCATCTCCCTCTCGAAATCCGACTCGTAATCCAAAACAGACGGTTCCTTTTTCACCGTCTTCGATCTTCCCCTCGTTTTTATGCCACTCTCCTCCTTCTTTCCACATTCACTCCTTTTCTCCTCTCCCTTCTCCACTTCCATATCCTCATCCACACTTCTTTTTTCCTCCCGTTTCTCATTCTCCTCTTCTTCTGCTTTCTCCTCCATCAGTCTCATTTCATCTCTGTACACCTTCAGTCTGCTAGAACTCAGCTTCACGTACCCGTCAAGTACGCCTTCCACTTTGTCCCGATCTTCCGGCTCTTTTTTCACTTTCGCCAAGTTTACCTCCTCCGTCTTTTGCTCGTCCACGTTCTCTGAACTTTTTTCGCTGTCTTCCACTTTCACACTTTCACAGTCATCCCCACCCGTCCCGGAAAACGCCCTTCGAATTCCGGTTTTCTTTTTCCGAACAGACCTTTTCGGAGGCCGTTTCTCCAACTGCTCCACGAACATGTCGAAGGCAGTGTCCCAAAAGGGGTCCGGATGACTTTTGTCCAGCTCCATAATCACTTCCGGCTTCTCCACATCCCCGACCACCTCCTCTGGAGTCGTCGAAATGTTCTGCTTCGAACCAAACGTCTTCCTGTCGCGTCTCATCCCCTCCAAAGTCTGCCGCTCGAGAACCGGCATTTCCCCTTCCGAATCCGACTCGCGGAAGTCGAACACTGACGTTTCGGAGGAGCTTCTTATCCCGTTGGGGTCCCTGGGGGGCAGGACCCTTTGCTCCTCGTTCTGTGCTCCCGACGTAGTCGGCGTTTCCTCCTCCGTGTGACTGAAATAGCGCCGTCGCATCGGAGGAACCAGTCTACTCTCTCGAACCAACTTTGGAGGACTCTGACCGTTCGCTTGGAAGTTCGTTCCTGCAGCATGTCCAAGCCTTCTCTCGAAAGCTTCTGTAATAGACAAACATTATTACTGCGGTTCCCTATGGTGGGTAAAGTGCTCAATTTATTCTATACTAGGCTACATACCGTTAATTGACGCATTCGGCCCACAGTGAGACTTCAACTGCTGAGGCAAACCGGGCCTCCCCGGTTCCAAGCCGGGGCCCACTTGCTTGAGTTCCCCTTTGGTCCGAATCCTCGCCGCCAGGAATGCAGCGAGCCCATCGAGGTCCGTGGGAGGGCCCTGGGCGTCATCGTGCGGGCTGAGGTCGGCGCTAGGAATGCCGCTCTTTTCCGCGTCGTTTTTCACAGCCGGGCTGAAGTACTTCTGGGTGGGCTCGATGTCTATTCTGACGGCGTCAACGGGCCGCGGCAGGTTGAGTCTGTGGCCCGGGAACGACGGGGGGGCGCACATGCGCTCGAGGGTGAGAGCGCCGAAGGATGGAAGGGGTTGTCTCCCCGGAGGTTGGACTTTGGGGGTCTGATCGAGGGACTGTAGGTGCTTCTTGGCCATGTCGGAGGACATAAGCTCCTTGTACTTTTCTTTTCTTTTGGCCACTTCCCTCAGCTGCATGAGCTTGGCTTCCTTCTCCTCCAGACTAGATCTGAGTATACTGAGAACGTTCTTATCCTGCAGGAGTTTGTGATCGGGCATGACGCCCTTGCTGATCTGCTTGATTATTTGCTCCGGGTCGGGGGAGTGGCCGACATTTTCTCGGTGCTGGAGCTTCTCCTGAGGGGTCTGTGGGGTGGCGGGCTGGCACTGAGGCTGCTGCAGGTAAGAAGGATTGTACGGAGTGGCGGAAGTCTGCACCGGAGGTTGTGGGTACATGTTGGCACTTCTGTAGTGATTACCGGAATGTTTCTGATAACTGTACTGCGATGCGAAGGAAGAAGATTTAGCTGCATCCACTCCGTTGATGCCTCTCTCGGCGTTCTGGATGTTCTGCTGACTCATACGTGCAGAATTCAGTCTTTGCTCTATCTGCTCGTCAAACGCCAGTTTCCACGAATCAATTTTGGGTATCTTCGCTTGAGACATGTGAGTTTTGAGTGGATCATCGGTGGGACGTTTCTGAGCTTCAATCCTGAAGTGCTCGGGGTACCTGACCTGAAGATCCGGGGTCGAGCACTGAGGTTTCTGATTGGGCATAGCCGTCGGTGAGAAATACTTTGGGGTATTGAAAGTTGTCCTGCTCTTGCTGTCTTGGACGACGGGAGTAGGCAGTCTTGCGGGAAATTTCTTGAAGCTTTCCACCGGAGGAAGAGCAGAGGCCTCTTGCTTGGGATGCGAAGTAGTGACAGGAACGTCCGTGTGAAACCCAGAAAAGTTGGGCGTGAAGTCTATTTTTGGAGCTCCTGTAGCACCCTCGTTCGACTGGGAGACCGGGTAGCGGGTCTCCGAGCGTGGCGGCTGCCCGGGGCCTTGCAGGAAGTTCCTGAAATTCTGAAGGTAGACGTCACCATCATCCTTCGCCGTTGAATCGGCGGACTGCCTCACTGTCTTAACCGACAAGTCCAATGGGGACTCTCGTTTGGAGCGCACGGGGACCGTCGTGGAGGGTAAATTTCTAATTTTAGTCTGAGCGGGAGGAACCAGCGATTGGATGGTGGAAAACTGGGATGACCCTCCATTAGGTTTAATATCCGGTATTTTCTTGGTGTCATATTCTGACAACGGTTGCTGATGTTTGTGAGGAAAGTTCTGTTGGGTTTGAATAGGCCTGCTCTTATCTGAGGGCACCGAAGTCGCGCAAAGCGACTGCGAGACGTGAGGAGTGACGTTCGTTCTGGACGCAAAAGTCTGATTCATCGGCCTGTGATGGTCGGGCATGGGGCTCGAAAGCGAATGCCTGGAGTCGTTCACTTGCGGCTGGCACGGATATGCGGGGCCGACGGAGGGCTGTGCCCCGCCCGGCCTTTTGTTTTGATACACATCCTGCGAGGCTTTGTCCAGTGAGTTGTTGAAATGTCCGTAAGAGGTGGAGGTAGGGCGCCCTTGCACAGGGTAGTCACTGCCTTTTACCTGCATCGGTTGCATGTAGTTTTTGCTTTTGTCCTGTTCGGATTGATCGCGGCAGTAAGACTGGTTTTTGCATGGCGTGGGGTTGATCGCAGGCACATTAGATAAGGGAAACTGCGAGGGATTCTTCTCGAGTGGTCTCATCACCTGTGGCTGCGGGGGCCGAACTGCTCCCGTCATGCTGTCGTAAATATGTCTATTTAGATCGTAATTAGATTGAGGAACGGGTGGAAACCTCTGACTGAGGGAGTTCATTTGATTAAAGCTCCCGTTTTGCTTTTCGTTGAATCGCCCTCCGAACGCCTCGGCTGGTTGCTTCATTGAATTGTGATAACCGACCTCCGACATTTTCCGATTCGGGTAATCGCTCCCGTTTACTTTGCTAAAGTTTTTGTTCAGGTTTTGTGCTCTCAAATACGAAACGTCACTCGTTTCCGGTTTGCTCCAGACGACGGCTCCGGGACCGTTGGGTTTGATCCCGGCAGGATCCGGCTGCTTGGGAAAATTTCGATGAGGGAATTCGTTCCGCATAGGATTCGGGGTTTTCCTTTGCACAGAGCTTTCGGTCTGTTCCTGGTAAACCCCCTTCAAGAGGGTGGCAGATTGAGAATTCATTTGTTTATATTTCACTTCACCAAATCTTTCACTTTCTTTCATTGGGAGGGGTTTAAATCCCTGGGGATAAAATCCCGACATCCGGTGCTGCTCTCTAGATACATTCATGTACTGTTCCACCTTCGAATGTGAGTCGGAAGGTCTCAGATTGTTCGGTTGATGACTCGCCACATGTTGCTGCTGCTGTTGTTGCTGGTGATGTTCCAGATGATACTGCGGGTAAGGCTTAGTGATAGGTAACTCGAAAGGATTGCGACAAACTTGATTTTCGGCAGGCTGATGTATTCTTTGAGGTTCCGCGGGTGGATTAGACATCGGTAGTCCAACTCTCGCACCCGAATCCTGACTTGGAACCGAACGGCTGGAATCGCCGTGAAAATTCTGAACGGGAGAACTGAAGCTGTTTCTAGGAGTATTTAAGTAACCGAGATTTGAGTGAGAATTCGAAACGTAGGGTAAGGATCCACTGCGCTGGGAGGGAGAAGGGGGGTTGCTCTGCGGGTGCCCCGTAGAGTGGGGCCCCTCGCTCGGCGATGCAATCTTCACCTGGGGAGAAGACGACACGCGGTGCAAACTAGGAGACGGAAGATTGGAAGTTATCGTTCTGGGGCATTCTGAAGGAGACGAACACTGCACGGTGGGTGAGGGAGCGAGGAAATGGGGGGAAGGAGCAGTTCGATTAGGAGACGGAGCCGGTCGACTAGAAGGCGACGGCGACCCCGCGGATAAATTTGAGCACGAGTTGACGTTGAGAGTGAGAGTTTCCGGGACGGGGGCGGGACTCGATGCAAATGGAGTGGGCGCTCGCGGGGACATCAGTGGCTTTGGCTGCTGCGAAGTAGAGTTTATAGCCGTGGGAACGGAAAAAACGTAATCCGAACTGGCAGACTTTGGTCGATCGGTCGACGGCACTTCCACTATTTCACAATCACCTTCGTCTGATTTCGGCTTTTCCGATTCGCTTTTCGATTCGGTTTTCGACTCGGTTTCGCTCCTTTGGGCTCCGAACACATTTTTGTTTTCGTTAGTCTCCCTGAGGGGCTGAGGTTTTTCCACTTTCGTTTCCTCAACGGGATTCGAATGCTTTTGCACCGCCTCTCGAACACCTCGATAGTTGTGCGAAGAAGTGATGCCGGCGATTGGAGGCAGGTTATGATGCAGAGTCCTCGGGAGAGTCACAGACGAAAGAGTCGAGTGGCACAGGTCGTCGGACGCCGTGGTTGTTGCGGGCTTTTCCTCCAGGGTGCACTGAGGGGGGTTCTCCGTTTTGGAGGAATCGGTCGGACCTTCGGTGTCTGTGTTGGACACGTCGTTTCGGGGGGCGTCGACCGTTTCCCTGGCGCTGTTTGGCAAAGGCAGGGCGGTGATGGGGGGTGGCCAGTAGGAGAGAGGGTTCGGCGACGTGGTTTCCAAGGCAACAGGGTGAGCGTGAAGTGGGTTGATGGAAGCGTTCGGCGAGGTTGCCGCGGGCGGAGTTGGGTTTTCCTGCAAGAACGGCCGTGGGGCTTCCATTTTGGTACAGCCAACATCCATTTCGGAATTCCTGAAACGACAAGAGAAAAACCTGAGATAATAGCGAATGGTGAAGGACGAAAGTTCTCAGAAGTGGAGTAACGCGCATTTTACGTAACTCAAAAATTATATTCGAGTGGCTGAATCACTTCGCTTCGATGCGGCCGAGGAAGTCGAATGAATCGAATCGGACACCGTTCGGAGGAGGAAAAAAGGCTGCATTAAGCCGTGCTTTCGATGGAATCTTCCTTTCACGGAATAATTTTTTTTAATTCGATTTAACCTTCCTTCTTGAGACCGCGTTTCCCCAAATGCTAATTAATCAGAAAACAAAATCATTTCTTTCATATTAATTAGCTACTAATTAGACGAGTCTACGCGACCACATGCACGGGAACCTCTTCGGTTAGTTTTTACCCTCGGCTAATCGTTTTAAGGTTTTCCAAATACTCTTTCAAGTTTATTTTCCCTGATCAATAGGTCTTTAATCTTTTGTATGTCTATTTTTACAAAAAGAATGGATGCACGCCCTCAATTTTTCCACAGTAATATTTTTCACGGATTCGAGACATCAGCAAAAAAAACAATGACAGTTACACCTCAAAGTATATTAATTTTCAACAGTTTATTATCTAAATTTAGACACTTCGGTTCCATAAAATACAGTTTTTACGTATTTCACGTACATTTCGATTTCAATTTAACTCTTCTCTATTGATAAATGTATTTCGGTATTTATATTTAAGATATTTATGTTCCTCCCTGCAAAAAAACAGTTTCGAGAAGGAATTCCTGCTTTTCACGGAAATGGTCAATTAGAAAATAAACAGGAGAAGAAAAATAGCGAAATCAAAACCGTATCCATTACTCAGAAGCCATCAATGCCACTGACTGAAGAAATACTGGCGTCGTCATGCCGCGAGAACGGCGGAAAGAGTTAAGAAAAAAGGTAGAGGAGATATCAAGGACCGAAGCTACCGTTGGTCGGCTTACTGGAAGAAACTGGAAAAGATACGCTTTGATTTGGCCGTGACACGTGAGGGTTTCATTGCACGTGACGAAAACAGTTAGCCTGCCAGACAAAGCTGTCAGGATCCGCGGGGTGCCAAGTGGAGGCGATACTTTCTCAGGAAATGCCCTTCACGGATGGGCAGAGAGATGCGACGAATAGGTAGAACCGGAAGAGAAATAAAAGCAATATCAGTGATCAAAATTTGTGTACACAATCCGGGAAGGAGTGGGAGTTTCATTTAATTTTTTCAGTTAAAGTCCGAAGCCACGTGCCTGTAACGCCACTGAATTCCCTTGCAACTCCCACCCAGGGAACGAATTCCCCGCGGGTAGCAATTCCTGTCAGTCTAACTCCGGGAAAAGCCTCCTCCCCTCACACAGGGGTTGAGCACCGGGCAGATGAGACTGAGCTCCGATCTCCCACCGTTCCCTGCCCTCTCCCCCTAAATGACTGAAAGGGATATTTCCCCATCCTCTCCGGTGACTGATGACATCCGCCTTTCTGTTTTTAATCTCCCTCTACGTGCTTCTTCTTTTCTCTATCTTCATCTTTTATTGCTATTTATTTTTTAATTTTTCCGCTTTCACTTTTTTGAGTCTTTTCTCCAGTTCCTACCATCTTTATATTTTCATTGAGACTTGGCGGGGATTCTCTACTATCGAAGATGCCTGAACGATGCCCATTATAAACATTATAAAAGACTGCAGGTATGAGGTGGCAGAGGGACGCATTAGAGCAACAAAACTGGTTCCCCAGATCGATTCGACCGCGCCTGAAAAAATGTACGAACAAGTGAATCGAGAAAGGAACTTAAATATGGGACGAGTGCGAGTCTAACGGTGCAGGTCACTTGGCCCACTTCCAGTCCTCGCAGCCTTTATCTTTTCAATGCCGACTTCTCGAGACGGGAAGGGATGACTATCCGAGTCCCACCACCTGAATAAGATGACCATATTGCCCAATATTCTTGGAAATACTTGTCGAAATTCTTGCCAAGGCGGCACGAAGCTCAGGCTTCTACTGCACAACTCGACAACTATTATATTCGGGAGAATATCAAAGAAGTTCAAACATTCTCCTGATTCCCATCAGATTAGAAGTGAAAGTCCAAAATAGCTGACAATGCGTTTCGAAGAAGAGGGTAATCGGCCGTGGGACAATCTTCTCTTACTCCCAGGGATTTGCCTTGATACTTCAATGTGTAAGGTTTTATGTAAGCATCAAAAATGGACTAAGACCTCCTTTATTAGGTATAATAATAGAATTGAGAACGGAATACGGTTGGGCGAGAAAAAGGTAAGAAAGAAAAGCGCTTCTTCTGTTATTATTTTAAGTTTGAGGAGTTCCTCTCCATGTGGAGCTTAAAACCGTTGGATTAAACGTTATGAAAAGAATTCGACTGGCCTGTAAACCTCGGGAATCAACAGGTCGAGCCAATTTAAATAGTTCCATACTCAGCAAGGTCATGGCAAGCCTTGCGGAGCAGGTTCGCCAGTTATAAGTATCGCAACAATTTTCCACGCTGATATAAGCAGCAAACAGTTACATTGGCCATATCAATTCTCAAGGGTTGCATCTTCGCTAATTCCAAATGATAATTAAAAATAATTCCAAATGGCATTTCCGGAACAGAGGATTCGACATCTTCCGCCCTTGCTATTTGGGTGTTACGTTGTGATAAATGCCAATGCGCCCACTTTGAGGTGACCACCCGGCGAGTTGCGATTTGAATTGATTGAGCCGTTGGTAGTCGGAATTCGGCCTTCTCAAGGCAGTGGTTTGGATGAAAGCTGACTTTCTCTCTTTCTACTTTGCTTAGTGCCCCTCCGGTTGCTGCCGTAATGCTAGAACTTTTTTCCCTGTAGGACTTTTTTCCATTTTTCGTCTATTTTTATTTTCTTCCTTCCTTCTCTTATCCTTTCGTTTCCTCACCCATTCCCACCTTTAGCTGACTTACGCCATCCATCCACCAAAAGACTCAAACCGTGAGTCGTCTATTAGCGATAAATCCGAATAACCGATCCATTGGGTTTTCCGATTAGCGGGCGAACGCACAGAAAGCGAACAGTGGTTCCGCGGTCATTACAAAGGGAAAAGAAGTGGGATACAGGGGGATGGAGTGGAGGAACGAAAGGTCGATAACTCATTTATGCATCGGGTGCACATTTGCCAACCCCGGGGTTGGGAGTGGGTGATATCGATTCGCGCCTCCCTCCGGTTTCCCTCGGTGTTCCGAGAGACGGGAGGGGATGAATCCTCGGTGGCTTTTCGCGTTGTTTTCAGAATCGGAAAGGGGCTCTACGGGATTTTCCTTTCGAAACGCAATTGAATCTTTCGGGTGATCGCTCCCGACGGTGGATTTCTCTTTACAACTTTCTTTCCATTTTAAGTGACGTATTAAATAATTACTAACTGCACTCTATGGGGCATTTTATGATTTCCAATTCCTTATAATTAAATTGTCTTTGCCATCTCGTTGCATTCCGTAATAGTTTTAAAATATTAGGTATTCTCGGGTTTCAAATGTGGAGATGGCCGTTGCAGTCGTGATGAAAAACTGCAGGAATCAGAAAAAAGGAAAATACAAGTTTTGTTTCAGCATTCATTACCTAAACAGTTCGCCGAGACTTTCTAGTAATTTTATCCCCGCAAAGTATTCATACTGACAAAACAAAAGCGATCTCCATAGAAGAAAAACCTGAAAAATAATCTCAATCTGTCGGAAATAAAAATTAACCCCGTAGCAAAGCCGGTGCACATTCCGAACAATAACGCAACCGGTGATGAAATACCGAGAGGGAATTGTGATTAAAATGAAAAGCAGGACATTTCCCAGAGTTTCCTGCACTTCCTTTCCATCCATCCTGTCAGGCACCGAGTGGTTCCCCGGGAAGGAAGGCAGGACGAGGGGAGGGCGTCCGCTACGTGACTGCCCCCGACCCTCCGTCCTGCATCGACCCGGTCTTTGCCAGCGGAGAAAAGCCGAAAAAACTGACCGAGGAAGATAGCGGGAGATAAGATTTCCGTTAGCGACGGAGAGTAACGACCTCGTTGTGTTGCAGACGACGTCGTCGGGTGCAGACGAATGTCTGCCATCGCTCGGTCGTTCGTTCGGAGCGCGCTCAGAAAACTCCCGTTGGTCGGAAGTCACTGAGGGGTGGAAGGTTATTCTCGTAGAGGGGGAGTAAACAGGGTAGAAATTTGCATTAATGCCGGAAGTATTGGGGAGGACCCCGTGGGGCAATCAAAGAGGTCGGAACCTTACAGAAAATATGAGGGAAGTCCTCAGGTTCCGCAACGAATTTTCCCTAATTAGAATAAGTCTCACGTTTCTTGATTAAATGAAGCTCATGTTGAGCTTATTAACAGCATGCATTATGAGTAGAGATGCGCCGAATGTTCGGCCGAATACGAATAGTGAAAACATGTCGATTATGCCCAACACCAAATAGCAATCGAATATTCGGCGACTCACTAATAATTAGTATTATCTTATCATAGTTTACATTTAATGGTCCTTGTATTAAACAGTATTTAATAAGCCTCCCTTCTTGTCAGGGACTTTGATTGGGAATTTTTAGAACAAAAATTTAGAACGGGTTTATTTTGACACCGTTGTTGAGACCTCGAATCATACGCTATAACAATTCATACCCGCATGCCATGAACGGTTAAATCTTGGAAATGATAAAAACAAATTCTCCGAAAACAAATACAAAGAGAAGGCGTCAGCTCAGAATAAGCAAAATAAAGTTCTCAAAGATTTACATTTGCTGCAGAAGTTTTCCCGTCTCCGAAGGGAGTTTTGCCTTTTTCGTCAGATTTGTCATTTTCACAGGGGAAGACAACAACAGGGTAAAATTCTCAGAAGCAATCATTCGAACACCCCCTTCCTTTTGAGCGGACGCATTTTTTCGAACAATTTGAGCACCCTTCGTCGCAGTCGTAGCCTTAAAAAATCTACATAAAATACACATAACTACAATGATGGGAAAAATTCGAGCTGACCTTTGGATTTTATGAGTGCGAAATAAGGCAGCGGCGAAAGTGGCCAAAAAGAAAAGGCCAGAAAAAAATTTGCGAATACGTCCGTGTTATAAAAATAGAAATCTAAATGGGGAGGTTATAACGGAGAGAGAGAGAGACAACGGAAAAAGTTTGAATGATATCCTTTATTCACGAAACCCTTTATCACTACTATAAAGTAAGAAATCGGCCCGAGATTCCATAAAAAAGTTACTTTGAAGTTCAGTGTCGAAGTGGAGAGTAAGATGGATGGGAAATTTAAAAAGAAACAGAAAGAGGGGATTCAGAGAAAGTATTGAGAAGTTTTGCTGGCTACATTTGGTAACTAGTTGGGGTTAGTCAAAAGGGGCTGAGAGAAACAAGGAATAACCCGTGTAGGAAGACAATAAATAATGCCGGGAATTTTACACTCGGGAGACAACCGCCATAAGGGAACGGTATTATGTATAATCCGAGAGGAACGAGGAAGGGTTGAAGCGAGGGTGGCTTTCGCGGTGAGATGGAAGCAGGAGACCTCTCGCCTTTTCACTTGTTTAACCCCATGCAGGCGGAAAAAGTATCAAACCGAAATTTCCGCCGAAAATAATCCTCAAATTCGTTATCCTAACCTTCGTGAGACAGGTGAGGGTTCACAACCCCCCCCCCCTCTCCCGGTCCTTGTGACGGACACTCACTGCTGTCGTCAAGGGGGATGGCGGTAAAGTAATCGACCTGTATGGATCCTCCCAGAGGGACGCTCACCTTTTGTGCTTTCTATCCTACGGTTTTTGGAATTAATCCCGGAGGGGTGAGGGTCATTTGTCAGTTCGGACAGCTCCTCTTCTCGACTAGTGTTTCCTCATTCTTTTTCATTTTCTAGTGTCTGCAAAACGTCCCCTTCTTTCATGTATTCTTCGGAAAGTTTGACCTTTCTGAATCCGTCCCGAGAATAAACAAAGCAGGGTTTCAATTCAGGTTTTGTCCTTAGTTCTTTGCGTTAACGAACTTTGCTCCGCCATTTTTTTCATACTTTAATTATGGGACAATTCCATTCAAACGATTTCCAAGAATTAATGTGCTGGAAGTCCTCTCTTTTCTCGTTGAATGCGAACTCATCTACCAAAGTTTCCCGAGTGAAATTCATCACAAAACAAACGGAGAAAGGTCACATGAGAAATTCTTCTGCTCCCTTTACGCTCCCTCAAATCTATTTGCTGAATCCGCGGGGAACTTTCCTCAACCGGCTAACCCCCCCCTACCCCCCTCAAAAAAAAACCTCCAAACCGCACTCGGAGACACCTTGAGCGTTCGCATGCGGCTTTTCTATGGTCATGACCGGAATGAAACGCTGAGCACTCGCAAAGTGAGGCCCCCGAGGTCAAACCATACATTGCTTTGTTTTGACGTTTTCTTGGCACTTTCTCTCGCCCCCTCCGTCCCCCTTCGCTTTCCTTGCTTCGTCGAATAACGTAACCGCGAGACTTGTTGTTACGTATTTAAATAGCTTCGCGTTTTCTTTTGAAATTGAACGAATTCAAGTACCGGGTGAAAAGTTTTCTTTAGGCCTTAGTTAAGTGGGCTCACCATCAATGAGAAATACCTGTATTTATATATTATATATCTGTTATAAGCACGGAAACAACGAAAAGTGCAATTAACAGATCGGATAGAAAAAATAAAGAAATGGGGTAAAAAATTAAATTACCAAGAAGGGTTGTAAAGTGAGAAGAGGGAAATAAACATTAAAAGAAAAAAATTAGAGCGGCGGAGTGAGCCAGCAAAGTAAAGTCTCGTTTCCACCCCCAACCATCATTTGGGAAATGTCCCCAGTAACAGATACGTCTCACTCGACACAAAGGCTGTGAAGTGCACGAAGAAGTGGACTCGGAACGACCCAACAAAGAAATAAGTAAAAATTAAAAGAAAACTGGGGCAAGGGGTCGTAAAGCTCGTTCAAAAACAATTTCCCGCTTTCCTCGAGGTTAATAACGAACTTGTTTATCAAGCCGGAAAACTTTTTTCTTTCTTTCCACGGAAGCTTTCTCATTCAAGCTCACAACCACCCCACTTGCAATCGATTCGAGGAAAATACCTCACGACCGCTGCCTCGTTTCCCGACCCGACGTCCTGCGCCCTGTCTTCTGCATCCGACTCCGTCGCTGTTTTCCCATTCAATGACGCCTCGAACGAACCGGAGTTAACGACTTCTTTGTGAGCCGCTTTGAAAAGCATTTCTCTGAGATGACCATTGTTCTTCGGCTACATCTCCTCCCGCTTTCACGCATTCGCTCTCCTCGTCAATCAATTCAAAAGAAAAAAAGATGAAGAAGGAGAGAAGAAGCGGGTCAAGAAGACTGGCTCGACGTACAAGGAGATTCCCTCCTCCGCTACTGCCCTCGTCCTCCCACCTTTCAATTATTTAGCGACCTGTAATTGATGGTGGCGGTCGCAGACTGGCCCTCCTCGCTCGTGGACTTGTGACCTTTCGCAGGGAACAAGTGTCTGGGCCTGAGATGAAAATGTGGCTGTGCATGGCTCCGAAAGGGGGAGAAAGTTGGCGAAGTAGAAATCCCCACTTGCGGCCGGTCAATACACCCCCAATAAATTATACAAAGAATTTCTTTAACAATGTCGCTGACTTTTAAAAAATGTCTTAAAGCTTCCCGTGCTGTAGGCCCTTTGGCCGTACTCCGCACATTCTTCGCGTGCTTGAATGCACTGGAACGCTCACGCAATCTACTCCCCACCGAAGGAATGGAGTTCAAAGGAAATTTAATTAAAAAGGGGGAAGGAAGCACTGGAAAGGATACATATCCCAGAAGGTTAAAAAGCGACGAGAAGGAATGAGGAAAACACGAAAAGGGTGCAACTGCATAGGCACGCGCTCATTGTATGAGTAATTGGGGAAGGGGGAAGGGAGAGAGCGAAGGGTGGAAACGTCATAATGAGAATGCGTTGTCCGCGAGGAAAAGGGCGATGGAGAGAAGGGAGGAAACTCACCCAATGAATTGGTGAAGCCTTCCATATGAGATCGGGGTGAGGAGCTTTTTAATTAGGCACATAACGAGGGTTGAAAAAAGGCATTGTCATCCCTAATGTGGAGTAGCTGGGTAGAGTGCAGGAGTGAAGTATTAAAATCGATCTCTCTCCGTTCGGAATGCCCCGAATTTACTAAATTACAATTGGATCGGATTTTCAAAGGATTAATTAAGACTGCCCCTCAACTTTTCCAAATATCCGCGGCTCTCTTCGGAATGAGAGTTGGTTTTAGGGTTTGTATGGATAGCCCCTCTCCAAGCATGAAATGCCCTAGAGGATCGGAACTGTTCAGAGCAATATATAATCACACCCAAAGATAATTAGACTATGCGATAATAATAATCAACTAAAGAAAACTAAAGATGGAAGTCAGAATGAAAAAACGAGCTGGAGAGACGAAAAATTAAAGCAAAATTAAATGAACGCTCAACCAGGCACATGACCGAAAGCCAATCAATGAAACAAAATTACGGAATCCTTTTCAACCGTCTAGGAAAAAAAGAAAGGGACGGGCACGCAATTAAAGATAGAGACGGCGGTCTGCAAGAGAAAATTCCGAGAAAAAATCGTTAAAAAATTCGGAATCCCCAATGCGACAAAACCTAATGACTGGGAAGATGGCGTCGCGTGAAAGTGTACTAATCAACGTCCTTTAATCCCTTTCTCCTTTACCTGGGCGGCCCGCTACATAATTACAATATAACCGCGCGGAAACCCACCTTTTCTCCTTAAGGCATATACCTTGCGCTGCGACCCACTATCCTTAATTTCTTCCCACACCCCTCTCTACTCTCCCTCCCTTTTCCCTTCACTTTCGACTCGATGCTCTTCTTGCCCTTGATGAACAGCCTGATTCACGAGGAATACAGACAATGTCATCTCCAACTCCCTCCGGCCGCTCTAAACTTCGTCAACTAAGGCTCCTGCGAACTGCTAGAATTCTGAAAATCAACTTCCCCAGAGACGAGGAGGGAGCAGGAAAAGTGGGGAATTACCTAAAATGAAAAATTAAAAGGAAGAAAGTTTTGTGGATTTCACATTAATCGAGGGGAGAGATGGAAAAGTTTTCCAATCCACAAAGCGAGGGGTAAAAAGGCACGGCTCACCCTGTTGAGGGACGGAAGCGGCACGGCTAACGGCTTTCGGCGAGCGAAAGAAAGTGGAACGCTCTCGCAGCTGTTTTAACCCTTTCTCCCGTCCCTCTCCCCTTCTCGCTTCTTTCTCTCCGGGCTTTTGCCTCCCGTGATAACCGATCGATTTTCGGTTGTTTATTCATCGCACTGCCTCCCCTCCCGTTCGATCCGACGGGAGAAAGGAAACGGCAATCGGGTGTGACATCGGGCTGCCCCGCCGATCATTTCGAAGAGTGCCTTCCGCGCTCGTCTGAATTGTTTACCCCCGAGGAGATAAGTGAGTCTGTATGCACCGAACCCAAATGCCTCTTTCAAATTCCACCTCCATTAAATTAAACAGGGCCTTTACAGTTTTAAATCACTCCTCCCATGACAATATTTTTCACCTTTACGCAGTGGTACCTAGTGAAAAGGTCGCGATGTGTAGACGAATGAGGGTTTGGGCAGTGTTACGGGGGGGGAGAGATAGTATCGGGAATCGGTGAAGGACGAGTAGAATTGGGGGATGTAAAGACCTGATCTTGGGCATGATTGTCGCACGGTTGAATGCATAAACATTAATAAGATTCCAATGTGAGGTATTGTTGTGAGGGAATTGTGGAACGAGTCGGTGTTCCCTGCCAACCACCCAAACTTTAGAGCGGATTCGGAGTCTAAAGAAGCCTTCAAATCAATTTTGAATGTGACCCGTACTTTGGACCGATGAAATATTACAATCTGAGAAGTCTAATTTCATTTCAATTGTAATTCTTAACAGGGCAGCTTGGAATGCAGCCGTACTTGAGCTTCAATGGGAAAAGAAAACGCTGTGATAAATATGTTTCGACTCAAAAATTTTCGATTTACTTCCGACGCTGAAAATTTTATAATACTTATTGCGAGAATACCCTTCAAAGCTAAAAGCTTTTTTACATGTGAATGTATTGTGACAACCTGAAATTGCATTTCTTAATGAACAATATAAATATCTAACATTCTACAGAGAGATATACACGTGAAGCAAAATTTCATGGGCGCCAAAGCATAATAAAATGAAATTATCTTTTTTCTCGGAATAAATTCTCTTCCTAATACTCTTATTCCCTCTTTAATTTTAATAATTTCCGTAAAAAAAAAACAATAATCTTTCGGAAAAGTAAAATATAAAGAACAACAATTATTTCTTCTCCAATCCTCAGCTCTTTTCACCAGCTATTTTGCTTTTCACTCAAACTCAAAATTTTTGATAGTCAAACCTAATTTATCATCTCGTCGCCCAAACTAAATAAGCGCGTACTTCACCCCAAAAAACTGCAGCAGTACTGCAGCTACGACCTGCAGCAAAAGGGGTGTGGCGGAAGGGTATAAACAGACAATCCCCGACTAATACTTTGGGTCACACCGAATTTGATGGGCTTTGTATCTCCGAAGTGGAGACATGCCCCGGTTTTTCATTCACTAACGACCCCCGTCAAGCGCTGGAGTCTTCGCTCTGGCTGATAAAACAACCCTTGAATGCTGTTAACCCTTCGACCACGTCACGATCGACCTCATTTGCACCCCGCTTCCCCCGAGGTAAGCCACAATTCTGCCTCCCGGAAACCCACTCAGCGCCATTGATAACAAAACTATCCTCCCCCGCTCCCACAAATCAGCTCCCACGAATTACACTTTCTGGAGAAACGGACGAAAAAAATTATTTTTATAATATAATACTTTTGCTGCAAATTACTCCTCCCTCGAACGGAGTGTGGGCGCATACATCGACGCCCTCCCGCCCCCGCTTTCCTCGGCTTCAGCTTTCTCATTACCACATTGGACGCTTTATCGTCTCTCCAACCCCATTTTTCTTTCCGGTTATTTCTTCTTCTGGCTCCGCAATGGAGACAGGAGAAATTTCACGATAAAAGGCCCGATAACTTCTCTCCCTCCTCCGACCCCTCCTGAAAACTCCGACTTAAACAGGAAAACCCTTTCACCAGAAGTTAATGGGGAGTGAAACTGCCTCTGGTTTTGTTAACCTCCGAAGAAAGTTTCTCAGTTTCTGAAATGTGGGAGGTTGGACGCTACTTACGTTTATCTCCGGTTTTCAGCTCTTCTACCGCATCTGAAATGAACAAATCAACAAATATCAGTACGAGTTTTACTGAGTCACACAGATGCCGTGGCAGACTTTTCTTTTACTTGGAGAAAAGAGACATTTATGACTGAAAGTTTCCCTCTTTTACCTATCACTACTAATTCTTTTTTCTTTTTCCCAACCCATCGCGTTAATCTTTGAAATTTTTTCAACCACACGAAAGGATTTTAGCACATTGCAAATAATGACTGATTATCAATCAGTGTTTAAGGTCAACGGTTTCTCGTTTACTTAAGGCCAGTCCTTCAGGAAATTACAATCTTAATACTTTTCTGAAATATGACACTTCCTCTCTACGAAAGTCACAACAGAAACCGGCAATTCGACAAATTTAAAAAATAAAAATCTTTTCCCAAAATATAATGCAAAGTCTGTAATTAAGAAATGTTTTGAGTTTGATTTACTCGCACAGTATTGCATCACAAGGTTGTAATGTTAAGTTTACGTTAAATACTTTCTACTGTTTATATAAAGGTGGACAACAAAGCTTATTTCATGTTACAGTTAATTTAGGATAACAATTAATTATTTTTATTAATGTACTGATTGTTTCTTCTTAAATAAATTCCCCAGAAAGATTTTGTGAGTAAGCTTGTTGTGGCGCCTTCTGCTCCCAATTCTCTAATTTCTGTTCTGTAATCGAATGAGGTTATTGGTATGTGATGAGTCCCATTGGCGTTCCGGATGCGGGCAATTTCATGGCGGCGCGACCAATTCCGAGTTCGCTAGCCTTGACTACAGGAAGGAACAGGCTGTTTCCTTCTGCGCGATCTTTATACAGGATTTTACAGGATCTTTAAATGAATAAGTCTTCCAATTTTAAGCTGATGGTCCAATGACAATCAGTCAAAGGAAGAGCGCAGCACTGTATTGTACATGAAGAGATGAGTTCAATAACTTCTGTCACCAATTTTCAGTCAAAAACGACACACTCAAAAGAGAATATGAATCGATAGCAATATGAAATATGAACAATAAAAGCAACAATCATTAAAATAAAAATTAGAAAACTGTCCTTGTGAGATATTTTAAATTTCAACTAAGATTTAATCCTATTAAATTACTGGAACAGGTGAAGTGGTATTAGGCAGAGTTCTACTATTTGTTCGTTTACTGCCAACTCGACGTAAGTTTAGAGAGACCATCGAATCAATTCCATAAATTTTTTAAAATAAAACATCTAACCAAACATTTAAGCAGCGATAGTGAAGAAAGAGATGGAATCTCTTCAATGCCACTGCCATCATCGAAATCATCGTGTAAAGGCGATGAAAATATTCGCCTCCAAGTTTTGAAAGATTTGTTGGCTTCTTTCAAACCCACTGACCCACAGACGGAACCCACTCTCGCGAGGCTTAGAGTTTCACAATCCGACTTCACATTGACCCTGCTTCATGTGATCCCTACTTGATCTGGAATTCCGCTTAGCTAACAACTTCTCACACTGATCCACTCCAGACGAGTTTTCATACGATGTAATTTGTACGAATGACTATGCGGAACAAATGAGTAAAGAAAGCAGAAGAGCGGAAAAGAAAATCGTCCAGGACTTTTAAAACAGATCGAAAAGCTGTTTAAAAATGAAACGAAAAAATGCTGATGAAGCAGAAAAACGACCACTCTTCACCCACTTCCTCCACCACCGTTTTCTAAACATGTCTTTCAACCCACGAGGAGGCTGGGAAAGCAGGAAAGAGAAGTTCAAACAAACTTATCCGCTTAATTTTCTGTTGCTTTTCGTGAGTTCTCATGCAGTTGAATCATGCGTTGACTCGAATGAAGCCAGGCCCGGAACTATCAATGCAATGTACGAAATTTAAAAAGACTTCCAAAGAAAAACGAAAGGGTAAAAGAGTCGATAGCCATTGAATGTTGGTCGACGGCTTTGTTTTTTGTATCGCAAGGATCCCCAGCGGGAAACCCCATCTGCGATTACAAAGTTCGTGTTTTTTTTTAATTTTTATGTTCCCATTATAACACAGCAAATTATGATATGTTTTTAATGCATAATTAAGCGTAATTTTAATCATATCAATAAAATATGTTGCAAAAATATTAAGCAATTCCTGATAACAGGATATGTTTTAAAAATTGTTCAAAACATTCATTTAATTTCTTAATTATAACTGTAAAACTGCCATTTACTACAAATATAAGCATTTTTTATATCATCATCTGTGTGATTCGCGTTCAACTTCTGCTGGAATGAATTATTTATTAACAAAATGTTGAAATATTTATTTTAATATTTAAATACGTATAACCGCACTATTAACAAATTATAAAAAGAATATTAGTAATAATTCAATTTAATTTTTCTACAACATAAAACTACTGAATTACCCCAAAGGAATATGTTAAGTAAATTTTACATAAAAAACTTATATAATGTAGTAAAATATACAAATACACAATGATGATGATATAATACGCTTAATAAATGGCCTTATGCATAGATACCGGATAGCTGCAGCGTGTAATTTAAACTATTAAATAAATAAAACATATAATGTCTTAACTACTTTACGATCCCTTAATTATAATAAATATTAACAACTAATTATCGTCATTTAGCAAGAAAACTGAGACTGTCTTCTTCCTCGAAACCTTATATGACGCCCTTCCCTTCCAGGCAGTCTTTAAATCATTCAACACCTGCAACACCAGGCCGGACACTCGAAGGCTTTCCAAAACCGGAAGAAAGCAATCGAGACAATATCAGCAGTTTTAAAATCATAAGCACTGGCCAACACAGGCGAGTCAACGACCTGAACGATGCACAGTTCCAAACCCCTCTCGCCAAGGGTTTTCACCCTCGGCCCAAACCCACCCCAACCCCTCACTCGCTTCCACCGACTCCACCTCACCACGCAATTACGCCACACCACCGCACCCGACGCTAAGCGGAATTTTCCACCAGCGCACTATTGTTCCTCATCCAAGGACACACCATTATGTTTATCGAGGATGATTGTAGAATTGTGAACAGGAAAGCGGAGGGAGAAGGAAAAGAAAAGTAAAATCAATATTCACCAGAAAAACACGTTCGCCTCCTCAATCTTTCTCTTGGTTCACCGTTTAAACTTGTCACGTTCAGGGGCTTCGGCAAGATCGACCTCCCTTTCCCTTCACATTTCCCTCCCCCAGTTGCCGCATAATCCTTCACCCGATGAAGTTTCGGCTCTCTGCTTTAACGGATTGCTTTCGTCGGGGGTCGAACTCACGGGCTTCTCATGCCGTCAATGATTTTTTTTAGGAGAACACAATATAGGAAGTTGGCAAGTGCATGTGAAGAATGAAGGGTGAAGTTGTATTTCTTCTAAGACTTTAATGTATAAAAAAAAAGAGAAAACATCGCGCCGAGTAATGTTCTATTTTTTGGGTGTAACAAAAAGCAATTGAAAGGTTCGAAAAAAATTTCCCAGTAGGGAGGGGAGAAAGCTTATATTGTGGTTAAGCGTTTCTTTCGGGGATTTAAATACAGAACTGGGGAAGGGGCAAGGAATGGTTGGAATCTGAAGAACTTCTTATTTTTTCAATTTTGCAAAAAAATTTGGGTTTCAGATGGAAATAAATTCTGGAGTTTCGACTCGTTCAGGTAGTCTTGACCAACCCCAGGTTACGTCGTTCTAGAAGAAGCCACATAGGGGCGGCGATTCCATTCCTAATAAAAAAGGTCTCGGGCAAAGCAATAAACAACGAATTTACAGTACAAAGGTCCTCACATCCCTCCCGTTACAACAGGTTCATTAGAATAAAATCACTTTTCTCACCCTAAACCTGTAACCGAAACCAACCCAAACCCTGACAACCGCAGGTTGGCAAACAAAACAACAAATATCCACCTTTAATTTTGCACCCCTTCGCATTCACTCCCGCTTTTCGTACATAACGCAATCATCTCCTTCATTCCTGTATCAGCTGAGACCGAATGATAAATGGCTAAAAATTCCAAGAGAGCAGTGATAGGCGAAAACTCTTCACAATTTTACTTCTTTAGAGGTAAAGTTGAAGTGAAAGAGCAAAAATTAAAATGACAAATCCACGGAGCCGATTGTTCGGGGCGACGTCCCACATCGTCAGAGGGAACATTAAACTGTCCCTTGAAAAAGAGCCGGGCCGCAACCTCGTTCCCTCGTGGGAGGCGCGAAGCAATTACGCCAGATTGATTGCCTTCGTTCTCATAAAGAACCGCGGGAACGGGCGGTCGGCCTTGGCGGACATCGGTCGGCTTTTATAGGCCGGGAGAGACCTTCGCCGGAGTGACGCGGAATTCGGGCCGATTCGGCTCATCGACCGGTTTTCGCGTGCGGCCTCGGAAGGCAAACACGCGGAGAAAAGGCGTCCGGTGCAATAACGATGCTAATTCGGCGCTGGGAGTGAGTGACGTTGTCATGGATGCACATGATAGCTTCCAACAAAGGATTTTCGCTCCCATTTAGGCCCCGGCTCATCTTATATTATAACCGCTATCGAGCTTCCTGTTGTTTCTCCGTTCATTCACCGTCCTTTGATTCGGTTCGCGGAGAAAACTGCAAAAGTCCGAAACGTGAGAATAACACAGTCAAAGAAGAAATAAATTTTCCTTTTCATTAAAGAACATTTTCGCGGCGACAGTAGCCGGTCACGAGAAAGATTGTCCCGGTAGAAAAGGCCCCCAATCTGGATCAATAAAAATCCCCAAAAACACCAAAAGTCAATGCAATGTTTTCACGATGCCAAATAAAAGTTGGGGAAATGTTTCCGAGCACTAGCAGGATTAGAAAGGAAGGAGGGCGGGACAGGGCGGGGAACATTTACATTAATCAGGCCAAAACACGACCGATAAAAGCGTAGAGCGAGAAAGAGAAAAAGGATCGAGAGAGGAGCGACCGGAAAATCGATTAAGGTTTAAAGCTGAGTCGGTTTCGTTTTGAAAAGGAAGATGAAAAAGCACGCGCGGTCGGGAGGGTGAGAGGGGAGGGCTGAGAAGGAGAGAGGGAGGAAAAAATAAATCGGGGAAAAAAGGAATCCCACTGAAAGCGAAGAAGAAAGAAGAGGAAGAGGCGGCGTGGAAATAGGATTCATCTCCGAAACATTTTCGCCCAGAGGAAAAGGGCGGGGAGGAGAATGACAGGGTGCAGATGGATAGATGGATGAAGAGAGTCCTATTTGATCTCCTTTCTTTTCCGTTTGTCTTCGCTCCAGAGGGTTATTGCTCCAAACGTGGCAACAGCAACAGCCTAAAAGAGCGAAATGCTCTCGGACAGTGTTAATGACCTGAGCTGAGATGTTTGTTAACCTCCTTCGCACGCTTTCTCTTTCTTTCATTATGCATCGCCTCTTAATGAGCGTTCCTCTCATTGAAAAAATCGAGCATTTTAATGAGAATCGAGCAAAACGGAGGAGGCGGCGCTCTCTTTAAAACTAAAGCCAAAGGTCATTTGTTTCTGTTGTAGGGGGCAGCAGCTGACCTGCTTTCGCAGAACTCAGCCAAGCAAACAGCACATCGGCTGGAGACTACGCTTGAGTGCCGCCCCTCACCGTACCTGACGTGTCAAGCCACAGGCTGCCAGCTCTGCATTCAAGGTGATCTCGAAACGGTCTGACCGAGTTTTGGAGCATCGGGTCGTGTCATTCGCTCAGCAGTCGATCAGTTCGAGTAAAGCCAAATCGGCCGCAGGAAAGCGTCGTCAAACTCCCGAGTGAGCGTCCTAATTTCTTAAGGTCACGCGGAGTCATGGCGCGAATGAAAGATAAAAGGCCTTGTCTCCGACCCTGAGAATAACATAACTTTCTTATCAACCACTGCGGCCCTATTAAAGTGAGACGTCCGGCATGGCGATTTCCCGGGAATCCTGCCGGAAACCCTACCGGTCCCGTACAGTACCTGTTGTCTGGGAAAAGCTAACGGTATATTTTGAACGTCCTTCCGGTGTCCTCTAGTTGCGCAACCTGAGCCGTAGGCAATAACGAATACGGCCATTGCTCGCATTTACTTTGCATTCAATGGATTTGTCGGCGGTGTACTGTTTCTTCCTTTGACAATCATTTGACAGAATCATTTAATTTTAGATCACTTTAAAAGAGCCCTTATAAACACTGTAAGCTTAAACATAAAACATCGAAAGCTCGAAAAGAATTTTTTTCTCGATTCCCTATGACTTCTGGAATGAAATTCTTTTAAAACGAGGGTGTTTTCTCCATTTTAAGTAATGATAAAAGTATGAAATCGATGAGGAATGAGTTCAAGAGTTTTAAAATCACTAACGTAAATTACAATCTAAAATATTAAAATATTTCAGAACCCTTGGAGCCATACTTATCCCATAATTTTGAGAGGTAGTAAGCTTCAACCTTTTTTCATCTGCAGATATTTACTCCGAAAGTAATTCACTGAACTGAGAAATGGTTAGCTCTCATCAATAATGAATAACCGCAAAAATCAGCTCACAGAATTTTAGTAAAACGGGTCGAAATAACTCAGAACATTAGGCAAATTAAACAACCAAATATTGGTTTTTTCAAATGATTAAATAACTTTTGGCTTCAAAGAGTCCATTCCCTTTCCCGGACATCCCTTTTCTCCCCCGTGACCTCTCAATGTCCCTCATTCTCACTTGCAAATTGTAGACGCAGTTTTGTTTGACCTATGACCACTTTTTTGGGGTGGGGTTCGCGGTTCGGAGCCCTCCTTTTTATTTATAAAATTATTTCCTATACATTAAACAAAGTATCTTCTAATGATTCCACATTAAATGATATTATTAATTAGCTTAATTATCGATGTATTAAGTGGAGAAAAAAATCCTTTGAAAACAAGATCTAAGAGGTGGGGCGCGGAACCTCGCTTTCCACCTCTCCACCAGCTTCACAAAAGAACTTCGAAAGCTCACGCAAAAACCCCCTTATTGGTTTGTGTGAGAGAGAAGAAAAGGCTTTTAGTAATTGTAGAACTCGGTTCCAGAATTTCCCACTGGTCACCTTTAAACTTGGCAGTGTGTCAGACTAACTCTCGCCAAGATTTCACTGTTGCTACTCTGAGCTACTGGAGACTTATATTTGATTAAAAATACATTTTAGGCCTTTCGAAAAAACGTATAAAATGTATTGATAGACGGGGTGTTGCATTACTCTTCCATCTCAAAGGTTACAACGTTCAGTTCTTATATAGATAAGGGATTTCATCCACCCTTATGACAAGATTTGAACAGAATACTATTGTTTCATAACGACCACAAATCAGATTGAGGGATAAACTATAATCTGTCAATTAAAACGCGAAGGAATTTTTTCAAAAATTAACCGATTCTTCGAATAATTTAAAAGTTGTATCATTCCTGAAGAACCCCAAAAATTGTGTACCACTCATTCACCAAACAACAAACGAAAGTGCAAGAGAAAGGCGCAATATTATTAGGAGGAAGGGGACAGAAATAATTAAAATGCATTGCAAAGCGATTTCCTCTCTCTCTCTCTCTCTCTCTTACTCTCCCCGATCGTTCCCATCAAAAACGAATGTACTAACTTAAATAAGGCTTGCTCCCGTTTGTGACAAAGGGAGAAGAGAAAAAGTAAATAAAAAACACTGTGACTGAATGCGGTTTCATTGAGGTTAAAAATTTTAAACTACCATACCAGGACTTTTCGAGTGGTGGTTCGATGCCGATACTATGAAATCAGAGTGACGGACGAAAGCAGTCGACGGAGAAAGTTGACAAGCGATCCCAAAACCTCACAGAAGACTTTTAACCGAGCTTTTCAGTCCCCAAATGGGGGTGTTAAATTGAGAATAAGCAAATTAATGTCGCCGTGAATGAATAAATCAACGTCAGGGAACCAGTGCCGGAGACAGTCAGGCAATAGGTTCACGCCTTCTCCGGAAGAGGCCGAAAAAACAGGGGTCAAAGGAAAGGTCGGGGGGCCGTCCCCGCGAGGGTCAGGTATACCACTAACACATCTCAGCCTGAAATAACTCCGAATGAATGAACTGATGGAAAATGGTTCTACGGAGACTGGTCTTAAGGGAAGGGGTGGAGTGAGTTGAGGGAGACTGTCTAATAAATTTTTTTCCCTCGTCGATCTCTCGTTTCCATCATGTCGACTTCGTCCTGCCGACGACCGTTTAGCAGAATTTTCTCTTTTATTTGGAGTCAGAGAAGTCGGATCTGTCACGGATCGATGGCCTCCATGGCAGTTTGTTGACCCTGGTTTCTTGGTTTGAATTCATTTTCCTTTACCCCGTGCGGGCCACTTTCCTTACAACAGACGAACGGTTTCAGCAGAAAAATAGTTAGAATGACCTGACGAAAGAATCCTAATTAATCGGGTTCTTGATAAGAAAGTGTTGAGAGTGAATCATGAAACAAAAAATTACAGGAAGCACTGTTTTATAGGCGCCATCAAAATATTTTGGTTGGGGTTAAAGGGTCTTCTCTTGCGAAATGTTTCTTACCCTTCCAAGAGCCGAGACCTTGTCAGTTACTCGGTCCATTTATGCAACCTTTAAGAAGAGAAGAGTAAGCAGGCAGTGAGTTTGGTTTCCGGGAGGAGATTTAGCCACTGAAGAAAAATTCATAGGGAGTTAGGGATTTAAAAGCTTCATTCTGATATTTAATAAAATTCACCTGAGCACATATCATTCCCCTCTGAGGGGCTAACCTCAGGAGATTTTCATGAAGGTGCTGAATTTCCCAAATTTAGACAAATTATTTGGCGGCCCAAATAGTTACTTTTAGAGATAAAGTCTCAGAAAAGTTTATCAAAGAAAATCACCGAATAGGCAAATAGCTGTAGGGCAATAGCTGCTGTTGAACACTCCCCGCATACTGTAGGGAACTCCAGGCCCCCCAAACGATTGTCCTGCCTTTGTGGGGGCAGGCAACCCACTCTTCGCCCCCAGGAATGCGTTCACCGGGTGAAAGAACCCGCGCGAGGAATGAAGACACGACCGCAACTCAACGTGGGCTGCCCGGTGAAAGTGAGCCGCAAGCGGCCCGATTCCGACCTAACGGGACTCTTTCTTTCCGGCGTTCTCTAGGAAACCTTTGACGTGGTCATGCTCGTTCGTCCGTCTACCCTCTGACCCGTCAGCGAAACGACACCCCCTTCTCTGGAATTCATCCCCTCGTCACCTCAATTTCCTCTTTCCTCGTCATTTTCAATATTTTTTTTCTCAAGCTGTCCTACACAGAGCTGACAGCTCCGGCTCCATCGGTAGTGCCAGTTTTTTCCCCGGGAACTGTCATTCAAATGATTTTATTATTGTGGCACGGGTAATATATTAAGTGGAGGAGAATGTGTCTTTTCCAGGATTCTTACGCATTGGGGTGCAGTAAGGAACCCAATAATGGGATTCAGACGTCAAATAAGACTTTAATCCCAACAACGTGTTATAAACTCAAAGTATTTTTCGCTTTTCATTAGCCACAAACCAAACGCTTGCTTGCGTAATGACGCGTCAGACTGAAACGAATTAATCAGTTCTAAAAAAGCGCGATAAAAAACCGTTTTGGGGAGGGAAAAGTGGTTAAAGGCTCTTTTCCTAAAACATATACAGTTTTCCCGGTCTTATTACTTTTATTATCGACTTTCCACACCGTATGCATCACTGTAAAATTTAGGAGTAGTTTTTCAGTACACCAAAAGATAATTTTCCCGTAAATGGACTTCGAGAGTTTTACTTCCACAACCTACTTCATCCTCCTCGAGATTTCACGTAAACAACGTAAACCCTTTGCCGGAATTTTCTAATAAAAAATCCCTCCTCATTAAAAACTGATACTTCTTACTAAACCCTCCACCTTACCCTAATTTCAGTTACTTATTCCGATATCATAATTTTTTGCTCGAGACTCAATGGACGGAACAAAACCTCATAACACTACCAGCCTCTATCGGAGCTCACGTTATATCCACCAGACGCTCTTCCTCCACTCAACGACTTCCACCCTTAATTCCCAATAATTCCTCAAAATGTCTCCGTAATTAAAGCTTCTTGCCAAAGGTAAATAATAATTACAGTACAAAATCAATTACCTACAGAATATTTGTGTCTTCTTTTCTATACCATAAATTAAGGCGATGAACCAGAGCTTTCAACGGAGACCGATTTCTTCCTCCGAAAGTTTTCATTAGATTCCATATGCAGTCCTCTTCAGTGTGTTTCTTCTTTGTTCCTCCCGCCAATTCATTTCTGCGGTCGTTGTGCACCACTTAATGAGCTGGGGAAATACGAAAAATTAAAGGAAATATCCACTGATTAAACCACTGCAGAGTTTTTGTTATAAGGGAAAAAATTCCACACAAAAGAAATGATATTTATTGGGAGTTATGAAAAAAATGACGTGAAGAAATCTGAAGCATTGGGGTTTGTTAGAAAGTTTTAAAAAGATACAAGGACAGAGGTACATGACGGAAAAGAAAACAGCTTTTTAAAGCGAGCATAAAGCTCGACAGGGGGTGCAACTTCAACAATTATCATCACTACATCCTCTGTCATGCCCACACTCGCTTCTCTATTTTATGACTTAACGGGGTCCCACGAGTGAAAATCTACCCCCACACAAATCCATAGTGGGTATGCTTCTCCGCGGGGAAATCAACCGAAAAAGTTCTTTATGTGATCCGGTAGGGAGGCAAAAAAACCCCAAAAATTTCAAGAAATGCCCTTTAATTAGGTTTTTAATTGTCTTTCTTGTATGCATTTCTTACACCTCGTTAATTTTATCATATTCTGCCCAGTTTCGTACATCCGCGTAGTTTTTACATATTTATACAAGCGAAAAAAGCGAAAAATTTCAAACTTCTCCACGGAGAGCTCTCAAACAATTATTTTTAACAAATCAAAGCAAAAGGCGAGTTCGCAAAAGCCTTAAACTGACCGTATATCGAATTCCGCTCAATATGCTAATTTTTTTTATCCATTTCTCGAAAGGGCTCCAACTCTTTTTGAAATTCGTGCTTTTTCTGAATGGAGGATATTATCGCCGAGCAATTGCTGAGCTCTGAAAAAGTGGAAGATCGCGGCCCTAAAACTGGCCAACACTCCCCCCATTCCTAATTTTATCCGACGCACATTACCTCACGTCAGCATTCATTAACACTAAGGCTGAAGGACTGGGTAAGGCCTCACTCAGAAACTCAAGCCTGTGTTAACGGAGATTAGTAACATAAAACTGTGAAATTGCTGCAAAATTTCACTAACGATGTTATCAAACGTTTGCTTTTCCGCTGGAATATTTTGGAAAATTTTCGGGGCGTGTCGGATGATAAAAAAGAAATAAAAGACAATTTATAAACACCCCCCTTCGTGTTTTCCCCTTTTAAAAAAAGTAAAAACTAAACTTTTCTCGCGAAGAACAGCAAAATGCCTGGAGGACAAATCATTCGGAGGCTAGGGGGAATGGGTAATACAAAAAACACCTGATGAGGGAGGGTAAATTCATCCCCTGCATTCAATCCCTCTCCCTTTCTTCGTCGGAGCGACTCCTCGCAGGTGCACCCGCTTTCGGGGTGGAAGAGATGTGTTATTTCTTCTTATCCTTTACGTCTGCATATTCTGATTTATTGTCGGAATTATTTTCGACAAAGAAAGAGGACAATGGAGTGCGATTTTTATCTCGAAAGAAAAGCTTCAATCCACCGCGTATTTCCCTTTCTTTCCGTTCGATCTATTTTTGGATCCTGGACAATATACGGGCAAAATCTTATGCCTCGTCAGTAGATATCATGGCCCTACGAAAAAATCACAATCTTCCACTCAAAAGTTCTTTTGCCACCATATTAAAATTTTTCATTTCGAATTATTTATGTTTAATTTTAATTTATTACACTAATTCAGTTTAATTAACATCAGAGATCATCTGTCAAGCTTGAGTGGTGCTTCCAAAGTATTTTAAATGTCTCCATTCGGAACCTAATCACTTGATACTGTCACAGGGTCAAAGGTAAAAGGCATCAAAATTTTACCGGAACCCCATCCACAATTTCGTGACGCGCCAGTTCTAACCTGACAAACTCATCTGACCGGATTTGCCCTGCTCAGAGGCAAACCAAACGGGGTCATGGTCAAAAACACCGATAAGTAAACTCAAACATATTATTCCATTCATCATTCCAAGCAAAATTCACTGGAAACCACGGCCGTTCTGCATTAAATGTCCAATGAGGAACCGATGGCCTCCGAGTTGTACCTTCCAGCCAACCCCTGGCCTTTCACCCCCATGCCCATAGCAGGCCTGCTCGTCAAAGAATCCGCGACATGTCCTACGCAGACGACTCCCTTGGAAGGCTATCTGTTAGCGAAGCGGTTTCTCAAAGGATCAACGTCATGTAAAGGGCCTCGACCGCGGTTACGTGAGTGGCGAACGCGAGGCATCCGGCCGTCGGTGGAAAGTGGCCGCGCCTGATGTCAATGCCCCAGTCCGTCGTGTTTTGGCCATGCGGTAGGTGATGTAGGCCGCGATGGTGAGAGAGCAGAAAAGAGGGGAAACTGCCGCCGTTTGCCGTCAGATTCTGCCTTTCCCTTTCTCTATATCCCCCGGTTGGCGGCACCCCCGGGGGGGATGAAGGGAATTAGGGTCGGGGGATTAGTGTCTGTGAGCGGCCGATGCGTAATGGTGATGAATAAGAAAGTGGGTGAATGGTTGGCTCCTGCACTTTGCCGATAAACTTTTGTATGAGCGTTCAAAGACACTTGAAATTTTTTTTTTTTCTTAAAGAAATGTCTATCCGATTAATTTTAGATTCTAAAGTACAGAAATGAGATCCGAAAATTTTTTATTCTCATTGTTTAATTATTTACAAATATGAAAAATTCATATTCTAAATTATAACTTATTCTAAACACATTGTGGAATAAATCTCGTAAGCATTAAACCTCAAATAAGTGAGCTAGAATAAAAATAAATACAAAAGCGGAGGATTCTTACTGTTAAAACCCCAATCCATAACCCAATCAATTTTCCCCAACGGAACCATCACATCGACTCCCCCCAAAACTCCAAACCCCATTGTAAGACAGCTTCTTAGCAAACATTCCAGGGGCTTCTTCCGACCGACCGGTTTAGGGCTTTCGCATAAATCGTGCAACAAGAGAAAAAAAGAGAGAGATAAGGATCAGTCGTGATGGATCTTGAACTGGAGCACACAGGTCGCACACTCCGCAAATAATTTCTCATTGAGCACATAAAAGCAAAAAAAAGGAGTCGATAATATTGGGAAGTCCCCCTCGGAGGGCAAAAGCTTTCCGACCGTCGGGTTCTTGAACTTCCACCGCACTCTTCCTTAGAAGCGTAATTGCGCTACGCATTATGTAATGCATGAATTAACGCGTGCGTGATAATGCGCTTTGTCAAGTGACAACTGAGGTCGTGCGCTTATATATCAACGTGAAGTCGATGATTTCCTTTATCGTACTTTCGGACGCGGCTTCTAAAGAGGAACAGGATTTTTTGAGTTTTCCTAGACCAGGGCAGATAAGCTCGGAACGACAAAGGCACGAACGGCACCTTCAAAAAAAAAAAAGAATGTGATGCGAACATTCACACAACTTCTCACATGGAACTCTCTTTATAATGAAACGGGAATGAATCACCTGTACACGAACTTTTCCGAATAAACCAAAGAATCTTTCTCAGAATCGTTTTAAGGAAAATCCAATGAATTTACACTTTCCTTGAGACCGCCAACAGTTTGAGGAAAATTTTACTAAAAACCCCAAGTTTTCTTTGAACAAATTCAATTTTATATAACCATAACTTAATCCTTCTTAATTATTTTCCAATAATATGATTCTTCGGTCTAGGAAATGGTCTGCGGTCGCTCTGCGGGCTTTATGACCCAATGGAATTTTTATCCAGAGAAACTAACCTGGATATTCACGATGATAAAACCAAAAGCTTATTGATTTTTTCGAAAGCCATCACACTTTTTTTCATCCTTACACTCTCATCACAACAGTGACATCCCCACATCCTTCCTCTCGAGCTTTTTTTCAAGTATGAGTCAAAGAGTAACAGTGAGAGTTTTAAACGGAGAAGATATAAGCGGAAAGAGAACAGAAAGTCACCGAGATTAGACGAATTCAGCAATGATTTGGATGCCTCCCTCCCAAAAATCAGACAAACTTCCGGACCGATTCGATCCCAACCGCTGCATTTCCTCAAATGTTCAGCTAACATTTCCACTTCCGGCGAGTTGCCACTTCTTCATTACAAAATTCCACCTCCAACAGAAGCCTCCGCGGGAAGTCTGACCGGAAAGCAAAAAAAACTGCTGGCGGAAGACCACCAACATCAGCAACAGTTTGGGAAAACCTTTTCTAATTAACTGCCGTACCGTTGCCGTTCAAAACGCTTTCCCTCCCCCTCCCCCTCCTTTCCCCACATAGTCTCAAAACAATGCTCCGAATAAAAACTCAGCCTTAATTAAGTCATAACTAGCCGGGCATTTCGGTGAAATGAGACCACCCGCGAGAGCCCCGCCCGTACGTTTGCCCGAAGTCCCCGAAACCGAGTGAAACCGTTAAACAATTCAAACAATTTCCTTTACGAGATGCACGGCGACCAGCCATAATGACTGATTCAAGGACCCCGATCCCGCGGAGAAGGTAACCGCCGCCGCGGTGGCTTCCCCTATGATAAGCATAGACAACAGGGCCTACGCGGCGAGCATCGTCTATGCCAACACCACGAGAGATATCTTGGCTGCGGCGTTGCCAAGCTGTTCTCGCTCTCGATTAGATCTAACCCTGTTTTTCTCCTTTCTTTTCGGTTTGTCTTCGGCCAGGAGCTCCCCTCCCCCGCGCGGCCGCCGCTCCTTTTCTCCTCATCGGAAATTGATTAATCGACGAGTCGTTTCCATGACAAGAAACTTCGCCAAGGCCGATCGACTGGGATGGCGGCGAAGGGGAGGCGGGTCGTCGGCTCTGACGGAAGACTTTGAACCCTGCGAATAATTACTTTTTCCATTTCGCGCTCTCCCGCTTCCGGCTTTTCGGCCGGGGAATGCCTTCCGAGGCTCATCCTATTGGCAGCATTCCATGTAAACAAACAAATGTTGTTGTTTGAACGCTTCCCGCGATGTTCGCTGACCTAAAGGCTTTCGGTCAGGCGACAGCTCCCCACGGTGGGGTTTCGGGTGCCTGTGCCCCGCCTTCGAGTGCGCTCGGTTGCTCGGGGGCAGCCGCCCGTGCGCTACGTGGTCCTGCCTACCCGATGTGTCACGTCACACGATTAAACCTAACCCGGAGGAGAGAAAACCAAATGTACAGAACTAACACTTTTACGCTGCACGTGTTAAAAGCGTTATTTTTAAACATCCTATGCACAAGAATTCCTTTTTTCTAAACGGCGAACGTATTTGAAGAGGAGGCGGTTGAGGGTGGGGAAAGGCGTTTCCTTCTGTGAATTTCAGGCTTTGGGGGATCTACTGTTACAATTCTGCTGTCTGAAACTGTGTCCATATTCTACATTATCCTTTTCCAATCTTAATTTTTGGTCTTTGGCATTTATGGTTAACATCGAGTAATTACGCTTGTCCAGTCCTACGAGAACCGAATTAATTCTAAAGGATAAAAATAAGAAACATCATTGAGGAAAGTATAAGAATCATTTCAAAAGCACTTCTCACAAAATCAAAATGACCGAATCCAAACGACAGAGTCACACACTGACCCAACAGCAGTGCTCATTCCAAAAAGGAAACCCAAAGCTTTCGTTTTTGGAGAGTCTTGGCAGTCTTTTAGGCATTCACGAGTAAATTTAATCCCACTCATATAATTTACACCTACACAAGAAATTGACGGATTTCTGTTTTTCCTGTCGTGCATTCAATTATCCATTGAAAAGCGGAATAAACTTTCGAAAAAAACTTAAAATCAGGCGTGGGAATTGAATGACGTCACGAGAGATACCTGGTGGAGCAACCACGTCACATACCCGCCATATTGTTGTCAACAGGGTTGCTTTCATCGCTTCTTTGACTCATGGTATTTCCTTTCAATCACTTTCATTTCTTTCGTTAATTGCGAGCGCATGTCTCCCCCGATTTCTTGTCCACCCCAGTGTAAAGGAAACATTATGGAACCTTTCACTGGGGGGAGAATTATTCTCCACGGGGGTTGGTACTAAGACATTTCAGGGAATGAGAAGCATTCAAAGCGTACGTCTGATAAAGTGTTTGTTACACAATTCCAATGCGATTATAGTTCTCGGTTTGCGTTCTTCATTTTGTTTACCTTAGCAATTAAATTCAAAAACCAAGAAATGGGCACAGCCCTCAAAAAGGCGCAATTCTCAAAAGTTTAACAGGTGATCTTTGCATTGGGGAATTTTTCTCAAATCAAGTGCGGTTCAATATTTGAGTACGAGTTACTGAAATGTCCAGTTCCCGTGGAAAGCTGTCGAGGAACCGTTCCCGGGTTTCGTTATGTATGCAAATGACTTTGAATTGATTACGAGTTCCCCGTGAATGGTTCAAAAGCAGAATGAGTGGGAAGTATACCGAACGACAGGTTCAGAGACCATCTTCCCAAATAATTTAATTAGGCTTTCTCCAACGTAAACAACGGTTAAACAAAACATATGTCCTAAATTTCCCCCTTTTCCTCCCCCACACCCACTTATTGCCAAACCGCCGACGCAATCCATTTCTTCTCGGATTGTATTCAGGTCACCTGACTCTCCCCTATGCAGGTACTTCAAAATCAACACTGGGAAGGTTTCCCTAAAAACTATCTTGCTATCTATAACCGAAAACCGGCGATAAATGGAAAGAGGAACTTACCTTTGACGAAGTCAGCCGGTTTTTTCCTTTGAGGTAATCCTTTTTGGCAAGTTTTTATTCCGAAAACGGCGAGAAATCCAATTCGGTCATAAGCAAATTCTCCCCTATTTCTCTCTCTCTCTCTTCTTTATCACTCACTCTCGGTTTCCTCACTTAATTAATTTTTTTATTTATTTAATTTTTTCCTATAGCACTTCACATGGGGATATAATTTCCGTGACACGGAAGTCGCTCGCCGAGAGAGGCGAACATTAATTTTCCTATCGTCGGGTGTCTGGTGGTCCCCAACAGAATCCGAGCAGAGGATATATTCAGGAGCGAAGCAATTCAGTCGAAACTTTCTGCGAAGCGCATTTTCCAAGGATCTTTACGAAATCCTTTGTTCCTACGTCCTTTAATACTACGCAGGCGTCCCAAATCTCGAACATCGAAGTCGTTAATGAGACACTTACACCTCTTATAAGCACCGCACTAGATGATAAAAGCCTCAGACAATAATATTTGAAATAATTTTACAGAAAACTAAAACGAGAAAAAAACAAACAAAACAAAAGTTCACTCTGATTCGGACGCTCGGGGGAGAAATTAAAAACCAAATAATTCACAAAAATAACTGCTTACACGCTAAATAACATAAATTATTATAAACTGTATTTTGAGTAACACTTTTAACTGTAATAAATAATTAACACTATTTGGTTACTATTTTAATTTTCTTTTATTTTTCCAATTGTTAGAGAGACGGCGAGCGACGAACCCATCCCAAAGTCTCCCTCGACTCGAAATGAGGACAAATGGAGAAACACATAAGCTGACGACACTCCGTCTCATGCTAAATTCACATTGAATGAACACGTTAAATTTTCCTAACAAACACCCAACTTTACACTCGGTTTGTTGTGAACATTAAAACTCGGACGTTTAACTGGGACATAAAATCGGTGGCAGAAGAGAAAACTAAAATTTCGGCGGCATTAAATTCACAATGAACTGGCAAAATCAGTATTTAACCGAAAACGAAGTTTATAATGAAGGGAATTTGTTGTGACTTTTTTTATTTTTCGGATTGTATTTTGCCAACTGAATATGCTTTTAAAGAAAATCACGCTTTCAGAAGTTGACAAACTACATACGCTAATAAAAGCTTTCCCACAGGCGATCCTCAAATTTATAAATTAAAATTAATGAAAATCATTTATAATTGAACCAAAAAGCTCAATTTTATTGAACACTATTTTTTCTATTAAAGTTTCAAAAAATTATGAGGTGTATGTTAAAAAATAATTAAAACAATTTCTAATTTTTATGAAAAAGAATTAACAAAAGTAATGCAATTAAAGGATAAATAAGTTTCTCAGAAATGCAATTCTAATCAAAACGCCCTGATAAAGAAAAGCATCATTAAAGATAAGCGATTTGTGAAAAAATGAAAAGAATCGGGTTAAATAAAGTGACGATGAAAATTAAAGTAAAGAAATAGGAAGGACCCAACTGGTGAATTTTGTTACAGCAATATTGAGCAAAATTTGATAACAGAGTAATTTGAAAATCATAAATTTAGTGGTATGGTGATGCTCTTGAGTAAAAAAATTAAATTAAATTAATTTCGATTGCATTTTAAAGTGCGCCATTTTCAAATTTTTTCGAGACTTGTCAATTGATAAGGTTGGCAATTGAAAAGGAAAGAGAAAGAATGAAAACGTGTGAGAGAGAGGGAAACAAGGCGAAATAAAGGTATTAAAAATGGCGTCGAGTTCTGAAGCATCTTGCATTTCCGACCCGAATTTCGCTGTAATTTGTTCATTTTTAGAACGATTTGCAGAATCATGCGGTATCACGTATCCCACATTCACGGAGCTGCAGGAAATGCTGGAAAATGTTGAGCAAGGTATGTAACCGTAAAGTTTTAAGCCTTTAATTAAGGGTCGTCGAACTGCAGTTTTCCTTGTTTATAGCTTTGCCAAAGCCAATCGTATGTTTCTTCCATATATACTTCGTAATATACCATTGTCGCTTATTTTATTTATTCATTGTGCACTTCTATAAGTTTTCAGATATTTTAGAAATAATTGGAGTCGAATTTTAGATTATAAGTCGGTCATATTTACGTCGGAATTGTTTGTTGATGTCATTGTTATTGTCAAGCGGTTACTTACGCTTTTGCACTGTGAATAATTCAATTTAATTCTGAAGTAAATTCTGCTAATTTTACTTTTATGTATAGAATTTTGAATTTTGCAATGATTGATCTATAATGCTAAAGTTTTTGAATATGTATTAAATTTAAAATCTCTTTTTACTAAATGTTATAATTCTCTTACCAATTATATAAATTACGGTTTGCTTCATTTATTTATCTCACTTATGAATTTATATTGTCATAAATAAGGGAAATCATTCTCATTATTTGTAACTTTACTATTGATTTATCTCCATCAAAAGTTTTTAGAATATTGTATTTCAAAAATGGTGTTTTAGCTATTGCCAGTTCTTTTTAATTAATTTAAGTGGTGCACTGCCAAGACTGATAACTAATGATAATTGAAATAGTTTAACTTAAGGTATTGGGAGTGGCCATATGGCTGAAGGCCAGAATTTAAGGAATCATAATTAGAATCAGGGGTTCAAAGGTTAAACCTGCTTTTTTGTCATTAATGCTAATGTTAAAAAATTTTTTTCAGTGCCTCCAGAACTTGCAGATCTTCATATAAAACTACTAAGAAAAGCCAGAAAAACAGTTTTCATTGAGAAATGGGAAAGAGCTCTAATCAAATTCTGCCACAGTTATTCCAGCCAAGATGGCTGGGAAATAGAACGGTTTGGATACAAAAAATCCAGACTTGAAGTTAAGCTAAGAGTGCTGAAGATGCTTCTAGAAGGACAGTTTGACCTGAACAACAAATTTAAAACATCAATTAATACCTTGGAATCTGGAGAACTGAGGACAAAACCATTGGGAAAGGATAAATTAGGAAGAGTATATTGGCTTCAGTATGACCCTATATCAAATATTAGAGTGTACAGAGAGGATACAGATGAGGAATCATGGAATTTGGTGGCAAAGGACAGACAGTCTTTGGTGGAGCTTCTTCAAGAGCTTTCTGGAGAGGAATTTCCTATGGACTTAAATTTGTTGAATGAAGACAGCACTAGTTTAGATGTAGACAAACCAATAGTAGATACAGGACAAGATGAGAATGGGAGTATTAAAAACCCAGAAGAGAGCAATGAGGGGATGGATTTGGAAGATAGGGTGACAGAGAATGAATGTGACAAGATAAATGGAAATGGAATGGAGAAGGAAGAGAGTGGTAATGGAATGGAGAAGGAACAGAATGGGAATGGAATGGAGACGGAAGAGAATGGAAATGCAATGGAAGGAGGGGAAGATGAAGGAAACAAAGAGGTTGAGAAGTTGATGGAGGAACTGAAAGATGATGTTATAGTGGGGGAAACCATTGAAGAACCCGTGATGTACGTGGTTGGCGAAGGAAGCGGAGAGGATTGCGAGACTGGAAACCCGGAGAAGGAGGCCGAGAAGCAGGAAGAGCGGTCGGGAGGGGAGCAATTGGAGGAAACGGGTCAGAATGCTTCTGAATTAGAGGCACCCAGTGAGAAACTGAAACTCGCACCGAAATTGTGGAGTATAGATACCATATGTGGGGTGAACAAAAGTGCGGAAATTAACGATTCCGAAGTGAAAGTGAAACCCAAAAATTTTTCAAGTTTTTCAATCGACAGCGTTTTAGAGAAAAAAGAATCGAGTAATTCTGAAAGCTCTTCTTTTTCAAAATTCTCAGTAAGTTGTAATTTGTCAGAACATTTACAGGTTCCTTGCCGCGATGATAGTGTAATAGAGTCAAACAGTAGGCTTATGCAAAATAATGAAGTGAGTCCCGTGGAAAACTCTCAAGTGTTGCAGTGTGAATTAAGCATAAAGACTGAAAACTCATCCGCGGGTGAAAAATTACTAATTGAACGACACAGTGACGAAACAGAGCAGAACATCAGTGAAAATGTTGATAACAAGGTTCTCCCTTCGACTGAGAGCACCTGCGTTAGCTTAAATGTAGAGCATGAGGTGAATGCTGAGGACAAAGTTGATGGAAAGTCGAAGGAGTTAACAGAAGAGGTAACAAACCAGAGTAATGAAGAAACTAAAGAAATTGTCAATGACGAAAACAGTGGAAAAGACGAGGAATTGGACACAAATATACCGTATGCTGAGGAAGTACAACAGGAAAAAAATATAAATTCTTCATCCTTGCTACTGGAACAGGAGATTTCAGTAAAATCTAATGAAAATGACGGAGAGAATATAATTCCCTTAACATCTGTAAGTGAATCCAGAGAAATTGAAAATAATCAGACTCAGGATCGAGAAACGATTGAAATAGGAAATGAGGGTGAAAGGGTGAATGAAGAAGAAGCTTTAGATAAACCCATACAGCACGAGATGGGTGCCGTTCTGGACGAAACAAAGGGAACGGAACTTCCGCCTGAAGCAAAAACCTCACCAGAAAATGTTGGTGTTAAAACAAAAGACGGCGAAAATGAGA